>OY787662.1:26648921-27848921 GCA_963678985.1 Spisula subtruncata
ATAGGATTGACCAGTTATACATATTATTTAAAAGAAATAGAAGAAAAGCGGCCGTTATTTTAGTCAATGACTAGGGGATAAAGTATTAGCCAGCTTAGGTACTTTTACATAGGAATATAAGAAAGTGCGTTGGTCATTTTAGTGAATTACTGGCGCCTATAGTATGGGCCCGATTTAGGTACTTTTTCAAGAGAATAGAAGAAAACGCGCCCGTCATTTTAGTTAATGACTGGCGGACATAGTATTGGCCACATTTAGTTACCTTTTACAGGAAAAGAAGACAAGAGGGCCCATCTAGTGATTCTACATATATGTGTGTTCTAGTATAGATCGTGACTGATGTCGACACCAAGGTATTTAGCATCCTTCAGTGAGGAGAGTATTTGACCATGCAGCATGTATTGAAATTGAATCGGCTTTCTTCTTCGTGTAATATGAAGAATTTGACATTTTTTAGGGTTGAATTCCAAGTCCCATAGTTTTCCCATATTTCAAGCTTATTCAGGTTATTTTGTAGCCTTTGACAATCTAAAAGGGAAGTAACTGTAAGGCAGACGGCTGTGTCATCAGCAAACCGAGAAGTAACAGCGTCGGACAGGTCATTTATATATAGAAGAAAGAGAAGGGGTCCAAGAACAGACCCCTGTGGCACCCCAAAGGTGACAGGTACTTGGTCGGACATGTAACCATTGACCACTACGAACTGAGATATCTTTATTTAGAAGGAATGGAACCATGCCATTATTTGATTGGAAACACCATGTTCCTGGAGCTTTGAAAGCAACTAAGTGTGATTTACTTTGTCAAAGGCTTTACTGAAATCAAGGAGGACAAGATCAGTCTGTTTACCTGTGGACAGATTCTTAGAAAGCTCATCAACAAGCTGAATCAATTGAGTCTCACAAGAACGTTTTTCGCGGAAGCCATGCTGTAGCTCATAGAGTATGTTGTGTTCTGTGAAATGTGTGGACAGGCTGGAAGCAATTATGTCTTCGAGGACATAAAGGAGCAACCTTTGCCTTTGTCCAATCTGATGGGAGTTGACCAGTGACAAGGGATCTTTTAAAAATAAGGATCTCATAGCGCAGCTCCTTCAGAACAATTGGTTTGATCATATCTGGACCAGTAGCCTTATCCACTTTAAATTTTGGAGCAACTTACAAACACCTATAGGGATAATGGCAATATATGACATTGCTGGGTATTCGGTGTTCCCAATGACCACATAACTAGGATAGGGATAGTGGAGACTATTATTACTTGTATTACAGTAAATTAAAAGTTAAATGAGAATGGTTGTAAACATAAGCTTGTCTGTCAGATAAAATATTTTATCTAGATTTACTTGGTGTAACTAAATTACCAGGAGTCCCCACTATTCTTATAAAAGGGATAGTTCCCTCATAAGTATTACTTATTGAATCGACAGTATTAATATTATTATTATTAAAAGAAGACACCTTTTATCATGACAATAGTGCTGATACTTTCTATTAATAAGGGGTAAACTTATATTTTTATTTCATTTGTCAGGAAAATGCCTTGAGGTTATTCACATATAATTATAGTTTAATTTAAAGAAGACTACACAGTATAGGGCCTACATAATAGTAACAAAGCCTCTTGAAAAGTTTCATTGATGTACCTCAAAAGGTTAATCAGATACTCAGATATTAAAAACTTGCAGAAGCACTTAAATGAGGTTCAAGCTACCTTGTGTGCATGCCCTAAAATTAAAAATGGTACCAAGATAAGATCAAACATAATAATCAAAGTGTTGATATTACTGAAAGAACTGGGCTCCTGTGGTTAGACAAACATATTTCCAGTCACAAAGCCTTTGGCATCACAACCCTATTTATTGCAGTATTTGCAAAAAAATTCAATCCCTACTGTACTTCAAACATCACATACCACAAAATATGAAATTTATTCATTTAATTTTTCTCAAAAATTGCGAAAATTGCGTAATAACCAAATAATTGCTTTGAAATGCGTTTTCTTCAGTAAATTGGCCATAAACTATATTATTGTTAATTCACTAACGTGGTATCCGGGACAGTTTATCAATGGCTTAGAATTAGAAGGTCGTAAGTGCCACTTACGACCTTTTAAGATTCATACATATTTAGAATAAGCATCACAAGGCGCTTCTTATGAGCACATTTTCATAAAAATCTGAACTAAAGTCTTGTCATGTTGACCAAAATGAAGTTGTAAAAGTTTGTTTTACCATAAGTAAAGAGTAAATGTCAGACAGTTTTTCCGTGGTTTCTCAAAATATGGATTTGGTAGTTACGACCTTCTAATTCTAAGCCATCGAAATAAACTAGTTTGTCTGGTCATTTATCTAGAAAGTTACAGTTTTGTCAGAGAAAACAGCATTTTTGTGTAGGTACATCTTTTTCTTGATAGGAAAGTTAAAATTCACCAATAATATCAAATGATGATACAATATTTTCTTACATGACCGAAACTCCTATTTCCATTATTGACTTACAGATACGGTATTTCGACAAAAGACGCGGGCAGTTTGATACGTGGAGCGTGAGAAAAAGTTTTATTGGAAAAATATGGTTAGGTGGTTTGCCCGTGAGGCGGACGTTATGCAATTCATTACCATTACACTAG
The DNA here is from genome assembly GCA_963678985.1 of Spisula subtruncata. Taxonomy (NCBI): domain Eukaryota; kingdom Metazoa; phylum Mollusca; class Bivalvia; order Venerida; family Mactridae; genus Spisula; species Spisula subtruncata. Next base: position 26,651,553 of record OY787662.1, read on the forward strand.
TAACTTGACCACTAGAGTGGATGTAACATTTATCATTGACACGATGGCAACCTTGCTTATGTAACATATAATATAATAACCACTATCTTGAAACATTTATCATTGACAGGATGGCAACCTTGCTTATGTAACATAATATAATAACCACTATCTTGAAACATTTATCATTGACAGGATGGCAACCTTGCTTATATAACATAATATAATAACCACTATCTTGAAACATTTATCATTGACAGGATGGCAACCTTGCTTATATAACATAATATAATAACCACTATCTTGAAACATTTATCATTGACAGGATGGCAACCTTGCTTATATAACATAATATAATAACCACTATCTTGAAACATTTATCATTGACACGATGGCAACCTTGCTTATGTAACATAATATAATAACCACTATCTTGAAACATTTATCATTGACACGATGGCAACCTTCCTTATGTAACATAATATAATAACCACTATCTTGAAACATTTATCATTGACACGATGGCAACCTTGCTTATATAACATAATATAATAACCACTATCTTGAAACATTTATCATTGACACGATGGCAACCTTGCTTATATAACATAATATAATAACCACTATCTTGAAACATTTATCATTGACACGATGGCAACCTTGCTTATGTAACATAATATAATATCCACTATCTTGAAACATTTATCAAAGTGGTTTTAAATAATCAGATATTACAGTTTTCTCGGTAATGCACTACTAGTTCTGCAAGGCAATAAAGCCCAAAGTCATCCCTGTGAAGGACCACTTTTGTCTATTTCTAACATCAAGGTCCCGTTTGCTTTTCAGATTGGCCTAGATTCCAAATAGGCAAGCAGACAGAAGTTGACCTTGTGACACAGATTTGACCCAATATGACCGAGATGCAAACATGACCTAGATTAAGTAGATACAAACATTGTGACATACAGTCCAGTTAGGATAAAAATCCAGTGACGCAGTGGAAAAATCCACTATTACGGTGTAAAAACAAGAATAAAGGATTATACTAACAGTTCAATACCAAACTAAACTTTACCTATTTAAGCAATGGTTTTAATCTTTTGGGTACACATAAATGATGACGTCACTGTCACCATATCCTAACTGAACTATAGTTTCTTCACTCGACTTCTCGAGTGTTAACAAGGAGTTTTTTTTATATACCTATAGTTATTTATTTATTGTTACTATGTCTAATAGCACTCAATAATGTGTTTTTCATTAAAATTCACTAGCTTTTTTGGCTGTCATTAAACAACTTTGTTACATCATTCATTTTGCAATGTGGCAAGAGAATCAGGTAATTAAGCTCATGTTCTAGGTTGGAAAAAAGACAGCAATACAACATCAGTTCTGGTTAACCATGGGACATATCTATACCTTATTTCACAGTATCTTATAATCAATAAAAGAGCATAAGCTGGCAATAATGTAAACATAATCTGGCCATACCAAATCTTTTTTCGTTTAGCGACCACCCTAAGTTTGAAAACCTATCTAGCTATCCTCAGACAAAAAACAAAACCATCGAAAGAAAAGGCCACAGCTTTTTTATTTATTGGTTTACGAAAATCCCTACCCGATTTTTGCCAAATTGGAAAAAAAGTTTCCTTAACAACCTGATTTTCTTTAGAAAAGAATACAAAAATGAGAAAAAAATAATGAAATAACAGAACATTTGTTTGTTTGGAAACTACCGCGACATGACGGTGAACAAGTATGAAAGCAATATTTCAATGGAATTTGAAGATATAAGAGGTTACAAACTTGCTGTTTTTTAGTTCCCAAGATGCTAAAAATATCCGTCCTCGGACACTAAACGAAGAAACAATTTGGCAAGGCCTGGCCAAACCAAATCGTTTTTTCGTTTAGCATCCATACTTAGGTTGAAAACATATCTAGCTATCCCGAGACAAAAAACAAAACCATCGAAAAAACAAGTTGTAACGACTTTTATCTTCATCATTATAATTATTGCTAACAAATATAACTTTTAAGCATTTTCAATCATAATAACCTAATGAAATAACTGAGAACTTGTTTGTGTGAAAACTACTGATGTTAAGGCCACACCTTTTTTATTTATTGGTTTACGAAAATTCCTACCCGATTTTTGCCAAATTGGAAAAAAAGTTTCCTTAACAGCCTGATTTTCTTTAGATAAGAATTTTTAAAAAGCTACCATGACATGAAAGTGAACAAGTATGAAAGCAATATTTCAATGGATTTTGAAGATATAAGAGGTTACAAACTTGCTGTTTTTTAGTTCCCAAGATGCTAAAAATATCCGTCCTCAGACATTAAACGAAGAAACGATTTGGCAAGGCCTGGCCAAACCAAATCGTTTTTTCGTTTAGCATCCATACTTAGGTCGAAAACATATCTAGCTATCCCGAGACAAAAAACAAAACCATCGAAAAAACAAGTTGTAATAACTTCTACCTTCATCATTATAATAATTGCTAACAAATATAACTTTTAAGCATTTTCAATCATAATAACCTAATGAAATAACTGAGAACTTGTTTGTGTGAAAACTACTGATGTTAAGGCCACACCTTTTTTATTTATTGGTTTACGAAAATTCCTACCCGATTTTTGCCAAATTGGAAAAAAAGTTTCCTTAACAGCCTGATTTTCTTTAGATAAGAATTTTTAAAAAGCTACCATGACATGAAAGTGAACAAGTATGAAAGCAATATTTCAATGGATTTTGAAGATATAAGAGGTTACAAACTTGCTGTTTTTTAGTTCCCAAGATGCTAAAAATATCCGTCCTCGGACACTAAACGAAGAAACGATTTGGCAAGGCCTGGCCAAACCAAATCGTTTTTTCGTTTAGCATCCATACTTAGGTCGAAAACATATCTAGCTATCCCGAGACAAAAAACAAAACCATCGAAAAAACAAGTTGTAATAACTTCTACCTTCATCATTATAATAATTGCTAACAAATATAACTTTTAAGCATTTTCAATCATAATAACCTAATGAAATAACTGAGAACTTGTTTGTGTGAAAACTACTGATGTTAAGGCCACACCTTTTTTATTTATTGGTTTACGAAAAATCCTACCCGATATTTGCCAAATTGGAAAAAAAGTTTCCCTAACAGCCTGATTTTCTTTAGATAAGAATTTTTAAAAAGCTACCATGACATGAAAGTGAACAAGTATGAAAGCTATATTTCAATGGATTTTGAAGATATAAGAGGTTACAAACTTGCTGTTTTTTAGTTCCCAAGATGCTAAAAATATCCGTCCTCGGACACTAAACGAAGAAACGATTTGGCAAGGCCTGGCCAAACCAAATCGTTTTTTCGTTTAGCATCCATACTTAGGTCGAAAACATATCTAGCTATCCCGAGACAAAAAACAAAACCATCGAAAAAACAAGTTGTAACGACTTTTATCTTCATCATTATAATTATTGCTAACAAATATAACTTTTAAGCATTTTCAATCATAATAACCTAATGAAATAACTGAGAACTTGTTTGTGTGAAAACTACTGATGTTAAGGCCACACCTTTTTCATTTATTGGTTTACGAAAATTCCTACCCGATTTTTGCCAAATTGGAAAAAAAGTTTCCCTAACAGCCTGATTTTCTTTAGATAAGAATTTTTAAAAAGCTACCATGACATGAAAGTGAACAAGTATGAAAGCTATATTCCAATGGATTTTGAAGATATAAGAGGTTACAAACTTGCTGTTTTTAGTTCCCAAGATGCTAAAAATATCCGTCCTCAGACACTAAACGAAGAAACGATTTGGCAAGGCCTGGCCAAACCAAATCGTTTTTTCGTTTAGCATCCATACTTAGGTTGAAAACATATCAAGCTATCCCGAGACAAAAAACAAAACCATCGAAAAAACAAGTTGTAATAACTTCTACCTTCATCATTATAATAATTGCTAACAAATATAACTTTTAAGCATTTTCAATCATAATAACCTAATGAAATAACTGAGAACTTGTTTGTGTGAAAACTACTGATGTTAAGGCCACACCTTTTTTATTTATTGGTTTACGAAAATTCCTACCCGATTTTTGCCAAATTGGAAAAAAAGTTTCCTTAACAGCCTGATTTTCTTTAGATAAGAATTTTTAAAAAGCTACCATGACATGAAAGTGAACAAGTATGAAAGCAATATTTCAATGGATTTTGAAGATATAAGAGGTTACAAACTTGCTGTTTTTTAGTTCCCAAGATGCTAAAAATATCCGTCCTCAGACACTAAACGAAGAAACGATTTGGCAAGGCCTGGCCAAACCAAATCGTTTTTTCTTTTAGCATCCATACTTAGGTCGAAAACATATCTAGCTATCCCGAGACAAAAAACAAAACCATCGAAAAAACAAGTTGTAATAACTTCTACCTTCATCATTATAATTATTGCTAATAAATATATAACTTTTAAGCATTTTCAATCATAATAACCTAATGAAATAACTGAAAACTTGTTTGTGTGAAAACTACTGATGTTAAGGCCACACCTTTTTTATTTATTGGTTTACGAAAAATCCCTACTTGATTTTTGCCAAATTGGAAAAAAAGTTTCCTTTAAAAACCTGATTTTCTTTCGAAAAGAATAAAAAAGGAAACTACCATGACATGACAGTGAACAAGTATGAAAGCAATATTTCAATGGATTTTGAAGATATAAGAGGTTACAAACTTTTTTTTTTAGTTCCCAAGACACTAATAATATCCGTCCTCAGTAGTTTGGACTGGCCAAACCAAATAGTTTTTTCGTTTAGCGTCCATACTTTGTTCGAAAACATATCTAGCTATCCCGAGACAAAAAACAAAACCATCGAAAAAACAAGTTGTAACGACTTCTATCTTCATCCTTATATTGCTAACAAATATGACTTTTAAGCATTTTCAATCATAATAACCTAATGAAATAACTGAGAACTAAATGTTTGTGTAAAAACTACTGATGTTATTAACTAGAAATGTGTCCATGGGACACTGGTGCTCCAATTGGAATATATACATATATAAAGCAAAAATTACAAAGGCCTGTAACTACCATAAAATTTTACCCAACAAAAAATACATCCCGGAGTGGGGGGGACAAAAAAAACTTGCAGAAACACTTTTATAAGGGGAAAATATTAATCTATTTTGAATTACAGTGACCTTAATTTAATATGAATCCTGAGTGGTCCCACTTTCATTCATTTGCAGCACCTTTACGCTTGTAAGCAATATTCAATGCAGCAAGTTTCATCACAATATCTAATTGTAAATGAGCAGAAACTGATTTATAATTATTATTAATAATTTGTTTTATTATAAGCCTGATAACCTCCTTTCAAACGCTAACTAGTTTTTACAGAGACACAAATTGTGACAAGGTTTCATTAGGATTGAATTATTAGACCATGGTTAGTTGCTTTCAGCCAATCAACGCCTTGTATTTGCCAGGTATATATCTTATAGACAGCGTCTATTAAAATTAAGAACCATGTTTACTAAAATCGAGAAGCTCCCCATTCAAATCGAGAAATCCGTGCCTCAATCAGCTGATTTTGTATATACTCAATACACTTAAAAGTGCTACACAGTTTATATGTTATTCACTACATTAAACTTTTGTCACCAGAATACTACAAATACACAAATACAAAGATTTTCAGTTGTTACAGCTTAACAAAGACAGCCTTTTAGAGTTTGGTTTGTGTTCTACCAGTAAAAAAATGAAAGCATCTAGGAACAATTGCGTTCAAATTCATTTAAGTGTGTTATTTTGGATCATCAAGTACACTTATAATAATTCAGTAAATGAAATCCGACAGACCACAGCAGTTCCCATTTGATGCAATTACTGTAGAACCATCGAGAATTTCGGTAAGATAAAGATTTCCGTGAATTACTTGGTAAAAGTTCCCTGACAAATATGTGGACTGATGCTTAGAGCGTAGATTGATACGATAAAGGATCAATAAATATCGATGGCTTAGTATTAGAAGGTCGTAACTACCAAATTGATATTTTGAGAAAACACGGAAAAACTGTCTGACATTTAGTCTTTACTTATGGTAAAACAAACTTTTACAACTGTATTTTGGCCAACATGACAAGTTCAGTTTTTTATGAAAATGGGCACATAAGAAGCACCTTGTGATGCTTATTCTAAATATGTATGAGTCATAAAAGGTCGTAAGTGGCACTTACGACCTTCTAATTCTAAGCCATCAATATATATATTTGATTTGGAAAACCCCCAACTTGGAAACTGCAAGACCTCCAATCGTGCTATGTCTTGTCCATGATCATGGATGTTCAGCAGCATAATACCAAACTTTAAGCGTATACTTAAATAGTTTTAAAAGTTAAATTGTGAAAAAAATTATTTTTAAATAATTCACTCCTGACACCTCATTCCTGATGGGATCTATTGTCGCCTGGTTAGTAGAGACATTTTATGCTATTTAATGCCAGGCGTCTGACAAAGATAATGTTAACCAATTTTAGTTTTGAATGATACCCATAGCAGATCACTGAATTTTAGTTAGTCTTTCCGCACTGAATCTTTATCTAACACAAAATACTTTTGATTAGCTTCACATCGTGAACGTATCAAACTCTCATACACATGTAGATATAAAATTTATGTGTTTGTAGTTTCCTTAACTTGTGGCACTTTTAATTGTTTATTGTGCTTAGTATGATAGATCACATGGTCTAAGTCAGATAGAAATCTAGTGGAGTCGCTTACACAATATAGACATGGTCTAAGTCAGATAGAGATCTTGTGGAGTCGCTTACACAATATAGACACTCGCTGCGCTCGTATAGACAACTCCATTCGTTTTGAAAATATGACCTTATTTTAATAGATACAAAAATTTCTTCACTTGACTTCTAGTATGGTAACAAGGTTTTTCTTCAACTTAACCGGGTGACACAAAGTTGGGGGTATACATATAGCAAATGTGAAAATAAAGTAACGTTTAATTATAATTAGCTTATGATCTTGCACTGAAAATAAAGACAGCAATATAACGTCAGTTCTGGTTAACCATCGGACTTGTCTGTACTGACGTTATGTCACTGTACTTTATTATCAGTACAAGAACGTAAGCTTGCAATAATAAAAACATACTGAAAATAAAGGTAGCAAAATAACGTCAGTTCTGGTTAACCATCAGACATGTCTATACTGATGTTATTTCATTGTATTTCATTATTAGTACATGTACAAAATTTAAACATTTGCTAGGTATGTACCCCACTTTGTGTTGGAGAAGTTAAAAGTTGAAAGGATGGTTGAACGGCTGTACTACTAAAAACAACCCATAAAATTTCTTAACTAAATGATCTCACAAAAAGATCCAAATATGTTAATTTGTACAGATACAATAGCTTGTGATAATGAAAAACATTGTAATATCAATAAAGGTGCTGTAATGCAAGGGCAGCAAGTGTCTATATCTATATACGACTCCACAAGATTTCTATCTGACTTAGACAGCAAGTGTCGATATTTATAGGCGACTCTACGAGGATTCTATCTGACTTAGACTGTGATCAGTTAGCCTGAGACAGACTAATTTAGATTTAGTGTGAAATCACCGCATTAGACTAATTGAAGAAATTCTAAGAAATGGTGTTTAGAGGACACATTCATTAACCCAAAATAAGTAAGTATAAGTTTATGATTAGACATGACATTCGAAGACTACGAAGGTGGAAAAGAGCAGAGCAAATGTGAGTGTGAGTGAAAAATCAGTTTCAAATGTATGCATGTAGCTTTCTATTTTCTTACTTTCTAACCTCAAATCTCCAATTATTGGTTCATTCACCATGGTGATGTTCTATTGAATCGCTTGTAATTGCACAAAATTGTAAATTAAAGCTCAAATTTAAATTCTTAATGCTTAAGTATTGACCAATTTACACTAACAATTGTAACTGTATTGAATCATTAGTAAGAAGCAAACTTAAACAAAACATAATCCAGTTGTATTCGCTGAAGAGACAGCAATAAGCAGAAGAGACAGCCGTGTGATACAAGAAATCCGGGGGAGTCATACCCTAGCTCTTAACGAAGAGATTCCTTGGTTCTTTAACGTGCCCGGTGTAAAGCACCGATACACGAGAGACACCTGGGTTTCCAACCAGTTCATCTTAAGTTGCGTAGGAAACACATTTTTAACTTTTTTGCAATAAGTTACACAGAGTCATCCATACATATTTATACAATTAACAGTGTTTTGTTGTTCACACCAGTCAATGTTGAGACAGCAAGCATAATTTGTCACTCTTGTAACTCACATGCGTTATTTGAAACAGTTGTCTCAAGCCAGATTAGATACATTGTTTATTTTTACTGGAATTTCATTGGTTAAAAAAATTCATTACTTATGTTTACTGAAACTTAATTGGGTCAAAATTAACAACCAATCATTTTGTTAGAATCAATTTACTTAGATTTTACAATCAATGGATATTGAATCAGTCATTAATTAGGAATGAAACTATGAACACTGAAGTTCTGATAAATTGGTGTAAGCTTAAGTCATCTGGTTACATTTTAGCTACAAGTTAAATCTACAAAGTTATACTGAATTGAATTTAATATCATTGGAACTGTTTACACATGCAAAGAAATAAATGAAGAAAATGTGAAATGAGATTTGTTGTTGAATGGTAGTTTATGATATACTGTAAAATCATTAATTTTCATGGGGGATTAAATTTTGTGGATTTCGTGGTTCATCTTCGACCATGAAATTTAATCCATTCGAAGAATATTTTAAACCCCTGTATTTATTACCTTAAATGCAAAATCCATGAATTAACGCCCCATCGAAATGGTCTTTTTTACCAAAAAACATGAAATTTCGTCCCATCGAAATTAAATGATTTTACACTTTACAGTAGTTGACAAAAAATCAACCTTGGAGTCATTTCTATCAAATGCAATATACATTGTGATATTGGACAAACTACACATAGATGCATACACTGGAGATGCTACAATAAAAGTATACATTGGAGAACCTGATGATACAACATTGGAGATTATACAACTCAGAACATCAACCATCACTGATGTACACTTTGGACACAATCATAACAACTTTAATGTTACGCACATTATTGTGGAGAACACTGTGCAACAGGAGGTTTGTGGTACATGACGATAGCGCGAGCTTACGCGATAGCGGCGATCGGCTTACAACATCACCACACAAAGCGAGTATTACCCCTCACACAAAGCGCCAGTCGACGCCGCTAAACAACCTTCAGTGACAAATGTTTGCAGAACATTTATAAAGATAAAAAGCTAACAGGAAAATATACATTTTAAAAATTTAAAAAGACTGTGAGTGCTTAAATTGTTTTATTTAGCCAAAATAAAATAAGTATTCAGAAGTAAAATTTCAGTTAACTTCATTGATACACATGGTATGCAAGTAATAGGCTCACAGTAACGTCATACCATAGATTAATTTTTCTCGATCTTAAATGTTTGTTCATTACACTTGTTAAATGTTATAAGTACACCAACATGTAATGCGTATATCTTTTTTATTATGCATGATATCACGTTCATTTTTTGCATGTCTTCATGCGAGTAGTATAGCAGCAATATCCGATAATTTGATGATCATAATTTGCACGCTGCGAGCAACAAACCGTGAATTTTCAAACTCTGCAAAATGCACGTGCAAAACAAATGATTTTCGCAACAACTCTAAAATGTTACATACACATTGTCCCTCAATACCCACACCAGGAAAACACAAAACCGGTAGAATTACGATAACATACAGTACAAGAGAGGTTTGTGAAACATACACGTCTCATGGCAGTAATTAGCCTAGTGTAGTTAAGGTCACCACGACCTTGACCTTTGACCTATCGACCTCAAAATTAGTAGGAGCCTACATCTGATGATAAGCAACCGCTCTGTAAAGTTTAACGATCTAAGGTCTTGTATTTCTTATGGTGTGGACCAGTGATTGTTGTGTGTTCAAAGGTCATGGTGAGTTTGACCTTTGATCCAAATTACTTTGAAATGTAGTCGGGCCGTCATCGGAGGATGAAAAATCACCAATTAAAATTTTAGAATCCTAGGTCGAATCGTTTTGGAGTTATTGTTTAAATACCATTCGGCATGTCGACCGACTGACTTTTTGCACTGTAACGCTATGTACTGTGTTGGTGTACTTATAACATTTAATGAGTGTATATTCAATATTGTTATGATATCATTAAAAAAGATTTTACAAACAATTGCGAAGCCATCACAGTCCAAATTAATTTTGCACCATAGAAAAGCTTTCTGATATAAACAACTAACTCGCATGGTAAGAAACAACTAGCCCGAGTATGTATGCTATATATTACGAAAAGAATAAAACTCCTTTAATTCATGGCACGGTAGATATGGAGGATCTAAACCCGCTGATGTCCCAAACATCATTCATCGATACAGGTTCTTAGACACATTACTTTATGCCCGTATGTGCAGTTTAGAGGCTTAAATTTTATTTCGACGACATACCAGTCAGAACTATAGCATGCACGGCTATTCTGCGTGTGTATCCTCTCCTGATGTCGCAATTCTCGCATGTTTATATTTTTGAGTGACTATTCAGACATGCATATTTCTTGCACAAATGATATTTTTCATTTGAAATTTACTGAAAAGATGAAAATTACAAGTTTAATGAAAATCAAATGAATGAATCATAGCGCTTTTTATGGGTTGTGCCACATTTGCGTACATGAATTGGTTAATGAAAAAAATATGCATAATATACATATCCGTATACTTTTCCCTCATGATTTCGATGAACAATAAATTTAGAAAGATAACTACAAAAATCATAATCGTGCAATGCCAAATAAGAAACTTATTGGCAAAGTACACAATTTACTGGGACAACCATCACATGTGACATATGATAGCCCATGAATTTCTACATTAGTATACAATATTATTACTCAAACGTAAAAAATGTACGTACAAATGTATAATGAAAGTAAGCAAGAATCCAGAATAAAAATGTACTGTAAATCCGGTATTATTCGCGGTGGTTTAATTTTCGCTAATTTTCGCGATTGGCCCTCATCGCGAATTTCATCCTTTTGCATAAATATCATTTCACAACATAAGATGTATTTGATTTTTTTCTGAAATTCCGGCAAATTCGAACGTTTAATTTAATCACACATAATAATTTACCGGTATGTGGACGAAGCGATTATACAATTTAATGTCAACATTCAATTATGTCCAGTGGTTGACGTAGTATGTAAAATAAAATTATTCATTTTTTTCGATATACGTGATGATAATCTTCTCAACAAACCTGAATTCATGAACAGCTTGTTAACTGAGTAGTTAACAATAGGGGACACATATAACAAGACGCCCTATTTACAAACCCATTGATGGCTTAGAACCAAAAGGTCGTAACTACTACTTACGACCTTATAAGACTCATACATACTTGAACTCTGCTTCACAAGGCGCTTCTTATGAACCTATTTTCGTGAAAATCGGTAGTTGTCATGTTAACCAAAATAAAGTCTAAAAAACGTGTTTTCCCATAGGTAAAGACTAAATTAGACAGTTTTCTCTTGTTTTCTCAATATATTGATTTTGTAGTTACGACCTTCTGGTTCTAAGCCAGCGACATGTACCTGTGAAAACATGATTAACTGATACAAGGTTTGATGCATTTATCAAACTGCACTGACCACTGTATAACCCAAAATAAGTAAGTATAAGTATATGATTAGACATGATGTTCGATGACTACGAAGGTGGAAAAGAGCAGAGCAAGTGTGAGTGAAAAATGTATGCATTACTTTACTTTCTAACCTCAATTCTCCAATCAATGGTCCATTCACCATGTTTAACTCAAAGCACTTGTTATTGCACAAAATTGTAAATTTAAGCTCAAATTTAAATTCTTAATGATTAAGTAAGTATGACCAATTTACACTAACAGTTGTAACTGTATTAACTCGTTAGTAAGAATTAAGCATACTTGAACAAAACATATTACAGTTGTATTCGCTGAAGAGACAGCATTTTGCTGAAGAAAAAGCTGTGGGATACAAGAAATCCGGGTGTGTCATACCCTAGCTCTTAACGAAGAGATTCCTTGGTTCTTTAACGTGCCCGGTGTAAAGCACCGATACACGAGAGACACCTGGGTTTCCAACCAGTTCATCTCAAGTTGTGTAGGAAACACATTTTAACTTTCTTGCGATAAGTTACACAGAGTCCCCCATACATATTAATACAATTAACAGTAACTTTCAACTTTTGTACCTACCATATTTCCTCGTATTAGCATCCCCCCTCTAATTAATGCCACCATCGATTTTTGAAAAAAAAATCTCATCTTCAATAATTGGTCCTACAGTAATTCAATAAAGTATCCACAAAAATCCAGAATAACAGTCAGTCATGATAATTCATTCAAACGAACAATTACTGCCAAGTAATTATGTACCAGTATGTACAGCGTAGCCTACATGTTTATTAGCCATTTTTGCAAGTCTCAATTCAGTAAGATGGACAAAGAAACAAAGTCCGGTATTTTTAAGAAGGGAAGTAATTCGTACTGGTTAAGGTAATGGTAAGTGCCGTACAGTACAGTACCGTTCCGTGGGGGCGTTTAATAGGAGGTCTGACTGTGTATGGAATTATTTTTTCATAAAATGCATCGCCCCCGTGGCGATAATACGAGGTAATACAGTAGGTTTATAGTCTCATCCAAAAGATTGTTTAAAATGATATATTTGTCAAGTAGCGGTATTGAAATAGAAATAAATTAATCAATACTTGTTGCATGTTTAATGCAGTTATGTTTCTACATGCATATATCGTACATATATCATGTAATTATTTTGTACTCATATCACATTCAAGTAACGTTACATTTTGGGATCCCTTTTAATATTTACCTTACTTCCCGAATAGGGTTTTTAATATTTTGATACTCCCGCAAATCTAAGATTTTGGGACCCTCGGTCTCGAATTCATCAATTTGCGAAATAAGTTCAAAACTGAAAATGGCGAATATAAAGTAATTTACAGTATTCTCTGCAGAGCCTATCTTGTTCTCTATTTGATACTATAAATCCAAACATTTATATCAAACTAGACGCAGAATCAGTATTTAAAAAATGAGATCAAAACAAATCTATGACCCTAAAATTAGACGCATGTAAATACACAAAAAGCAGGGTTTCCAAAAATATTCTTAGACAAATATTCCCTGACTTTCCCCTGACCAGACAGCAGTTTTCCCTGACTTTTTCAATTGATCAGGCCTTTTTATTAGAGCAAAATAGCGCAATAGAAACAGTGAAAATATGTTTGCTTTATAAGGAACCAAAAAGTTTCATATAGCTGTTTTAAGGCGGCTCATCACCTTAGACCACGAAATGACGCCATTGTCGGATTTTATTGAAAGTTGGTATATATGTTAAATAAAACATTGGCTTTCATTTACCGACGTTACAACGTGATGACGTTCCAAACAATGACGTCAACAACGTCACAATTTGTCCCGCCAATTTTGTCAGATTGAACACAAATATAACGATAACTATTTTGTTTTTAAAGTTATTCCAGTCATTTTTTCAGTTAATTACCGTTAAGATATAGTCCTCGTGTTTGTTTGATCGTTAGCCTTTTACGAACCATAAATTCATTGAAAAATATGCTATTCGCTGTATAATTGGTAAAACGCGGACGCATTTTTTCTCTCAGCGTGCTTTGAATTTTGTAATAAATCACCACTTTCCTTACTTAATCTTAATAATCTGTTGAAATTTCCATATTCTACGGAAAATTCCCTTTCATTTGGATCAATAAAAAAAGAACAAAAACAGTTTAGTTTTTTTTCTACAGCGCGTTGAAATCAAAATATCGCTCTAAAAATCGACGTAAATTACAATGTCAAAATGTAGTTTTCGACGTCATCCGTTGTTAGTTTATGTGTGTTCAGAAATTGTACCCTGGTCACATTTGCCCTTCGCAACTCGTAGAGGACTCGGTGACTTGGTGAAAATGTTACCTTTATGGTATATTGAAATTTCGACAAATGTTTCCAGGTTGTATTTTGATATAATGTGTATGACTGCTACCTAGCTATATCCAAGATCCTTTAAAAAATTAAAAGAAAATTAGTTACTGAAAAACAAGCTTTGAATAATTATAATGATGACAATCAATTATAAAATATGCTTGTGTGACTTTCTAATTTTCGCTCAAAAGCGTTGTCATTTTATGAGCAAGGTTAAAGTTTACAGACAGACAGACGGACGGACGAAATTTATGTGGCTACAGTACGGAATGAAGAAACTTGTGTAGTTATGTGTCTAATGTTAGCCACATAAAAGAAAATTCTACTTTTATTTTCACTATTTTCATCTGAGTTTTACGTATAAAATAGCCACCTAAATATCTCTTCGTTAGCACGGACGGACGGATGGTGTTGGATGAATTACACGAAACAGTTTATGTAAATGCATTCTCGGAAAGACCACAGCAGTGTGAAATAGCCCGCCCACAGTCCGGATCTTAATACATATGGCTTCTTTCTATGGACTATCCACTAATCCCTAATTTACAATCCAAATTTAAAAAACACAGTTTTGTCGAGTTACATCAAAGGGCAATTTAAGAAGAAGCTGAAGAACAGTTCGTATAAATCTGAATTTGAATCAGCAGTCTTAAAGAATGAGTGTAAGACGGGATACATCAGACAGATAGAATTTGTGAAAACGTCGAAAAGCACGTCAAAATGAAGTCGCGGACAAATTAAGGTATTTTTTGGAAAATTGACGGGTTTTTAAAAAAGTCATTCGAGTAACTATTTGCAAACTGTTACCTTAATTACTTACATCTTTTGTCTAAGCATGTATTGTACAAGATTTTATTCCGATAGCAGAACGTAGAGATTTGATAAAAAATACCCCGAAACTGTATACTTTCTTTTTGGACACCTCGTATTGAAAAAGAAACAGGTACGAGTAGAGACTAATTCCATTCACCAGAACATTTTAAAATTATTATAAAACCTGACAGGACGATACATTAGACCGTATCCTCAATGGACCCAACGTTACAGTGACTATCGTAAAAGTGAAATCCAGACTGTGACAGCTGCCCGATGAATTTCATGTGATGTATGTTAAATTAATATGTGATATGTTAAATTGACGCTGTGTACATTTGTGCCGAGTATGTAATGCACATAACAAATAGATATAGCATAATTATGTTAATTTATTTTTAGATCAATCAGTAAGTATGTCAACGGTTTTTAAACGCGTCATTTCATCAACCATTCAGGTGACTGTTACGTTCATCCATGTTCTTTTTACAAATTTCTACCGGGATACGTTGTTATTCCAGCTAACTAGAGTTGAACTGGTTGGTAACTCAGAGGTGATATTAACATGTAACGTAATCTAGTCGACAAGAGCTAGGTGAGCACATCCGGTTGACCAACGGATTACTTTGCGTAGGGACGTCTAACCTGCTATGTTCTCCTAGTGGGTACCTATCAAACTTTTATGCACAGTTGCATACATGGCCCCAGCCCCGGGATGGACCGGTTTTTTTTACTGCTGGGTTGTCAATCCCCCGCCCTTACACAGCCCTGTGAGGACAGCTGATGGTAAATTATCTGCAACTAAATATTATCCCCGGGTCATTGGTTCGCTGAAAAGATTCCCAACATTTCTCCGGCCCTACGGGGGAAGCTAAAAAGTAGAATCCTGGATGTTACCCCGGCTATCCCCCGTTGATTTCGGGGAGGCGGCCGTGGGTGCAACTGACTAGTGTATTTGTTTGGGTATATTACCGCGATCGTGTTCAAGTGGTTAGGTTTACGATGTCTATACAGTCTTTGTATGAACTTGCTAAAACTCGAGTCGCACAAATCAAAGAAAATTGAAATGCGATGGAATGTGACTTTGCGATTGACCTACGTGTAACGTGCGATAAACGTCCGGGCTCCGTGCGAGCTCCGTACGATGTCCGTGTTGATACGATAGGCTTCGCCGTATATACAAACTATTTACGAAAGGGTTGTCTTATAGGAAATAATTACAGATTTATACAATTTTATGT
This sequence comes from Spisula subtruncata, assembly GCA_963678985.1. Taxonomy (NCBI): domain Eukaryota; kingdom Metazoa; phylum Mollusca; class Bivalvia; order Venerida; family Mactridae; genus Spisula; species Spisula subtruncata. The sequence continues at coordinate 26,667,703 of OY787662.1, forward strand.
ATCATGAATGCAGTTATCACTAGTGTTTTATTTATTTTGTCTACAATTTTATGTCAGTTTGAATAACATGCTATATGTTTAATACTTTGAGCTGTAATAAAGTTGTTATTTATTAAATGAGATTTTATAAGTTATATTTTTACTTATTCTGATTAATTAAACTTGTAAAACGAACTAGCTCAATTGACGGGACTCATAAACTACGGTAACGTCAAAATATACACTATGACGTTGTAATTTACGTCGATATTTAGAGCGATATTTTGATTTCATCGCGCTGTAGAAAAAAAACTAAACTGTTTTTGTTCTTTTTTTATTGATCCAAATGAAAGGGAATTTTCCGTAGAATATGGAAATTTTAACAGATTATTAAGATTAAGTAAGGAAAGTGGTGATTTATTACAAAATTCAAAGCACGCTGAGAGAAAAAATGCGTCTGCGTTTTACCAATTATACAGCGAATAGCATATTTTTCAATGAATTTATGGTTCGTAAAAGGCTAACGATCAAACAAACACGAGGACTATATCTTAACGGTAATTAACTGAAAACATGACTGGAATAACTTTAAAAACAAAATAGTTATCGTTATTTTTGTGTTCAATCTGACAAAATTGGCGGGACAAATTGTGACGTTGTTGACGTCATTGTTTGGAACGTCATCACGTTTTAACGTCGGTAAATGAAAGCCAATGTTTTATTTAACATATGTACCAAATTTCAATAAAATCCGACAATGGCGTCATTCCGTGGTCTAAGGTGATGAGCCGCCTTAAGGCCGTTGATTCATATGAAATAATCATAATTCAGAATTATCCGGAACGCGTATAGCAAGCAAGGAGTTTTTCAGTAATAGTTTATTTTCTTCATAGGCAATGACACTTGTCAACATCTTTAATGAAGAATTCCCTGACTTTTCCCTGACTTTTGCTCAATTTCTAAATTTCCCTCACTAATTTAAAAATTCCCTGACTTTTCCCTGACCTTGAAAAAAACCATGTTTTTACCTGACTTTTCTTTGATCGTGGGAACCCAGAAAAGTAAAGACTAAGTTGAGCTCACTGCATGTGGGCTTGATTAAAATGATCGGAAAGTTGAACCTGATTGCTAGATATGCATGAATGGCTGATACCTATTTTCACCCCCTAAATTATCCCATTGAAGCAGAGTGATAAATTGGTACATTGAAATGGCACCTCACAAAAATCAGGGTAATGTTCGGCTGTTGATATTTTTGCATGTCAACAAGTTTGCGATTTCATAATTCCAGGCACTTCGCGTACATTAAAGTTTGCGCAAAGGTTATATGAATCATGCAATTCTTTGACTAAAAACTGCTAATCTTGTCACATACAATTAAATGTATTCTTCAAACTTAGCAGAACATATTATAGTGTAATTTCTAGTGCGCCCAGGATAAAATAATATTTACAAATATTAACTGGATTGGTCTACTGTGGCAGAATTGGTTTCTTGAATAAACACAATTATATGCTATAGCTTGACCACATTATACTGAGATTCTTTGCATAATTTGTTAAAATCCGGAAAATCCGAAGTTATTAAAACATACACTTATAACTATAGCTGGCCTTATACGGAGATAACAGTATATTATAGTATATAAACATAAGAATCAAATATAGCCGAGTATAGGCTGACTAGCTTACAGACTTTGATGAGTCTCAGTTTCATCTGGTCAAGATATTAAATATAATACTGATAAAGTGTTCTCACTTGATATTTCCACCTATATGACTTATACTAAATTTTCCCACCTTTTTTGTTACCTGGGCAAACTGTACCCACAAACTGTCAAAGGTAGTTTATATGCATTATTATAATCATTGTTTATGACACATGTAAACGGTTAAAATTCATCTCATACAATTTGCAGTGTTATTTGGACTATTCCATTTCAATGTTCAATGTATTTGAATATAATTTACAGTAATATAACATTTACGCTAAATGATGGGGTAAAATTGGTTCTCCTATTTTACTTATTACCATACTGTATCTAATGTTAATAGTTTTTTTCTACTATCGTTTGCTGTCAGTGTAAATATTGATGACGGGTAGGTCGTAAATTACGCTTGCGGAAATGTTCATGTAAATATGCCACAAACCAAACTTAACCACTTATACTGTAAAATCAATGACAACAAGAGATGTTCAATAGTAATTCAAAATAACTGTTCAGATACCCTGAACTCTTCCTGGAAAACCACAACAAGAGAATGTTATTCTGTTGTTTATACCTATCGAGTGATGGTACACTCAACAAGAGGGCAAACAGGCCCTAGGCTGCTCACCTGTTGTAGAACAAGGCAACTATGAAATAATTTGCAACTTCTAAGAATAAAGAAAATTCAGCCTGAGATTTATTGCTGGTACATGCAACAACCTATCTATTTACATTAGATAACTCATAATGTCAGATAAGGCCACATCTGTTAGCCAACACAAGGTTTTCTATGATTAGACACAGTGACCTAGTTTTTGATTCCAAATGATCCAATATCAAACTTGACCACAAGGTCTTGTTGACATAGTTATTGTGACCAAGTTTCATAAAGACAAACCTAAAATTGTGATGTCAAGTGACTGCACAAGGTTAACATAGTTTTTTACCCGGATGACACCATATATAATGTGGCCTAGATTTTGTTTACATAATCATTGAGACTATTTTTGAAAATTGTGACCTCTAGTATCTTAACATGCAAATTGTTGACAGACAAAGACGGACAGACTACGGACGAAAAGTGACCACATTAAAAGCTCACATTGTCACTTAGTGAGAAGTGAGCAAACATAAGTTATAAGTTATAACTGTTGTTGAGTGTATTTGCATATGCACAGTTAAGACATTTCACATGATGAGTATATATGCGTCTTAACAAATTCCAACTTGAAGACCTAGTCCACACAGGCTGCCAATGGGCAGCTGATTATTTTGTTAGCAAATTACCAAAAGTTTAGTATGTTATTCATGACATGCAAGCATTTACCAAATTGTTAGTGAAACTTGAGACAACACATGAAACCAGCATGCACAATCCTACTGATTGAAAACAGTAAGATAATAAGTTACTTGTCTTTTTCATGCTGTATAGGTATCTGTCTTTGTAAGGATGTGACATACTGGTGTAGTGGTACATCCAGACATCCATCAGTCAGCTCATCTGTAAAGCAAAACAACAATTAATTTCTTGAAACCCAAACAGTAGAGGGTATACATTAAAGGGACTAAACTCCATTTCAATGATAAAAACACATTTTTGAAGACGTTTTAATCACAAAACTATGTTTAATGAATACACTTAGTATTCTTATAATTTACATTACAAATCGATCAAAGGCCCTATTGATGAAAACTACCAAACATGTTTTACCGTCCGTTATTAAGGTAACAGCTTTTCTTGGCATTTAAACACCACAATATGCTACACAACATTGCATACATATTTAAATGTGTTAGTCACACAGTAGATTTTTGGTTTAAATTTAATAAACCGACGTTATGCGATTAATTTTCTTCTAGATGAAAAAGTCTAGATTTGTATATAAATGTTAGGTAGGTCAAGCCAAACAAATGCGATTTTAAGAGAGCTTTTTGATAAATTTTGCAATTTAGTAACTGGAGCTGAGTCCCTTTAACCTCTGTTCTTACCATGGTTACAGAGATACCAGCTTACAAGTTACATACAAAATCTAAACATTAATATTCTAAGTCCAAAAAGGGGTTTAATTTTGCAAAAACTCAAATAACAGTTATGGGACCTGTCCCTATCAGCTTAGATATTCAAAGTGAACAAGTGTGTGAAGTTTAAAACTGTTCTGTCAAGGGGTTACACAGATTACAGCTTACATGCAAAATCTTAACATTAATGTGCTAAGTCCGAAAAGGGGCATAATTCTGCAAAAACATTAATCACAGTTATGGGAGCTGTCCCTATGATCTTAGATATTCACATTGAACAAGTGTGTGAAGTAAAAAGAATTCCCTTCAGTGGTTACAGAGATACCAGCTTACACACCAAGTCTTAACATTAATATTCTTAATATTCTACAAGGGGCTTATATAATAGATGTGGCCTACTTACATATATTACAGGTTTAGTGGTTCATTACAGCATTTGAGATTCAATCTTGCAAACATCCATCAGCTCATCTGTAAAACAAGGCAATAATTAATTTCTTGACACCCAAACAGTGGAGGGGTACCATTAACCTCTGTACTTACCATGGTTACAGAGATACCAGATTACAAGTTATATATAAAATCTTTACATTAATATTCTAACTGTAATATTTATTTATTGTAGTCAAATAATATTCTAAGTAAAAACGGGGCTTAAGCTAACTCTGCAAAAAACAAATCCCAGTAAATATGAGCTAAGATATTCGCAGTGATTATTTACTGTGAACGTTCAGTGGTAACACTCAAGCTAAAAATATCCCCACATGGGCGTGGATACAACTGACTGGTGCATTATCTAAGGGGTATAATGCACCCTAACTGTAAGTGTTAGGTAAATAGTGAGACAGCTTTGAAAGAATGCCCAACCTATCACACAAACATGCTCTCTCTACTTGATACTGTCCGATTTCCTCCTCATATCTTTTCGATTTCAAAATTGAAACTGGGGGGGGGGGTAAAATACCAAATGGACTTTAAACCTTATCTGTAGCTCTGCTTGACTACATCACCAACTGACTAAGTATATTTAAAATAGAAGGCAGCAATCGTTCCATACACAGGTAACTGGTATATATCGTTGAAAAAGAAAACAAATTATATGAAAGAAAAATATAAATTTTGAAAAAAAGTAGTTTTTTTTCGTTTTCAACAATACAGTTACCTGTGGTTCCATACAGAGGCATAAAAACATAACATAATGTTCCCAGTGATGTAAAAGGACGGAACGTGAAGCAGCATACATGATGATAATAACAAAAATAATTGGCAAGACATCTCAAAATTCTTTTCCTTCTGTATGACTAGAAAATAGAAACACGTAGATTTTACACACCATTTCATTTGCAAGTCGTACCTTTCAACTATAGTAGTACTGTACATCATCGTCCATAAACCTTGGAAATAATTCATTTCATAACAGCCGTATATCATGCACATTTTAAATTCCTTCAACACGCTAGGAAAATGTCAACACATTTAAATTTAAAACACCTGTGACGTCACGTACGCACAGGTTAACACACACACAACGCCCTCTGATTACACGCGAAAATATCAAGTAATATGGACACACACCGGTTAATCCAGACAATACTTATATTAGTGAATACATGTCTACGGATAACCACAACGAGGACTTATAATAGTAAATTATACAAACACGAGATTATCCACAGTTCGGATAAATAGACTGGTCTCATTACATTCACAATTTCAAATTACACAATGAAGTCACGGGCACGCGGTCAGGGACATAGATCTAAGGAAAATCGAGCATGCACGATTTTTAAGTTACCGATTTTTCAACAGTGCAGCATAACTCAATGAATGCCAATAATAAACAGAAAACATTGACCATTACGAAGCAGAAGTTTGTTTTATCTATTTAATTTTTTTTTACCAAATTGGCCAGTAAATTATTACGTCTCAGCTAAGAAAAGGAATGGACACAGTACTTAACCCAGAAGCCAAAGTAGTGTGTTCACTGAGGAAGACACTTATCACACTCCAAGCATGGACACTGATCCATCTCCATCCACGGAGTCCTTCAATATCGACGAGAATGGCATTCGGAAGCTGTTGGGCAAACTGAATCACATATGACACAGGAACAAAGCAACATTCCCACCAGATTGATGCAGGAGTTAGTACCATCAGCAGTCACACTTGTCTTGCAGGAGTTAGCACCATCAGCTGTCACACTTGTCTTCCAAGCATCTCTGCGACAATGCGCGGTACCCAACCACTGGAAGACGGCTTTTGTCTCGCATGTATTAAAAAGGGCGACCGTATAATTATACCAGCCAACTACCGCCCAATCTCGCTGACATCAGTAGGCTGCAAACTCCTAGAGTATGTCACCCGCAGCCAAGTGCTGAAACACTTCTCCATCAGTACCGTCACCTCTGGAGGTCCACAGGGCTCAGTCCCGGGTACACTGCTCTTTCTCATGTATATACGACATGTCAGGAAAAGTTCAGTCAACCAACAGGCTCTTTGCAGACGACAGCCTTCTTTATAGAAGGTTCAGTAGCCAACGAGACTCGACCATTCTGCAAGACGACAATCAGAAACTCTAACAGTGGGAAGAAGACTGGCAGATACACAGGCACCCGTCATGTTATGCCCCCCTCCCCTGTAGACCTCAATACTACCAAGGTACCACCACCAACCCAAAATATACAACCCTTGCACATATTTTTATACATATCACACCAAATAAAGTTGTTTTCAACAAAATATAAATACACAACATGTGGTATAGTATGAGATGATATAAAGGTCGCGGACAAACGGCATCAGACGAGACACTAGTCTAGTCGGTGGTTCGTCGGTCGAGCGGATAGACTGCTTGACTGCTGATCGAGAGGTCCCGGGTTCGATCCTCGGCCGGGGCACTTGATCATTTTTGAAACGCTTTTCTGTGTTTCCCACCCAACGAGAGATGAACTGGTTAGCAACACAGAGGTAGTATCGCGTGTATCGGTGCTATACACCGGGCACGTTAAAGAACCAAGGTGTCTATTCGGAAAGAGCTAGGGCATCGCGCCCGGATACCTTGTATCACACCACTGTTTCTTCCATCTGCTGTCCCTTCAGCAAAAACACAGGACCCCATTCGAAATAAGTGCTTGCACTTTCATGGGTTATCCTTGACCGAGAGGTTTAAATAATTACACATACACAGTTTCAGAGGGCCGTGAGCGCGTAATGTTCGTACCAGCAGATAAAGGCCAGTCTTATTTGTCAACTAAATGATTGTTCTTTGTCATAGTAAACAGAAAGACAGTCATTGTATAAACGTATCGATACAAAAATGATCAATTTTGTCGCCCTTAGTAATAAAAATAAATTTATTTGGCTTATGTCTAATGAAAATAAAGAAGTTTTAATATATCTACCAAACTATATATCTGATTGCTTTCAGAAAAGAAATAGTATTACACACATACGATAGATTGTAAAATTGAATTTAAATTAGAATGATATTGATATACCTCCTGTTGCTTTGGATTTTAACATTTATTTGTTTACTGTTCTATATGTTCTTAGTTGTAGTTATAAGTGTTGTTTAGTAGTGTAAGAATCGTTATTTGTTATTTGTTAATGTATATTTCAAACTTTAGGCCATGTATATTTCAAAATTGTATGCCCATATGTGGCCCCAAAATTGGAAAATAAACAATATCTTATCTTATCTTAGTATACTTTTTACTGCACACAACTGAGCGTGCTATGAGCGGCGATACAGTTCAACCCGACAGAATGTAAAACTATCCGAATCACACGGAAGCGAAACACCGATAGTGACCAACTACTCCATACATGGACATACACTGGACTGTAACCAGTGGAAACTATCTGGGAGCTACTATCCTGTGGAGAGACCATGTAGATGCTACCACCGAGAAAGCGATACATATTTACCACTCACCTTACTAGACTATAAACATCGTTATTTGCCACCATGCTGCATTAAATCCATGTGTCTAGATACGTCTTACAACTAACACAGTAGCCCGTGAAGTCCGTGCAATTTGACAGACAGAGGTCCCAGTGACTAAACGTGCGTACACACAGTAAGTTTTGATGTACACATCGATGGCTTAGAATTAGAAGGTCGTAAGTAAGATTCATACACATTTAGAATAAGCATCACAATGCGCTTCTTACGAGCCCATTTTCATAAAAATCTGAACTTTTCAAGTTGACCAAAATGAAGTTGTAAAAGTTTGTTTTACCATAAGTAAAGACTAAATGTCAGACAGTTTTTCCGTGTTTTCTCAAAATATCGATTTGGTAGTTACGACCTTCTAATTCTAAGCCATCGACATGTATACATCTTGACCTATATATTTACATGTCACATAATCATTCCACATATAATTAAATTATATATATTACGGACCGCAATGGAAATAAGATCTGCATGTATGTGTAGCTCTTTTTTGCGCCATCCTTTACATGTATTGTTGATTGCCGTGACCTTATTATTGCTTCTATGTTTGTTTATTGTTATTGTATGTTGCGATATATTTTGTCATGTTTAATTATGCATTATATGTAGAAATAAATCTGTGTTTTATGATTATGCCTGTGGCCTTCAAAAATACTGTCTAAACAGGAAAAATGTTTATTACAAAAATGTACGCTTTTTCCATGATATTTTCATGGATATACACATAAATGTTCAAATGCATATAAATCGACTCGTTTACAAGGATTTGAGACTGTTAATACTGCGATTTGTGAACAATCTAATAGTTTCATACAGTATTTTAAAAAGTCTGCGAGGCAAATGTCTCAACCTCATTTTTGTTTTTATTTGCAATTCTTCCTGCACGGAATGACAGGAAAATTTCTCTTCAAAATAAAAACTTACGGATGGCTTTGTCAGGACAAGAATAATACTGGGTAATAACTTAAAAAGTGTCCCAATATAGACAACTAAATTATCTTTGAAAGCTGAATTTAATGACTTTTTCATTAAGCAACCATTTTCAGTCAATCCCAAAGGTGGTTGTTAAATACAAGTTGCACTGTTTTCATTTGTTCATATTGCAAATCAAACTTTCCACTATTTCTTTTTGTCTTGTGTTTTCAAAAGATTAGATCCCTACATCACTTGATTGTATGTCTTTCGAAAGTCAGAGTTTGTCCTTAGATTCATATATCACATGAATTTCCTTGTAACCGGGTTAGTATAGCGAGTACGTATAATCTTATACATACTTTCTTATACTACATGGGCGTGTTTATTCCAATAGTTTGATGCGTATTTTGCGTTTTTAGTGTCATTGTCGATTGATATATTTATATTAAACGAGTTGAGGAAATATAATTAAGCTCGCCAAAGGCTTGCATAATAAAATTTCCAAAACTAGTTTAATATAAATTTATATCAATTGACAACTCGTGATAGATCCTCTATATTTCCTTTTGATGATTGTCATATTAAATTTGTGTTAAGTTCATCAAATGAATAGAAATTCTAAACTTATCCATTCCTGTACCCACTCATTGATGTAACAATTTCATTTATGTAGCATATTTTCGATCCAAAACTGGATTCATTAGAAATAACCCATCAACTAACCCATCCGGGATTCGAACCTTCCTCTCCCAAGATTTGCGCCCTGTCTACTTGGGAGTTGTAATATGGCTGATGTAAAGATTTCTCTAAGTGTTTATTATGTTACATGCTGGCGATCAACAACTGGTTGCATGGGAACTAACCGATCCGGGATTCGAACCTTCCTGTCTACTTGGGAGTTGGTTTTGTAATGTGTGTCTTTATAATCTGTTGGTCAAATTTGTTGCATTTGTATCTTCTTAATCAAATCTTAATTTGTAGTAAATGGTTGTCAAAGATCATACTTGATTATGTTTTGTTACATACTTTTTACTAAATCTTGGTAAAACTGGTTATTTCTAATAAGTAGTCAAAATGTTGTCTCTATGAAAAGTTTTGGTCATGTTTGTTACAGGTTTCATTTTTACCTAATATTAGTACATGTACTTTTATTTACCAACAATCTAGTTTCTTGGTAAAACTGGTTATTTCTGCAATTTTATTGTTCGGTCTGTTGCTGTTTCATTAGGGAACAGAAAATATGTGAATTGGCAGTCACTGAAATTAGACTGTATGCTAAACTTCTTTATTCATTGTGTTTTAACAACTATAGCATTAGCCTAGGTAACTGCGCCAACGTCGGCGCCCAAGTCCCGAGTGCAAAAAGCAGGAGGGACTAATTGCATATTTCATTTTATTTGTTATCAGTGAAATAACTGATGAAAAAAAAACGATAAAAGTACTTCTTGACAAGGAAAACCATTTTTGCATGTGTATATTATATTGCACAGTGTTATTTGTATTGCCATAAAGACATATTGTCCCTTTGGTGCAACATGGTTGTATCTTATTGTTAAGTATGACTTACAAAATATTAGACAAACTGTCCACCAGATGAAAAGAATAAATAAGAACATTTTCTGTATAGTTGTAAAAGGTCCATAAAGTAACCACAAAATATGATAAAATCCCAGTGTCGGTCGGTAGTGTCTGTTTAAAAAACATTTTCTGTAAACGCCTACAATATTATTTCAGAGACACAAGCAGGTTTAGTGGAGGGATACTCCACAATTAACAATGCTTTTATTCTGCAAGCCATTATAAGCAAGTATCTATACAAAAAACGTGGCAAGATTTATGTAGCATTTGTTGACTTTAAAGTGGCATTCGATTCTATTCATAGAGAAAAACTTTAGAATGTGTTGCGACGAGTAGGGGTGAAGGGTAAATTATATAATGCCATTGTTAGTTTATATTCAAGTGTCCGTGCATGTGTACGAAATAATAACGCTAACACAGACTTTTTTGACTGTCCGATTGGGTTAAAACAAGGGTGTATGATATCACCAATATGTTTCTCTACATTTATTTGCTGAAGAAATTCAAAGAAGTGGAATAAGGGGAATACGGCTTTTTCCAGACTTAGTAGAAATACTTATTATTTTATTTGCAGATGACATAGCATTAACGGCAGACACCGTGCATGGGTTACAGTCTGAACTTAATATGTTGCTTGATTACTGTAACCATTCGAAACTAAAGGTTAACACAATGAAAACAAAAGTCATGGTTTTTAAAAACGGTGGTGTATTATCCAGAAATGAACATTGGTACTTCAATGATGTAAAGTTAGATGTTGTAAATTGTTGGCCTAGGGCGAAGCCCCTAGGCCATAGTTATGATACCAATTTCTCAGCCTACTAGAATTGGCCGTCCAAAATCTCAAAACTCCCAATTACCACTTTCATGCGCAATTTTAAGTAGTTCTTTGCGGATCTCACTAAGCTGCCTTTAAAAATGCAGAACATCACTATTTAACATTACAGTTTCATAAAAAAAGTGTCAAAGAAATATTATTGAAGCAAAATTGCTAAGCATTGACTAGGACATAGTTTCTATTGTTTACATATTCATGCGAGAATAAGTTCCTCACTTGACGGTCTTATGCCGAAAATATACGAGTGTTTACGGAGACAGTAAGAAGAAACTTTTTTTCTGAGACATTTTTTGAAGACATTATATTTGGTATTGATATAAACATATTTTAAATTTTGTTATTTCATTTTGCGTTAACAAGACATTCCAGAAAAAAAATAAAATGAAAAAAAAAGTATTCACGATCATATTCGGAAACAGACGAAGTAACCGGGTATGGTATTTTACTGCTCAGTTAGAGCGCGAAAAGTTGAGACAAACGTACGCCACAATCTGAATCTGATCCTTGTGGTCATGCAGCTGCCATGGGGCCGCATGCCATCCATTAAATTGGCATACTGGCATGTGGTCCCATGGTACTCTACTATAGTTTAACTGAAACAGATAATGCCGTACCAGATATATATAGACTGTTAGTAAGATACTCCTTGGTGAACTATTTAAGGCGTTTCATAGAATCAGGGGAATTTCCGTCAGTAAATTCGTGGAAAAAGACACTGCGTAACATTGTCTTATCAGAGCATAGTAATAATGTGAATGTTTTAGAAGAGAATGGACATACATGGCTTATGAACATTATAGTGAATACAAAGTGGATATCACCCATTTGGTCTGTAGCCAACACATCAACACACGTTGCAAATATATGCAAAACACTTATGAGACACATATGACTATTTGTTTCGCGCAGATACACGCGCAGTTGTAAAAAGTGTGCTCTCAGAACTGACAATGAACCGGCCCACTTTTTATTATATTGTATTGCAAATGTAGACATTCAGAAACAACTTTGGGATGTTATGCTGATTCAATACGGTGTGGATCATTTCATTACATTTATAAGACAGTCACCCATTGATCAGTGTAGAACATTATTCAGTCTTGCATGTGTATCACAACAAAGGTCTGTAAACTGTTAACCAATTAAGAAGTTACTTATGTCAATTTAAGGTAAAACGTTGTTTAAAATGTATGGGGTACGCTTATTCTTTTAAACATGAACATGTCATTAATTTACAGTTACTGCAGTTGTATGCTATGTTGATAATATTAACTGTATACTTGTATGTTTGTTTGCTGGATTAGTTACACATTCACACTGCTACTAATTATGTAATTATTTTATCAGACATGGTAAAGTATATATGTAAATAGTAACACTACGTTTATTGTCGTTATTCTGAATCTGTCTCTGCATCTTGTATTTCGTTTCGATAAGGTCAGTATTTAACAGATCTTAGATAATAACTACATGTACATAACATTCTCTACAACATGTTTGTATATATTGTATATCTATGTAATTGATTGATCGTTGTCATGCTATGCATTTACTGTTGTAAATATGTTATACTCTCCGAATATGGAGGACAATAAAGATTATGTTTACAAACTCTGTTCATTGTTGAATTGTGATATACTGCTTTCTATTATTATTATCCTTCAAAACCACCACCGAGCCTGAAAACTACTGTATAATATGTATATATGTATTTGTATACGAACTAAGTAATTCATTTGACTGTTTTTTAGGTGTACGGCAAGGTGATTGTCTAAGCCCATTCCTATTTTCAATGTATATGAAAGACCTAGAAGATTATTTATCATTGAATGGATTAGACACTGGTTTGTTAAAATTATTTCTTTTACTCTATGCCAATGATATCGTTATCTTCTCTGACAGTAAAGAAGGACTACAGGAGGGTTTAGATATTTTATCCGATTATTGCGATAAATGGAAGTTAGTTGTTAACGTTAATAAAACTAAAATTATGATTTTTAAAAAGGGAAGATGTCGTTCACGGAATCACCAGCCTTTTACTTATAAGAATAATGCTGTTGAAATTGTTCACCAATTTACATACTTGGGTATTGTATTTACAACAAATGGATCTTTTGAAAAACTTTTTGAAACATTAAATGGACAAGCATTAAAAGCTACCTATAAAATGAAAATGTATTTACATAAGTTCAACAAATTGAAAATTAGTCATACGTTAGATATTTTTGAGAAACTCATAGTACCAATATTAAACTATGGTTCCGAAATTTGGGGGTTTTGTAATGCAGACAAATTAGAAACAATTCACTTACAGTTTTGTAAACAACTACTTTGCGTAAAAAACAAACCAAGAATAATTTTATATACGGGGAGTTAGGGAGAATACCTTTAAAACAAATTAGATATGCTACTATAACATCATTCGTTTCTGGCTTAGAATAACACGCGTAGATCACAGAAAACAAACTTATTATCTCCTGCTAAATGATATCGAAAGCAATGCAAATACTGTAAATTGGGCGTCCAAAGTTTTTTTGCAAATTACTGGGTTTTATCATGTATGGGTTTTTTCAAGGAGTAGAAAATAGTACCACTTTTATCAATTTGTTTAAACTACGAATAAAAGATATCTTTGTACAAAATTGGACCGCAGAAATTAATGAATCATCACGGACAAGCATTTGGCCAAATGCAGTTTCCAACCGAGTGTAATAATTTGGTCGAGCATCAATTAAAAACAGCTGAAAAAATAGCGAACTCGGTACTTGCCGGGTATTCTTACATATACGGAAAGTACTTTAGGCTATATGATATAACCATATTAAATGCACGATCGTTATTATCAAGAAAAAATCACCGTTAGCAGTTGAAATCGCAATAGTTTTGAGCGTAAAACAGCATTCATTTGATCACGTGATTCTACACACTGGATAGGCAAGTTAAGCATGACCAATAGATTAAACCTTCAAATTTGTACGGTCAACATAACTGTACACTGCAGCTGGCAGTAAAAGAGCGTGGATCAGTTTACATATACTTCAGTTTAGTCACTAAACTTCTTCCCAAGCATACAAAGTTTAGCCTCAGGCCTTCAGCGCTTACAGCACTTTGATTTTTGTTATGTTGGGTTACAATTTCCCATGCAATTGTCACTAAATAAAATGTCTAGTGAGCTAGCTGTAAAAGCAAATTGTGCTCTGAATTTTCTTCTTAGGAATTTATATAAACATGGTCAAAAGTCTAAAAGTGTATTTTTCAATATATTTGACAAAAAGATATTGCCAATCCTGATGTATGGGTCGGAAATCTGGGGTCTTGAACAGCGAAATGATATTGAAGTAGTACAAAGACTTGCTTGTAAACGATATATGTGCATTAAAACTACTGCATCTAACCATGTTGTATTAGGCGATTGTGGTAGATACCCAATGTTTGTCGAAACGGCAAAAAGAGCAGTTAAATACTGGCTCAAAATACAACATATGCCAAATTCGAGACTCGTGAAAAAGTCATATTATATGCTTAAACATTTCGACAGTCATGGGCACATTAATTGGGTATCAAAACTAAGACACCTTTTGACATCAAATGGATTTGGCTATATCTGGCAGCAGCAAAATGTATCCCATCAACATGTGTTCTTGACTAACTTTGTAAATAGACTCAAAGATCAATATTACCAAATGTGGTATAGCGATATTGAATTATCACCAAAACTATACTTATATAAATATAACAAACATAACTATGAACAAGAAATGCTATTTAGATGTATTATATGTTAGAAAATTTAGAAAAGCGTTGTCAACGTTTAGATCTGGTGCTCATTTTTTGCCATTGAAACAGGACGCCACAACAACATTCCTAGGCTTGCGCGGTTATGTATGATGTGTAATAGCAATGTCTTAGAAGATGAGACGCGTTTTCTTTTAATATGTCCTGTGTTGGCTGATTTGAGAAGGAGATACCTTCCTTGTAAATATTGGAGTTCACCAAATATGCATAAAGTTATTATGTTATTATCATGTAAAAATGAAAATCTGTTAAGGCACTTGCCTGTTATATATATTATGCTTTTCAACTTAGAAAAGAGATTCTTTCATTGTAAAATATTATTACCAATTTAATTTGATACTTAATGATTTTGTTCTTGTATATACAATTATTTATATACATTCATATCTTTGCACTGTATTATAATGTTATTTGTTCATTTGTGTGTTATAGGCTGGTGGTCTGAAACATGAAAATAAAGTATTGTATTGTATTGTATTGTATTGTATTGTATTGTATTGTAACCTGTGTACTGTGGTCGATGCTGGGCGACAAGCAAGAAGAACAACATCAATATTTGTTGTGTGAAGCCTGTTTCTAAAAGTGTATTCCCAGATACGAACTGCAGATATCGATCAGAAGTGAACATTCAACTTTTTAGCAGGTTTGAACCCCTGTGTTAAGTAATGTTGATAATATAATGGTCACCACAGTCCATTTTTTCCCCTGGGATGGAATCTTTTTAGGCCCTGATCAACATACCCAGAAACCAGATACCTATTCCACGAACAACTGACCTCGGTGTGGCCGACTTTACATTGGCATCCCAGGTGACTAGAGCCC
The DNA here is from genome assembly GCA_963678985.1 of Spisula subtruncata. Classification (NCBI taxonomy): domain Eukaryota; kingdom Metazoa; phylum Mollusca; class Bivalvia; order Venerida; family Mactridae; genus Spisula; species Spisula subtruncata. The sequence goes on from OY787662.1 coordinate 26,683,315, forward strand.
TGTCCGACCACTACCATTCCGATACTTCCTTCAAATTCACCAACTGGAATATCCCCCCGCCCTTAGGACCGTTTTGGTGTATTATCAATAATTAGTCAAAAACTACCCCGATTTACCCGAAAATTAGCCGAAAGAGCAAAATTTCAGGAGTGCCAGTTGCAGTGAATGGTCCGCAAAACACGTCATTTCGCAAAAGAAAAAATACACGTTACCCGTGCAATATCGCACGATATGTTGTGTTTTAGATTTGCCCAATACATTAAGTAAAATAATACCTAAACAGAAAAAATGTAAATATATGAATAATTACATAGTAGGAATTTGAAACAATGGTCGTTTTTTAGGAGTATATATGTTCATCTTTGGCAAATGAGTTTATAGTACATGTATAACTATATGTAGTGTGCGTTTTGGTTATAGAAAGGGGCATAAGTCTCAGTGTTCATTGAGGTTACCATGGTGGATTTACCTCCCTTCAGCTGCACTGATACACTTGTTATTGGGAGAAACAGTACAACGTACATTGCAGCCTGTCTATTATGACCCTATATAGATCATGGAAAGGGTGTGGCTTTACATCGGCTGTACAGAGCCATATTTGGTAGTAATATAAAACCAGGAGAACATGTGAGCCAAATATAACACGAGCATATGTATATTCTTCTATGTAGCTAGGTCCAAAGGTGCTAGATGCGATGTGTACGTGTCCCTACAATACACCAATACATAAACGAAACCATTGTAAGACAGACCTATGAGAAAGTAAGAGAACATGGTGGACTTCGTGGCACACCTTGTCAGGAATCGTGTTGGCATCGTTAAGGAAACGTTAAAGAAACGTTATTAGAACGTGTGGTAGCGTAGTAAAACGATTAAAATATTGCAGGCGAATAATCGTGGATCTCTATGATATTTTCCAATCGTGGGCATCGTGGATATCTTGGCTGACTGTAAACCCAGCATAACCAGACTTGGTAGAAAACGGCATTATGGTCACATTGCCGACTTAGAACAAGAAAAATCTATCAGAGAATTACTCTTTACTTACGGAAAAACAAGCTTTTTTCAACTTGAGTTTGGTCGACATGGAAACTTCCGATTTTAAGAATCCTCTTATGATGAAGATTTTAAATATGCACCTGTCTAATATTAGGTCTAACGCGTTATTTACGACATTCTCATTCTAAGCCAGCGACATGTTGATGTCGGTTATATACGATAGGGGTGTAACGATATGGTCTTTTAACGATACGATACGTATCGGGATATAAGGGTGACGATACGATACATATCGCGATACAGACATACCTAATTTCTCCTATAAAGTATTGATACTTTTTGGAATAAACTTAATAAAGTTGACATTTTACTTGTTAATATGAATATTTTACTTGAAACTTAAAGAAATTGTACACTGAGCTTATGAAAACAACAGTGAACAATATTTTGCGTTTGATTAGTGTTTAATTCTTTTCCTAATTGACAGATATTTACAATATTATTCTATTAATACTTAAGGTGCAAGTCGTATCGTGATCCACTTTATGTCACGATACGTATTGTATTGTGGACTACGTATCACGATACGATATGATACGATATATCGTTGCACCCTTAATATACGATCATTTTGATAGCATTTCTGTTTTTGAATGACTCGTTATACCTCACGACTTTCGGATGAACAGTAAGAAGCTTTTCACCAGACGATATAGTACAAAGTCTGAAACACTCGGGCTTTGTATATTTTGCAGAACGTGCACCAATTCTTCGTGGAAAATGTGTCGAAGAAAGCAAATATCTGAGATAAGTCGACATTCTCCCAACTGTATGCTCTCCTGGATCAGCTGGTCCATGATAAACTCGTGCGATAGCCACCATACCCACGAGCCAGATAACATTCCTCATCTTAAGGAATGTATACCCGCCTGAATCAGTTAGTGCATAATTTTATCGTGCGATGATAGCAACAAATGCATTATATTTCGTTTACTTGCTTCACAGTGAATCCTGCTTTCGAGCGTCCCTAGGAAGTATCGCCACTGCTCGGTGTGACATCGAACCTCGATCTGTGACGCCCAGGAATATAGATACTGCACTATCCCAATTTACTCCTTGATGATCCAAGAGTATGCTGGGTTAGACTTGCTCAGTGTTCCAAACAGGATTTAACCCGGACCTCTCGATACCAAGACGCACTCACTACCTTCCCTGAATTGGACGTATAGCTTGACGACATTTACCTGAACCTGACTTTAATCAAGAATTTATTAAAAGGTTTTTTCTTTGAATACGTCAATTTCCGCAAGCAATTTTGAAAAATTGTGCCATGTCGGTATTTCAAATTTGTGCGTTTTACATCTCCAGCATCTTCGTTATACTTTCCGACTATGAAAACATACAACCTAGTTATGAATACAGGAAAATATCGACTGTTAAATTATGCTAATCGAAAGGTCAGGTCCGTGCCAAATTCTGCAGACTTTTCGCCCAAAATCAGACGCTATATAATATAAAGTGCCTGGCAATATTGCACGAAATTGGACGCCGAAAATGTATTTTTCTTCTTCCTTTTACAGGACGGGAATCCATCAAATGGATTGTAATAAATGCACCAGTCAGTTGGATCAACGGCACCGCCCTCGGGGATGGGTCGGCGTTTTTACTTTTGGGTTGTGAAAATCCCCGTCCTCTGACGACCCAGCGGGGGACTGCCCGTTGTAAAATATCCGGTATTCCTCCGGCCCTTAATTGACAACTCAAAATTGTCCCCGGGGTATTGGTTCGGAGAAAACCATCCAGACCAAATTTCATGAAGATTGGATCAAAACGGCGACCTCTGAAGTGAACACAAGCTTTTTCTAAGATTTAACCTAGTGACCTGATTATTGACCCCACATGACCCAGTTTTACATTTGGCCTTGCTTTTATAGAGATCAACATTCTGACCAAGTTTCATGAAGATTGGATCGAAACGGTGACCTCTGGAGTGAACTCAATGTTTTTCCAAGATTTGACCTAGTGACCTAGTTTTTGACCCCACATGACCCAGTTTCGAACTTGGCCTAGATTTTATAGAGAACAACAATCTGGTCAGATTTCATGAAGATTTGATCAAAACGGTGACCTCTGGAGTGAACTCAAGGTTTTTCTAAGATTTGACCTAGTGACCTAGTTTTTTACCCCACCTGACCCAGTTTCAAACTTGGTCTAGATTTTATAGAGAACAACATTCTGACCAGGTTTCGTGAAGATTGGATCAAAATGGTGACCTCTGGAGTGAACACAAGGTTTTTCTAAGATTTGACCTAGTGACCTAGTTTTTGACCCCACCTGACCCAGTTTCGAACTTGGTCTAGATTTTATAGAGAACAACATTCTGACCAAGTTTTATGAAGATTGCATCAAAACTGTTGCCTCTAGAGTGAACACAAGCCAATTGTTGACGGACGACGGACGGACGGACGGACGACGGACAAAGAGTGATCACAAAAGCACTATGTGACAGGTGAGCTAAAAATGGCTAAACCTTATACAGCTGCTTCATTCTATGTATGAAAGTACTGTATCCAGTGTAGCTACACCCTCTATTTTTAGAACTGGAAAACCCGTTACTTGGGACGGGTGATTTTCAGGTAAATAGTTGATTTTCTATCTACCTACTTGTTACCCATAAACCTTAACTAGCGCATCGTATGCCTGAAGTGTTTCCACGTTCAGGTTGTCATCAATTTCGTTGAAAATATTCCCGGATTAAATGAAATAGCCGGTACAAAATTTTGATTTTCAAATAAAAAGAATGGTTCCGGCTGTTTTGTTTAATTGGAGAATCGATTCAAAGAAAATGATGGCAACATGTAAATGGCAATTCTTAAGGCATACGGCGCGCTAGTTGAGGTTTATGGATCATAAGTTGTTAGATAGAAAATTAAATATTTACCTCGTCAAAACCAAAAGTCACCCGTCCCAAGTAACGGTTTTTCCAGTTCTAAAAATAGAGGGTGTACCCAGTGAGCTAGGTAGTGAATTCAAAAGTAAATTAAAATACCCAGAGGTACTAGGCACACCACGACATGAATGACATGCCGAGGACACGGTTGAAACACATATAGTTACTAGTAACCCAAAATGGTAAGGTTGTGTTATGTGTCTCATACAGCCACAAATTGTTGAGAGCACTGCTGTGTCAGGTACTCAAGAGAGCCATGCATGGGTTTCCTTCATTGAGTACCCCCAAAAGAGGCAGTCATGCATGTTTCAGGCAGTGTTCTGTACCACACAGAGTCAGAAATGGCTAGTGTATGCAGTGTCGGTACCTCTACTGAGCTAGGAATTATTATTCCTGCCAACGTTGGTTATCCATACAAGCCAGTAATGGATTTTCAAGATCGTATTAAGGTACCCAAAAACCACCCGTAACGGTTGTTTATACAAGGCCATGTTAGAAACACAGCAGAGCCGATATTGTCATTCTTCCTAATTCATGTATAAACGGAATTTGGCGTACACTATAGTATTGACTAGACAAGTTCTGCTATAATCTGTCTATATTGAATAACAATCAATTGCCCTTTTGCACTCAAAATATTGTGTCAATATGATGGATACTAGTATTTTATTTGGTGTTCCTAGAGTAAGTATGTGCAATGTAACTATGGAGAAACTACATGCACATAGTAGTGAATGTTTCGGGTACCTAACACTGTCTAGAACAACCAGAATTAAATCTTAGGGGAACCTGACGCTGTATGAAACCACTATTGTTGACGCTTTAGGGTACCTAAAACTGTCATAAACAACTATATGCTGATAGGGTAACCTTATACTGTCATGAACAACTTTACCCAATCTGGAAAAAACCATTATTGGCTCTTTGGAGATCCTAATATGGTCTCGGTAAGGTATCAAATTCTGCTTATAACAACATTTTTGGCTCTAGGGGTCACTCCATACCTTCTGAAATAACCATAATTAACTAATTGTTGTACATAACCCTGTATGGAATTACTTTTTCTTGTACTATGTTCTATACTTAACACAGCATAGATAATCCATTCTTGGCTGGATAGAATACCTAACACTGCCTGAAAAACACATTACTGACTTAATGTTGGTATATTTGTATCATCTAATGCTGCATAAGTATAATAATATTGGCTCCGTTGGAAGCCCATTAGCTTATAGTACACATTACTATGATGGGTACCTAAGAGGACGTGAGCTTACGGTACCGGCTAGGACAGGTACCCATTATAACATAGGAAAAACATTATTGGTTCTGCTGACTACCGTGCACTGACTTGAACAAACATTATTTCTCTGTTGCTTACCTAACTTTGCATAAACAACTAATGTTGGCGCGTAGGGATATCTTACATTGAATATAACACCCATTGGCTGGTTTTGGAACTTACTACCGTCTACAACAACTACTTAGTATTATATAGTATCTTTGTGGTTGCCAAGACTGTCTGGAACAACCGTTATTGGCTCAATGGGGTAACCAACTATGTTTGTAATGACCAGTTTTGGACGTTAGGGGCATGGGATGGCTCTTTGTGGTACTTACACAACAATCATTGACTGTTAGGGTTACCTAATATTATCTGGAATAAACATTATTTAACATTTGGATCTCTTAACATGGTCAAGAATCACAACTTTTGGCTCTTTGAGGTACTTAACACTGCCAGTAAGAATTAATTGGCTCTAAGGGTTACTTTATACTGTCTGGAACAACCGTTATTGGTATTTGGGGTTCATACCACTTGTCTATGACAGATATTCCTGCACTATGTGATACTTAACCAACCCACATCAGAAATGTATGCCCACTTTCTCTGAACAAATTATGCACATAATAACACATTTCCAGGTACCTGAGATCGGCGTTCAGTGATTAATACCGCCTGCTCGATAGCCTATTGGTTGAGCGTTCGTAACAAATACTTCATAAAATGGTACCAGAAATGCATCTATACATTAATTCAAACAATAATTGTTAGTTAGTATATATAGTTGTTCAAAACGGTTAGAACTGCACTATTGTACAAAAGTATTCGGTTACGTTTCATATCCACTAAACGAAACTATTTATCGTTTTGATTTTTGTGTGACGTGGGTGTAAATTGGTACCATGTGTAGATGTGTAGATAAAGAACGACACTTTTAGAGGGATTGCATTATACCTCCACAAACTATTGGCGCAACACGTTTAATCGATGACTAACATTGAGTTCTCTTAACGAAGCTCTAGCCGTGACTAATGTATGCAGCCAGTGTGAAAACTCCTTTCGCTATAGGAGAAACTTGACTGCCCACGAGAGGGGTCACACAGGAATGTTTCCTTATGCTTGCTGTGAAAGAGGATTTGGCTCTCAACGTGCTCTTGTGAGGTATAGGTGACCCTTTTATACAATTTTTACCAAATGTGTAGCCTCATTAAATAAATTATTTTCTTACTTACAATATCCATGTCTTTCATTAGGGATATATTGTCATGTACATCGGTATTGCGGTCGGTCCGTCGGGTGTCGGTCGGTCCGTAGATAGACTAGATAAATCCTATCTACAGCTCAAGAACGGTAAGCCGTATATCTAGGGAGGTCCGTCACTGTCAGTATTTTGATGAAAATTGGTGAGCTTTCTCAATGATAAAATATTGTACGTTTATATTCTTAACTGAGCGAATTGTTTGAAAGCTCTTGATCTCACCTGGTGTGGTGAATACATAAACTCTGAAATGGCTAAACTCATGTCCGGCACGATCCCATACATGTACATAATGAAGATAATACTATTATAAACACCTGCATTAATTGCAATATCTTTCAGGTGCAATGAACATGCTACAACACAAATGCACGTCTGTCCGACCTGTGGTAAGACATTTTCTACTGACTCCGACTTAAAGACCCATGAGAAAAGGGAGAATAATCAGCGGACATTCTGTTGTGACATTTGTAACCATCACGCACTTACACGTCTTGAACTGAATGAACATATGCATAGTCATGCAGAAGATCGCAGTATGACATGTCGCCACTGTTGTGTCAAGTACAAGCACAGATCCTCACTTAATAGGCACATTAGCCAACGCCACAGGCTTCATTGAAAACAGTTGTTCACACTGAAAAGTTACTCTGCGGTTCATAAGTTCATTCTACTGAAGTTTTTGTTTCATGTTTAAGATTTAATATTTTTTTAAGATACCGTATTTATTCTATTAATAGCCTCCCTTATTTTTTTGCAAGCGTAGCATAAAATACTAAAATATAAACAAAGTTCCATAGAATCACATCTATCGGATTTACATACGTATACATTTGTGTGTTTAAAAAGGAATTGAAATATGCTTTGGTACATTTAAATTTCGAGTTGGGCGTTTATTTGAGGTATAAGTGTTTTGTTATATCGGTCCGAAAATGACCGAGTGTAAGGGGAATTGCACATTTTAAGATAAAGGCTGCTTAGTAGAATAAATGCGGTATGTTCGTGTTATACATTTCGTTAACACAATGTCCTTTTTATAAGTTAATTACTGATGCGCTTGCTTCAAAATAAGAATGTGCTCTTAATAGGCGTGACTTAATAATCAAAGCTATTTATCGTTGACATGTATTTGTATTTTTCAATGTTTTCTTAGTTGTGTTGTTTTGATAGTTCCTGTTAACATTTTTTTTAATTCTTAAGTTCAAAATATACAATCACGTAACTTATATTGGTATCGCCTCTTGCCAAACCTGTATATTGTGGCATTAATCATTATTTATAGTTTGTCTGTGATTTACAGCAATCTGTGATTTAATTAATGCCGGAATTGCATAGTTTACAATACAAATTTAGTAATTCACGAATGTACAGTCAAATCTTACACCATTATGTATTTGATGTCACAACCAAAATGATGCAACACATGACATGCTCTATCAGAAACCTTCACCTTAAACTTGCTAAATCATAAATGGAGCAAACCTTATAACTATGAATAAGATCATTTTTGAAAACAAACATATAAATAATGTTATTAATTACAGCATTACTAAAAACTCAAGTTCTGGTTAAACTTGAAATAATTGGCTAAACTTATCTCTTAATCGTGTATTGGCGTGTATTGACGAACACCAAGATAAAAGTATCAATGACACAATTCTGACATTATTTGTTTTGTTTATAACAAATGAAAGTCTTGAAAGTTCGTTCTGGTTTTGAATTTGCTTAAACTAAATAAAGTGGACATAAGCACCACCAGTCAATAGAGAAAGTATTGTAGTACAATTTTTTTTTAATAAACACCATTTTGTTCGTACTATTCTGAATTTTCCGAAGAACGAATTTTCCTGACGTCATTTAATATATCACATCGCAAAATCATTTATTATAAATTACTTTTATTTTGTTAACGTATTATTATGCATGAAGTTACATGTTTTTATATATTGAAATCAAAGCTGAATGAAACCTCTTAATTGTCTTTGTTGAATATTTATTTGTCAGAAAAGTCGAGTTCACATCATCATAATTTAAACATTAAAGTAATGAGCACAAGATGTGAGATAACTAAATATTTCCCTAATCCAACGTCGATATCGATAGGCCTGTTGCTAACACATGAAATGTCCAACACTGGCGTTTCATAGTCGTTCCCGGCAGGCAATTTTGAATTGTCTGTATTGAGAAAATGTGCTGTCATATTAAAGTGTTCATGTAGACGCATACATGTGTTGTGTATCAATTGCCAAGTCCCATTCTCATCGTCGGGAGGATCTTGCTTTTATTTCGCCGGGCACTGCTGTCCCACCGAACACCAAGGGAACCCATTTTATCGCATTCCTGTCAATGCTCATGGTGGCGTCTTTTTCCTGCATACAACCCGGGTTCGCTCAGGGAGGTCGAAGTCGTGGTTCAAATTACAGTGTACTGATAGTAAGGCCATACCAAATTGTATTTTCGTTTAGCGTCCACCCTAAGTTCGAAAACATATCTAGCTATACTGAGACAAAAACAAAACACTCGAAAAACACCAAGTAATTTACGACTTCTATGTTCATTATTATATAGCTAACAAACAACCAATCATTACCAATCATAATAACTTACTGCAATAACTGAAAACTTTTTGGTGTGAATCCTACTGCTGTGTAGGGGTTGGGGACATGATGGTGAACACGAATGATAAGTGTGAAATTAAAAATCAATATATCAATGGAGTTTGAAAATATAAGACGTTATAAACTTTGTTGTTTTTTCCTTCCCAAGATGCCTTAACCTACCCGACGCTAAACGAAGAAATGATTTGGTTTGGCCTAAAGCCATCATTATTTTTGATGGAAATGACCGCAATACGGATGGCTAATTAAACATAATAACACTTGGTTCAGAAGCATATTGGTGCATACTTTTCCGCTGGTTGCAATATCATTTAACTTTCATAACGTGCCGCAATAGCATTATTTAAAATCCCATTTTACGTTAGAAATAGCGGCTTTAATGTACAAAACAATCAATCATCAGCTGTTTGTATGCATAAAGTACCAACAGATGATAGATAGATACTTTTATTCCTCCAAATATATGTAGAGTATAACATAATGTACAACAATGCATCAGCATCAAAGATTTACAACAAAAAATAACACAATTATACAGAATTTCTACAATACAGATACAAACGTATATCCAATTAAGCAAATATACACACAGTAACTTACGTACCTGTACAACACAGTTTAATAATAATTGACTGACAGTAATATAATGTGACTGCGATCCATAGTACATGTACTATGCAGAAGCCTTAAACGAAAGCGAAATAAAGACTTAAGCAGTTCTTTTGACCAGGAACACATCAGCGTCATAAGAACGGCATTGTCTTCAGATATTTTACAATCATACAATTTATCATAACATTAAACAATGTGTCATTCACATTTGATAAATTTTGTAACATTATACGATGAATTTGGCTCGGTCAGTGAAATGCCGAGCTATTTTGGATTTGATTTGGCGAAACGTCGAAAGTAATCAAACCAGAATTATACCGTTTATACGAGCAGCTTTAATATATTATGATACACCAGTAGAGCCCGTTTTAATGCTCACAGATACCTATCAGACTAGTGATACATTGAACAAATAATTCTCAACGTACGCAAATGGCTGAACATTTTATCTGTCGCCTCGACAGCTAACAACAAAACTGCAGATGACTGTTCATCGATTGATAACCCTTGAAATCGATTGAATCTAGATACACTCATAATTTCAAATATTTCAATAATAAGTTTCCGTCTTGCATATTCATGTTTTCTACAAAACCAGAGTGCATGGTTCAAGTCATTGTCTATGTAAAGATCACAATTATTGCACTTCTTAACATAAGATCGTGATATCAAACAACTTAACATTTGCACCGCCGTCACACAGATGGAAGCTAACTCTGGATGTTTTCTGGATAACGTCCATAAATGGCACGGAGCGTCAGGTTCAAAAACGTCTATTAAACTCATGCATGACAATGCCAGATTTTCATACCGTTTTTGTCTATTTTGGTGTAACACAGATCTGGTAAGACATTTTTTCCAGCTATCTTTTGAAGGAAAAGTACCACTGTCTATGTAATCATACAAAACATACAGCAGATTGTACTTTTGTAAGATTTTAAACACATCCGGGATAAATCCGATATACTGTTCTCCGAAATTCACGTAAGATACTAGTCGGCATGTGAACATTTTCTTAGCAAGAAATTGCGATGGCAGTCTACACAATTGACCCAAAAACTGAAGTTTCTTGTACTCGACAATGTTTTGCATTGTATCAATATTTAAGGCACACAGCGTAAAATCGGTGCTCGAACTGCTTTTGAGTGTCTGCACATTCTTTAAACAGAACCTATGCGCAACTTCCAATCTGTTAAAATCAGTATTTGAATAGTTATTCCATAATTCACAACCATAGATTGCCTTAGGAATCACTACCGAATTGTACACAGTCTTTAACGTCAGCGGATTCAGTCCATTTTCATGTAGCCCACTATGGTTGACACTTAACAAGGTCCCTCTCAATTTTGTCGTGGCTTCTTGAAGTGATTTCCCTGTAGACATATATTTGTCACAAATGATTCCGAGGTGAGTGTAAGAATCTACTTCATTTAAAATCTCATTTCCAAGTTTCCACTGTCTTTCCGTTCCACATTGACGAGACTCGTTAAACACAATGATACCACATTTCGAAGCATTGTACTCAAATCGCCATTTACAGGAATACCGGTAGCATATTTCAAGCATGTTGTCCAGAGCATGTTTGGAGAATGCAACGAGAATCATGTCATCTGCAACAGTTGGGGATGAAATTTGGTTGTTAAAAATGCATATACCTAGTCCACTCTCTTGAATTTCTAATATTAAATCGTTTATGAACGTGAGATAAAAATGAGGCGATGATTTCCCTCCCTGTCTTGTACCTTGGCGTATCGGGAACCATTCTGACAGAAACCCACGGTTCTTGACACAGCTAGTCATGTTCCTGTACATGTCAATGAAAGCAATCAGCGATGTATCATCGATTCTTTGCCGAAGTTTATAAAAAAGGCCCAAATGCCACACCCGATCGAACGCTTGCCGACCGTCAAGGAAACAAATGTATAGTTTTGAGTTATGTTCCTTTGCAAAATATACACTTTCACGCACGGCAAATGACGTCATGAGACATCCCAGGTTTTCCTGAAAACCCCCTTGTTGAGCACTCAAATTTCCTAACATGCGGTCTTTACATCTTTTAAGTACACTCATTTCAAAAAAATTCAGGAACACAGACGTTAATGTTATCGCCCTATAACAATTAGGGTCATCTTTACGTTTACGCCCGCCTTTATGTAAAGAAATGATAACTCCTTTCTTCATTTTATCAGGAACATAGCCGAATCGTAGCATGTACGTGAACATATTTGCAAGCACAATCGATACACCATCAGATACAGTTTTCAGATGTTCATATTGAATATTATCGTAGCCGCCAGCTTTTCCACTTGGACATGACGGAATAAGTTCACTGTAACTTTGAGAAACACTGTTGGCTACAAAATGTTCCCAATCTGTGTCATACTCTGTAGATTCATGAGGAGTGTATAATTTCTCGAAGTATAACCCCCATTTCTCTGTAATAGTAGACTGGTCTCTGACTATATCACCATTGAAGTTAATGCCAGCACCTGCACTACTTTTAGATCTGTTTCTCCGTGAATTTACGAGTTTCCAAAATTTGTTGGAATCTAATTCCGCAGTTCTGTTTATTTCGTTATCCAGTGTCTGTTCACAATTCGTCTATGTAAAGCCCTATAGGCTCGTTTCGCTGCCTTGTAGCTTGATCGACACTCATCATCATCCGACCTTGGTCTACCGGCACGACACCAGTTATTTCGATGATGTAACATTATTTTATGAAGATCACTCAAATCGCTATTCCAGTAAGGTTTCAAAAACGGTTTTAATTCTGACTTTGGTAAGTGTTCCTTCGATTTTTCTAAAAGCACCTCACACACTGTATCATACGCACTTTCAATATCATTTATTTTAAGCACTGAAGTCCCAAGCCTATTAAGAATTTCACTTCCATTAACTGCAGATCTGTAGCATTCAGATTTTGCTCACTTGTTTTCTACCAGTTAAGTCTCGTGCTGCACTCCTCAAATGTTACACTTCTTGTCGACATTGCACATTCTGCCGGTAGTGAAATGTTAAGTTGTGATATCACTGGTCTATGCCTAGATAAATTCAAGCAATTATCGTCAACAATTTCACAACTATATAACCAGTCTAAAACTTCAACAGGCATGCAACTGTAATCAATCAAGGATTTGTACTTATTATCATATGAAACAAATGAATGTCTAACACCTTTACAAATGGGCAACGTGTTCACTGCAACCAAATTATTGTTACCTAAAAACTCTGATAATAAGCAATCCCTACCATTTCTGCTAAAAACATCACATCTTGCATTAAAATCACCAATAAACAACACTGTGCCTAATTCTGAGTAAACATTTGATAAATCATACAGCTTATTAACATAGTCTCTGTAAAAATCAACAGAATAATTTGAACAAGGCATGTATACTTGAAATATATAGATAAAATCATTTGGTGTTGTTTGTAGTTGTATGCCGACAATACGGTCATCATCTATACACAGTGGCGTTACAAATCTGTCTAGTTCACGGTGCCATAAAAGTGCAACACCCCCTTTTCCTACTTTACGACCACTCGGTAATTTGAGATCTTTATCACAAACAGCATGAAATTTATACAAATTAGTAATTGAGTCTAAAAAATGTAGGTTATGTTCAAATAACCAATGTTCGCTAATACCAGCAACATGTATATTGTATTTAATTAAACTGTCACATAAGTAGCTCGATGCTGACATTAAGCCAGAAACATTCCAACACATAACGTTTATATCTATGCTATCCATTAAGAGTGATTTAGTCTAAATTGGACAGCGTTGAGAACCTGTTGCTGTGTTGTTGATCGTCACCATCGCGTGCAGTCGATCGAAATCTCGGTGGCAGTGCCAAACGTTGTCCGCTATTCTGTCGTCGTCTGTGTGATGCACGTGATACCCAAGGTCTGCAATAGACCCCACGGGGCCAGAAGCCGCGCTCTAATACCAAGTCCGAGTTTGAGATTTTTATCAGTTTGGCCGCAACTCCGTTAAAACTAGAGCAGATAGGGACATATTCGTGGTTGTCGGGGGTATGCATTAATATAAGGACTTGCAACATACAAAGGATAATTTCCAAATATGCGTTAATAAATACTTACGGCGATTTTTCTTGGTTCAATCGAGCGTTTATTTACCAAAATTACTGTTTGCGATACCAAAATGTTACGTCACAAACCACGTGTAGACAAAATGCTACTCATGTTAAGGAATTGTGGTAGGCAATTTAGCCACATATTGTATGCCTCTTTGAAAGAATTTGCATATGATACTCATATGATTCTCATAAGAAAATAGGAGCATATGATTCTCATAAGAAAATAGGAGCATATGATTCTCATAAGAAAATAGGAGCATATGATTCTCATAAGAAAATAGGAGCATATGATTCTCATATGAAATGTTTCATATCAGTCACATACTTGTGTATGCAAATTATTTCATTCTCGTAAGAAAAGGACTTAACATTTCATATGATTCTCATGATATGCAAATACTTTCATATTATGATTATGATATAATTCTCAAATGCGGCTAAATTGCCTCTGTAACATGCAAATGGGTTTTGAGGTTGTGCCAAAACTACGACAACGCCATGGCAACGCTAGGGTGGTTGCAATTAACATAAGACGCGCTTATTTTTCGTGTTATTTAAATGCAATTAGCTGTAGAATAAACGATATACACCTGCTTTTCCAAATACGGCGATTTTCCTGCCGTTGTATACATGATTCACGACGAGAAGTCTAATGTCCTCGAACGTCAACTTTTGTAAAATCTGACGACACTCACATCCGTCTTTTTCTGTATTTGTCTCTTAGATCGAAAAACACAGTAAGGGCGAGGTGTTAAATAGATTGGTTATTTCTACAACTGCATATCTTCAACACGAAAACGCATTTTAACAATAGTAATAGTTCACCATTTCGCTCGTACATTCTGTAGATGTACACAAAGAAAGATCTAGATTGGTATTGTAGCATAAAAAAGGATTCGAGCGACTAGTAGACATTTTTCTGTCAAACAAATTTTGATCACCAAGAAATAAAACAAACATGGCCTAATGCTAGTTGTATATACTGCTAGATATTCTTCCTACACGTATGATTGACTCCCGAGAAAATTTAGGAACCGCGGTGAAACACATGAAGTGCATATTTAGTAACAAGGACTGCTGTGGCACGTGCATATTGTAGAAGTTTGTCCAGTGTTACGATATCAGTGTTGAAATATTAGTGACCTATTCAATGTTGGATTTGAATGTCGTATGAAGTTCGTATTTCAATGTTACTGAAATCGCGGGGTGCAATACTTTTTGATCCACGGGAGGCATATTTTCATTCGCTTATAAATTCTTTTTTTCGCAAGATATTTTAGTTTCCTTTTGGAAATGACTTACCTTTGATACGTGTAATTAAATAATATTACATAAGATACAAAATATTGAATCAATGATATTAAAACAAAATACGACCCGATTCCGGTTGGATCAAAATGTAATGCGCTACCCGAAAATGGCAAGTTTTTTTCAATCGCATATGAAATTCTTTTTTCACAACATATTTATATTTCCTTAAGGAAATAGCTTACAATACATATGGTTGAATGATAATAAATAAGATACAAAATATTGAATTTAACAACAAGATACGAGCCAATTCCGGTTACGTTAAGTAATCACCCCCCCCCCCCCCCCCCTACTTCCAAGAAAACCAGCTTGTGAGTACATCAGAATGGATCTTGACAGTTTTGTTTCCGAAAGATTTTAAGACAAAAAGGAGCAAATCTGTCTGAACGACGTCTAAGGTATTTTTCACATTCGAACGCTGTTTTAAATAGTTGATATAGAGATATAATAATCTTGACATGTTATATGTGCAATGTGCACGTGTTTTAGCGTGGTCATAAGGTCTGGTAAACGAGGTTAAGAGGTCGTAAACAAAACACAAATATTCAAATCCGAATGTATTCAATAACTGTTTCGCATTAGAATATATCAAGAGCCTACAGTCCAGTCATTCTAGAGTCAAAATAGGCTTAACCTTAAACAAATTGCAAAAGGAATAATTTTGACTGTTTTACCTCGGAAAACATCTGTTAATTACATATCAAAAGTCTAGAAAAATCTAGGATGGGGAAAATGTCGAAAAACTATCATAATTATCTAAGGTCACTATTATAAACGCTTAAACTGATTTTATTAGCGCGTTTATTTTAATTTCCAGTTATGACAAGTGTACGTGTTCATAAACTATACCGACATAATTTGGTTAATAACCACACCCACCAGTTTCATACGAGAAATGTGTAATAAAGTATTTGGGAAGTTTTTGCAGTATAGCGCCATTACGTATAAGGTTAAATAAACTCACAAATCGATTGCTTAGAATGAGAAGGTCGTAACTACCACTTACGACCTTATAAGATGCATACATATTTGAAATCTACGGTCCAGTCGCTTCTAATGAGCCTATTTTTTTATGAAAATCGTAACTTGTCATGTTGACCAAAATGAAGTTATAAAAGCTTGTTTTACCATAAGTAAAGACTAAATTGCAGACTGTTTTTTCTTCTTTTCTCAATATATCGATTTTGTACTTACGACCTTCTCATTCTAAGCCAGCGAAATGTATGTTATTTTTAGGCTGGCGATTTCGCGCCAGACTATTACAATCCTAAAAAATGAAATCCACTAAGATGAATTTACTCCCAAAACTGACAACACAGAATCTATACACTCGATGCAAATAGTTCCACCTCGTTAGTCAGTTTTGCAAGATGAGAACATTCAACTTTCCTTGCTTGATTTATTCTGTTCGGTTGTAATATATTAGTTTCTTCTTGTAATGGAACGAAATTGTATGAAATTAAAAGAATAGGTGTTTAAATGCGTTGATAATGATTACTACGCGTTATATACTAACGCGATATAGCGCGCGCAACAATGATTTTATCATGGTAAATTATTTAGGTCAACATTCTTCAACGAGATCGTGGTCGAGTGGTTGAGCAACTCGCTTAGTAATTTTCTGATGCTAAGGTCCAGCGATCGAATCACGGCCGCTCCAAACTTTTTATATTTTTTTTATTTTTTTTTATTTTTTGTTAAGTCCAGCACTTACCTCTCTTTTGACTAAGAAAACCACTTGATGTTATATTACTTGAAAAGCAATTGTTCCTTAGCAGTTCGCCAGCCTGTCAGTACTTTCAGTACTTTGATTGTTATACTGGAACATATAGCAATATAATTTATTTCTTAAATAACACACAGAAGTCTACGATGGCGTTCAACATGGCCTCAAAGATAGACTAAAGATATGCTATGAAGATGGTACAGGAAATAATTTCAACTAATATTGATTCAATTGCAAATATAGCACATTTACACATCAAGTTTATTGTTATATCCCTTTCTTCACCATATACTGCAAAAACGAAAGGAATTCGCGCAAAAACAGTAAAGTATTTGAATATAAAAAAAATCGCAGACTACTAGTATTTCTCTCCTGTGTGTGTGGTAGCCATTATCGATCTGCGGCGCCCAGGAATAGACACTGCCCGCAAAGGTACCATTTAACACCCTGATAGAGTAGAGCATGTGGGTCTTGCTCGGATAAATTAACCAGTGGTCCAAAGGGGGTTGAATCCGGGACCTCTCGATCCCGAAGCGCGCGCCCTACCGTTAGGACACTGCTCCCCACATATCTATGTGTGGTTAATTTTCTTCCCATAGTATGGTGATCTTAAGAACAACGGATAGCGAGTGTTCAATATCCCATCACACCTTCCCGTACTTTTGACATGTAAATACTGTAGTGCACAGACGGCTCATAGCCACATAGTAACGGTGGGAGCACATAGCCACCCAGACATTGAACGTACCACTCATACCCGTACCATTCAGGGTTACAAGGGTGAGGTTTTACCGCATAAACTGCTATAAAAAGTTTTGTGTGAAAAACAATTAATTGTATTTCGTGTAATTGTTTCATACATCAAGGTTGACAGCAGTCGAATCTTAAAGATATACTGAATACAACGTACCTCCACGATTTAGCATTTAGAGCACAATGCACATGTCTACATTACTTGTTAACAGCTTGTCCAATAGTTACTAATATAACTGTATTTTTGCAGAATAAATACACTTTATTTACATATTTTACCCCACCCACTTTTTACAGGAAAAAATGGCATGTTTCAAAGTTCTAGCCAACTTGTAATTTGGTTCAATTATTACAGCTAGGTATGTTGTATCCCATAATATAACACATTTTAATCAAATAGCACACAATTATGCAGGGCATTTAATGAAAAATGTGATTTTTTTGGTATGAAAAATTGGCATTTTTAGGCCAAAACATTATTTTCAGGTTTCCATAGCAACGGTATTACCAGAGAGTCAAAGTTGAATAAAAATCTTTGTTTGGTCACCTGATAAACTTTCAGGCAAAGTTTCAAGTCATTCTGAGACATACCCTGAAATATCCCCCATTGAAAAGGTGAAAAATTCCCATGCGGTGACATTAATGTATCCGGAGACAATTTTAACTAAATATTTGATATTTTTTTACTTTTCTAAATATATGTAAGGGAAACAATCCGCTTAATACAATGTACAATAATAGTTGGCGTTTGGGGACGTAGCTTTAAAATTCTTTTTAAAAAATAATATAATTTTATCTTTTCTATACCTGTGGCCATACTGAAGTAAAACCATAGAGTTAAATAACTTCAATTTGTCACAAATTGTAAAAGACAGTTTATCAAATAGCGCATATTATAAGGAAAATATAGCTCTTGATGCCTGTTGAGACAATTGTTTTGTGGGTGTAGTAAAACCTCCCATTTGCAGAGAGAATAACACTAAAATAAACAAATCTCTTAACATTAGTTATATTAACATTGTCATAAAAAGTTAGCATTTTCACACCGTGAACTTTTCTTGAAAACCATAACAACAGTTTTTTATATATATATTTACCGTTACGTTCCATTTTCTTCAATATACGAGGGATGATCCAAAATAACTATTGCTTCCAGCAGAATCGATATATTTTCAAAATAATTACACGGTGTTGTATGGGAACATTTATTGCATATACGATTATTGGACAAATTTCACTTAGATATTTAAAATTCTTATTATATTAAAGATCTGCCATTATCTCGGAAAAATGCTGACAACGGCGCTTTAAATGCTTGGACAGGATGATAGAATATGTCCTATGAGCTGAGCTCTTATTTTAATTGGTGTCGTGAATATGTTTACGGATAAAGATAGGCATCGCGGGTGAAATAGAAACTACGGCGCACCAACAATTACGTTACCTGTGATACGTTGACACTGAGTCGTGACTAAAAATGGCTGGTCGCAGTGGAGCCGAACAAGAATAATACCTTGCACAAGGGTGGCACGGTGGTCGAGTGGTAAGACGCTTGACTCCTGATCGAGAGGTCCCGTGTTCGATTCTCGGCCGGGACACTTGATCATTTCAGAAACGCTATTTAGTGTTTCCCACCCAACTAGAGATGATCCTGGTTGGTAACCCAGAGGTAGTCTCGAGTGTATCGGTGCTTTACACCGGGCACGTTTAAGAACCAAGGAATCTATTCGGAACGAGCTAGGGTATCGCACCCGGATTCCTTGTATCTCACCTCTGTCTCTAATATTTGCGGTAATGCCCCAGAACGGGCCCTGCAAATTACATGGAAGAAGAAGAGGAATTCAATGCCAAATGTTATCTTAAACATTTCAGCAATAATCAACGTCATTCATGGCATTTTAGGTTAAAGTGAGCACGTTTAAAATTGCTACAGTGACGAGCATTGATAACGATGTCAACGACGTCGTAAAAACCAACGCTGACGTACGCCGGGTAGCAGTTAGTGGCCATTTTCTATTGTATACAACTTTTCAAAGAATAATTCTTTTTCCGTGATTTGTTTTCAGGAATATGCCAAACATATTCCGATTTATGTTGATATGAGTTTGTAAATTATCAATTGACACATACGTAAGTTGTAGCAAAAGTCCACGTCATTTTGAATCCTCCATAATACTTCAAGTTTGTTAAAAAATAATATTAGTATTTGCCATTTGACGATTGCGAAAATAAGACCTTGTCGCCGGCAAAATAGAACAATGACTATTTGCAATTATTGAAAACTAAACATATCAGCATTTTCGTAATGTTGCATAGTAGACAAATCATTCATAAAAAATAATAAATAGTTATGGTAATAAGGTTTCATCCTGTTTATAAACTTTCAAAAAGTTCTGAGAGGTTTCCGTTTGATTTGACAGTAACGGACCAATTGTTTTAAATCTGTCATGCACAAACCAAATATTTGCAGGACGAAAATGCTGCAATATTAGTGAATAGTCAGTTCGACACTTTAAAGGCTCGTTTATTTCGTGCGTTGCAGAAAAGCCCAATCTTGTCTTAACCCCGAAACTCGAAAGTCTTCGGTCAGAAGCTACAGTTGCAGCTTCCAGTCGACCAACTCAACGTGGTCATGTGCGGCTCCAGGATTTTCGGTTAGGGGGCGTAAGAAAATACCTGGTGTCCATGGGGCCGCAGGGCCCCTGGTGGGTCAGGACAAAGCCCAGGTAGAGGCCCCCGGAAGCTCCTGAAAAATAGTAGTTTAGACTCCATTTGAAAGTCATTACTTAAGTACTAGTTTGTACTTTTTCGATTCTACGATTATCAAAGTTATTAAATTAGGGTGGTGGGGGGGGGGGCAAACATTTGGGATGGGAGACGGGTGGGGACATTCAATGCTATTAGCGTAACTATTATGAATGTATATGTATTTTTACTGAATCAACGTTTTTTGCTTAACAAAATTAATGGTATTTAGAATCTTATTGCAAACGTAGGGTCCGGGGAGCATACTCTCCCGGATTTTTTTTCAAAACAATGGGTCAATCTGGTACATTTTGGTGGACTGAGATACAATATTTGCTATTGAATAGGGCATGATTTTACTACAGAACCAGGTTAATTCATTGTTTTATTTTGTAAATCATTTTACTTTTTCTTGCACATTTGCATGAATGAGATTTTACCTAAATGGGAAGGAAGTAAAAAAAAAATAACATGGAAATTAGTTTAAATTTAAGCAGCAAACTATGTCACACAATTTCTTTCTCAAATGTTAACGTGTTTGAACGGTTACGTGAAAATATATTTTCATAGATTAAATAAAAATCACTTTGCGAGCTGTGCGAGCAGGAAAAAATGACATTTTATTTCCTTTTCACCACGATCTAAAAACACATTGCTTATAAAGAGACTATTTTAGACAAAAAACACGTTACTTTGTCGATTTTAGGGGATGGGGTGGCGGTCCCGGCGTATCAAAATTCACATTCAATTTTTTTTATCAAGACGTAAAGGCAAATTACATGTTAAGAGGCTACTTTAGACACAAAAAAAACGTTACTTTGGCACTTTTAGGAGGGGTGTACGCCGCCCCCCCCCCCCTGGATCCGCCTATGGTGGTTGAGGTCAATAATCCTCGAGGAGGTGGTGGTTACCAGCGAGCGTTCGCTTGTTGAGGATTTCCTAACAGACGTTTTGGTAACAGGGGAGAGAACTATTACTATATACTGTTACTCAATCAGTGGATGATTAACTTGTGCTCTCCCTTTAAATATCGTGTGTATGGTTGTATTGTTATATGTACGAGTTTAGCAACACTGAGTATAATTTCTTAATATGAGACTTATTTTGAAAGAAGAATAATACATGTAATTAGTTCTTTCAACGTTTAATACCAAATATCGCAAACATGTATACCAATAATGCCTTTAATAAGCATGTGCTAACTGCCTGTAAATTAACGTCAAACGACGTAGGGTAACGTTAGCAATACCAAAATGCCAGCATAACATGTGATGCCAATCATGATTCCATTTCTGCCCATGAGCGTCTTTGAACACTTGGAATCAGTTGTAAACATGTTCTTTTGTTATGATGGTCCAGAATATACAGGGAAATAACGTCAATGGTTGAAGTTTTCGTCATCAATACTATATCCAGCACTTGCTTCAATACGTGATACAACCGGCAAACGAGACGTCAATCAATCAATTGGACGTGTGTAATGGATATTTGTGATACTTGTTATGGCCATCAGGTCGAAACGAAGTTGAATCTCTGATTTAATTACCTAGAAAGTTATCTGAGTGCACACTTTGCACTTTATTCTATTTCCATTCATGTCCCGGTGCAGTAATGACAAATCCACCACATATGTGGTCCAGAGTTAAACATTGGAGTATAGTTTCATTAGTTCTATTTCTACAGTGCACTGTTCTATCCTTATCTTGACCTCAAGCACTATAGAACGCAAAAATGGTAACTACGGATAGATAAACTATATATATATATATATATATATATATATATATATATATATATATATATATGTTGCGGAATGGCGTATATTTCATAAAAAATCGGTTAATGAATAACGGGCCAAGTTACGACTATTTTTTTTAAGTGAAGCAAATTTTGTCTTGGCTTTGTAGCCCAAAGTCACGTGGTATTGTTGCACTGTTTGGTGAGGATGTTTGATACCTAAAATGTAACGTTATAGGGGATTAAATAGCCAGCGAAGCTGGCTATTGTAAATACCCATACCAATAATGTCCACGTGCGTATCTTCGTCGAGTCTCTGCAGGTACTAATGCTTTCAGAAAAAGTTATTTCCGGTCAAAAATTTCAGGCAGTTTTCCGAGGTGAATGGTCCTTTGAAAACAAAAAATAGTAATCTGTAAACGGTTGCCCCCTATAATTTTCTTTCGAATTATAACCATCTTTAAAAATATTCAATAAATAAAAAAAACTATTTAAAAAAACAAAGGGAAGTAAGAAATACGCTACTGTACTGACTACAAGGCGCCAATACAAGACATGATGTCATGCAATCGTAAAAGCTCGGCCATTTCCGTTTGTCTCCGGTAAGTATTTTCCATTGGATAAAAACCGAGGTGATCAGAATGGATGTCATGACGTCACAAATAACAGGAAATGACGTCATACCAAAATTACGCCAAATAGACTCATGACGTTACGTTGCAATGTATAACAAATCAGTATAATTTAGGTAAAACTTCAGGTTAGGGATGCCTACACTTATTCCAAACATAAACCACAGATACATAGCCAATCTGAAATTTTGAATAATTATTATTTCTGGCCTTAAATTTAAAGAGGAAAAGTGGTCAGTTGCTGATCAATAACTATCTTTGTATATTTTATAACCTCTAAATTCAACTCATATTTAGTCAATGTATATTTAATCCCTCATTTAGGCGGTGCCTTAGTTCATATTATCATTTATATCAATTAATCGATTATAACATTTTACATCGTCTACATATTCCAAAATCTCCCGTTACTGGATAATAAATTTATACATGTACTTGCCGTTTGTGGATCACTTTAATTGCTTCATATGAAATTTGTCGGAGCGACTTATAAATGAAGAAAATAGGTTCAATGCACAATGCATAATTCCAACTCATATTAAAGACATAATGTATGATAGTGTGCAGTGTT
This sequence comes from Spisula subtruncata, assembly GCA_963678985.1. Classification (NCBI taxonomy): domain Eukaryota; kingdom Metazoa; phylum Mollusca; class Bivalvia; order Venerida; family Mactridae; genus Spisula; species Spisula subtruncata. The sequence continues at coordinate 26,706,612 of OY787662.1, forward strand.
TATAATCATGTCACCATTCACCATGATATGATTGTCGCTGGAGATTGGTGTGATGGTGCTTATTTTTTGTATGATACAATTGGCATCAGAGGTACTTTTGCACATACAAAGTTACAAACTGCCCTTATCACAAACAGTTAGACCATTACTACATTTGTGTACTTTGGTATAAGCACAGACCTAACATACAATTATGTTTTTGGTAACTGTAATTAATACTAGTATTAGCTTTTCCAATTTTGCTATTCAAAACCACACATTAACTGTGATTTACTTACGAAATTCGTCAATCATTGTCATGTATTTCATTTCTCAAGATACGCCAAATGCCGTCTGTGGGCTTCTACAGGACAAAAGTTCGCGGGGGGAAAGGGGCATGCCCCCTCGGACCCCCTACCGTGCAGCGCCGTAACTACACTGAGGCAGCTGCCTCGGCTAAAATTTGCACACCTAACCTACTGGTGGAAATTTGTCTTCAATTGTATAATATGTATAATAAAATGCCTGAATAACAAAAACGCATAACAAAGATTGCAATTTGTGGCGCAAGATTTTCACCTCAATAGAAGTATACCTAGTGCAACTTGAGGCACTAGATTTTCAACTCAATTGTAGTATACCTAGTGCAACTTGGGGCACTAGATTTTCACCTTAATGGAAGTATACCTAGTGCAACTTGAGGCACTAGATTTTCTCATCAATGGTAGTATACCTAGTCCAACTTGGGGCACTAGATTTTCACCTTAGTGGTAGTATACCTAGTGCAATTTTGAGGCACTAGATTTTCACCTTAATGGTAGTATATACCTAGTGCAATTTTGAGGCACTAGATTTTCACCTCAATGGTAGTATACCTAGTGCAATTTTGAGGCACTAGATTTTCACCTCAATGGTAGTATACCTAGTGCAACTTGAGGCACTAGATTTTCACCTCAATGGTAGTATACCTAGTGCAACTTGAGGCACTAGATTTTCACTTCAATGGAAGTATACCTAGTGCAACTTGAGGCCCTAGATTTTCACTTCAATGGAAGTATACCTAGTGCAACTTGAGGCACTAGATTTTCACCTCAATGGTAGTATACCTTGTGCAACTTGAGGCACTAGATTTTCACTTCAATGGAAGTATACCTAGTGCAACTTGAGGCACTAGATTTTCACTTCAATGGAAGTATACCTAGTGCGACTTGAGGCACTAGATTTGCACCTCAATGGTAGTATACCTAGTGCAACTTGAGGCACTAGATTTGCACCTCAATGGTAGTATATCTAGTGCGACTTGAGGCGCTAGAATTTCACCTCAATGGTAGTATACCTTGTGCAACTTGAGGCACTAGATTTTCACCTCAATGGTAGTATACCTAGTGCAACTTGAGGCACTAGATTTGCACCTCAATGGTAGTATACCTAGTGCGACTTGAGGCACTAGATTTGCACCTCAATGGTAGTATACCTAGTGCGACTTGAGGCACTAGATTTTCACCTCAATGGAAGTATACCTAGTGCAACTTGAGGCACTAGATTTGCACCTCAATGGAAGTATACCTAGTGCGACTTGAGGCGCTAGATTTTCACATCAATGGTAGTATACCTTGTGCAACTTGAGGCACTAGATTTTCACCTTAATGGAAGCATACCTAGTGCGACTTGAGGCGTTTGATTTTCACCTCAATGGAAGTATACCTAGTGCAACTTGAGGCACTAGATTTGCACCTCAATGGTAGTATACCTTGTGCGACTTGAGGCGTTATATTTTCACCTTAATGGAAGTATACCTAGTGCGACTTGAGGCGCTAGATTTTCACCTCAATGGTAGTATACCTTGTGCAACTTCAGGCACTAGATTTGCACCTCAATGGTAGTATAATGTAATTCTCCTTTCATTGCAAATCCTTTTTAGGATTGAATTTAGTTCCTTAATAATAGGAAGGGTCAATTTCATTTTCTTCATAGAGAGCACTGACGAAATAAGAATTTTTCACTATCATCCTGTTCGATTGAAATAGAGTCCTTCTCAATTTGCTTTTTAGGTCCCATTTTTGGTTCTTAGAGATTACTTGTCCAAAATTATAATATCCAATATTTCACGGTTAAAATCCGAAATAATAAATATCCAATTTCACTCCCAGAAAACATGTTAAAGTTCGTATCCTGTCGCTGCCACCAGTGTTCTATTTCGTAGATGGGGGTATATAACCCACGGAGTAGGGAGTGATCACAGCTTTATACAAGAGAGTATTGTAAGAATTAGTTCCACACTTTAGGTAAATTCCAAATAAATTTAATTTCAATTGTCGTTATTGTTTTTATACAAATATAATTTCTTTCTTTCTTATGACTACAATTTTTGTGTTAGTGTTCCAAAATCTTATTAATTCTATAAAAATCCTGTTTCTTAACTTATCTGGCCTGACTGACCATCCTACTAGTAATACGGGCCCGACTGACCACGCACAAAGGTTTGACGTGACTTTAATACCCTCCCTTCCAAATATGGTTTATAGCACCATATTTCCGTCAACACCTTCCATATAAAGGGGATAGCATACTAAATCAAAGAGGGTAGCACCCATATAAGGAGTATAGCACCATAAATCTTATTGGTAGCATACCTGTCTATACTATTCCTGGAAATCTATTAATAACCCAACATGCTATCTCCTTTGTTCCCAGAGACAGAGTTGCTTGCAGAGGTCACCAAGGTGAACCATGTGCAGTCACTGGAACACTTAAACTTTGACCAGGAGAGAGTGAGGAATACTCAATATTCCTATAAAGTAGATATAGATATTTATCCAGTCACTTCCGGCCAAATCAGCCCGATAACAGGGTGCCGGATAACATTTTCAATAAACCGTCAAGTGGTCATGTGACTTGCAATAAACCGTCACCTCATCACGTGATCTGACGGACTTCTTCTTAAAGCGGGGTCGCCGGCTGAAACTCTGTATCCGAGGATGAGGTTTTCCTATTTAAAATGAGCTTGTGTCGATCAATAATTGTTCTACGACTTACCTGCGTGTACATGACGTTATCAAGATGTCCGACGTTGTTGTTTTGTCGTGACTTCATTGAACGAACGTGACGTTACGCACAAATAATGAAAAGGCAAATAAATAGTCCAACTTTTATTCCCTTTTTAAAGCAGATGTAGTGACCGGATAAATAGAATAATAGGTTAGTGCCGTGGAGTGAGTGAAAGTTTATCCGGCTCGGCTGCGGAAATTATCGGATTCGCCTACGGCTCACCCGATAAATTCCTCCGCCTTGCCAGATAAACTTACTCATCCACGGTACTAACCTATTATTCTCTATATAATGTACGGAGCACCATTACACATATACCTATACCTCGAAAACACAACAAACGCAATACATTTTAGCAATCGACGTCGTTAATGTGCGACAAGTCGCTGTAAAAAAACAATGCATATCTCTGCCAGTAATGGAGGAACATTTATGAAACTCTGCAAAGGGAGAGAGGATACATTTTTTATTTGAAATAAAAAATTATTTTATTGATATCACGAAGCATTATCATTTTAGAGCGTTTACCCACGTACTTGCACGTCAAAAAGGGGTTACTGAAAAACTCTTCACTGTACATAATACCCACTGCTCATTTTTGTCAAGGTGGAAAAAAGTGATACCCTTAACCCTTTCGCTGCCAAGCTAAAAACGTTAGTTTGCCAACGTCGTTTGTGACGTCGTTCGATAAACAACTTTTTGACGCGATGACGTTCATTTTGCGCGTTTTCGACGACGTGAGATTTCAATCAGTTTCCAATTAAGATGGAATAGACCATTTTTGATAAAATAAGCCCCGTATGTCGGATGTTGATGATATTTTGCATACATATAGTATCAAGTGTTGGCTTTGAGAAGTCGTTGGATTTAGGGAGAAATATTACGTTCCGAGCGATAAATAGTGACATCTAGCGGGACGTATTTTTGCGTGATTTTCGACGTATTTGATCAATATTTTAGGGCCATATGTTTACATCATTGAAGAGTGAACATCATAGTAATGCAGAGAAATGAATGTTGTGTCTTATGGTGCAATGTATACAAGGAAATATAAGATATATTGTATGTAACGCTTCAATTACTGCGTCGCATGATAAGTAATGATGGTTCAAAACCGTAACATTTCTTTCCTTCATACGCAATTAGTAAGAACACAGGACACTCATAGTGTTTCTTCCGTATCATATTATATAAAGTATACCTTTTATATTTTAGTTAAATTAAAAATAGAGTGTTATTGCTCCCGTTTTGTGCGGTATTTTCAATCTAAGTCGGGGTAAAACTACGGAACGCTAATGTTAGCGGGCCGAGTGCAGACGGCGTCAAAGGCGTCCCTTTTCTTTCTTTTATACGAATTAGCGAAATGTATTCTTGGGATGGTCTCGAGTCCTTATGTGCACCATTTTCAATTTAAAAAAATGAATGCCGTTGCACATGCCGTTTTACATGCGCCACAACAGAAAATTATTAGCCCTTAAAATTTGACATAATAATTTGAATGCTTAATTTACTTTTCAAACACATTAAAAAAATCACAGCATTAATAAAGGTCAAAGCGTCAAGCAAGGGAAGTATGGTACCATGTTTATTTCGTTTCTTTGTATGACGCGGCAAGAGATCGAACGAGGGACCCCACTAGATTATCTAGGAGGTGAAGTATCTTAACATAAACAACCTTGCCAACTCTCATTAAATAAAACAGACATTTTATCCACAGAAAAATGAACTTTTCATTGCATGTCTTCCAATGTAACATTTAAGTAAAAACAATGGAAATACGCATCTGTGATTCAAGTGTCAAGTATAGAAAAGTCTACAAATTGGCCCAATACAACTTTACATGTAGTATCACATCAGTGAGCAATGGAAATATATAATGAGGTCCAGGCATCAACGTTTATGTCATATGTCATTTTCGATTGTTTCAATAACTGGAATAACTGTGTGTTACCCATTGCAATAAAACATGTAAGACAAACTTAGCAATATTCATCCGATTAAAGTTGTTACAAATACCAAAACATTATGAAGAACATTACATTCGATTGGACAATGAGACCGTCACAGTTAAAATAAATTCAGAGTTTAAGTTAATTAAATGAACAATACCAAATAGCAACAACATAGCAAAACTAAACTTAAAATATCGAAGGTTTAATTAAGGGGTCAACCTGACCCCAAATCAACTACAAATCTCTACCATGGCACGTTAAATACTTGTCAGCTATGTCAATTAGTTCAGAAATGCAACTTTGATGCTGCGACTGGGGTCGACATTCTGATCGCGACTTTATGTATCTTGGATATTTTAATGTATTTTTATTTAACGCGAAAAAAAATCTACTATAAATTAATGTTTACTCCCTACGTCTTTCTTTAGGCTGGTAGGTTCGAATCTCACAAACGAAAAATTAACTGAATAGCTACAGTTCTAGGCATTATCATTAAATTTAGTCTAGTGAGATGTTCTGCACTGCAATTTTTAAAACAATAATTCCATACATAAGTACAAAATGTATTCGCATTGATCTGGTTTTCAAGTAAAGCATAATATATCAGTTCTCAATATACGATACCGCGAAGAAATCTATGTATTTATCGCGGTATCATATGCGGGGAACCGCGGTTATACCCTAAACACTTCTGCCCTAGGGCCTCCGTGCGAGCTCCGTACGAGCTCCGTACGAGTTAATTTTTCTGAACTCGCACGACGCCCGCACGGATATCGATACTCGTACGAGCATTGTACGGATTTTCACGGACTCGGTGATCTTGTGAAAACTATACATTCTGTACAACTCGTACGAGATCCGTACGAGCTGTGACCAGAAGCTAAGAACCTACAAATACCGTTAGGATTAAAATATTTCAGACTCGTACGAGTTTGTAAATCCGTACGGACATCGTACGAGCATTGTGACCGTAGCATTTTCGGTACACTGGGAATACCGCCCAGCTGAAAAATAAAAGTTCAATGTATTATACCAAATGTATATCATACACCTCTGTTTACACATTCGAATTCATAGCTTAAATTTATTGAAGGATATTTCGATGGCTTAGAATGAAAAGGTCGTAACTATAAAATCAGTATTTTGAGAAAACAAGAAAAACTGTCTGACAATTACTCTTCACTTAATAATATGGTAAAACAAGCTTATTCGACTGCAGTTTGGTCAACATGACAAATTCCGATTTTCATGAAAATAGGCTCATGAGAAGCGCCTTGTGGTGTAGATTTCAAATATGTATTAGTCTAATAAGGTCGTAAGTGGCACTAACGGGCTTCTCATTCTAAGCCAGCGATTTGTGTCTGTACCACTTCTTATTTTCTTAAAGCAAGTATAGTCTCATTCTCGTTCAACCAGTGGGTTTTTTTCATCCGCAACAGAGTCTAGTAATTTGACTTACTACTGATGTATGAGGCTGATGTTCAATGAATTCGTATCTGGGAGGGCCAACCGCTAATGTGTTTTGGTCGCCGAATATAACAAGATGCCAAAATGTCACAAAATACGCCCGTCTTGATTGTGCTAGTGAAAAAAATATTGATTATGAAATAAAAGCCCATATTATGTCAAAACATTTTGAACAATCATCTTGAAACTTATCTTGGCCTAGATATTACACCCATGAGCATCGTCAGCAAGTTTGAAGACGATCGGATGAAAATTGTTTGAGCTAGAGAACAGACAAGGCCAATTTCACATTTATTTTGGTAAAAGAAGGACCATAACACAAGAAGGCCTGCACCGATTAGGCCTATAATCGAACTAGGCCTAGATATCACACCCATAAGCTTTGTCAGCAAGTTTGAAGACGATCGGATGAAAATTGTTTGAGCTAGAGTACAGACAAGGCCAATTTCACATTTATTTTGGTAAAAGAAGGACCATAACCCAAGAAGGCCTGCACCGATTTGGCCTATAATCGAACTTGCCCTAGATATTACACCCATAAGCATTGTCAGCAAGTTTGAAGACAATCGGATGAAAACAGAATGAGCTAGAGGACAGACAAGGCCAATTTCACATTTATTTTGGTAAAAGAAGGACCATAACCCAAGAAGGCCTGCACCGATTTGGCCTATAATCGAACTTGGTCTAGATATTACACCCATAAGCATTGTAAGCAAGTTTGAAGACGATCGGATAAAAACTGAATGAGCTAGAGTACAGACAAGGCCAATTTCACCTTTTTTTGGTAAAAGAAGGACCATAACCCAAGAAGGCCTGCACCGATTTGGCCTATAATCGAACTTATCTTGGCCTAGATATTACACCCATGAGCATCGTCAGCAAGTTTGAAGACGATCGGATGAAAATTGTTTGAGCTAGAGTACAGACAAGGCCAATTTTACATTTATTTTGGTAAAAGAAGGACCATAACACAAGAAGGCCTGCACCGATTAGGCCTATAATCGAACTTGGCCTAGATATTACACCCATAAGCTTTGTCAGCAAGTTTGAAGACGATAAAATGAAAATTGTTTGAGCTAGAGTACAGACAAGGCCAATTTCACATTTATTTTGGTAAAAGAAGGACCATAACCCAAGAAGGCCTGCACCGATTTGGCCTATGATCGAACTTGGCCTAGACATTACACCCATAAGCATTGTCAGCAAGTTTGAAGACAATCGGATGAAAACAGAATGAGCTAGAGGACAGACAAGGCCAATTTCACATTTATTTTGGTAAAAGAAGGACCATAACCCAAGAAGGCCTGCACCGATTTGGCCTATAATCGAACTTGGCCTAGATATTACACCCATAAGCATTGTCAGCAAGTTTGAAGACAATTGAATGAAAACAAAATGAGCTAGAGTACAGACAAGGCCAATTTCACATTTTTTTGGGTAAAAGAGGGACCATAACCAAAGAAGGCCTGCACCGACTTGGCCTATAATCGAACTTGGCCTAGATATTACACCCATAAGCATTGTAAGCAAGTTTGAGGACGATCGGATAAAAACTGAATGAGCTAGAGGACAGACAAGGCCAATTGCACCTTTTTTTGTAAAAGAAGGACCATAACCCAAGAAGGCCTGCACCGATTTGGCCTATAATCGAACTTGGCCTAGATATTACACCCATAAGCATTGTCAGCAAGTTTGAAGATGATCGGACAAAAACTGTTTGAGTAAGAGTACAGACAAATATTGGACGCCGCCGCCCGCCCGCCCGCCCGCCCGCACGCCCGCACGCCCGCCCGCCAAGGGTGTTCACATAATACGTCCCGTTTTTCAACGGGCGTATAACAACCCGCTTGAGGGTCGGGATGAATGTACAGTTTGTAGAACTGGTACATGTTGGAAAATAAACTTTCTCTTGTTATTCTTTTTACTTGACTAACAAATATCGCTATAACATGAAGCTACAGAATCTACAAATCACTCTCAATTGAATTAATATCAGCGCAACTTTATGTGTTTTCTCATCAGTGCTTTTAATCTGAGTAGGTAACTTAGACTGATAAGTCGCATGATATTACTCGACCCTTCATTTATTCACTTAATAAACAATACTGCACAAACAGTACCTCACATCATAGGACAATTCAACCAACATTCATCATACTGTTTTTTTCGCTACCATGTACATAAAAGAAAGAAAACGGGCGAATTTAACGCAGTCAGCAGTCGGTACGTCAAATGACGTGGTTAGAAAACAACTTATATTGGTGTCACATAAACAACGTTCCGTACCTATGTTCATATATCGATTCTAAGTAAGCAGTCACCTTCGTTTTTTTCATATCACTAGTTCTAATCCGTGTGATATACATACCAGTATAAAAGTTTATTATGTAACAATGGGATTGTACTCTTTCATCCTGAATGGCAGGGATGCCCCGCCAATAGATGCTTGAAAATAACTACAGTGAAGCATTTGTCTTTACGTTTTTCAATAACATGCACACTTTCGTTGTTAGGCCTATAATTAGTGTCAATGTGTTATGAGAGCTGAGCAGGAATTAAAGTAGCGTGAGACTTTTAAGAATAGAAAAATACTAAGCTGACGTAGAAATTGTTTACGTTGACGCTTACGGAAGAACAAACGACATGATAGATTCTACCAGCTATATATCGATATTTTATAATAAAACGAGACACATAGCGTGTGTGACAAAACATCTGATAACAACAGCACGACGTCTAAACTTCATACAAACTCGGGAATTCTAACTGATTCTAGACTATAAGTTTTAGCGATAAACACTTGTAAGTGGTTATAATCAGATCAAATTTAATTTACATATCACGTGACAAACGTTTTGCATTATCATTAGACATGCGTCGATACGTACCATACAAGCAATAGATGTGCTACGGTTAAAAGAGAAAGAAAATGGAATGAAAATTTAGTGGTAGCGCATTTAACGCAATTTTGATTTGAGCGTATAACGCGCGAAAATAAACGCATGTTTTAGCGGGAAACGTCATGCCGTATTTAATATAACGGAAATGACGTCATTAAATAAACAATATTTAAACATACCTTTTATCATTAAAACCCTCCCTATGGGTGTTAAATGACCTTTGAACCGTTTATGACATGTCTATAAATGATATATAGATGGGCCAAATAATTGGCCCTTTGGCAAATTATAGTACCCCGTTGGGGCCAAATAATTGGCCCTCTGGCAGCCTAAGGGTTAAAGACAGAACTTCTAATGGATTAGATGACTTCGCCTTAGAAATATTTAGACTGAAAAAAACTTTGAAACTATGTAAACATCGAAAATGAATCTGCGAGTTGCGTTTTTAGTATTGAGGTGGTTTTAATAATATTTTCTAAGACCACTTATAAAGAGATGTATAAGTATTAGAAATTAAAAAGTTATTGCAAGTTATCAGTCCGTCTCGATAACTTAATGTTCTGTGAATCAGAGCTGCACCTGATGATTTGAGCAGGTCTGATGATTATAAACCATATTAAATTTGTTTCGGTTGGTTGCAGAAGATTTAATTTTACACTGGACAGAAGCGAATTCAGAGTAGTACATGACAAAAACTTATCTTATCACATAAATGATATTCTATGTGATATCAAATGACAGAACAATGTTCTCCGACAAGTGTGATAACAAATCCGCGAAAACGTAACGTCGCCGGCTTACATTCGTTATTTCTGACGTATTTTTTTTACTCTGTAATGTGATAAAAAGAATCCGTCATTCTTTATATCTTATTAAAGTTTTGAAGTGATAACGTGCGTCATAGATTTGACGCATTGGTTACTGTTTGAAACCATTTCAATTCCATAATATTTACTTAAACTAGTGTCGTTAATAGAATTTTGTTTTAAATGCGTTCGTAATCACATGTAGACTAATGAAATTGTATCATTGATTCAGACTTAAACGAAAAACATTTTACACGCTTAACTTTTATAAATATAAAATTATAGATTTGACAAAAACTTTTTTCTTTAGCAATGATACAGGTTACATGATTGTGTTCGTAACAGTTTCCCATATGAGAAACGACACAATACTGCCTAACATAAAAGTTTGATCAAATTTTGTAAGTCAAACAAAAGCATGATAGAAACAGAATACAAAAATGTGCATGTATTATAAACATAATCTTAGGTCACTCGGGCTAATTCATGAGTTATTTTGTGTTAATTTGGTCAATTATTTATTACCTTTAGTTAAATGTACTGCACCCACAACATTAATTTTTTCCGATCATCCATTACATACAATAAATTATGGAACCATGGCATTAGGCTGTTTCATAACGAATGACCAGCTCTCTTACCTATCGATAAGAGTGATCATTGTGTGATTGACTTTATACTTACATGCAGCTCAAAAACAACAACTTGTTCAACTTCTACTAGATATACAACATGTTACTATGAAAAGAGATTTCAGCAGGCTACGTAGCCAGGGGTTTTAAATAATAGAGAAGATCCTGACGTAGCGAACTACTACTTATACTAATTTTTCACACCGTAACTTCAGTCTAATTTGAATATGATGACCAAATTTCACAACAATGCACATAATAGTTCTGAAGATATAAACATTTTCATGAGACATACTTACGAACATCGCCGCAAGTCCGACGTCAACGACGTCACAATGACGTTACTTGCTGCCACCTACTCATCCAGCAGAAGTTCATCCCTTGTGATTTCTAACGACTCATAAACCATGCAGTCATTTTCAAGACCTTTAAAAATGTGTAACCCACCCGACACTAACTCTCTCCGAAATCAATTATTTTTATGTGTCCCCTAGATAGTCCCACAACAAAATATTTAACTCACCACATAATGGTTGCAGTTTTGAACGTCGAATTAAATTGACGGCGTTAAAAATACTATGGGTGTTCTTTTCAGATCTACCAAAAACCGTTCATATGACTCTTTATCGATAATGATTTGGTGATATATGCCCCTCCCCCCTTAAACTATTATACTACATACACATGAGCCTATGTTGCTGCCTTGTGTAACTAAAGTTTAAGTAGGTTACTTTCAAAACATTTGAAAAAGTGGATTTCTACGCGCAGCGTCTTTTTGTCACAAATCTGCCGTTTTTCGCTAAGTAATCAATGCGTTAAAGATATATTACGAGTTTCAAAGTTTAGTGACATTATCGAATTTTTAGCAACAGACACAAAACATTTGTTTCAACACGTCACAAAAGTATTGTCTGCTTTCGAGACTTATTTTTTATAAAAAAACGCAAAAAAGAAAATTGTACGATAATGAAAAAAAATCGTAATTTTCGTGTGCGGCGATATGACGCAATAGGTATATTTTAAATGTTCATATAATCCAGTTATGAAAATCGAATAATGCAGCACATTGTATATTAATCAGAATTGAATTGCTGAACATTTTGATACCATATTTATGCATATCGGCCAATAAACAAATAAACCACGGCAGGAGTGACATTACTTTTGGCTATACCCTCGTAGATTGGTCAGATACCTTCTTAAAGAAATCTACAGAAGAAATATCAAATCAGTATATGGATACCATGAATTCAGTTATTGAAAAGTATATATATAATAAACCCAAGAAGGGTAAAACTACTCTATCGAAACAAACTGTGACTAGCATAAGGAGAAAACATAGACCTATAAAAAGCAAATACCATTTGAAGTTGTCTGTGATGATGGTTTAGTATCGTGTAATATTATTACTGTGTTAAATAAATGGAGAAAGGACTTTAGTGGTCTATTTGTTGATAGAAATGTTAGTAATTATATTCCTTTGCATATACATAATGCACCAGATATTAATGAGGTACCATCATGTGATATTTAAAATTAACATATTTCCATAGAAGAAGTCAGAAAAGCATTTTTTGAATCTAAAGCTGAGAAGGCATGTGGTATAGACACGATTCCTGTAGATATGTTGAAAAATCACTGTTCTGTATCATTCTTGCATATTTTGTATAAAATGCGTTCGTATGTATGTTCACGAGTGGCCTAGCCACGAGTGAAAATATAAGTCAGCTGCTCACGAAGTGAATTATCAAACGATCATACACGGTAAAATACTAATATTCTATTTATTTCATGCTTCAAATAGCTGGAATTAATAAAATACGCCACTATATACCTCAAATGTTTTGCGTGACGTCTTTTTCCCGCCATGCGCGTACCGAGTTGACATCAAGTAATTCTTCTGCAATGGCTTCAATTTCGTCCAATATATAGAGAATAATAGGTTAGTGCCGTGGATGAGTAAGTTTATCTGGCAAGGCGGAGGAATTTATCGGGTGAGCCGTAGGCGAATCCGATAATTTCCGCAGCCGAGCCGGATAAACTTTCACTCACTCCACGGCACTAACCTATTATTCTATTTATCCGGTCACTACATCTGCTTTAAAAAGGGAATAAAAGTTGGACTATTTATTTGCCTTTTCATTATTTGTGCGTAACGTCACGTTCGTTCAATGACGTCACGACAAAACAACAAAATATAAGTCAGCTGCTCACGAAGTGAATTATCAAACGATCATACACGGTAAAATACTAATATTCTATTTATTTCATGCTTCAAATAGCTGGAGTTAATAAAATACGCCACTATATACCTCAAATGTTTTGCGTGACGTCTTTTTCCCGCCATGCGCGTACCGAGTTGACATCAAGTAATTCTTCTGCAATGGCTTCAATTTCGTCCAATATATAGAGAATAATAGGTTAGTGCCGTGGATGAGTAAGTTTATCTGGCAAGGCGGAGGAATTTATCGGGTGAGCCGTAGGCGAATCCGATAATTTCCGCAGCCGAGCCGGATAAACTTTCACTCACTCCACGGCACTAACCTATTATTCTATTTATCCGGTCACTACATCTGCTTTAAAAAGGGAATAAAAGTTGGACTATTTATTTGCCTTTTCATTATTTGTGCGTAACGTCACGTTCGTTCAATGACGTCACGACAAAACAACAACGTCGGACATCTTGATAACGTCATGTACACGCAGGTAAGTCGTAGAACAATTATTGATCGACCCAAGCTCATTTTAAATAGGAAAACCTCATCCTCGGATACAGAGTTTCAGCCGGCGACCCCGCTTTAAGAAGAAGTCCGTCAGATCACGTGATGAGGTGACGGTTTATTGCAAGTCACATGACCACTTGACGGTTTATTGAAAATGTTATCCGGCACCCTGTTATCGGGCTGATTTGGCCGGAAGTGACTGGATAAATAGAGAATAATAGGTTAGTGCCGTGGATGAGTAAGTTTATCTGGCAAGGCGGAGGAATTTATCGGGTGAGCCGTAGGCGAATCCGATAATTTCCGCAGCCGAGCCGGATAAACTTTCACTCACTCCACGGCACTAACCTATTATTCTATTTATCCGGTCACTACATCTGCTTTAAAAAGGGAATAAAAGTTGGACTATTTATTTGCCTTTTCATTATTTGTGCGTAACGTCACGTTCGTTCAATGACGTCACGACAAAACAACAACGTCGGACATCTTGATAACGTCATGTACACGCAGGTAAGTCGTAGAACAATTATTGATCGACCCAAGCTCATTTTAAATAGGAAAACCTCATCCTCGGATACAGAGTTTCAGCCGGCGACCCCGCTTTAAGAAGAAGTCCGTCAGATCACGTGATGAGGTGACGGTTTATTGCAAGTCACATGACCACTTGACGGTTTATTGAAAATGTTATCCGGCACCCTGTTATCGGGCTGATTTGGCCGGAAGTGACTGGATAAATACATCTATGTACAGGTAGTGTTCTGTTATTTGTTAAAGATTAAGAGATCAAGTGCAAATGCTACATTTTTTTTTATTTTTGGCGGTTGGGAAGTGTGTTTTAAAAAAGTAGTCCGTGAAATCATGAACTGTGAAATTATGGACAGTGAAATTATCGGGGAATAATCCACCGTTATTGCGCCGTAAGCCACCGATAAGCATGAAATAAAAAGTCATACTACAGAAAGACCTCAATAACCTTTTTGAGTGGAGCGTTGAAATTTCATTCCGACAAATGCAAGGTTCTGAAAATCGGCAAACACAACACAGTACACGACGATCATTACAAAAAGTCAAGATACGACGGAAGAACGGTAGATCTTGTAAATGTGAGAGAGGCTTGCTTAAGTCGTTGGTATACAACCCTATCTTGAATATGCGAGTAGTGTATGGAATCCCTACAAGATGAAGAAAATCGATCTCATAGAAAACGTTCAGAGACGTGCTACAAGGATGCTTCCAGGTATGTGATCACTATCCTATGAAGACCGCTTGAGGAAACTAAATATGCCGAGTCCACGCTTTAGAAGAACGCGGGGCGATATGATTGAAGTGTACAAAATAACCTCCAACATATATGACAGCGGTGTAACATCCGGACTATTTACGTTTAACTCTTTATCAACTACTAGAGGTCGTTCAAAAAGAAATAAACTAAATATAGATCTTCCTGGGATGTAAGGAAGCATTCTTTTACCAACGAAGTTGTGGACATATAGAATAACTTACCCAATAGTGTCGTTTCTGCCGGATCAGTAAATTCCTTTGTACTTCAAAAACAGATTAGACAAGCATTGGAAATCCATCCAATGCTATACAACTGTTCAGTGAAATATTATGAAAGCTACACCGGACCAACAAGTTATAAAGAAGAAAACGAAGAGCCAAATACAGAGGAACAATCGACGTTCCTGCGTTTGGAAAATATTAGATTTATTTCTACATAATTATAATGCATAATCAAATATGACCAAATATATCGCAACATACAATAACAATAAACTAACATAGAAGCAATAATAAGGTCATGGCAATCAACAATACATGTAAAGGATGGCGCAAAAAAGAGCTACACATACATGCAGATCTTATTTCCATTGCGGTCCTTAATATATATAATTTAATGATAAAGTTTGTTTATTATAGTGTCACCCCTATTGAAAGGGCCAGTCAATTCTGACTTATGAGACACTTACGGATTTTTCATGCTTACAGTACCTTCCCGGATCCCTTCTCGTAATGTCGGGCGTGGCAGAGATGGGCCTAGGGTAACCATTATTTTAACTAGCTGGCGGCTGACCAACCGGTCTCATAAGTTCCAACCCAGCTTCCGCCGAGATTCGAACCTTCGACCTCCCGCTTCCTAGGCGGACGCCCTAACCACTCGGCCACGGTCGCGGTGATATGTGAAATGATTATGTGACATGAACATTATATAGAAAAATAACAATGATTAGTAATGTACGAGACGTTAACAAGTTGATAAAAATATTAAGTAAATCAAGCGTAAAAAAAATCTAATATTATTGAAAAATGAACCTGCTCCCAACAATTTAAATATCATTCAAAAAGTGATGTTTCAGTTTAGTTTTAAAAGTTGATAATGATCCAGAATCTCTGATATGTTGTGGCAAATTATTCCACAGGAAACATCCTTTATAAGCAAAAGATTTGAGCCCAAAGCCGTTCACCTTTGGAAGAGCAAATCATTTGCTGTCTAACAGGGAAATATCTACTGAGGTTTGTCTGGCCTTTACCCTGAATCTTGTAGGGTAATTATGAACTGTACTAACAGGAGTAAAATGCTCACTCATATAAGGAGGTGCAAGGTTCGACTGAATTTTAAATACATGAGAAAGAGTTATTTGGTTGACTCTACTCGCAACTGGCAGCCAATTAAAAGTTAAAAATGATCTTTACTAACGTGCGATCTCGGAGGTATGTTCAACACAAATCGATCTAGAGCTATCACAGGAGTGATGAATCATACCCCCGCAGCACCGCCTTGACACAGGAATATTATTTAAAATTATAGTCTAAACAACACATTTGATGGAAATCTGCTGCTATACAGATTGAAAAACAAATGACAAAGTTACAGTGCGGACACGATTTGCATGACTATATAACCTTTGACCTCTAAATGTGACATTGACCTTTGAGATAGGGACCTAGGTCTTGCGCATGACACACCGTCTTGATGTGGTGAACATTTGTACCAAGCAATTTTAAAATCCAGTAAGAAATGACAAAGTTACAGAGCGGACACGATTTGCATGACTATATAACCTTTGACCTCTAAGTGTGACCTTGACCTTTGAGATAGGGACCTAGGTCTTGCGTATGACACATCGTCTTGATGTGGTGATCATTTGTACCAAGCAATTTTAAAATCCAGTAAGATATGACAAAGTTACAGAGCGGACACGATTTGCATGACTATATAACCTTCGACCTGTAAGTGTGGCCTTGACCTTTGAGATAGGGACCTGGGTCTTGCGCATGACACACCGTCTTGATGTGGTGAACATTTGTACGAAGCAATTTTAAAATCCAGTGAGAAATGACAAAGTTACAGAGCGGACACGATTTGCATGACTATATAACCTTTGACCTCTAAGTTTGACCTTGACCTTTGAGATATGGAACTGGGTTTTGTGCATGACACACCGTCTTGATGTGGTGAACATTTGTACCAAGCAATTTTAAAATCCAGTAAGAAATGACAAAGTTACAGAGCGGACACGATGCTAACATACCAACAGACCAACACGGTGACTCCAGTATACCCCCTTCAAACTTTGTTTGCGGGGGTATAATTAAAATCCAGTAAGAAATGACAAAGTTACAGAGCGGACACGATTTGCATGACTATATAACCTTTGACCTCTAAGTGTGATCTTGACCTTTGAGATAGGGACGGTCTTGCGCATGACACACCGTCTTGATGTGGTGAACATTTGTACCAAGCAATTTTAAAATCCAGTAAGAAATGACAAAGTTACAGAGCGGACACGATGCTAACATACCGACAGACCAACAGACCAACACGGTGACTCCAGTATACCCCCTTCAAACTTTGTTTGCGGGGGTATAATAAGTTTATTTTGTGTGACTTATAACCCTGTGTTACGCCATTGAACCATGCCGATGAAGCATAGTCAAAGTGACATTGGACTAGTGATGAGACAAGGACCTTCTTGGTGTGCCTGGTAAGGTATTTACTCTTCCGATACAAAAACTTAAGCATTGTAATTAATTTCTAAATGACCGACTATGCCATGAACTCAAAAGACAAACTTTAATCAATGGTTGCGCCCAAATATTTAACTGACGTCTTAGACTCAATGCGTTGGTCATTACAAACAATATTAATACATGACTGCGACGTTAACCTATGCTGAGACCCAAACAATATTGACTCGGTTTTACCCAGGTGCAGTGACAACTTATTACATATAAGCCATTGGCTAACTACATGCAGGTCTTGACTCAGTTGATTTTCGATAGTTGACTTATTTTTCGAGGACACGAGGATAGCAGAGTCTTCAGCATATAAGAGCAGCTTGTTCTTTATAATAGCAGAATATTATGATATAAAGGAAGGCTTTGGTAGGTAGATATAATGTTAACTATATCTGTCGAAATAGTAGACTAAATATCGTATTTAGCCAATTGTATGGTAAACAAAATACTCTTTTTGCAAGAGTTGCTCCTCTTAGACTTTAAATCATGCATTTATTGTTTACCAATTGTCAATTTGCCAACATACCCGCTGGATATTTTTCTTCAAACTTGGTCAAAGTACATGCTTCAGCAGATAGGTTACCAAGCTATAGCTTGATAAAATAGCAGTTTAAGACTTAATATGACTTTAACTAGAGACTTTTTTCGTCAACTCTTTCGTCTTGAAACGAACAGAATAACTCACAAACAACCACAGTGACCTATGAAAACACATATGCCCGTATTCTAAAAATAGCTGAAACACATTCGATATTCAATATTGAAGTGCATTAAAACCGAGGTGATCAGAATGGGAGCGATCTTAAAGTTTAAAGGTACTTTATGGACATTGGGTTAAAATTGGTACTATATATGTATAGTATAAGAGCTACTAGTATATGCTTCTCTGGTTTAAAATGTCCTGTAACAAAACATTAAATAAAAAGACAATACAAACCAAGATACATACTATTCATTATGTATAATCGAAAGTATCGGCATGCCGCTTTAAACATCGACTCAAAACAATAAGTTAGTTACATGATGCGCACGCACACGCACTGTTTGTTGTCACGAGAGGTTGCCGTCACCAGACTTTATTTCTTAAAATCACCGGAAGGTTTTCAGTATATGTATTTTATTTCCTGCCTACATTGAGGATTCTAGTTACTTTATGGAAATATTGTGATGTATCATAAAACCTGATATCATTTTCTCAAAACGGAACACTTAAAATGTAGGATAACATTTACAGACAGATCAGAAGAACTATAGTGTTCCAACAACAGTGACCGTTGGTCGATTGGTTTGTATAATTACATACATTTTATGAACATATATCGCTGGCTTAGAATTAAATGAGAAGATCGCTGCTACAACTGACGACCTTATAAGACTGATGCACATTTTAAACCGTCTGCACCATAACGCGCTTCTTATGAGCCTATTCTCATGAAAATCAGAACTTGTCATGAAGTTTTAAAAGCTTGTTTTTTCGTAAGTAAAGACTGAGTAAATTTCAGACAGTTTTTTTCTTGTTACATTACGATTTCTCAAAATATTGATTTTGTACTTACGACGTTCTCATTCTAAGCCTGCGATATGTGCAGTTGTAACATGAAATATATTCAGTCTAAATATGTAACGTTTTGAGGCCGATGCTTCAGACAAACTGATAACCTAAAATGTAAGTACGTAACTTGCTTCTGTAAATAGGTTTAAATGAGTTTCCGGACTATGATAGCAAACGATCCGGTGATATCTGGTTATAGAAACCACAAACTCAGTTACTTTTTTGTTACTTTTTTCTAACTCGAGTCTTCGATAGACGGAATATTGTTTAACGTTTAAAACTGCCATCTACCAGAGGATCTATACCTGAAGAAGACAGTATGTTCTGTCGAAACGTTGTAGAAATAAACATAACAGTCAACGGAGTTTGTTACTGTTCAATTTATAATCTTATCTATTATTATTACTATTATACCATATTTATATAGCCATTTTTCATGAATACACACGTTCAAAAGTGCAGTACCATCATGACTAATACCAATGGGGGAAACGTATTGGGGCGGAAGTGGATACACCGACTATTTCAATGGCCGATTTACGTCGATTCGGTAAGTAAATCTTGACTTTTCGTTGTCCGCATGTGCCGTCAATGTGTTATTTTACGGGTGGTGATAGCGGTAACTGTTTGAACCACGGTCTTTTCCGACTTGCCCGTTTTGTAGTTTTGTTGGATGTTGCGGTTGCGATTTCTTCGTACGTTGCGCATCGATTGACAAAACTTACCCGTTGTTGGATAGATAAATATCTTAGGTTTTCGGAACATATAGGTTTTTGAAATTTACTATTGCGTAGAAAAAAATATTTAGCCCCGTGTCAATGTAGTGCACGTCGTCTGCATTAGTAAATTATTTCCCTTCTTTGTGTATTGTATACTAGGGGTTGGGTTAGACAAAAATCTTCTCCTGGGACCTTCTGACATGTTTTATTTCAACTGCAGGTGCTATTTATCGACAACACACTGAGCCGGACCCCTTTGATTACACCTTGCAAAATTGAAAGTAAGTTCATTCGTACCCGTAACGATTCGTACCTATGTCTACCAAAAATAGATTGTGGACGAAAAAAGTTCGCGGTAATAAAATAAATAACACATAGCTTTGAGGGTGACATTAAAAATGTCAGCCCTCGGAAAGTACTGTTACCCGCTGGCTTCGCCATTGGGTAACAGTTCTTTCCTCAGGCTGACATTTTTACTGTCACCCTCAAAGCTATGTGTTATTTATATATTGTTTTCTCAAAATATTGATTTTGTAGTTACGACCTTCTTCATTTAAAGCCAGCGATGTAGTCGATGTGTTTGTCTCCGGCTCGTGGATGAAGAAGAAGTTTATTTTAATGAAAGCTATGTACAATACACATTTGAAATAGACCATTATGGTCCTTGTTCAAAACAAACAAAAGAAAAACAAACAAAAACAAACACATGCTTGCACGCTAACACACTCACGCACGCACGCACGCACACACACACACGCACGCACACACACGCACGCACACACATGCATATTGGCACGCACGTATGTATCGGTATAAATATAAACAATATGTTCATAAAGACTTATAATAATAAATCGCACAATGCATGATTATGTCACGGGGCTTCTGTCCACTCATGGGGGTAGAGCTAGGGGTCGTATAATGTAGTAACAACAATGTATTCAGTTACTACGATCTATTACCGGTATCATCAATCTCATCTATATCATCAATATCATCAATAGCATCAATAGCATCAATCTCAGCAATCTACAATTAATTATGAACACAATAAAATACTAATATATAAACCATGGGTCACCTGCAATTAATTAGAAATACAATAAAACACTAATATATAAACCATGGATCATCTGATTGCTTAAATTAACATGTGTAAAGTTTACTAAATATATATAGGATATTTGTGATCATAACGCCAGTACATTGTATATCGGTCTAAAGTATTTGATTGATTGATGGCGGGCTGACGGACAACGGACAAAGAAATAATCAATCGGCCGTTACTATTACTAATTGTGAATATAAAGGAGATCTATTCTATTAAATAACACATTAGAAACATAAATTACAACAATACAAAACAATATAAAAACAACATAGTTACCTGCAGGTTTTAAATAAAACCTACAAAAATTGGTATTACAACAAAGTTCCTTATTATTTCAATGGCGGGCGATTACTGCGGCCGGGAAGGGTCAGTGACGTATTATATATACGGAAAGGTTAAAGTTGAATATGAATGTTAATTAGGGTTAGATGTTACTAAATATTAGGTGAGATGTTACTAAATGTTACTACTATTTACTACTAAACTATCAAAACTACATAGACTCACTAAAATATGGATGTTACCCTACGACACATACCCCCCACTTAGGAAAGTGGCGTCCCGACACTTTAACCATAATGAAACTATATATAACATTTAACACACTTATACAACTATAAACACACTTATAAAACTCTATACGCATAATCATAATAGATATAATATACATAATTATGCAAGAAAATAACATATACATATAAAGAATATACAGACATAATCTGATTAATTCCTGGATAATAACTTCATAATTGCATCGTCTGCAACTGCAGCTTACCATAACGGAAGTTGAATGCAATAACCAGTACTGTACCCTTAATCTGCATAATATCCTATAATGATATTATCAAGTCAAATGTGCCTTCACAATATGATCTAAACACTATGATAAATATAAATATGTTAAAGATATACTCTTCAAAATGAAGATATGCAAATATATGTGGCTAAATCCAACGCAAAGGGTTACAAGTACTTTTACTATTTATTTCAAAGCAGTAAATATATAATCACTGTCCAACGATGCAAAGTGTTATTACAATAAGCAGATTATACATGGCATGCAAATCATTTACTAAACATATATATATATAGACTAATTAAGTGATATGTTTCACCCGAGTTTCACTCGTTGAACATATAATAGTAAAGTACTAGTAAATCATTTGATTTATTCAACTAAGTACTAGTACATCCAATGGTACACTCAAATTAAAAATACAACAATGTTTTCATTACAAATATGTACATTAAAACAAGTTAATTATGCTCAATTAAACGTGCTGATAACTGAACATAAATAACGAATGCTGTATATATCTGGTTCATGGTACAACTGATCGGTGCGATGCTAAAGTACTTAACACATGAAAACTACCTTATACTACCCATTCATCAGATCTTTGCCACTGTGGTTTCCTTCTAAGCCTCTGTGGTCGTGGGCTGGTTGGCTCATCTGATGATGATACTTCGTCTTCGCTGTTGGTGTTGGTGGATGTAGGCTGCACTCTTCTCTGTGGTATGACGTACCTGTCTCTTGGCTGCGTTGACGTCATACCAAGTGGGAGCAATAGGTTACGATGTAGACGTCGTATCCGTCGTGCACCAGTGCAATTCTTCCTGACGTCAAATACGGGTTGGTCCTTGTACCTCTGGGCGATGACTACATAGGGCTCTTCTTCCCATCTATCAGCTAATTTGTGCTTGCCACGCAACGTGACGTTACGGACAAGCACAAGATCACCTGGGTGTACTGACGCTGCATGGACTCCTCGATCATATTGCTGTTTGTTGTGGTGTGTTGATTTCGCAGCAGTAGCTTTGGCCTTCTTATATGCTGATGACAGACGTTGACGAAGTTTTCTGGCGTATTCATTCTGTGACCTGGCTTCTGTATCGTTGCTGTTCAAACCCATCAAACTGTCCACTGCCAACTTGGGGTTTCGTCCAAACATTAAATAGTATGGCGAGAATCCAGTGCTGGGATGAGTGGTGACATTGTACGCATGGACAAGGGGACCTACGTGAGATTTCCAATCCACCTTCTGCTCCATTTCCAATGTCCCAAGCATCTTCAGCAGAGTCTGGTTGAACCTCTCGACCATACCATTCCCCATTGGATGATAGGGCGTTGTTCTTGATTTGACAATTCCAGCAAGCTGACATAACTCCTTGATGAGTGAAGATTCAAAGTTAGCTCCCTGATCGCTATGGATTCTGGCCGGAAAACCATAATGAACAAAGAACTTTTCGAATAAAACTTTGGCGGTTGTCCTTGCTGTCTGGTTTGTAGTCGGAAATGCCTGAGCATATCTGGTGAAGTGGTCTGTGATCACTAATATATGTTCCTGACCTCCTTTTGATCTCTCTAGACTCAGAAAATCGATACAAACCAAATCCATTGGTGATTTTGATGTTATACCAACCATGGCACTCTTCGGCTGTAGCGTCTTGCGTCTAATACACCGTGGACAGGTGGCTACCTTATCCCGTATGAACGAGTCCATCCCAGGCCAGTAGAATCTCTGCTTGAAGAGCGACAAGGTTCGATCCCGACCTTGGTGACCAAGGTCGTCGTGGAGGGCTTGGAACATATCGCCTCTGAGGTTGTCTGGAAGGAGAAGCTGTCTTTGGTCAGGATTGGTTCCATGTCGATACAGGACGCCATCATGAAACTCCAACTTGTCCCAATCTCGCAGATATTTGAGCACAGGAGAAAATGTATCCGAGTTCTGCTTAGCAGAGGGTCTCGTGCCTTCTCGTATGTGTTCAAATAACTGGGATATAACAGGGTCTGCAAGCTGTGCACACTTCCAATCCTTGGAGCTCAAAGCATGTGCTCTTATCAATTCAGGAGGGACTTCTGGTGGGTTGTCTACCACTGCAATGGATCTTGGTGTGGCTATACTGTATGCAAGGGGAAGTTCTTCAGCTGACGCTTCTGTAGCTATGGATAGCGCCGATACAACAGTCTCCACTGTTTCCTCTGGTGTCGTTGGAATTCTCGACATGCCATCTGCATCTGCGTTGAGTTTACCAGCTCGATATGTTGGAGTAAAGTCGTAGTTCGCAAGTGCCGATATCCATCTTTGGCCTGTGGCGTCCAACTTGGCTGTCGTCGTCACATAAGTGAGAGGGTTGTTATCAGTAACCACTTCAAACTTCGTGCCATACAGGTAGTCGTGAAACTTTTCGGTTACTGCCCACTTAAGGGCGAGAAACTCGAGCTTGTGAGCCGGATAATGCTTCTCAGAGGGCTTCAGTGAGCGGCTGGCGTAAGCTATCACTCTCTGCTTACCGTCTTGCTTTTGGTAAAGCACACCGCCAAGTCCACGTGTTGACGCATCCACATGTAATGTGAATGGCAATGCATAATCAGCATATCCAAGTATCGGTGGCTCTATCAGTTTCTGCTTGAGTTCGTCGAAGGCTGCTTGTTGACTCTCACCCCATTGAAACGGAACTTTCCTCACCTTGGTGTCTTTCTGTTTACTCTTGGTATTTCCAATGGGATGTCCAATTAGTAGGTCATTTAACGGTCGTGCAATGTTGGAGAAACCTTTGATGAACCGTCTGTAGTACCCGACGAATCCAAGGAATTTCCTGGTGTCTTTTACACTTCGGGGAACTGGCCAAGTCAATACTGCTTCTAGCTTCTGTGGGTCGGCTTGAATTCCATCGGCTGACACCACATGTCCTAAGTAAGTCATCTTGGATTGGAAAAATTCACATTTCTTCAAATTGACTTTCAAGTTGTATGACGATAGTCTTTCAAACACTCTATCTAACCTGTCTATGTGTGAATCAATATCCTTGGAAAAGATGATGATATCGTCCAAGTAGATTAAACAGTCCTGCAGGTTGATATCACCCATGCATCGTTCCATCAGTCGTTGAAACGTAGCTGGTGCATTGCATAACCCAAATGACATTCTATCACACTCGAAGAATCCAACACCACCAACATGGAACGCTGTTTTCTCTTTGTCTGATTCTTCCATCTCTACCTGCCAATACCCAGACTTCAAATCTAACTTCGAGAAGTATTTGGCCCCAGACAAGGTGTGTAAGGTATCATCAATCCTTGGAATGGCATAGGCATCTTTCTCGGTTCTTGAATTGAGTTTCCGGAAATCAATACATAGCCTGATCGTTCCATCTTTTTTTCTAACAATGACTACATTTGAACTGAAAGGACTCTTGGACTCTTTGATAGCACCTGCTGCCAGCATTTCTTGTATATGTTCTTTAACTTCATGGTAAATTCCAGGTGGTATTCTTCGATATGGTTCCTTAAATGGTTCTTCGTTAGTTAGGTTGATTTTGTGTTTGACTTTATCTGTAAATCCTAAGTCTTTTGATGAAGTGGGGATCACATTATTCCATTTTTCGAATATATTAAGAAATCGTTCTCTTTGATCCTCTTTTAAATCCACATTACCCAAGTTGATTTTATGTTGATTGTTTGAAGGTATGGTCGTTTCCGTATCTTTACTATGTGATTGGTTTGCTTCTTTTCCTTTCTGTTCAACCATAGGGTCACGAATTACTGTTACTTCACTTAACTTGCATAGTTCCTGTTTGGCATGAATCTTTATTGGCCGTGCAGTCACGTTACACAGTCGTACTGGAATCCTTGCATTTCTTCCGACAGACTTAACTTCCACTATCCTTGGGCAAATGATTGCACTGTGCTTGGCTTCATCTCCATGCTCTGTGATCGCTGAATCGACGGCTTTATGTTTTCTCAGAAATCCAGTTACAGTTCTTGTTTCTCCCGGACGCAACGTGATCTGCTTCGTGCTAGTAACTCTTCCTACATCTGCCGACATCTGAAACAATGCTGATTTCCATTCTGGTGGTATGCTGTCCAAACTCTGATCTTTCATTTCTCTTATTACGTTAGTTCCTATCAGTACGGGTACATCTTCGATTTGGTTATTTTCTGTTGGAGTAATAAGCATTAATGTGTGAATTTCTTTATTGATGATACGAATAGTTGCTTCAATGTAGCCTATGTATGGTATACTACCTCCATTAGCTCCTTTAACATCGATTCCAAATCCTTCCATTGATTGTAACTCTGGTCTTGGATTCATTTTCAGATAAAACAGTTCACTAATTGTGCTGACTAGAGCTCCACTATCGATTAAAGCATTTGATGTCATGCCCTCTATTTCTATTGTTGTGACGTTTGCTGGCCCAATCAATCTGTTCATTACATTCTGTTTTCTGTTCATATTGAGGCTTTCTGGCTTCGGCGTGCTCTGATCCGCCTCTTCGATCAGAGCTGTTGGTCGTTTAAAGGTTCTTCTGACACATTTTCCTCTTGGTAGTTTCTTCGTCCTCTGTTGTATTCTCGTCTGCCTCTGTAGGTTCCTCTAAACCGGCTTCTACCTCTATCTGTTCCTCTATAATAAGGTTGGTATTGGTTATCATTGGTCACTGTCTGCTCTTTCCCGATCTGTTCCAGTTTTACTTTCATCTCTTTCATGTCTTCCACCAACTGTTTGATCATGTCATT
This sequence comes from Spisula subtruncata, assembly GCA_963678985.1. NCBI lineage: Eukaryota > Metazoa > Mollusca > Bivalvia > Venerida > Mactridae > Spisula > Spisula subtruncata. The sequence continues at coordinate 26,733,039 of OY787662.1, forward strand.
CTGTTCACAGTATTGGCTATTTACACTTACAGTTGCTGTTTTCCTTCTTTCATTGTCGTATCTCATATCCATTTCCTCGTGTCTAATCAATCGTCTTAGTTCTTCAAAGTTGTCGGTCGTTTCATAAAAAATTCTTGTAGCAGATCTCAATTCTGTATTATACAGATGTCTCCAAAATCTTGTTTTCAGCATGTGCTCTTTTTGGTTCGGCATCACCTGTCCTTTGTCGACTGCTGTCTGAATTAGTCCCTCAAGTCGTATTCCCCAGTCTGAAATTGTCTCATTCTTGCTTTGTGATGATTGATAGAATTCTTCGATGACGGATTCTCCAGATCTGACGTTTCCATAAATATTTTCTAACTTGTGAACAATTTGCATGGTAGAAGCTGTTGAATCCATGGTAAACAGAATTTTCCTTGTATTTCCTGTCAGTGAATTTCGTACCGCTTGTCTTATTATTTCCTCATCATACATGTTGGAGTTGATCACTGCATCCACTTCTAGTTGCCATTCTTCAAATGTGTTCTCGGTCAATTTTGGTATTGTCGGTTTCATTGATGGTATTGGTCTGTGATAGCTTCGATCTTCTTCTCGCTTCTTATATGTGTCCTTAAATTCTTCCTCTAAATCAACAAGTGTATTTTCCCTTTGTACAATGCTTCTTTGTAGTTCTTCTCGTTCGTGCTTTAATTTGGTCATTCTTTCCCTTTTTGATGCTTCTTTTATCTTATTTAGTCGCCTGGTTTCCTTCTGTTCTACTTCGATCCTTTTTCTTCTCTCCTTCTCCTTTATTTCATTAAGTAAGACTTCCTCCTTTATCTTCATATCGGCTATCTGTTGTTTGAGTTTGAGTTCTTCTTCTTCTTCTTCATCATCATCATCATCATCTTCCTCATCCTCCTCCTTTTCATAAATTCAGTCCTCAGAATTCTCACATTGATGTATGTCTTGCGTAAGTTTGTTGTTTAGCCATTCCATTTCCTTTTCCAGCGTATCCCTTTCCCTCATTATGTTTTTGTACGATTCAGCCATTTCTGTTGTACTTTTCTGTCTTAATTTCTTATGTTTCGATGGTGTTGCAGTGTGGAGGTCCTCTATTTCCAATATATTTCCATTATCGCCTTCATCATTGTTCGAATCCTCTCTTCTTGTGCTGTCACTATGTCTGTTTCTTAACACGGCATCTCTTTGCTTCTTAAATTTGTCAATGAGTTGTTCTTTGTCGGGAATGTGTCGCTCACTCAATTGCATGGAATCTTGTTGACGAACTCTCCTTAGTTGTCTCAACTCTCTATCCGATAGATATTTAGCCATGCTTACTTTACTTGCACTATATCGCAAATATATACGTTCGAATTCAGTTCAAACCAAGCTTTCAGTTCACCAAAATTCAGTTCACAACAACACTATACTCACTTCATTACATGAATGAACTTTCAATTCAAATATTCAACCTTCACTTCACTTCAAAGCTATTTCATCAATTTCAAAACACAAGATCATTTCACTTTCACTTTCAAAACAATTATATCAAAGACACAAGTATACTATGTCTACTTTCACTTCAATTCACAATATCAACAAGTTCAAAACTCAAGATCATTTGGTTTCACTTTCAAAAAAAAAATTTCAAAGACACAAGTATATTATATATCTATATACTTTCACTTCAATACACAATATCAACAAGTTCAAAACCCAAGATCATTTGGTTTCACTTTCAAAAAAATATTTCAAAGACACAAGTATATTATATATCTATATACTTTCACTTCAATATCAACAAGTTCAAAACCCAAGATCATTTGGTTTCACTTTCAAAAAAAATATTTCAAAGATACAAGTATATTATATATCTATATACTTTCACTTCAATTCACAATATCAACAAGTTCAAAACCCAAGATCATTTGGTTTCACTTTCAAAAAAAATATTTCAAAGACACAAGTATATTATATATCTATATACTTTCACTTCAATACACAATATCAACAAGTTCAAAACCCAAGATCATTTGGTTTCACTTTCAAAAAAATATTTCAAAGACACAAGTATATTATATATCTATACTTTCACTTCAATATCAACAAGTTCAAAACCCAAGATCATTTGGTTTCACTTTCAAAAAAACCATTCCATCATAGACACAAGACAAGTGTATTATGTCTACATTCACTTCAAAATAAAGTATATTTATAACACAGGTACCAATATCAAATACCTAAAACACAAATGTACCAAGTTATATCTTACTTAAAGTATTACATAAGTGTTTTGTAATACTAACGCTATCAAGTAATATCTTACTCGAAATAATTAGTCTATACCAATAGCTTAAGTATTCACCACAAATATTTTCAGCACCTCAAACAAATGACTGAATAAATCAATCGATCAGTCATCAATCAATTATTCAATCACTCCTCCATTACCAATCAATCACCACTCAATATAGCTATCATGTATGCACAACCTCCACTGGTTAACAATTAATTAATTAATGAGTATCCAATTAAATCAATCAATCAATCAATCACCACTCAATATAGCTATCATGTATGCACAACCTCCACTGGTTAACAATTAATTAATTAATTAATGAGTATCTAATTAAATCAATCAGTCACCACTCAATACAGCTATCATGTATGCACAACATCCACTGATTAACAATTAATTAATTAATGAGTATCTAAATAAATCAATCAACCAATCAATCACCACTCAATATAGCTACCATGTATGCACAACCTCCACTGGTTAACAATTAATTAATTAATGAGTATCTAATTAACTCAATCAACCAATCAATCACCACTCAATATAGCTACCATGTATGCACAATCTCCACTGGTTAACAATTAATTAATTAATGGGTATCTAATTAAATCAAGCAATCAATCAATCAATCACCCCTCAATATAACGATCAAGTATGCACAACCTCCACTAGTTAACAATTAACTAAAGCATACCTAATTAACTTGCGTTAATTAAATCACTTAAAGCAATCAACCAATCAATAAATCAACCGATCAATACAGCGATCAAGTATTTACAACCTCAACTAGTTGACAATTAATAAATGAATATCTAATTAATCTTAGTTAATTAAATCAATTAATCAATTATCAATCAAACATTTATCAATCACTCATTCAATCACTCATTAATCAAATCAATCTAAATTACAATAAAATATGATAAATATTTATTAATTATTAATCAATAAATAAAGAAATTAATCAAACTATTGCTTATATTTGATGTCAAACTATTGCATGTAACCTATCTATTATTAATTAACTAATGTGTCTAATAAAACTTTAGTTTATAAAATACCAAACCCTTAGTTATTACAATGAAGTTAATTAATTACACTTATCTTATATCTCTCTTTACTTTAAACAAATGTTTAAATTAGTTTAATGTTATAATTTTTTTTTAATTAAGTACCTTATGAATGATAATCAATATGTATTATGTTTTATTTACTTATTATTTATAATGTCTTGATTACATGTGTGTTTAATTAACTCTTATTTAAAGTCAAAGTAATTTTAAAACATAATAAATTGTTCCTAAGTTTCGAACCGCTAACCCTTACACAAAGAAAACAGTAGCCAACACGTTAGCCAATTGCGCTTATCTAGGTCATTGGTCAAATACTATCAATAGTATTACTTTTTATCGGTGACACCACGTGACACAAGTAACAATTGTGATATAAATTTTGACCCTATACACTACTTCCGACAGACGAAAAATTCCGTTTTGTTTATAAAATCTACCAGAGGTTTTTAACTCTCGTAAACCTTTATAAACACTATCGCGTTTAAATGACGGCGCGACACCTGTAAACTTAATTAACTTATCAAACTAAATGTACCCCTGAACTGACAAATATTATTAAATGCTGTACTCAGTAAAACATTGAATAAATGATTTGTTTTCAAATTCAGTATAATCAGAGACATATAAACCTATGTATTATTTGTCTCTTGAACAATCAGTGAAAAAGGTTGATCAAGCCTTTTACTGCCGTTCAAACCTGAAAGTATGATATGCAAACTCAATGATATACAGTTATACAAACATTTAGAATAATATCATACAGTCCGAGTGTAGAATTCTCAGTCGACATGTCATCCATATGGCCTATTTAAATAAATACTACATACTGTTCAAAAAATACTACACAACTAATACTACAATCATACAATGTATTCTACTAATGAGAATTAATGAATGAAATAATTGTGATAACGCATGCACGGGTTAGGTGTAATGGGTATATAGGACGGGTAATGGTCAAGGTATAACTTATGTGTGATTTCTTCAAAAATGTAAACAATGGAATTTAAACCTCAAAATGAAAGAACCTGGCAGGTATTACAAAAGTTGCAATTCATGAATACATGGAAAAACATACAAATATCAAATATCAAGAGAATAGACGAATAGAATGACAAACAATGCACATATAAATCACACAAATAAATCACATAAATAAGTGTTCACATAATCCACAGTTCAACACGATGAATAGTTCAACGATGAATTATCGACGAAGTATCACACTGGAGTCGCGAACATGCATGAATTAATGTTTATGGCCATAGAACGGGGGGGGGGGGGGGGTATACCGTATCCTAGATGCTTCGTATACGAGTTGTTTAAAAGTACCAATCTTCCGGAGTCTTGATCGTTTAGTCGGGCGCCAGTTGTCACGGGGCTTCTGTCCACTTATGGGGGTAGAGCTAGGGGTCGTATAATGTAGTAACAACAATGTATTCAGTTACTACGATCTATTACCGGTATCACCAATCTCATCTATATCATCAATATCATCAATATCATCAATAGCATCAATAGCATCAATCTCAGCAATCTACAATTAATTATGAACACAATAAAATACTAATATATAAACCATGGGTCACCTGCAATTAATTAGAAATACAATAAAACACTAATATATAAACCATGGATCATCTGATTGCTTAAATTAACATGTGTAAAGTTTACTAAATATATATAGGATATTTGTGATCATAACGCCAGTACATTGTATATCGGTCTAAAGTATTTGATTGATTGATGGCGGGCTGACGGACAACGGACAAAGAAATAATCAATCGGCCGTTACTATTACTAATTGTGAATATAAAGGAGATCTATTCTATTAAATAACACATTAGAAACATAAATTACAACAATACAAAACAATATAAAAACAACATAGTTACCTGCAGGTTTTAAATAAAACCTACAAAAATTGGTATTACAACAAAGTTCCTTATTATTTCAATGGCGGGCGATTACTGCGACCGGGAAGGGTCAGTGACGTATTATATATACGGAAAGGTTAAAGTTGAATATGAATGTTAATTAGGGTTAGATGTTACTAAATATTAGGTGAGATGTTACTAAATGTTACTACTATTTACTACTAAACTATCAAAACTACATAGACTCACTAAAATATGGATGTTACCCTACGACAATTACAACATATTTTCAATAAGTATAGACATGTTACTTTGTTCACATTATCAAGATGATATAAACCAATAAAACAGTGTGGGAGTCACGTGACTAAAATGGTACTCAGCACTATGAAATAGATCGCGAAAATCTGGATATTTGGATAGTTTTTCGATTCTTGGTAAGTATTCCTTGTTTATGTTAACTAGTTATATAGTGTAGGCTATGCGAAATTGAACGCGCTTTCTAATGGTACACGTGTCATTCATGTACTCTCTCTGGTTTCTGGGATACCTTCGAGGTTTTAATGCGAACCAGTGGAATATTTTGTCAACAAGTCTACATTAATGTGTATAAACTACACAAAAGACTGTATTTAAAGGCAATTTATTATGCCACAGTCAGGTGCTATGTGCTTTATTGTATTCGGAAAAGGCTTCTCGTTGAAATATGTTGACTGATAACGTCCTTCATTGGTGATTTTAAGGGGTTTCTTGCAAAAATGGCAAATTATTGAAATGATACTCTCCACGGAATAACACATTTGTGATACAAATCACGGATCAGTTTTAAACCAGTCCTGTACATTCTAGAACAAATTTTTGTCCGCATTTTGGAACCTTGGTTCAGAATACTGTTTGAAAACAATTGCTTTCAGTTGTTTAATTATGTTTCCTTTATTCTTATACTGAAGTTACAGCATAGAGATGAATTAAAATCTGTGGTTACAGCAAGACGTTGTCGAGAAGCTAGGCTCAGACGAATGAAGGGCACACGTCACGGGCCAACTAAAATAGAAAGAAAATTTAGACACACTATCACCAGAGCGAATTCGAATGCGGAATGAATCTTAAAACAGTGCAATGTACTTTATAACCAAGCAGAGGCATAGCTTTTGTAATGATGACCCAGCTAATAGCTGATATGACCAGATTTAACTGTAATAATATAAAACACCATTGAAGGTTCTTGCCGTTTATTTTCGGTCTACAAACTAGTAAGTATAAACTCAAAGAGGTAACAAGTACAGCAAAGATACACAGTTACATACAGAGTAGTCCCCCTTGCATGTGATCAATATACATATAATAGAATACTACATTTCCTCCCCAAATCAAATTCAAAATACCTACATATTACTGATACTTAAAACAAATTCACTACATGTAGCATTATTAAAATCACAAATCCCACTTAGTATAATTTACTAAATAAACTCAACAAAACATAATCATAATACATGTCAAAACTGTTACATGTTACTTAATATTAAATCAGTGTCTATGATTGTCATATTCATTCATTGTCCATCAATGTATATCAATCGACTATCTGAAACTACATGAAATAACACATCCATGATAATATCTCAATAAATGATTATGTGAACAATACAATATGATTCCAGTGAATAACTGTCATAATAGTTAATACAACTATTTCATGATAAAGTCAGAATATCTTTCTGGTAATTGTCTAGTCCTGTTCGATCGTCTAGGTGTTGTTTGTGTAACCTCGGGTATATCGACTTCTGGTTCGGTAGTTTCAATGTCAATGTTTATATCCTTTCCTGGAGACTTGGTTTCCTTACCGATCGACGTATTCAAAGGTTGTTCACTATTGTCAGTCTGATAATTACTCGGGTTTTCCTCCATGAATTGGTTTCCTGAATTTTCATCTGTTGTGTATGAATTTTTTGATTCGCCACTAACTGACTTTTCGTTGGTTAACAACTTCTTCACATGTGACACATTTCGTGAATACTGAACACCATCTTTGGATTCTAAAACTAACTTATTTTCACTTTTATTCACAACTGACATTGGATTAGGATTGAACACTGTTGATAACTTGTTTTGCTTCTTCTGCCTAACTAACACTAAATCACCTTCTTTGATATCACTTTCTGTAGCTTTTCTCTGGTTATCCGCGTATATCTTTCCCTTTCCTTTATTTTCGCTGTCTCGATCTCGAATCTCATGATCTATCAGGTTGTATTCAGTTATATCAGGAAGTTTGGTACGAATTTTCCTCTTGAACAGTAGTTCTGCGGGCGATATTCCTGTAGTTGTATGTGGAGTCGACCGATACATTAACAGGTAAGTTTGTAATTCTTCTTTCCAATCTTTCTTCTCGGCAGTCGCAATACGAATACGTTTCATAATCGACTTATTTTGGATCTCAACCTCACCATTTGCTTGAGGCCAATACGGTGTCGTGTTTCTATGCTCAATACCAAGTGAATGTAAGAAATCATTCAATTCGTCACTATTAAAATTCTGAGCATTGTCTGTTTGTAGTGATAATGGAAGTCCATGAACAGAAAACAACTTCTTCAAACAAGAAATCACTTTGTCTGATGAGGTTTTTCTAAGAATAAACACTTCAAACCACCTTGAATAGTAGTCCACAACGACTAAGAGGCTTTCACCAGACGGTAACGGTCCCAAGAAATCAGCACTTAAATGTTCCCACGGATGCATAGGCAATTCTCTACGTTTCATAGGTTCTGGTTTTTCTCCTTGACCTACCAATTGACATCCGAAACATTGTTTACAGTAAGTTTCTATATCTTTATCCATCCCAGGCCACCACAACTTAGTTCTTAGTCTCTGCTTCATCAAAACGATCCCAGGATGACCTTCATGACCTAACTTCATAATGTCCTCTCTCAAACACTTAGGAATAACAATTCTAGTTCCTCTAAGCACTAAATATCCAATCGAGGATAGTTCATGTCTGATCGGTAGATAACTCTTGTTCTGTAACTCGTGCCACTTTCCGGTTCTCAACTGGTTTCGTACATCTGTCAACTCATCATCTTCTCGCGATTTCATTTCAATATGTCTTGTTGACATAGCAACAGGTGTAGATTCCAAACTAACAGATTTAACATATTCTTCTGTATCTAAACAGTCAGCAGTTTCACTAGTACTAATGTCACTATCGGGTAACAATCTTGAAAGTGGGTCAGAAATGTTCGTACTACCTGGTATATGTTTCACAGTATACTTATACGGTTGTAATCTCAACATCCAGCGTTCCACTCTCGCACATGGTTTCGATTTCGGTGAGAATATAAACTCAAGTGGTTTATGGTCTGTTAACAGTTCAAAGTCAATTCCCATAAGGTACATATGTAACCTTTCACAAGACCATACTATCGCTAGAGCTTCTTTTTCAGTCTGTGAATACTTTCTCTCAATCGAAGTTAAAGTTCTGCTAGCGTATAAAATAACTCGAGATTCACCTTTGGAGTTATACTGAACTAAAACACATCCAATACCCACTGGTCCCGCATCACAAATAATCTGAGTCTTATCCTTCTTGTCAAAATAGCCAAGGTTTTCCGCACTAGATAACTCATTTTTCAATGCGTCAAAACCTCGCTGTTGCTCTATTTCCCATGTAAAAGGAACTCCTTTTCTGGTTAATTTACGTAACGGTTCCGCAATAGATGCAACGTTCGAAATAAATCTTGCACTAAAATTGACCAGTCCAAGAAAACTTTTTACTTCAGACACACTTCGTGGTTGCCGAAAATTCATAACAGCATTCACCTTGCTTTCGGATATACCAATTCCATGTTTAGATAGCACGTGTCCCATAAAAGTAATGTGTGTCATATTCAAATGACATTTCTCCACATTCAGTGTTAGACCACTGGATTGTAGTCTTTCCAACAGATTGGTCAAATTTTCATTATGTTGTTCTACAGTTTTTCCATGTACAATAATATCATCAAATATGTTATTCACCCCTTTCAGTCCACTTAAGGTTTGTGCTATAACCTTATTATACATTTCTGGAGCGCAGCTCACACCAAACATGAGGCGCTTATACCTATACATTCCACGATGAGTCATGAATGTAGTAATTTCTCTCGAATCATTATCTAGCTCTATCTGATGATATGCCATTTTAATGTCCAACTTTGAGAAAACTGTCGAATTGTTCAGATCTTGTAGAACTTCGTCCACGGTTGGAATAGGATACCGTTCTCTCAATACAGCTTCATTAGCTCTCCGCATATCTACGCATAATCGTATGGAGTCTTCTTTGGGTACAACCACAATAGGATTCACCCAATTACTTGGAGTATTCACTTTCTCAATAATGTCCAATTTTTCAAGTTCATCAAGTTTACACTCAAGTTTGTCCCGTAAGCTATATGGAATTCGACGTAACGGTTGCACGACAGGTTTGATCTGTTTATCAATAGGAATGTGTAGCACGTAATTGTTCAACTTTCCAAGTCCTCGGAAACAATTAGGAAATTTATTCATAATTTCCGACATTCTAGCATTTTCACCTATTATGCTGTTGACAGTTGGTTTCCGAATACATAAGATTCCCAGTTCTATTGCAGTATCTTTTCCCAAAAGAACTTTCCCTTTTTCTTCAACAACTATAAAATCAGCCTCAACCGATTTGTTTGGAATGCTAACAATTGCCGTAAAACTTCCTGCTACAGTGAGCGGTTGTTTATTACCATAAGCATAAACTTTCTTATGTGTTAGACGAGATTCACACTTAATTTGAAAGCTTTTCATGTATTCCCACATGTTTCTGTCCATTATGTTTACAGATGCCCCAGAATCCACAATTACTGGCACATTCACTGTTCCAATGTCCACATTAAAGTCACCAGAATTCTCAGAATTAAACATAGCAAATACATACTCTTCTTCAGGGTCAGATTCAAGATCTACATTTCTAACGTTTCCTTTCTTAGCAGAATTATGCTTCTTGAATTTAGTCCTACAACATTTCTCGAAATGTCCCAAGTACTGACATTTCCTACACTTTTTTCCTTTTGCTGGACACTTAGCATCTGATTTAATATGTCCTTCATATCCACACGCATAACACTTCATATTTTTCACTTGTTCATTAGAGTCAATCTTATTTACAGTTTCTATCGGCTGCATACAACTGGCCTGACTTTCAGAGGCTTCCAATGATTGCGCGATTCTAATAAGTTCGTCCAAATTAACGTCAACTCTCTCTAGAAGCTTCCGTCGGAGTCTCTGAGAATGACATTTCTCAATAATTTGGTCCCTTATACTCTCATTCACATTATGAAAATTACAGTTGATAGCGTTTTGTCTCAAACGTGTGACATATTGTCCAATAGGTTCATCAGCAGACTGAGAAATAGCTCTGAATTTAGAACGTTCAAAAGCCACATTTACTTTCGGCTTAAAATAATTATTCAACAAATCCACAACCACGGAATAAACATTCTCTCCTTCACCTGGATCTGGAACCTCAAACGTAAAGAATATGTCCTGCACTGCTAATCCAGCACTATGTAATAACAAAGCTTTCTTCTGTTCATGTTTGGTTATACCTTTTCCATCGGAATACAGTTCAAAACTCCGTAGCCATCTTGTCCATCTAAATCCAAGAGTGTTTTTATCGCCAATTTCAAACGAAGAAATACCACCTATATCTTGCAATAAAGACGTCGCCATGGTTGTAATAATGTTCTCTAATGTTTCTTGTTCATCCTCGTCGCCAAATTATGTAATGATGACCCAGCTAATAGCTGATATGACCAGATTTAACTGTAATAATATAAAACACCATTGAAGGTTCTTGCCGTTTATTTTCGGTCTACAAACTAGTAAGTATAAACTCAAAGAGGTAACAAGTACAGCAAAGATACACAGTTACATACAGAGTAGTCCCCCTTGCATGTGATCAATATACATATAATAGAATACTACAGCTTTCATTCGTGTAGTTTGAAGATTGTATAGTTGGACGGTAATGAAATCCAAATATAATGTTACATCAATCCATCCAGGACGGCAATTTACAGCTGATTTAGTGCTATTTCATTGCAATTGTGAATTTTCATTATTTTTTTCCACAATCACTGTGCTGTTTTGTCTTTTTATGATTAAATGCAACACCCATCTATAACTGTTTGTTGTCCATTTACTTTATTGGCATTTTGTACTTATAATCAACCATCGCTCTTCCTTATTAGGTAGTTGATTTGATGCACCATCTAATTCGAAATAAGAAAAAAATGGCGATGTAATGTTTTTTTTTCTTTTCATTTGTGATTCGAAATACATTGATTACCGAATATAGACTATGAGCGTACATAAAGGTATACAATGCCTATCTGAAGAAGTATCAACGAACTAATAGTATATTGTATCTGCTGTGTAATCATATTAAAATTGCAGCTGTAAATATAGTGTAATGTCGAAATACTCACAAAGATATCAACCAGAAAACAAACATTTATATTGACAAAATCATAATGGTTCTTCGATAGCATTTATTATAATAGTATACATGTAAAACAGTTAATAATGTAACATCACAAATAAATCTAGTCGAAGACAAATTTAATGCTGAAGTAGAACATTATGAACAGCTCTTCAATGTATGACAGAGCAAATGGTGTTAGAAGCAATGTACAAATCACGGGTCTTTGACCAAACTCGACAGTGGGAGTGCCAAAATTAGTTTTTAAATTCTTATGACACAGATAAAAATGAACTTATTGCTTTGGTAGCAAAAATGCCGAACATAGCCTTCATTTGCCCGTCACCTTTCTGCCGAAGAAGTCGCATTACCTTGTTTTGTTGCAGTGGTGTTGCAGACACTTGATATGCTACCTACATAATTTAGAATTGAAAGTCTATAATATGTTTTAATTTACCGATGAACCCTGGGACATTCATTTAAAGAATTTTAAATGACTTAGTATCGAGGTAAGTTCATTAATACTTGCCCGATCTTAGATACTTTTACCAAAATGTCGACATTATGTTGATATTCAAGACCATATACGTACTTTGTATTCATATGAAATATTATCCTGGTAAAAGACAACTTATCTCAGTGTCGCATTTAAAAAAAAGATTGAAAAGCTCAAATTAGGTTTATCTTTTCTGATCAGAATGACAACGTTTAAATTTTTGGGAATATCCTTTAATTTGATGTAATGGTTAATACAGAATACAGTATCGTGACATTGTTTATTTTTTGTACTATAACACGACTCATTCTAGTTCCTTCAATTGATGCAGAGCAGTTTCGATTCCAGTTCTCTCGGCGCCATGTTTCTTTGATCCTGCTATTTCTGTAAAAGAATAGATGAAAACTTTTATTAGGCAACTTAAAGTAAGCATAATAAAAATATACAAAACAAAAAAAGTTACATGCTCTAATATACAAGTTTAAAATGATCCGTGGTTTGTATCACAACATTGTTGTTCCGTGGAGCGTACCATTTCAATAAATTGTCATTTTTTGCAGAATAACGCATTTAAATACCAATAAAGTATGAAAGAGTACCTGGTTTTCAACAAAAACCCTTTTCCGAATACAATAAAGTACTGGCACCAGAACATGGTCTAATTTAATCCCATTAAACACGGTTTTTGTGTAATTACTCAGGGTTGTAAGAACCAAAAAATGGTCATTTTGTTCACAAGGTGTATAAAGCACCAAACTTTCACAAAATAACAATCAATATATAGGCTTCCAGAAAAATGAAAGAGACAAGCTGTTCAGCCCCTTAATTCGCATATATGAGGCCCCAAAAAGGGTCCATCAAATTAAATTGCTCTGCACACTAAAAATATGAAAACGCGGATTTTTAAAAAAAAAAAAAAGAAAATCACCAAAATTTCAATTGGAATGTCTAAATCAAGTACACATATGATATATTGTATTATGAATTCCACTATCATACATGTTATATTACAAATATGAGGCCCGAAAGGGGTATTTTTGAAAATTTCATATAATTAAAAACATGTATGCATACTTAGTTTCAGTATTATGAATAGTTGAACATGACAACATTAGAATGCAGACCAGTTGACCCAGTCATGCCTATGATATAATTTAATTCATTTAAAATACAACTTATTTATTGATTGAGGCCCTTAAAAGGACATTTTTCAATCATGAAAACGTGGATGAATTTAATATGTTCACGATGCGATCTGTAAGACATGTAAATGTCTCTAAAATGTGCAACAAATGATTTGTAAAAGTGAATTATATTTTGTTGTATACGAAAATTTACCATATTGATACTTTAATAATAGTTCCAATGTGAAAATGAGGCCCCACTAGGGGTACAAACTAAACACAATATTTTATATAAGACACACTAGAAATTAAATCAGTACATTGATTCAATACTCAAATACAAGACATATTTTATACCAATCGTAAATAATAATAAAGTAATATAAATATATAGCAAATAACTAATATTTGATTACTTTTAGTGAATTGAGGCCATATAAAGGGTTAAATCTATTTTGAAAAAAATGGATTAAATTCATATGTAGAGAAATGATAATAAAATATTTATATTTACTTATAGATTTAATCAAAGTGTCTGTAACAAAAATATATATTACTGTGTTGAATGTTGGTATATAAGCTATACCTTATTGTAAATAGTAACTGTGGATATGAGGCCCCATATGTGGTTAAAACTTCACTTAAGCCCATTAGTGGGTAAATAGCACATATTCAGCAAAGTAATTAAACAATTGCTTACAATATTCATAATAATCGATTTTAACATGGCGCATGCATGTTAACACCGAATATTCATTGCACAAATCGATGAGATAAAACATAATAATGTGTTGTATAGCGAATGTGAATGTATATCAATATTAGTTCAATATTTGCCTGGTTATGTTGTTATGTTTTGTAATAGATGTTTGTATCGCGCATACTTTAAAACAGCATTTAGCACTAGCATTGCTTTTCCTAATGATTGTATTTGTGTTTGAAAGTATATGTCGATGAAGTTGTTTACTAGAGGTCGATACCCCACAAGGAATGACCCTTCTTACAGATACTCCATGGAACCATGGCTTCGCAGCACATGGTTAAGTATTTATGAGGTAACATGTATCGCATGGCCATGAATTACTGAAGTAGTGCCATGTTCCCCGGTACCACAAAATGTCATGAAGTTTTACATTGGCAGTGTACCTACTAATGAATTATTTGTCATTACACGAACCCAGAATATCTTTACATGAGGCCCTAACTTTTACTCTTAGAGCTGGGACTGATTTAACCGGGCAGGTTTACCAACCCCATTGAGCCAGATGTAGATGTGAAAGATTGAATAGGTGGCTAATAAAGCTTGTCCCCCCATTGAATTCAGAGTTAGGACATACCAAATTGATCTTCGTTTGGCGTCCGTCCTAAGTTCGAAAACCTATCTAGCTATCCTGAGACAAGAACAAAACACTCGTAAAAAGACATAACGACTTATTTGCTCATTATTATATATGGCTAACAAATATATCGTTCAAACTGAAAAATTGTTTGTGTGAAACCTACTGCTGTGTAGGGGTAGGGTGACTTCTTGATATGATAAATATGAAAGCCATATCTCAATGGATTTTGAAGATAAAAAAAGGTTACAAAGTTTGTTGGTTACTTTTCTTCCCAAGATGCTCAAACCTATCCGTCCTCGGACGCTAAACGAAGAAATGGTTTGGTATGACCTTACTGTGACAATTAATGTTAGGTTCCTAGCGTAGACAAGAAAATTTGTGACCATTAGTTTTAAATACCCAAATGTAACCTGAAATATATGTGTCGATGAGTGAAAGGTTACCCCTAGAGCCAGAGTAGGAAATAAATGTGCCAAACATTTGAGGTACCTCAAGAGGCATGGGTGTGCCTAGTACAGTTAAACATTAAGATGTCAGTTTTCAATGGCCGTTCGCTTTCAGCAGTTCAGCCATAGGACAACATTTTAACGGCCATTTTAACTTCCCCTGATCATTAGCCTAAGGAAACATGCGTTCGAGTCTCCGTGTTGAGACTAATTCTCTACTGATTAGTGTGTGTCCATCATTGAGGCCCACTGCCCTCACAGGTATCAATTCACACACTGGTATCCATTAGAAATGGTTGAATAAGAGGGTTGTGATTACTTCAAAGGACCAACTATACTAGTAGCTTCCATTGTCTGCTTTGCTCTCTAGATAGGAGTTGGTTACCAATAGGACCTGAAAGTACTGTATTATGCCATGAAATACCCATATGGTTTTGAGTACACGTACCAGTGTAATTGGTGAATGTAAGTATTTTATTGGGCCAGGCAAAGCTGTAGCTTGAAAAATTAAATCACTTCATAGGACTTCAGTTTACCACATCAGATCTGTACGGCCTGTCGTGAGTTATTTTTAAGATCTGGCATTGACGTAATGGGCATTACGGGTACACAACAGGTCTTGGTATGATTGTACTTTGTGGTGTTAACTGTATCTAAGAACATTAAATGACCTTACTCGGCAGTATTTAGTACCTCAAATGACCAAGGTCGCCATCAGCTAAAATGAATACAACATTTTAACAGTAATTGAAATCAAAACAAAGACCAACCTGAAATAATGTATCGGATTAATTGTGTACATCAGTCTATAACAATGGCTTGGTTTGATGCTATAACAACCCATAGTTCAGCTGTTTAACCACCCTTTGGCATTTTAAGCTTTCCCTGGTCATTGAATTACCTTATGAAACCCGTCCTGTGGGTGAGGTAGCCAATATCTATCTGCGGTGTCCAGGAATAAACCAACCCTCACAGGTACCAATTTACACATTGGTTGAGTATAGCATGTGGATATTTCTTGCTCATTGAAATTAACCAGTGTTGATGCGGATTAATTAAAAAAAAATTGTTAAGAAATCATTATAATGTATTAGGTCATGAAAACATTTGTACTCGGTAAGAAAACATTCAAAATATAGTAATTGGCACCATTTTCACATTTAAATTTAACTTATAATGACCTCAAGTTATGATTATCAATTCAAATACACATTCTTTAAACCACGACAGGGCCTCAAATTAACATTTTACTGTTATTAGTCATAGCACAGCTGATATGCCTACAATCAAATGCACTGTGTATATGAGCTTGCTTAAATGGAGAGAAAATAATACCAATTAACCGTTCGATTTTTGAAAGATAATTACTTCATTCTGTGATTTTTTGATAGAAATTTACCCTATTATGGCCACGTTTGTATTATATGAAATAGTTAAGTATATGATGCAGATTGTTTATACACTGTACTTACCAATGACCATGTAACTTAATATTTATTGTTAATTATCAACATTTGTTGCATTTCTATATAATATACGACTGTGTAGTGTGATGGTGAGTCTAGTAGGTGGTTAACACCACTAGCGGGGCCTCACTGTCATATTTTATTATTAATTAAGATTGTAAATTATGATAACCAATTCAACATAATGTACAAAACAGTTATAGATTATTTGCGTAACAATTGAGAAAATAATAATGTGTACATTATATACAGATGAATTTGTGAAATCAAGTACACATTTGGGGCCTCATTTGTAAAAAACACGGGGCCTCACATACATGTTTTATTGGTTTTTATATAGGTGGTCGACTTGATGTGCAACTATGCTGTGTTTGGTGATTTATATACATAATGTGAACATCCATATGCTCTTATTTTATTTTTCCTGAATTCGGGCCTCATTTTGTGTTAAAACCACCAATGGGGCCTCTTTTCCAAGTTTTATTATTACAAAGAGCTGCAAATTTCAAGCACTCAAATTAATCACTTTATATATTATGAATCAATGTGTTTTGCTTCACAATCAGGAAAATAATCATGTATTTATACTGACGGGTAGGTGGAGATTCTCATTCACCTTCGGGGTCTCATTTGGGCAGGAGACAGGGCCTCTCATGGTTGTCTCTTTGGATTTTTTTCATCAGACTGACTTATAGAGCAACTGTGCCAAATTTGGTGCTTTATACACCATGTGAACATTCTTGGCTCTTACAACCCTGAGTATATTATTTAGTTTTTATTTTCCCGAATTATGGCCTCGTTTTTTGTTTTAACCACTAGCAGGGCCTCATTTTAGTGTTTAAGTATACCAAAATGCAATATATTTCTAATGTAACCATTAATCATAATATATACCAAGGTTTCATAAGTTTTGCTTCGCAATCAGATGAAAAAAACATATATTTCTACCAGGGAGTATGTACACTCTGAGGTACCCCTTTGGGGCCTCATTTCAGCAGGAGACAGGGCCTCGATCGAGTGTCTCTTTGGATTTTTTTAATCAGACTGACTTATACTACAACTGTGCCAAATTTGGTGCTTTATACACCTTGTGAACATTCATGGCTCTTACAACCCAGAAACTCAAAAACCAGAGATAGTACAGGAATGATCCATGTACCATTAGAAAGAGCGTTAAATTTCGTATAGCATGCACTATATTACTAGTAAAAATATTCAAGGAGTACTTACCAAGGATCGGAAAACTATCCAAATATCCAGATTTTCGCGATCTATTTCATAGTGCTGAGTACCATTTTAGTCACGTGATTCCCCACACTGTAAAATGTCTTAGATTGATTACATCAAGACAGACCTTTTCTTAATTTCGAACCCTTTTTCAACAAAGATTGCTACATTGCGAAGAATTTTGCAATCAGAAGTAGATAAAAGTGAAGTGGTCTTGAACATATTTGGTCTCACCCTGTAATAGTTTGTTAGATATTTTGTTCTGATAGATTCATATAGTTTACTCTCAAAAAGAAAATGGAAATCGTCCTCTAATTTATTACATTCGGAGCAGAGTCTAAGTTCACCATGCGGTGTGCTATTCCAGCGGCCAGTTTCTATATGTAACCTTTGTGACGACAATCATGACAATTGCAATTTAGTAAATGCAATCCTATAAGACTTTAAATTTAATATATTTAAATAAGGTTGAAATTGGTAATTACAAAATGTTTTATAAAAAGTTGCTCTGGTAGATTCGTTTATCCTTGTATTCCAGTCTTGAACAAATATATCCTTAATTCTTGGCTTCAATAAACTTACAAATACCTTAATATATATCATATGACACTAAAAACGCAAAATACGCATTGATTTATTGGGAAAATCAACACCTTATACTACACGTGGTACGTTTAACTTTATACGTACTGGCTATACTAACCTGGATACAAAGAAAGTCATGTGATATATAAACTTACTATTGTTATTCATTAAATTTAGATATTTCTTCTTATTACATCTCTGTTGGACCTAACGTAATTGACATTATGCCAGAGCAGAGATCGCTCCTCCTGGTTGTCTGCCGAAGGCTGCTTGGTGAAGGTTTTCAAGTTAATCCATTGGACCATGTGATTATGATTTACCATTAAAATTGATTTAAAGGGTATTGATTGACAACCCTGGCGTAATGTCATTTGCACATATTAAGTGTTAAACTAGATCTACATTTTTTGTTTTTACATTTTCAGCCACAAGACCATAGACATGCTAGATTCCCAGAGATATATCACAAGACGCGCCATGTTGTACATGCTGAGCTTACTGTTTCTACATGTGATTGTTGTGTCCACTCAATACTGCTACTCACCATATACCAGACGTAATATCTTACAAGCCACACCAAACTGTGGGGACCAGCAGTGTTATTGTTCCGGTACCAGAGCTGTTTGTATTGGAGATGATTTCACCGACACTATACCATTCACTATTGATGACATAACGGAACTACATGCATTCTGCTACAACATGAAAAACGCCAGCCCACAATCATTTATCAACGTACAGGAAAGTACGAAAGTCATTCATCTAAAGGACAACCATATCAAAACTATATCGTCAGATGTGTTTGAACCGTTTCACAGTTTATCCGAACTCCACATTGAAGATAATCCTGAGATTATCACCACACAACTATGGGAAGCATTGGGAAGTATTCAGGCGATGAAACCTTTTAATTAACCCTTTCGCTGCCAACGTCGAAATTACAAATAACGTCGTCTGTGCCAAGCCTGTTTTGACGTAAACAAGTTGACGTCATTAAATCGACGCTCTAAAAACGGCGCGGTATGACGCATGTTATAACGTAATTAGATGTTAATTAAAGCGCTAGGTATGAATTGATGTAGATGTATATACCTAAAATGTTTAGTGCTATCAAATCACAACAAAACACAATTTAGAAAAATCGTATGTGTAATCACAGCTGGTAATAAAACACAATTAATAATTAACAAGCTACTCCTCGGAGCAAGAATGAAGCAACCAGCAGCGACGATGTACCCCTTTACTGCACGTGCTGCAGTGAAACCGGCTTCTGGACCGACCTAACCCACACACTACAGTCTCGCTGGTTGTTTCCTGTGAATTAAAAGTTTAAGAAGTAAAATATAGCACAATACAAAGCGATAGTAGGTCTTACATTAAACATGAAAATAGAACTTACAAATACCGTATGTCAGCATGTTGATTGCTATTTAGAAAAGTATAGTTTGTAAAATATAGCTCGATAAAAAGACTGCAAGATAAAACTGAAACATAATAAATATGCACTTCAATATAGATCTTCATATCAACATGTATGAAATCCAACATCACCATAAACGAACCTGTCAGTTTGACTATCCGTCGTCGCCTTGCCAGTGCTCTCCGAGGATCGTCAATCTCCATGCCTGTCTGCTGAGCTAACGCCGTCACAATTGACTGCATGAAACGCAACCTGGACATAGGTGTCTGGTTTGGACCGAGATGGTTCACATACAACACATACGCATTCAATACCATCCTGAACGTCAGGTTGAATACCACTTTCTTCCGCACCTGAAATACGACGATGACTTGTCCCTTATTGAATATATGTATGCGTTGATTTTCCTCATCCATAAGTCTATTTACTAATTTCAATCTGCTTTGATGAAAATTGCACAATATCTACGAGAATGATACAATACTACATGTTTTACCAGCTTCGGTGTGTTCAATCAAACGAGCGCAACTTTCCGGAATTAGATGACCATACTGAAATCTAGTATTATATTAGTAAATGGTTCTATCACCTAATAATTTCATCATCAATCATAACGTGTTACTAATACTCAGATAGTATGATTGTTATGAGTAATTCTGATGCATGTAAAAGTGTATTAGTATTCGGTAAATACAATACCTTGATGGATCTGCGACCGGCATTATAAAAACTCATTAACATGTCACCCTCGTCTACTCCTCCCATGTTTTTATTGTACGTCTTTATTGGATGGGGAATTCCGTCGACTCTGTTAAGACTGGATCCTGTTGATAGCATCCTTACTGGCTTACGTCATCCTACTCCCTTATAAGCTCCAACCAGTATTCTACCTTGTCGCACAAATATCCACGACCCAGCATCAGGATTAGCAGTCTTGATCATCATGGGCGTCGGTCTGTTGGATCGAAGTGTGCCTGGAATAAATACTAGTCTTTTTAACAGAAAATCATATAATATCACATGACCTTATTTGTACACAGGTAAGTATAGCGAATACGTGTTTTTCCGGATTAATGTACATGGGTAGAAACTGCATGTTAGTATATATTATTGAACGGCAGCTAAGTTAAGATATCAAAATTGGTAGCGGGCATCATAAAACAGATTAAAACGGAAATACAACAATGAAGAAAATAACATTAACTTACCGGTCACATAAGTTCTTCTAAGTAGGAGACGCTGTGCTAAATCCATACTGCAGAAGAAGGAATCAACGAAGACGTGGTATCCTCTGTTGAATAAATCTGCCTTTGTCAATAGTTGAACTACAACGTTAGTGCCCTGAAGACCATTGATTACGGGGTCGTATGTTCTTCCCAGGTAACACAGCATGCGAATAATATATCCTGAAATGACACCGTTTTATTTTTTTTTATTTATTGTAGCATAAAATGCGGGTTTCAACATTTCGGTCGGTTGACCGAACTAGTTACAAACTTTATAATATGCATTTAAATAATACTGCCTAAATTATTAACTTACATTGTATTACAAAAAAGATTGTATAAAGTATATGCATGTACTCTCTGCCAGTACCCAGAACTTCACTCCAAACTTGGCACTTTTCGACGGTATATATTGAATAAGTGAGGTACGACCGCGTGATGCTATTAATGTCTCATCAACACAGATGTTCTGCTGTGGTTTATAGTACTTCAAAAACATCCTATTCAGGAACTGCAAGAATGGCTGGAACTTCATATGTGGTCTACAAAAAAGGAAGATGACCCTAAATACGAATTGTAACCTAATTTTCGAAATTTATATTTAATTTACTGCAATCTAAAGGATCATTTATTCTTGATCAAATTTGATAAATTTCTGCCATACTTATTATTTAAAAATATTTCCATGTTTACTATTGCTGGCATTTTTTTATTTCTATTAAATCATACTCAGTACTATGAAGTTTGTTGCCACTCCATCGGTCAGGGAACACAGGTAACTGTATCGTTGAAAAAGAAAAAAAAAGAAAAAAAAATTTTTTTTTGAAAATTTATATTTTTCTATCAAGGTCAATTTGTACAGAAATCCTTGAGCCGGTTCGAGAGGTGCAGTTTGTTTTTAATAAAAAAACTGTTTTATGCATACCAATTATCTATAAAAGGATGTTTGTTTACACAAACAATGTTATGGGATGAATGTAAGCCAAAAATTAACTTCATATCATAAAATCCATTGCTTAAAGGTATACTTTAACTGTCGCTGGTGTAACACATATTGAGGGACGGCCATATGGATTTGTGTTGATTGCACCATATGAATCGGCTGTGAAACAGTATCTACATTTTATAGTATAACTTTTTAACTATTTGATCAATTCTGATAAGATCTGGCATATAAGTACTTTAAACATTGCTGTATATGAGTATAATTAGTTTATGGAGATATTGATAGTTAAATTTCGTTTTTGATTGATTGAAATTCTGGTTCATCTAGAACAAATAAACCTTTATAGAAAAATATAAATTTTCAAAAAAATAATTTTTTTTCGTTTTTTTTTCGTTTTCAACGATACAGTTACCTGTGTCAGGGAACCGTTCATACAGAAAGAATCAAACATTGCTATTTGTATATAAGGCCACAATTTACAAAAACAGCGAACAGGTGCGCTTCAAATTTTATGATAATCAGCTACGGGCAAATATATTTTCATGTAGTAAAATAAGTGTGTAATACTAACCGGTAATGTTCATTTTCTATGTTAGGCAGACGCCTATTGTCAGCAACATGGAAACATTTCAAAATGATATAGAATCTGTTCCTTGACATTTTAGTTCTAAACCAGGGTGTGGCTTGGGATAACACATTTTCATTCCAATATTCAGCTATTGATGGCTTTTTAATAAGTCCCATATTTATAACGATTGACAGAAATTGCTTCATTTCTCGTAGTGTGACCGGAATCCAGCTGTTCATCCGTGCATGTTGTGCTAACGGGCGTGTGCTTCTCAAAATATTCCTAGCATATCTGTGAAGAAAACAGTTCTTTCAACAAGCATTCTAACACGATTCGCGGATTAATCCAATACACAAAGAACGAATCGAACCATGTTTTATTGCCCCCATAAAACATACCTATCAAATTGGCTGTTTCTATTTACGCCCCAGTATCACTTGACATATTTATGAATGAATGAACGTAAACTTTATAGTAAAATTTACTACGAGTCACGATGACAAGGCGAGTTGCACGAGAATCCAGTGTTACATCTATGACGCATCTATTTTTAGAAACTCCAATGTACTCTAGAAACCAAGTTTTATTAAAGCTACTGATAATCAATCCATTTACATTTTTCATTTTATGAAATAGATACCATATACTCGTGTTATTAAAATTGTGTCAATGTTTAAATTGTGGTATTTCCTTCAGAAAATTACGAAGGTCGTTTTCATTAACGAGGGAGGTAATTGTACCAGCTAATAAGCCTCTCAATTTCATCGTGGAATTAAATATGTTCAATGTCAAATGGGTGAATATGGAATGCGCGCAGTTAAATAGTGCGGGATATTATCGTAATTAGAATCGAAATAAAAACTCTGTTCTTGTATATTGTCGGTGAATAAAACACGGGCACTCGTTCGGATGCGAAAAAATTAAATCACTCGTGCTACGCACTCGTGATTTAATTTTTCCGCAACCGAACTCCTGCCCGTGTTTTATTCACCGACAATAAACGCAAACAGATTTTTATTTCTTAAGTATAGAATATGGATTCGGTATTGAAACCATATTATATGTTAAGAAGTTTTATTATATTATTGATACATGTACTAGTATAATTGTCTACATTCGACTTTTGTTGTTTTCGTTAATAAATGTCCCACTTTGCACGAAAAGGACTGCACTTCAATGGGCAGATTTTTTCGCTGACTTTGATAACTTCTAAGTAAGAAATTCAATACATTAACATCCTAATTACATGCTGTCATCAATACAACGGTACTGCACGTAGTAGAATTAATATCCCTGCATAATACTATAGATAACGCAAGAAAACACACATGTTCAAAAAAACTCAGAAATCGTCCGTTGAGACTAGGCCTGAGAAATATTTAGATAACTAACCTGTTGTTTTGTCGGGTGATTTCACGGAATAGTCTCACAGGAAATAGTAGCATAAAAAATCAATTGGCTCAGTTGTACCGTCTGGTACTCTATGAACGCCTGTCGGTTCATTGAAGGGTAGATCCTGTGGATTTTCTGGCGGAAAAACGCGTACCCAAGGCCTTGGATGCGCCATTTTGTAACGAATACGTACACGCGACGGGTAAAATACGTCATTGTGCGTGCACGTGGATGCACGTGGATGCACGCGAATCCACGTGCATCAGAACATTTGCACGTATTCAATTATCAACATTCATAATGGATAAAATTTTACTTCAAACGTATATAACAAGAAAATGTCTTTAAAATAATGATGTATTCGTTTTTAGAACTATATTTTAATGAAAAGGGGCAGTTTTTTAAATGATAGTTAAAGGAACTTAACATACGTGCGTTATGGTAACGTGACTAATTGTTTAATTATGTTAAGCTTTTGTTATAAAAAAATGTAGTATTACATATACTGCAGAAAGAAAGTGTTTAATTTTTTTTATAAGTATTGAATTTGTGTATCTTAATGAACTTCGAACCAGGAACCCGTAGTTTTCAAAAAATATGACACAGGATGTGAGGACCAGTGTACTGTATAATGATATATTTATTCGAACTATTGATATCTGATACGTTATGGTTTGGCCTTTATGGCTGTTATTTTGTCCGCCGATAAAGTTCGTTATAAAAAGATACAACGCAGTAAAGAATGTGCATGGTAGCATGAAATTTATGGCATACAATTCAATAATATTTAGGCCAATAAATCATTAATAAATGTCGAGCATGTTACAAATATGGCATGACGTCACCGAACGTTGTGTAGAAACAAAATACGTCTTGTGATTACACTAGGTCTTGCAAAAAGTTCATTCATTTGCTAATTATTCGATGGAATGATACAAAATTTTCAGCTGCGGATGATTAAACTATATAGATCATTATTATTGCCATAGTTAATGCCTACGTAACGATATGCCGTGTTAGCATGAAGTGAAAAAACACGCATATTCGTAGCATAATTACGCAGTATCAAACGCGAATATTTCAACTATTATTATATTATATTATACAGAAGAGCTGTCATTTTTCAACCGTAGTAAATAGTTTATTTTAGCAAAAAAATTCATTAATTACTTAATATAATAATATTCCGATGGTCACTTGCGCGATCGGCGAAATGGTGCCAAACGTAACGTCGTCTGACGTATGACGTCATGTCCGAATGCAACCGGAAATGACGTCACAATGTTTTGACCCTTACTTGATTACATCTTGGCCCTTTCCTACGGTGCTAATATGTAATGATGTCAGGTTCCTTATTGCCATACAAAATAGGCCCAAAATAGGCCCGTGGCACTCAACGTAGTATAACAAAATAGGCCCAAAATAGGCCCGTGGCATTTGGGGGGTTAAGCTGGTACTAAATAACATAGGATATGCTAACCTAACAGAAGAAACATATATTATATTAATTGTCTCTCATGGGAAAGAAATGTTCGTTGTATAACAAATAACTGACTCGTAAATCAAATTTTCAGGCCCATGCCCTTCATCAGGATATATTTCAATTTCATATACTTAAGTTACATCCATTTTAAATTTTTCATAATGTTGTTATGACGTGACGTCATTTCCTGTATCACAACGCACCAAATGACGTCACGTCATTTCCCGTACTTTTACAGACATTTGCTCTTCTTGCATCCATATCATATCATATAATTACCACTCATGCATATGTACATATATAATATCAATTTAAATCACCTCATACATACATACATTCTCTTGCAATCACACTCTTTCAAATCAAGACAAAACCTCACAATATACACGTCATATAACATCAAAATACACGATCATTGCTGTAACTACTCTCATACAGACTCATACCTTATGTTCATGTTCATTCACAACTCAGACTATCTTTCTGATACATAAAATTACTTTTACACCCCCATACAAACTTACATTCATACATTCACATAATCTCACATTTATACATATATACCGGAAACATTATTTAAAAACATTGCATATTCCACATAATAATTTCTTACAATTGTATTCTTTTTAACAAATAAATACCTTTCCAATAAAAAGTTCATTTAGCTGTGTATCATAGTCAACTAATACCATGTATAGTATTAACTTATCGGATATATCGACTTTAACTCGTACCAGTCACGCGAAAAACTCAATTCTATCAAAAGCGCCATTATATACGGGGTAAGCTTGAAACGTTTGGTCAGAGGTTTTACCGTAAGTTAGGGTAGGTCTTACTAAGTTGATCTGATTTAAGACCCTTAATGTACGTCACAGCTTGATATCAGCAGGTGGTGAATATGATTGTTAATCTAAGGCCATAAAACACTGAAACTGGTCACTATCACTGGTCAATGTAATTGATAAGAGATCACTATCGTTGTATATCTAGGGTCATAAAACACAACAACTGGTCAGGGATCAGTAATCTACTTAATTCCAATAATGTTCTACTGTATTACATTTTTATATATACACTAGAAAGTATCGGTTATATTATGCTTTTGTTTTAATTTGTACATTATAATTTGTAACGTAAGATTTAGATTATTGATCTGTTTATTAAATATTGTTGTGTGGCGATTAGCCACACAATGTAATAACTATCTTTCAGCCTTTTTCAGCTTTATATATACTATTAAGTTAACGCCTTTATGCCTACACCAATAAATAGGTCTATGATTTGAACAATGTTACAAGCATGCTACACAGGTTACACGTATCATTGAACCCGATTTGTTTACATTACCAACATTTATTAATATTAAGACCAACAATTACATCAGACTTTTATTTTTTGAGGATATTTTGATTTTATAGCAAATCATTCCGCATGGACTATATTCCTACTATCAAAGGCCTGCGAACCGCCAAGGACCGTCAAGAAGGTTGAGAAAGTAATCCCACGGTTTCATGTTTACATATCGGGGCATTCATATGCAAATTGATATACAACGAGCTATTGGTCAGTGACTAGTTTGTATTGTTTATTCAGCCAATAGATTTCTGGTGGAACACGGATGAACTGAAATGTGTCTATTAAAATCACTCCGCCGCTGAACATTTGTAGACGATGCCCTAATTATGTTGTTTACAAACATTGATGCTATAAATAGAAACAACATGTTTTCACTGGTGGCGGGAAGCTGATTTAGTTCAAGGACAGTATATACAGTAAATAAGTAAGTAAGTTAGTAAGTAAGTAAAGTCTTTATTTTACGAGGCTAACATATTTACAATAATGCAATCTTCCATATGGGCCTCAACATATATACATTAAATATAAAGGGTACATAACATGAAAAATAAGTATACAAATATAATCAACAAAGTAATTAATAGTTACAAAGGTTAGATATATTAACAGGATGAGTCGTGTGTTGTGTCAATGTTGGTTTATGGGTATTGCCATTTAATGTATGCATTTTGGAATTTATTTTTTGTGTCTGATTTTCGTACTGCTTTTGGTATTTCATTCCATATTTTTGGTCCTGAGTAGGCAAGCGATTTTCTGGAGAATTCAAAATTTGGTGATGGTACATATAGTTCTTCATTGGTTATGGATCTGAGATTACATGAATGAACTTGGTTTAGTTTTGTGAATTTTTGTTGCATGTATGTTGGAAATTGGTTGTCA
Organism: Spisula subtruncata; assembly: GCA_963678985.1. Lineage (NCBI taxonomy): Eukaryota > Metazoa > Mollusca > Bivalvia > Venerida > Mactridae > Spisula > Spisula subtruncata. Next base: position 26,760,708 of record OY787662.1, read on the forward strand.
TTGAGTGATTTGTACACGAGAATTGATTTTTTATATTCAACTCTTTTGTCAAATTTCATCCACTGAAGTTTATTGAACAAAACGTCAGAGGGAGTGTCAAAGTCTTGTACATCAAGAATAACACGTGCTGCCCGTTTTTGGAATTTAATTATTTCGTTCATTATCTTTTTGTCTGTATTACCCCAAATTGAACAGCAATAATCTAGGTGCGGGAGGATGTAAGCATTAAAAAATAATTTTCTTGTTGGAACATCTAAGTATTGTTTGATTCGCATGAGTAGGAAGAGTTGTGTATTGCATTTTTTTATGGTTTTGTCAATATGAGTTTTCCATTTTAGTGTATTATCTATATTGATTCCAAGAAGTCTTTCACTTTCTGAAAGTTCTATATCATGGTTCTGTAATTTCAATTTGATGTCTGGGATGTTCGGTTTGTTTGTTTGTCTTGTTATATACATATGTTTTGTTTTTTGTGCATTGATTATCATGGAGTTTTGTGCGCACCATGAATCTACAATGTCAAGATCAGATTGAAGGATCTGATGGATGTCTTGAATTGTAACACCTGATGCTGAAAGTGTTGTGTCGTCAGCAAAGATGTCTGTTGTAGAAGACTTAATATGATATGGTAAGTCATTTATATAAATCAGAAATAACAGGGGTCCCAAAACTGAGCCTTGTGGAACACCTGAAACTATATCTGCGGGGTCTGAAAGTTTTGCAGAAACGCATACTTTCTGTGTTCTGTTTGATAGATAGGAATTAATCCAAGCTATGCTGTCTGATGACAAATGGTAAAATTTGAGCTTGTCTATAAGAATCTTGTGATTGACAAGGTCAAATGCTTTGGAAAAATCCAGAAGCAATGTACCAAATAGAACCGCTAGCAGACGATCGATACACTAACTTGATTAGCTTAGACAGGATCTACTATTTTAATAGATCTCTGGTTTAGAACAGTACTGTCACGCAATATTCAATTAATTGCAGTTCCGTCAATTACTATCGGATTTTGACAAAATAAATTTTGTCAATACCATGAGATATTTCAATTTATTAATATCAAATTAAATTTAAATTATAAAATAATATGAATTCACATTGGCGAGTTAAATAGCGAGTCCCTAGATTTTCTATTCGCGAATTGCGCAAATTTTCGGAACTACGTGAGGTTTTAAATCGTCAGTAACAATTTTGTTTTCTAATTTACATAAACAAATAATACCTCACTGAAAATACGAAACTTTCAACTTCAAGAAAATGTGCAACATTTATATCGGTCTCAATTAATAAGCACATGACAGCGAGTTAAACGCGCATCGTGCGAACTAATTGTGCTATTCATAGCGGCTATTTTCAACACGTAACGCTATTTAGGATTTGAATTGAGAAAGAATAATTCAGCAATAAACGAGAATTCAGTAAAGTATTTTCAGATTAAAAGAAATTGTCAATACTATGACATATTAAAGATCACTTATACCAATTTAATTTGCGGTTATAAAATAAATGAACTAATGCTGACGAGTTAAACAGCGAGCACTTACATTTTCTATTCATGAATTGCGCGATTATTAGCAACAACCTGGTGTCGTAAATCACCAATTATATTTTTACTTTCCTAGTAACATTAACAACTAAAAGCTATTTTAAAGACGATACGTTCAGTTTCATTAAGATGTGCGACTTTCATATAGATCTCATTTAATAAACACTCTACGGCGAGTTTAAACGCGCAACATGAGAACTAATATGCCTTTTAAAGCGGTAATATATTTTCACAAGGTTTCGAATTGAAAAGTTAACGGTAATTGGATTAATAGGCCGTTAATTATTATATACACGTTGGGCAAACCAAATTCTTAACCAAAGACCTAAATTACAGGTCTTTGGGCAAACATACTTCAATAATTATAAATAATTAATAAGCTCCTCCCACTTAATGTGCAGTTATAAAGCCCATTAATGCATATCTAATTAGCTCCTCCCACAAGCCACGTGGTGCAATATTATCTATGCATTTTTTAATTAGCCCCTCCTTATTATGTAACATTACATAATCCTAGCTAGATCTATATTTTGACAAGAAATTTGTAATCAATTATTGAAGCTGCATGAGGCAGAAAATTGACCATACAATCTGGTAAACTTCAAGGGGTTGTATATTGGTAGGTCGTTAGTAACTTGTTTTGGGACAGTTGGGGGTCATGTAACACAGGGATCTATGTTTTTACAAGGGATTGAACACACCATGAGACAGGAAATAGACCGTTAAAACTATTTTTAATTGAATGGGTTGTATATCGGGTTCTTGTTAGTTGATTTGGAGACAGCTGCAGAAGTCATAAAATTTACTGGTATAAAAAAGGGTTTACAACTTTGATACTCAGAATTTAGAAGTTAAATACATTCTTCTTGATATGGATTTAATAAGAAATAATGTATTTGAAAACTATCAGCTATCCACTGCCGATCACCTGGGATGGGACCATGGTCGCACACTGACTGGTGCATAAAAATATGCTAAATACAACATAATATAGCTATAATAAATATCACCCGCTGATTAGCGCGAGTTCATATTTCGGAACAGAATACGCAATATTTAAATAATAACCAATACATAAATAATCGTCAGATTTTCAAAAAATAACTTGTAGTATATTCCAAAATATATACTTGACCTGTTTTAAATACGATTTATTAACATATCGGACAGAATGCTATAGAATTTACGCTGAGTATGGTCCGAAAGTCTGTTCGTAAGTTTAGTTATGTTACTCCGAAAAACATTTCTGCTCTTGATCCGGCGGGAGTACCAACAACCTTTATTATAATCATATCAGTAGTCAATAGCCCTTACCACTGGACCACTTGTCCACCTAAATTCATTTGATCGACTTTAAATATATATATGTATATGGCATCTAAGAGAAGTGCTGTGACATGAAACCATAATTCTATCTGGTTCCGTTCTTGAATTATTTCATATCCAAAAAAAAGTCATGATATTACCATTGATATCATTTTCTTATATTTTCCTTCTATTGAAATCTGGTTCTATCTTATTAATTACCTCCCTTTATTTAATTTTCCCAACATATTTCTACCTAGTCCTGTTTCCATAGCGGGGGGGGGGGCATCTCGTTTGTTGTGTTTTAATTCCCAGTTCATCAGTTGTATGGAGACTACCCAGTCACTCATCTTGACACCGACGCTTGGTGTCTTGAGAGCAGCACAAACATTCGAGTGAGTCTGGGCTTATCAGAACTCTGACACAGCATGTTGGTGCAGCCTTTATTTGAATGGTCAAAATGACATCAGTTCGCCACACATCAGTACTTTCAGTGCTTTGATTTCTATATGGTGTTGTTTCAGCTTGATGTGGGTACAGTATATTAATTTAACAGTATTTCACACTATTATGATATATTGCACAGCCTGTTAGTTAGTGCGCGCCCCTCTGTGATTGCCACAGCATGAGATGTAATATAATTGTAAATTCGCTTGTACGGTTCATTCTCGTTCAACCAGCGTATTATTTAGAGACTTGACTATACACTGATTCATGAGAATGGTACGGTTATGATAAGATTTAAATCTTTGTCTTGTGGCAATAATGGTTAAATCATTGCCGATTCTAATTAAGTCTTAGCATGTACCCTATACTTACCATTTGAGAGCAAATCAACCTGCCTGCATAAATTAGTCACGGCTACAAAACATGGTTTATCTATACTAAATGTGTATCTAGTGTCCGTGAAATAAACAATACACCGGTAAAATGCCTTTTACACATTTTTGTCGCATTTTCCGCAATTAAAACTAATAAAAACCGTATTTAATATATTTATCAATAATCTTAATACACAAATTAAAACAAACGCATAATATAACCGATACTTTCTATTGTATACATACATAAGAATATGTTTGGAATTCAGTAGAGTACTGATCTCTACCATGATAGTGATCTCCTGTTGAACAGATGCTGTATTTTATGACCCGAGATAAACAATGATAGGCATCTCCTGCTGCTATCATGCTGCGGCGTACATTTAGGGTCTTTAATAAGATCAGATCTAACCTGGTTAGGGCAGCCCTAACTTCAGCCCTAACCAGGTTAGGGCAGCCCTTACTTCAGCCCTAACTTAGTAAGACCTACCCTAACTTATGGTCAAACCTCTGACCAAACGTTTCAAGCTTACCCCGTATACTGGCGCTTTTGATAGAATTGAGTTTTTCGCGTGACTGGTACGAGTTAAAGTCGATATATCCGATAAGTTAGGGCTGGTTAGGACAGGTCTAACTAAAATCAGGTATAACCTCACGCGTACGGAGAGGGTCTAAAATACCATCTTAAGTTAGGGCTGCCCTAACCTAGTTAGGGCTGAAGTTAGGACTGCCCTAACCTGGTTAGGGCTGAGGTTAGGGCTGCCCTAACCTGGTTAGGGCTGAAGTTAGGGCTGCCCTAACCAGGTTAGGGCTGGTTAGGGCTGAGGTTAGGGCTGCCCTAACCAGGTTAGGGCTGCCCTAACTTAAATTGACCCTGAATGTACGCCATAGCTTCAAGAATTACACTTACGGGGTAACAAGATCAAACACGTGAATATGACGTCATATTCTGATCTTACATCATTAGAAAACATAAACCTCAGACAAAATTGGATTCAAAATGTGACACCAGGAGTTTTCCCGCCAAAACTAGAAGTAATAGATTTACAACAAAACGAACTTGTCACTTTTCCTCCATTGTTGTGTGAACAAAACAGTACGAAGTCTTGGAACAATAATGTGAAATATTTGAACTTAAGTGGAAACTTCATACAGAAGATAATGATTGATAAATGGGATAGAAAGCTGAAAGCTTTGTGTGTCAGTCTACAAACCTTCCCATCGTCGATTCTCACTATATTTCACTCGTTAGAATATTTGAATATTGACCAGACTCATCTGACTTCCCTGATGAGTTCAGTGACGACACAATGCAGCTTTCACTACGTGAACTACACGTGTCTCGATGTTCCATAAACACCATTGACGACAGAGCATTTCCGGCGGCCATTACGCGTAGTTTAAGAACGCTTGATGTCAGTAAGAATGAGTTTGCTTGCGGATGTAAGCTTCGATGGTTTCGGGACAAGATGACAGAGGATGGTCGCATATTTCAGATACAACTCTTAAACTGGCCGCATGGATACACGTGTCGAAGTCCAAAGTCTTTAGTCAACGTGGAGTTGAAATCGTTTCAACCTGACGAGATTTGCGATCCATGGTTCGTCATTATAACATCAGTTAGTTTAATCGTTGTAGGATTTTGTATAATTGTTGGTGTTCTCTATTGGAAATGGTGGTATATAAAATACTGGTGGTTTAGAATCAAAAGACGCAACAAAGATATTTGGATAACTAATCCAGCGCCGTAACTACACTGAGGCCAGGCGAGGCAGCTGCCTCGCCTAAAATTTGCGGACCAAACATTTTTTGTTGTTAATATATAATTGTAATAAAATATCCCTGAATATATTTAAAATAAAATGTCTCAAATTCTCGCATGTAATAAACAATGAGGCAATTTATTCTGTGGCACTAGGTTATCTAGTTTGTACACGACCGTATGTATGGATTCAACGGCAGACGCTCAGAATCAGAAATTTGCGTCGCAATATACACTTCTTCGATACGGTTCGAAAATTCGTCTTCAACTTATATGTAAAATAAAATGCCTGAATAATAAAAACATATTACAAGCTGTCGCAAGTTATAAACAAAGAGTGCAGCTTGAGGCACTAGATTTGCACCTTAATGGTAGTATACATAGTGCAACTTGAGGCACTAGATTTGCACCTTAATGGTAGTATACATAGTGCAATTTAAGGCACTAGATTTACACCTTAATGATAGTATACATTTTGCAACTTGAGGCACTAGATTTGCACCTTAATGGTAGTATGCATTGTGCAACTTGAGGCACTAGATTTGCACTTTAATGGTAGTATACCGGACACTTTCCCTTTATTATATATAGAAAGCAAGAAGCACCGCCATACCATCCCCTTAATATCGCCGCAATCCAGGTCAATGTTCTGTGAGTAAAAATAGTTAATATGCCAATTTTCCCTCCCTACGCTCGCATGGTACTGTTTACAATCAATTTAATAATGAGATGGGCTACACATTTAAGAGTATACGCATGTGCATAAAAGTATTTTTTACTTTGAGCTCTTGTTTAAAAATTGCTATTAATTTTCTTGATGTTCCGTTTCAATACCAAAACAAGAGACCAAAGAATGTACATAGCAGATATATTTGTTTGAATTCCCGTGGAGCATGACATTGATCCCTTAATTGATTTGCATTCAAATCGTTCAAGCGTCCCATTAACACAAATGTGCAGCCTTCGAGTTCGTAGGATATACTGATGAAAGGTGTCTCGAATAGAAAAACGATCCTGTCGCCAATAGTGCTCTTCAGAAAAGAATGCCTTTTCTAGCTGGCTTCGCCTTCACAACAGCTGTATCAGTGACTATTATCAATTAGAAAAATAGTTTCTATAGGCTACATAGACAAATCTATAAATGAATACTATCAAATATGTTTTGGCATGGTGTTCAAATAATATAAATAATGTTTATCTAGCTCGCTATTCTACTTTTCTGATTATGTCAATGTTGAAAGTATATTCGGTGATTTAATTGCGTGCTTTCAGACACGTTCTAGGTTAACAAATACACCGGACCACTACATGGTCTTAACTAAGGATTGCATCGGGCGCAAACGTACCCCTTTTACACCAATTTAAGTGGTCCTGGTTAGAAGTGCAATGTTTTACATTTGTAAATAAATTCGGCTCGCTTCGCGCGGCAAATGAATTGAACACATATTTAATAATGTCATGTAGAGAGTAGTTTGTGCTACCTGAACCTCGGAGAAATCATGATCTTTTCGCTTGCCAAAAAACTACTCGTTAAAAATATCATATAGAGAACTAGTTTGCATGACATGTAACTTAGAGAAAAGTGGATTTTTTGGCTCGCATTGCTTGTCACATAACACCAATGCTTCATAAGTTCGTGTAGAGAACGAATTTATGTGGCATGCAGCTCGGGTAAATAATGCGAGGATTGATCATATCATTTAGAGAACGAGTTTGTGTGGTCTAGGGCAAATCATGCATCTTTAAGGATTAATCACACCACGCGAGTTTGTGCTGACAAATATTGCATTTTTCTGCCTCGCTTCGCTCGCCAAATACCAAATGCCCATTAATAATATCATGTAGACAACGAATTTCGTGGGGGCTCGTACAAATAGTTTTTTTCTGGCTCGCTTCGCTTGCCAAATAATTTATCACCATTCAATTTCATGTAGAGAACGAAATGTGTGGGTTGATACAAAGAGTGCATTTTTGTGGCTCAATTCGCTCGCCAAATATTTTATGAGCATTAATAATATCATGTGGAAAAAAACGTGTGTTGGCTCGGACAAATAGTGCATATTTGCCATAAATTAAATTTGTGTCAGCTTCAACAAATAGTGCCTTTTTCTGGCTCGCTTCGCTCGCAAAATACATTGTAAATATTCAAAATAGCATGTACAGAACAAATTGGGACGTCCCCTCCTGTAAATACCCCGTCACCCAATCAAGACCCGATTTCGCACCCCTTTGGAAAAGTCCTAGTTACGGTCATGTCCATCCCCAAGGCTGCCTCGGCTAAAATTCGTGTCTGGGTACGGCACTGTAATCATGAAAGATGTCCGCTGATTAATCAGATATATAATGATGGTTACGTGGTACATGACGCAGATGACGATGACGTCATTCATCACGCGTTCTTAGATGTCATGGAGAAGAAACTAAAGTACAAACTTCACGTGTGGAAACGCGATGCAAAGAACGGGGCCTTAGTTGATGTTATATTGGACGGAATGTATGCATCGCGTCAAGCTATCATTATTGTTAGTCTGGATTACCTGCCCCTTGTCACTTCGTTGGTACTAAAATACTATAGTACGACGGGAACCAGACTATCATTATTGTTTCAAATAAATCAATTCGAAATCAATGGTGTAAGTTTCAAGTTGATGTAGCTATAGATAGGAGTGTGCATCTAAACAAACGCTGTGTACTTCTGGTCGTTCTAGAAGGTTCGGATTTTAAACACATGAGTAAATCTTGGTGTGTGATGTTGGCTAAAACTCCTAAAGCCTATTGGAGCAATGATTGTGATGAGAATGACATAAAAAGAAAGTTATTTGAACAGACTGTAATACAACATTTTGGACCTCCAATATTTGAGCGTGGACGGTGTGCTCCTACCATAAACTGAACCGACACTCTTGACAGTTGCATCGCTTGTTCATTGAATTCCATAACAGCCTTTAAATTACTTACTGTCGCAGTCATTTTATTTATTGGATCTTTCAGCGTTTTTGTAAATATAGAGCATCTCTTTTACAAACATATTTTGCATGTTATGTAAGGGTAATGACATGTACATATCGCTAGCTTAGAATGAGAATGTCGTAACTACAAAATTGATACTTTGAGAAAACAAGAAATAACTCTCCGATAATGACTCTTTACGTATGGTAAAACTAGCTGTTTAAACTTTATTTTGGTCAACATGACAAGTTCCGATTTTCATGAAAATGAGCTCAAACATGGGCTCAAAAGAAACACCTTGTGATGCAGATTTTAATTATGTATCAGTCTTATAAAGTCGTAAGTAGTATCTTCTCATTCTAAGCCAGCGATATAGCCAATTTATAATTACATCCCATAATGTGTAATTCTATAAGAACATCGAAGTATTTATTGTAGGGTGACAAACCCAGAAAAAATAAGTCGGGAATATCTGTCTGCTAATAAGACATGTCAATATTATACCAAAATGTTCGGGGAAGTATGTAGTATCCTAGACTACCGGCATAAATGGACAATTTTTTGTAGTGGCATTCCGAGAAATCCAAGATGACGTCCAAGGTGGCCGCCTTTTTCGTAGTACTAGCTTGATATTAATGTTATGAAACATTTTAAGAATATGATCCCTCTTTTAGAAATAACTTTACTCAGATACTACATACTTTCCCGAATAGTTTGGTATACGGCATATCCTGTTAGCAGACAGAGCAGGGTTTCTCATTGATCAAATAGAGGAGTTTTGGCCATATTATCTCGTGAAAATCGCCGGTCAAAGAATAAGGTACTAGCGGTTTTTTGTTTCAACTTTTGCAAAAAGTCACGTGTTATGTTCAGTCCGAATACATACTACACACATAAGCATCAATAATACTTCAGACATATTTCATCAGTAAATACTCACATCATTAAATAATGGAAATACAAATTCCCTATAAGGGGAAGAACTCCTACATACAGTCAGTAAAATTGTTATATTTGTCTCCCTTGGATGAATTAAAAACACCACACAGAGTAATGTATTTTTGAAAAAAAAGTTACAAACTCCTTTTTAAGTTGTATTTCACTATTTACCCAATTTACTCAATTTACTCAATACTTGCATGTCTATAATTCTTTATGACTATAATCAAATAGAATTTTTAAAAAATCTTAAAGCCTTTGGGTATACCGACTATGAAGAAAGATGGAGACTGTTATACGTGTTACCCTTCCTGTCACATGTGTTAATATACACTTATCGGCACTTCTAACGCTGCCACTTATATATTTCAATTTTCTTTAAAAGTCCTCAATGAATTGTAATGAAATTTGTCATACTTGAACATCAATATTTGACTCAGGTTCTGGTGAATTTTCTGCTCGATTCGACAATAGACTATTGCACGATACGTCTTCTACTGACTGAATACTTATTTTGAAAGTCGCATTTTTATCACTCAATATCGGCCATCTGATTGTTATGTATGCGTGTAGATGTCCCTATTTCCTATAATGGTTGTGCATATAAACATTTTATTCGCTCATGGTTTTTATACGCCCGTTGAAAAACGGAACGTATTGTGTGAACACCCTTGACGGGCGGGCGGGCGTGCAGGCGTGCGGGCGGCGGCGTCCAATATTTGTCTGTACTCTAACTTAAACTGTTTTTGTCCGATCATCTTCAAACTTGCTGACAATGCTTATAGGTGTAATATCTAGGCCAAGTTCGATTATAGGCCAAATCGGTGCAGGCCTTCTTGGGTTATGGTCCTTCTTTTACCAAAAAAATGTGAAATTTGCCTTGTCTGTACTCTAGCTCATTCAGTTTTCATCCGTGTCGGTTGAGAAAATACGATTCTTGCGAGTAACGCAGGTTGCGCTCAACTTGAAATGTAACTTTAGGGTGACTAATTATATATAAAACTGATAAAATTCAACTGCGTACTATTAACATTCGTTATTCAGAAGAAATGTGAATTTTACCATTCATAGCATTATATGAGGTTAAACGTTTATTTTAAGCGCATCGGTTTTATATTCAGATTAAGAGCTGATTTTGAGGCGGTCTAAGCTTACCAACTGCTATTTAGTTACCTAGGAAATTGTAATGTTGATGATGAATACTTTTATTGTGTACGCTCATTACATAACACCTGAAGCTACGAAGAAGTAAAATATTGAAAATACTGAATTGACCCCTAATAAATACGCTGTTTAATTTTGTGACTTTATAATTCCGGGTGACGTAAATTACTCTTTTACCACGCATTATCATACACACCAATGTCTGAATTAACGCGTGCAGCAATAAGCACATGCCTTAGACTAAAACTGGTGAAAATTTGATAAAGTTATCTCAAACGGTTTTCGAGATATCAAGAATAATCAAGTGGCAGCGTTAGAAGTGCCGCCGAGTGTGTCTGCTAATTGGATTTAAATGTCCATTTGATTTTATGCGAACTTCACGTGCAGACACGCACCTTCTTCATTAGAAAAAACGGGGGTGTATCAACAAGTGCATGCATTGATACGTTCATTTTAATATGCGTAATGAACCAGTCAGTTGAATCCACGCCCACCATCCCCGGGGATGGGTGATGGATAGTCGGGGAAAAGGTCGACTGCAGGGGTTTTTATTCCCGAAACAGCGGGGACGTATAGTCGTGGATTTGACCGGGCAAAACGTTCAATACGGAATTTCCGTGCGACGGTATCCCCTATGACACTTTGTTCGGTGTTGACTAGATACGAAACACTGTAGTCAGTAGTATTAAGCAACACTATACACACACCATGTTATGTTTTGACACAAGAGAATAATAAGGGCGTGGTATATTACCATCAGAAGGATTTTAAATATGACCGGCATCCATCCGACGTTCCACGACATCATTCTACGTCAAAACACCTGTAACGTTTTGATCGTTCAAGGGATCACCAACTTTGGGGGTCATTTTTGATCGCACATTCTTCTTTGACTTTTCGGTAATAATTGATTTTACAAGCGACAAACGCATTTTTGGTGTATGAAAAAAAGACACAGCAGTTCATTGGCATGCCCCTTTAATAACCCGCTATTTAATGTATTCATTCGCTACTGAAATTCCCTGCTCGGATGGCTTAAAGAATTTGAACCTCTCGATGATGACGTGTTTATATACTTGGTAAGTATGACCACGATCCTGAACGTCGAGAATGCATGACGTGTGCTGTCGTCGCTTCCAGGACATTTAAGTTATATCGACAGAAACCAAAGTGACAAGACTAACATGGAAATAGTTATCCCTTTTCTATTATCATATTTTGTAAGACACCACATGCACAATCCCAGACCGCCACTTCCGACAGCTAGAACTAGTAGACAGTACTACAGAAACTAGGTCATTTAGCTAGGCATTCAGATTTTTGATAAGCGAAGTATTTATGTTTTCTTTGCTCGGGTTGTTTAGGTTGAGAACTGCCTCTCAGAAATTTTCTAATATTTTGGTAACTATAAGCCATCACATCAAGATCCTCCTCTTGTCCGCCTCTCCTCGTATATATGGGGTGGTATTCACAAAGAAACTTTAGAATTTTCTCCAAATCTTATAATTTCCATAAGTGCTTCAGTTAAACTGTTCAACTTAAACATGATTATCAAGATTATCAACATTTTACTTTGTTTTAAAACGTTATGTCAAGCACTACAATAATCACCAAAAAATACGGGTTACTAGTATTTTAAATGGGCAGTTAAATATGTAAGTTTTCCCTTAGGATCTTTTGTGAATACTAGCCCTGGCCACAGACCTCAGAAATTACATCACAAACAGCAGTTTTGGCTTCCCCTAATGTTCACCCATTCCCTATAAAAGTCCCGACCACAATAATTTTCTGAACAGTTCATGTGTTAAATGATGGTACATGTACTATTATGTAGGGGCCTTTACGTATCTGTTAGTCTCTTTTATATTGAATGGGTGAACATTTGGGGAAGTGAAACCTGTTGTTTGTGATATAATTATTTCTTAGGCCTGTGGTCTGGCGTTTCACCAAGACTTTACTACTGTATGCACTACAACCGTGGAGACTGGTCTAAGCTGATCTGGTCCCGCAGTCTCATTTCAGACTCGCTCTGTAATAGACAGGTCCTGTCCTAATCTTTGGAGTAGGCCACGTGGTACCAGCCTAGTCTTAGCTGACCGTCCGGTGACTGGGGCGTTGTTGTAATCACTGGTTGCCTGGTTGGCTCATAGTTACAATTAAGTCTATGCACTTGATAATAACTTTCAGGGAGATGTAGGTCACACTTTTCATTTTTAGGTTCACATGAAATATTTGACAATGCTGCTGCTGCCTGGAGAGTCATGGGAATAGGACAATAACTACATTGCCAAAAGACACATTGTGTGAATGGCCTATGGTGCAAAGTAATCAGCTTCAGAAAATGTGTAGGCCTACACGTTTATACCCAATGACAGACTTCATGTTGACTCAAGTATGAGAAGGTCTTACCAACTACTTACGACCTAAATATATGACTGATACATACTAGTATTTGAAATCTGCATCACAAGGCGCTTCCTACGAGCATATTTACATGAAAATGGGAACTTGTCATGTCAAAGAGGTCCAAAATGAAGTTGTAAAAGCTTGTTTTTCCGTAAGTAAAGACTAAATTTCTTGATTTCTCAAAATATAGAGTTTGCACTTACGACCTCCTCATTCTAAGCCAGCAATATAATACTGTACAATAGACCAGGAACAGTTAAATGTTTCCTGAATAGACACAGAATATCATACCAGGCAGTGAGGCACTCCAATTATTGCTAAGGCATCGATCTTTGAAAAATTTTGAAATTACAAAATTAAGCCTGGTTTTTTGAAGAAAAAAAGCATGAAATTGCCTTTAAGCAGTATTTGACTCGGAACATTTTGTCTCTGGAGACGGCCATGCATTTTGTGTTTTTGGACAAAGGCCTAATATAAAATTATTGTGTTTTCTAAGAATATGAATAATTCACCTTAGTTTATGTCTTTGGTTTGGACATTCGTTTTTAGAGATCTAGACTACCATGGTGAAACACATATATGACCAATAGCAATATCACTTGGCGCATTTATTTATTCATTTGTTAAGTCATGGCTTTGTACAAAGCATATTATATATCAATAACAAAATCATGTTCAAATATGACAACATAATACAATCAGAGATCAAGGGAGACAATTCTTGGAGCAGCTTACAAAATAATTTAGTTACCTCCCTTTGTGTCAGAAATAAAAAATACTCTTCACAGAGACAAACATTTGAAAAGTAAAACATTTAAGATTATGATTTAATTTAGGAAATCAAAGACATGTGTATCTATAAGATCTGGTATATACATTCATATTTAAATTGAGATTCACTTTCTATCAGATGTGTACAATAATCCTCATTTTCCTCCCACCCATCTTTACTGAATTTACTGTATGATCTAAAAATAGAAATATTAATCTAAAAATAGAAATATTGATCTAAAAATAGAAATATTGCATCTAAAAATAGAAATATTAATTTTAAAATAGAATTATTCATCTAAAAATAGAACTATTCATCTAAAAATAGAACAGAAATAATGATCTAAAAATACAGCACAAATACTGTAAAATCATTAATTTTCATGGAGACTAAATTTTGTAGATTTCATGGTTTACCTTCAATCAAAAAATCAAATCCCATCAACCAAATAATTTTGGCATTTGTATTAAAATTTTATTACACACACAAAATTATCACAAATATTATTTTAAATTGCTTCTAGAAGCCTAAATGAAGTGAATAAGTGAAAGCTGCATATTAAACTTTATTTAGTTGAGTTACTTGAGTTAAAAGTTTGAGCAAGGAATATCTCCTTCATTTCCATCCCCAATCTAACCCAGTGGGGTAGGAGAAACATGGCCGTTATGACATACTATACCTTCTATATGGTCTTCTCCATCGTTTTCTGTCAGCTTCAGGATCGTCAGGTAACAAGACCATCAGAGAACCTTCTATCATATCTACATCACCACAGAATGAATGTCGACTGTCACAGTAATATTTACATGCACCAAAAAACAAAAGTTTCCAACTGAAATCAACAATAACGTTTAGGTTTATTCCCAGTTGTACTAAAACATTTTAGTAAGTCAATTATGCACCAGTCAGTTACATCCACGGCCCCATCCCCAGGGATGAGCCGGGAATTTTACTTTTGAGTTGTAAAAACCCCTGCCATGAAGGGCTGATAGTAAAATCTCGAGTTTTTCCCGGCTCCCTGGAAACTAAATATTATCCCCAGGTTATTGGTTGGAGAAAATATTTCAAACTTTTCCCCAGCCCTGCAGGGGAAGCTGGAAGGTAAAATCACGGTAGTTTCCCTGACTGTCCCCTGAGGATCCCCGGGTGGGGACGTGGATGCAACTGACTGGTGCATTAGTTTAAACATATCTTTGACCTTCAACTGTGACCTTGACCTTTAAGCTAGGAACCTGGGGATTGGTCATGACACTCCAGCTCAAGGAGGTGAACAATCGTGCCAAATTTTAGAAAGATTTGCCTATGCATGACAAAGTTGTGGTCTTGAATGAATTTGACCTTTGACCTCCATCTGTGACCTTGACCTTTAAGATAGGAACCTGGGGATTGGTCATGACACTTCAATTATGAAGTTAAATATTCATGCCAAATATCAGAAAGATTTGTCAATGCATGAAACAGTTAAGCTTTAATTTGACAGTGACCTTTGAGCTAAGAACCTAGGGTTTGGGCATGACACTCCACCTTATGGAGGTTAACATTCATGCCAAATGTAAGAAAGATAGGTCCATGCATGAGTTATGGTCCGGACAAGTTTTTGGGCAGACCGACTGACAAAGTGACTCCTATAAAGCCCCCCTCCCCAACCAATGGTAATGGGGTACTGCAAAATCAGTAATTTTTGTGGGGGATTTAATTTCGTGGATTTCGTGGTTGGCCTGAACCACAATATCAAATCCTAATGAACAATTATACCATTCAACAGGTAAGTCAATGTTTCGCTCGGCTGCCATTTTGTTTTTGTTCTATTTACACTTACGTAATATGTGATCTGGCAAATTATTGTAATTTGATTTCTAAACTGTTTTTTTAACATGATTTTTATTGTTTCCATAAGTTATGCTAACTAATCAGGTATGAAAACATGCTTTGGACATTAGAGACAACTTTCCTTCCAAACAAATTATTTAATAACGAATGCAGTCTATCATTTCATTTGGCGTATTGTATGTTAATTAAGAATAGATGACATCGGCTATCACAAATAAATAACACTTTGTCCTATCTTTTCTGACCAAAAAATATGCACAACCAAGCGATTTATCGCATATCTGCATTTAAATATAGTCTGGTTCCCGGTACCTAAATTTTTCATAACATTACAGTGTAGGTCCGGCGTAATGTAACTGTCATGGAAGATACCATGGGTAAAACAAGATGGCGGTTGTACATTAGTGTATATAGGGAATTTTAGAATATCCCCCAAAAGTGTGTGTTATGTATGTGTCATTTTGGCCCCCTTAAAAGTTTTATTTCATATCTGAGTTATCATTATCTTATTGTTGTTACTTTCTATTCAGAACAGTTCTCTGTTTTGTTCATAAGAGGTTCAGACATACTCCAAAAATAATGTTAAGCAAGTTTTAGGAATTCGAGCAGTGACATACTGTTATATAATATAGTCCAGAGAACTTGACACCTAATTTAATAGCGGATATTTTTTCATCAGGGTGGAGTGTTCAAAAAGACGTTTGAGCTGTAATAATATACTTAAATTTGAAAAAAGTTCAACAAATTGTCCATAGAAATATTTTTCAAATTGAATAAGATAGATTGTTGGAACAAGATTATTAATTAGAAATATATCTTGACAGGTAAAAGTAGAAAAGAGGAATACACGTAAAGGACGGGTCAAGTTAATATCTTTTTATCAAGAAAAATATCCTTTACAACCAGAAATGTAACTTTTTATCAAACAGCTGACGTGAACTTTAAGCATAGAATATGTCTGTGCTTTCTGGTCCCCCTCCATGTATTGTTTGTTGTCAACAAAAGAAAACGAAATAGTGCTTTTTAAATATACTATATTATAAATATGCTAATTCAAGGAACTTTTAATATACATACTTCAAGTAAAATTTTATCAAACTTGTAATGCCTTTACTTTACTATTGTAACATAAAACATGAAATCAGAAACAGACTTTATAGAATAAAAACTTGTTCTTGGAACTATTTAAAATAAACTATCAGAGACAAACTGAAAATAATGTCAGTTTTGCCTTAATTGACAAACATCTTATACATGGAGTATTATCTGCCTCATGGAGCAGGGGTGTCATTGGATAGCATCCAACTCATTGTTGCCAGATTTCTGACAATTTTGTGCAGTGAAGATATTAAGCATACTGTATAGCAGGTATTATTCGCAGGTGCTTAATTTTCACTATATTTGCGGTGAAGATCAAATTGAGCGAAATCTACACATGTGAAATTTCAAAGTCATAGCTTGCTTAGTTTTGAAGTTATGCTCCGGACAAAAGTGTGACTGACTGGCTGATGGACTGATAGACTGACGGAGCGCAAACCATAAGTCCCCTCCAGTTTCACCGGTAGGGGACTAATAAATATTGTGTGTTGTTAAAACAAGAGGGCCATGATGGCCCTACATCGCTCACCTGATAATAAATGAAGCCCTGCACAATTTTCAACCAGGGGAATAATTTGAACAATCTAGGTAGAAAACCACTAGATGATGCTACATACCAATTAAGCGCTAGGCATTGTAGTTTAAGACAAGAAGATTTTTGTATGTTTTCCCTATACAAGGCTATGTAAAAACCTGACCCCCGGAGCAAGGCCAATTTTGACCCAAGGGTCATAATTTGATAAATCTTGGTAGAGGACCACTAGACGATGCTACATACATAATGTACAAGCTATAGGCATTGTAGTTTTAGACAAGAAGATTTTCCCTATATAAGTCTATGTAAACTTGGTGACCCCTGGGGTTGGGTCAATTTTGACCCCAGGGTTTAATTTGAGCAATCTTGGTTGGGGACCACTAGATGATGTGAACTGTAAATATGTTTCAGAATTTTAAACAGTTTAAAACTGTCACCATACAATGGTGAGTAATGACAACATGGGAAGACATCTTAGCGACAAAGAACGACATATGAATGATGCGTAAGATATCTCTGACCTTATGCACTAAATAATTTTTTTTTTGTAATTGCTAAAGGTTAGTCACACAGTATAGTTTTATAACTGATTGGACTATGGCCAATTCCTGCCGCTATTTTACTGCCGACAATTTCTCTGCTGAACATTTCTCTGCCGACCATTTACGGTCAACCGGTCAGAACTTTCCCGCTGCTAAAATTACTGCGGCAACTTTCATCTCCATATAAGAGGGGGGGAATTCGACTGAGGAAAGGGAAGAACAAAAAGAAAGGGAACCAACGTCTTACATCTTAATCTTAAATCAAGAACTCTGATAGTCTGATAGTTGCTGTAAATATCATCCTATCATTAATATACCACTAATAGTACAACATAAGATATATTTGGACTTATGATTAAAATAAATGGAACAATTATTGTGCAAATGAGAAATAAACAGTAGTAGAAGATATTGTCTCCATATATATTATTCAAGTTTATCTTGTGGTGGCAGCGGAAACGTTACCATTATCACCTTCTCACTGTACTAGTGTAGTGGCCGACATACAACAAAGGGTGCGATGCCAGAAAGGTTGCACTATGAAATGTAGATACTATTTCGAAACTGATCACTGTGGTGCATTCAACACATATAGTAGGGGAAAATTTTCGAAAATTTGTTACCTGAGTGACAATGGAAAGATACTTTCAGATATGTAAGCATATGTTTTGGTGATGTTAAAAAAGATGGGAGCAGCACTGAGGGTCATTTATAAAGCACTTAAATCAGCGTTTCCATGGCAACCGTGTGGCTACATATTTGAATTTCTCACTGTATACGATAATACCTAATATATTATTAACGAATAAACATATTTTAATGAAACTTGAAATGGTACCTCACAATATCCCAGCAATGATGAAAATATATACTTCAATTGCAAACGCTTGATGTCAAGGTCACAGTCAGAGGTCAAAGGTCAACTTTTGACATTTTTCCGGATATTTCAGACATTTTTCATGTAGTCCAGTATCCTGACTTCTTTATGTGCAGCGGTCCAGAGGGTTTTTTGGTTTATTTGTGTAGAGGGGTGTTTGAAGTTTGATTTCAGCGAGTATGGACAGCTGGCATCATGCAGGTTACCATGGAAACCAAGATGGCGTCCAAATTTCCCGCCACTTTAAGCACACATCCCATCTTTATCTAATCATTCGTACTAAGTATGAACACTTGTATACCAATATGCATTTGTACAATAGTTAAAGAACATATATATTGCTTCAAAATGATATGTGTGTCAAGGTTATTGAATATCAGGGTCAAGGTCATTTGAAGGTCAAAAGGCAAAAAATGTGTAAAATCTGTGTTTTATCCCCAAAAGTTTATCTGTAATTATAGGTGCACTTATGGCAAAAATAAGTTTGATGTACGTCATCACAATGTGGCATCACTAAGTCGCATAACAACATTTATTTTATGGTCATGAGCTGAAAAATGAAAAAATAAGAAGGAATTCGGTAACCCCACCACAATTGAAAATTTCATAATTCTTTGATTATTATGAAATAACTGTATGCGTTGCATTTACTATCACCGTGTTCATATGTGTAAATAACGCATACATGTCCAAGTAAGAGCAACATTATTACAAACTGATGTCTAGGCCAGCGTTCAAATAGATCTGTCTACCAAAGTCATGAAGGTCAAGGTCATAGCAAGGTGCAAATTCAGGAAAATGGTTCAAGTCACGTTTTTACGTTGTAAAAAGAAAGCTATCATTAGTTGATTTTGCTACAGCGAGTACCATTTCCTTCTATTATTAATGTCTTTGTTTATTCGTGTAGAGGGGTGTCTAAGGTTTAAGTCCAGGCGAGAGTGCTGAAATAAGGTTAATTACCATGGAAACCCAGATGGCGGCCTATGTTACAGCCATTTTATAAGCTAATTACCAGTCAAAATCTCATGTTTGTTACCCATAAGTAGACAATACATATTTTATTTAATAAGCATTGTAATTAATAAACATATGCGGACCTCCGACATGAACCTTTTACCAAGGTCAAATGGTGGACGTCAAGGTCATTTAGAGGTCAAAACTTTATCAAATGCTTAAGTCAATATTTTACCTAAAATAATTTGAATTATATTGAGATATTTTTTCCCTTCTTTTCATTTTGCAACATAATTATTATATATTAATGGTGGGTTTTAAAGTGTTGAAAGTCTGAAAAAAAACACATATTTCCTGCCACAAGGCCAGTTTTTAATTCGAAAACTTTGTTTTTAATTCGAAAACTTTGCAGCAAATGGCATTTATGTGCACGTTGATCAAGATCAATTTCTTGAGTTGATGCGTCCATCTATAATTCTTAGTTTTCAAGTTTGACAGTTTTAATTCTAATGGAATAAATACGTCTTTGAATAAACATTATAAATAGTTTTATATTGTACTTTTTACAGACAAACATTGGCCACACAAGGTCAAGGTCATTTCAAGGTCAAACTACAAAACTTACCCACATATTTGATACTTTCGGCGCAAAACATCATTTTGTAATTTATTGTACTGTGTATTTTGATGTAGATGTATTATCTTAGGTTCAGAGAGCAAATTCTTTCATTAGAAGTTATAGGACGAAGGGCCTTGTGTGTTTGTAGTCTTTAACGACATGTTTTGGAAGGGTGTAGGGTAACCATTAGGTTTCGGGATGACTGCACTCATAGGAGATGGTTACTTAATATGGTATAGTATTGCTGTAAATAGGGATGGTGGATACAAAACATGAAATGGGCTGGCTGGATATAGAGGTTGTTTGTTACAAACAGGGTCTGGGTGGGGGGGGGGGCTGCAAATGGAAGTGGGGGGTTCCAAACATGGTCATTGATAGATGTAATTAGAGATGGCGGGAACTAAAATGGGTTTAGGATGGCTCTACCTAGAGGTTGTGGGTCCCAAACATGCCATGTTAGGGCTGTACATGGCGATGGTGGATACCAAACATGGTCTGGCATGGCTGTACTTGAAGGTGACTGGTACCAAGCATAGTCTAGCAAGGCTGAAATAGAGGTATTGGGTACCAAACATGGTCTTAAACGGCTATACATGGAGATGATGGGTACCAAACATGGTCTGGGATGGCTATACTTGGAGATACGTCAACGCCTTTTTAAACAACGACTGGTCAGTCTACAGTGGCACCCATAAACTTGTTTGTCAAGTTCATTGCTGTGTGGTCATATGCTGCGATCACTATTATCTCAACTGTCTGATGAATCCTAGGTATGTACTTAGTGAGGGACCCACCAGTGTAAGAAGCTGTCATCCATAGTCCTATGAGATTCTCGCCTGAGTAGGGAATTTTCATCTCTAGTAATTTGTGATAATCACCAGCGTAGGGAACTATAATCCCTAGTACTTTCACCAGTGTAGGGAACTTTGATCCTAAGTGGTATTTTGGGACATGCCATGGAGGGAAAAGTCATCATAGATCTACATTTTATCATTTGAGAAAACGAGGCAACCTGAATTATGGGGGTCTCACAGGCATTATCTCTAAAACGGTGCTCATAACTGGACATGCGTGCAAGTATGTGGTGTCTGTGTGCAAAACGCAGGTGATACATAGAAATACGTACGTGGACGGTCAGTATGGCTTTCGTTAGTTTTTCTGAGCACGCAGAACGATGCAGTACTTTTCGTGTATCTGGAACATTCTGGTCTGTTTATGTATTTGTCCCTACACATGCGACGCTCTTGCAAAATGTGTCCCTTCTACTGTCAACTACAACGCACATGATCAGTACGTGCAAGTACTGTCTCCTTACACAATAACTTGACAATCGTCAGGCGAGTGTACAATGTGCGCACGTTGTAGTAATGTGCAACGTACAATTCACACAGTTTGTTTTATTACAGTCAGGAAAAGCTTTGCATGCAATAAGCATCGACGTACTTACTTCGTACTTCCTACCTTTTCGAAAAAAAACGTAGTGGCCACAGCCTTGCAAAAACACCCACGTCGGGTTGTGGCCAGGCCATTAGAATGACTCGAGACTTTTCGAAGTAGTCACCAACCGCCCTAAGGGCTATGATGTTGGCAGCAGTCATAGTAGGGACTTGGAAGGACTAATGGCTGTATAAAATAGCAAAACAAGGTCCGCATTACGCACAGAATAAGAGGGGTGACCAAAAAAGTTACTGTTGCAGCAACTACTTGTGCCTTAATGTTAATTTGACTGAACTATAAATTTTATTTGATATACATGAGTGAAGATGATGACAGCAATATAGGAAACCATACTTTCAGTTGCCATGGTTACAATAAGTATTTTTCTATGAAAGAATCAAGGTACATTTGTTTTGTTTTTGTTAAAGTAATCAAATCAACATAAAACACACTATTTATTCCTGCATTATTTTACTTGATTGTGCTCATACTTACAATGCAAATTACGAACTTCCAAATTTGACATTTGACCTGTAATACAGGGTGTTTCATAATATCTGTCCCCATTACAAATACTTGATCTCATCTGATATATATGGCAGCATTGTACC
The DNA here is from genome assembly GCA_963678985.1 of Spisula subtruncata. Taxonomy (NCBI): domain Eukaryota; kingdom Metazoa; phylum Mollusca; class Bivalvia; order Venerida; family Mactridae; genus Spisula; species Spisula subtruncata. The sequence continues at coordinate 26,782,878 of OY787662.1, forward strand.
GATTAATTCAGTATCTAACATGACAATGTTAATATCAATGCAAGATAGGAATAAAGTTTCCGCCAAAAAGTCATTTTTTTCGATAAAAGTCAAAATGACGTCCATATTTAATCTGTTTCCCAAGTTGAATAATATGTTTTTTCTAAAGTATTGCATGATATAACCAGTTTAAAATATAAGTATTATACCTATATGAAAGTTTCATCCATATGTGATAATCTAACCACTTATGAGTGATACAGTTGTTTTGGTTACCAGTTTATAGGCGACGCAAGAATCTAACGCATAACGCTACGTTCTCGCATTAATTAATACAAAGTACCGGTAACCAACTTGCTGATCTTTGGTTGTTTCTCTTTCAAAATCATGTTTTTAAAGTCATCAATTGCTTTTAATGGTGGTATTGTAGACTCAATACGACTCTTTGTGAATTTATCACATCCATTCGGAAAAAATATTCGTCGAAAACCAGTCACCTTTTTACTTGGCTACAAGTGAGAATTATCGGTGTGGTTACGTTCTTTCGTTGCCTAGCAACTAGAAACAAAATCTAACTGTACCACTAACTTATCTGAACTTAACTTGTGGTATATAATCTAAACTTTGTAATCAATATATTACTTGAGTAATAAACAGTGTTATATCGTTCAATACTTTACAAGCTATGCTATCAATTTGGGATAAAAATCATTTTGAACTTCATATTAACAATTATCAAAAAGTGTCATTTTGCAAGAATCTTATTTTCTGGGTTGCTATGATAGCAAAATTAGCATGTTATATACTGAATAAAATAGTGAAATGTTGGCTTCCCAATGGTATATGAAGATATCAGAAAAGATCAAGCATGTTCTCATGGCATTAATTTATAATGGGGACATATATTATGAAACACCCTGTTTGACATTGACTTCAAGGTTGACAGAGGAGCCTATTTTTACAAATATTGTAACAAGTACATATTTGCTAATATTCAACTTCATCATGTCAAATGATTACTAATCTTATTCAAATCATGTCATCTTTGGAAAATGTTTCATTATTATCAACTTGACCCCTACGGTCCTACCCCTGATGAGAAAAGTATAGAGTAGATATGAGCAATGTTGATAAAATAGTTATTTATATATGCACTATTAGGATGACAACTTACATTAGAAAACTTAAAATTTCAAATTACGGATGCAATTACCTCAGAATACCTTCTCAGTCAACGTGTACATGCATAATAGTGTCAGATTTAGTATTTTGAATTGAAAACTGAACTAATAATTAAAGAATATATGTGTACAATTTTTTTATCACATTTAATGTCAACTTAAAATACAAAACATTTACCAAAATAAGAAAGTTAGAGAGGAAAAATCTATTTTTCAGCTATTTTTCATAATTTAACCTTGGAATGGCATTGACCTTGACCTTTAAGTGGTCAGTACAGCATGTCCAGTTAATGTAAATCATCAAATGAATAATATCCAGGCTAATACCTGTCAGTTAATACATAAATAAAAAAAATCACATTAGATAATATACTATAAGGTGTATTCGTAAATTATGGCGGCCATCTTGGACGCCATTTTGGATTACGCAAAACGCTATATCGTCCCACGAAAGGCTCCCGCCTTTTTTGAATCAGCAGAACTGCCCGGACATTTTGGTATATAACACCTCTTGTTGCCTTTCATGGTAGACCCCTTTGATTTTTAGCCAAATTGTCACCAGACCATGAGGAAATTGTAACTTTTGGGCCGTACATAATAGGAAAATTCGAGAAAGTATTCCAATATTTAATTGAAAGGTGCATAAATGACACCACGCTCCAACTTTCCTAATAGTTAAATGGAGCAAACTGTTTTCCATACGGTACAGTGTGTCAATTATGTACATTAAGTAAAATATTGATGCTTTTCGTAGATTTTAAGAAATTCGTACCCCACCCACTTTTATAGTGTATTGTCAATATTTAAGTACTTTTATTTTGTACATTTGTTAGTATTTGCAATTTCCCAATTAAATAGCATATACTTAACACAAGAATTGTTATAAATGTGGTAAGAATAACCATGGGTGGTTAAAAATCTTACCCCTACTCCTAATTTTTGCCACAATTTGATGATAAATATGATGAAAAACAACTTAATAACGTTCCATGTTCACAATTATCCACCAAAATCACCTAATATGACAACAACAACATACCATACATTGTTAAAATGACTTATTCCCATAAGAAATGTCATTTCTAATGTCCCAGGGGCTATATAAAGGCAAACGCTGATATTTTCGTTTTTTGGTGGCCATCTTGGACGCCATCTTGGATTTCTCTAAGCATACCTATTTGTCAGTGCTGCTCCCATCCTTAAAAGGTCAAGTAAGGTGTTGGGTGTGTGTATGTAAAATATTGAGTCATTGTCATTCCGGTAACAAAATCGGCCAAAATTGGACATATTTTCCCCTACTAATACTAAAATGGTCGTCCTCTCAGTGTTTTACTGTACACCATCGTAAAAGTTTAAGCAATGAATTTTATAATATGAAGTAAATTTAGGCCTACATTCATTGCAGCCTTTTATAGATAATTGATATACATAAGGCAGGTTTTTATGAAAAATAAAATGTACCACAGTAACATGTACGAATGGACCTTCAAATGAATTGCTCAGAAATTAAATATTTTTAATATAGATGAACCTTCAGCATCAAAAGATAAACAGCTGTTTCGCATTGAGAGTAGGTCATCGTTCAGACAGGCGGTAATCACATGACTTTGTCTAGTAGGTAATCGTTCAGACAGGCGGTAATCACATGACTTTGTCTAGTAGGTCATCGTTCAGACAGGCGGTAATCACATGACTTTGTCTAGTAGGTCATCGTTCAGACAGGCGGTAATCACATGACTTTGTCTAGTAGGTCATCGTTCAGACAGGCGGTAATCACATGACTTTGTCTAGTAGGTCATCGTTCAGACAGGCGGTAATCACGTGACTTTGTCTAGTAGGTCATCGTTCAGACAGGCGGTAATCACGTGACTTTGTCTAGTAGGTCATCGTTCAGATAGGCGGTAATCACATGACTTTGTCTAGTAGGTCATCGTTCAGACAGGCGGTAATCACGTGACTTTGTCTAGTAGGTCATCGTTCAGACAGGCCGTAATCACATGACTTTGTCTAGTAGGTCATCGTTCAGACAGGCGGTAATCACATGACTTTGTCTAGTAGGTCATCGTTCAGACAGGCCGTAATCACATGACTTTGTCTAGTAGGTCATCGTTCAGACAGGCGGTAATCACATGACTTTGTCTAGTAGGTCATCGTTCAGACAGGCCGTAATCACGTGACTTTGTCTAGTAGGTCATCGTTCAGATAGGCGGTAATCACGTGACTTTGTCTAGTATACCATATAACAAATAATAGCAAATATTCAGCTTTGGTTTTAGATTAGACAGTTGTTTTCACCGAGGTCATCTTTGCAAGTGAGGACAGAATATAAATGTGTCTGTATTGTTACTAGGGCTGTAACGGTACGCTCACCTCACGATATGATATGTACCGTCAATTTTTCTAACGGTTCGGTATATTTAGGTATGATGCAAAATTCTCTAACAGCAGCTAAAAACTACAAAAGGAATATCTAGATTCTATAACAGCACTTATAATGTTGCTATCAACTATTTTAAATGAATTTCGACAATATGAGAGATATATTAATTCAATTAACAGGAGTGAAGCATGGTAGTTTTACATAATCAGAGGACTATCAGACATTTTTTTATCTCTGAATATTATTTTGCTTATGAAAAAGCTTATACCAAACCTGCCGAAATTCACAGCCCTTGTACCGTGAAGCGTGTAGAACTGAAGTCTGTGGTCTTTCCTGTACAACGGTATACCCCAATTGTTACTTGATATTTAACACAGCCCTAATTGTTACTTGATTTTTAACAAAGAACTATTTAATAATAATAATAGTAATATTTATTCAGTATTAGTGACGTGCAACATGGCATATCATAAATATCACAGAATAAAAATAGAATATTTTTCTTTAAACGACAATAACAAAAATAAAATATAAGTTTTAAGAATTTGCATGTATAAAAAACACCATGTCAAACACACCCACACCAAGGATAACGCAAAAATGAGGGGACCTCTTATTTCCATTGCGGTCCTTTAAGGTGAAATGACACAGAGAGGCATTGAAAATTATTGCACCTATGAAACGTGAAAGACATTTGTAATGTAAAATAAATAAAAAATAGAAAATTCTCAAAAAATATTAATTAAAAATAAATGAAGCTGTAAACATCAAGTTACACCACGCCAAGCAGATACTTTTTAATTCCAGTTTTTAAACTAATGACGCTGGTACAGTCCCTGATACCACATGGAAGACTATTCCAAAGTTTTCCGTAGGACCCAATCTTTGGCACAGCAAAGCAGCCATCTGCACTAAATAGTGTTGTAAGTATGGATAGAATTTGACATATTAAAGCGTTCTTTCATTTAGTCTGGGAATAAATCCATCTTAATTTTAAAAACATGCGCAAGTATGATTTGTTCAACTCTCTTTTCAACTGGAAGCCAATTTAGTGATATAAAATGGTTCTGAGAAATGTGCATTTTACAGTCAAGATTGAGAACGAATCTAATAAGTTTATTCTGAGTGACTTGCAGTTTAGACTTAAGTTGTTCGGTCAAAGCATGATACCAGAAGGAACAAGCATAATCAAAGTGACACTGGATTAGTGAAGAAGCCAGAAGTTTCTTTGCATATTCTGTGAGAAATTTTCGTTTCCTGTAGAGAAATTTTAATCTTGCATTTGCCTTTTTTATTACATTCACTGCCATAGATTCACATGAAAGAGTTTGATCCAGAGTAGCACCGAGGTATTTTACGGATGAAGTTGACTGAATAGATGTATTATTACCAGATATATGTAACGCTGGTTGGATTTTAATTTAGATTTTGAACAAAATAGTATAGATTTGGTCTTACCGAGATGAAGCGAAAGTTTATTGTCAACTAACCACTCACTAACTGAGTGCAAGTCCTCACACAAACACTTCTTGACAATCATTTAATGCAACTCTTATAACTTCAAAACATGTCAAACAAGGTCAGAAGGTCAGAAGGTCAACTTCTAGTTCCATTTGATACAAATATTCTGCTATAATGAACCAATAAAAGAAGACACAACAAAAACGATCCCGTGTTGATATTGCATTAACTGGAAAAATGGAGTTACCTCCCTTTGACACAGAATAAAACTTAACATGTGGTCATAATTTGAAATATGTACCTTGTAAACATGCAAAATTATCTAGGAAGATCAATATAAATGTTCTTTCCAATATAACAAAACTTCTATATATTACCAGTATAAGAAAACATAGTAATAACAGAAAACATGAAAGTTAATATTAAATAAAAGGTTTTTAAAAGTAAATGTGGTTGTCTCCCTTCAACCAGCTTTGACATGAAAAACATGCAATTGACACAAAACTAAATTTGTGGAAATTTGAAGATTATTCCTTCAAAAAACGTCAAAATACCTCAGAAGGTCAAGAATGCAGTTTATTATGATACATATACTCCAAGTATTACCTATAAAAGTGGACACAGTGAAAATATTACATCAACGTTGAAATTGCCAAAATGACATCTTTTTATATAATAAGTGGAGTTGTCTCCCTTTAACAAACATTACTTGAAATACTATCATCAAATTTAAAACTATGAAGCCTTCGTTTTTCTTTAAAGAATCATACCTTCTCCAGCACCATACGCCTTCCATACACGCAATCCTTCTTCTGTCTCCAACACCATACGCCTTCCATACACGCAATCCTTCTTCTGTCTCCAACACCATACGCCTTCCATACACGCAATCCTTCTTCTGTAAAGTGGAAGTTGTGAAGCTTTGTAATATTGTTTGTGATCTTCTGTTTTAACTTGCCAACATCTACTACATTTTTTGTCCGTGCAACCTTTGTTTTGATTCCTCTTGTCATTCCTTTCTTGTCCGTGCAACCTTTGTTTTGATTCCTCTTGTCATTCCTTTCTTGTCCCTGCAACCTTTGTTTTGATTCCTCTTGTCATTTCTTTCTTGTCCCTGCAACCTTTGTTTTGATTCCTCTTGTCATTTCTTTCTTGTCCCTGCAACCTTTGTTTTGATTCCTCTTGTCATTTCTTTCTTGTCCCTGCAACCTTTGTTTTGATTCCTCTTGTCATTTCTTTCTTGTCCCTGCAACCTTTGTTTTGATTCCTCTTGTCATTCCTTTCTTGTCCCTGCAACCTTTGTTTTGATTCCTCTTGTCATTCCTTTCTTGTCCGTGCAACCTTTGTTTTGATTCCTCTTGTCATTCCTTTCTTGTCCCTGCAACCTTTGTTTTGATTCCTCTTGTCATTTCTTTCTTGTCCCTGCAACCTTTGTTTTGATTCCTCTTGTCATTTCTTTCTTGTCCCTGCAACCTTTGTTTTGATTCCTCTTGTCATTTCTTTCTTGTCCCTGCAACCTTTGTTTTGATTCCTCTTGTCATTTCTTTCTTGTCCGTGCAACCTTTGTTTTGATTCCTCTTGTCATTCCTTTCTTGTCCCTGCAACCTTTGTTTTGATTCCTCTTGTCATTTCTTTCTTGTCCCTGCAACCTTTGTTTTGATTCCTCTTGTCATTTCTTTCTTGTCCGTGCAACCTTTGTTTTGATTCCTCTTGTCATTCCTTTCTTGTCCCTGCAACCTTTGTTTTGATTCCTCTTGTCATTCCTTTCTTGTCTGCAGCCTATGAGAAATTTATTTTGATATAAAGTATATGAGATGCATTCTCGTTCAACCAGCGTGTTTTTCATCCGGGACTTGACTATACACTGATTCATGAGAATGATGATTTGGTGAAAGGTCCTTAGTACACAACTTTGTATGCAACTGGAGAATATATCACATAACATAGCTATACCAAACAACTTCTCCTCGGTTGAATGAAAACAATTATGCCCCAAGTTTTTTTAAATGCTGAGCATAGCCTTTATTTGCCAGTCAGCTTTCTGCTGAAATATGGCAGGCATATATGTATGTGCCTCCACCTGGATTTGAACCCGGGTCGCTAGATTAGGCGGCAAGCGCACTAACCACTGAGCTAAGGAGACACAATAAACTATGCCCCAAGTTATGTGACACTGTGAACCGTCATAATCGACATTTCATCACTTTATTATTTGACGCCCTTTTTCGACAACTCACCAGTAGCCCAGTAGATAATAGGAGAACAATTTCACATAGAGTTTTCCTTGCATTGTGCATACAATCTTTATAGTTTTAACGCCTTATGAAACAAGAGTTGTTTGTAAAACATGTATTGTAAGTTAACCAGGAATCCGAAATGTATTGCCCAAATGATATTTGTATTTCTTGAAGAGAGTCTTTAACACTGGTATTATAAACTATGGCATTCAACAAATTACAAACTTCATTTGTCTGGCTGAAGTTACATCGTTTCCCTCATTCACATGTCTGGCTGAAGTTACATTGTTTCCCTCATTCACATGTCTGGCTGAAGTTACATCGTTTCCCTCATTCACATGTCTGGCTGAAGTTACATTGTTTCCCTCATTCACATGTCTGGCCGAAGTTACATCGTTTCCCTCATTCACATGTCTGGCCGAGGTTACATCGTTTCCCTCATTCACGTGTCTGGCCGAAGTAACATCGTTTCCCTCATTCACATGTCTGGCCGAAGTTACATCTTTTCCCTCATTCACATGCCTGGCCGAAGTAACATCGTTTCCCTCATTCACATGTCTGGCCGAAGTTACATCGTTTCCCTCATTCACATGCCTGGCCGAAGTTACATTGTTTCCCTCATTCACATGTCTGGCCGAAGTTACATCGTTTCCCTCATTCACATGCCTGGCTGAAGTTACATCGTTTCCCTCATTCACATGTCTGGCTGAAGTTACATCGTTTCCCTCATTCACATGCTTGTCTGGCCGAAGTTACATTGTTTCCCTCATTCACATGTCTGGCCGAAGTTACATCGTTTCCCTCATTCACGTGTCTGGCTGAAGTTACATCGTTTCCCTCATTCACATGTCTGGCCGAAGTTACATCGTTTCCCTCATTCACATGCTTGTCTGGCCGAAGTTACATTGTTTCCCTCATTCACATGCCTGGCCGAAGTTACATCGTTTCCCTCATTCACATGTCTGGCTGAAGTTACATCGTTTCCCTCATTCACATGTCTGGCCGAAGTAACATCGTTTCCCTCATTCACGTGTCTGGCTGGCCGAAGTTACATCGTTTCCCTCATTCACATGTCTGGCTGAAGTTACATCGTTTCCCTCATTCACATGTCTGGCCGAAGTAACATCATTTCCCTCATTCACATGTCTGGCCGAAGTAACATCGTTTCCCTCATTCACGTGTCTGGCTGAAGTTACATCGTTTCCCTCATTCACATGCCTGGCTGAAGTTACATCGTTTCCCTCATTCACATGTCTGGCTGAAGTTACATCGTTTCCCTCATTCACATGTCTGGCTGAAGATACATCGTTTCCCTCATTCACATGCCTGGCCGAAGTTACATCGTTTCCCTCATTCACATGCCTGGCCGAAGTTACATCGTTTCCCTCATTCACATGCCTGGCTGAAGTAACATCGTTTCCCTCATTCACATGTCTGGCCGAAGTAACATCGTTTCCCTCATTCACATGTCTGGCCGAAGTAACATCGTTTCCCTCATTCACATGTCTGGCCGAAGTAACATCGTTTCCCTCATTCACGTGTCTGGCTGAAGTTACATCGTTTCCCTCATTCACATGCCTGGCCGAAGTTACATCGTTTCCCTCATTCACGTGTCTGGCTGAAGTTACATCGTTTCCCTCATTCACATGCCTGGCCGAAGTTACATCGTTTCCCTCATTCACATGCCTGGCCGAAGTTACATCGTTTCCCTCATTCACATGCCTGGCTGAAGTTACATCGTTTCCCTCATTCACATGCCTGGCTGAAGTTACATCGTTTCCCTCATTCACATGCCTGGCTGAAGTTACATCGTTTCCCTCATTCACATGCCTGGCTGAAGTTACATCGTTTCCCTCATTCACATGTCTGGCTGAAGTTACATCGTTTCCCTCATTCACATGCATTCCAATTGCTATCTTGATATTGGTAACCGCCCATCACATGGCCCTGTAGTACACAACATAGATCAAGCATAAGTATTTCCAATTTGTAAGTGAAGAATGATGCTATGTACACCTCATTAAAGATTGGTATTTACAAGATGCTGTCAATGCTGTGTAAAAATGATGTTTCCATTTTATAAATTGGTCATATTCAATATTCATATGGTGTTTCATCTTGGTACATTATAAGTCATTTGTTTATGAATTGAATGTCAATGAAAATGCATGTTTCAGATGTGTTAGATTCCAAATTTAAAGAAATTGTTGTCATCTGCTGGTGTCCTCAGTCATCTAGAGTATGAAACATTAATGTTTATAATGCATGTTGCACTTTCCTCACTCAAATACCCTACAAGTCATTTTATTTTGTATATTTAGAAATTTACCATTTGTTGTTACTAAGGTAGGTGTCTCAGTAATTTGTTTTAATAATTATGTACCAATCAACTTAAATCATTTAATTTTGACCAGTAATTGTAGGATAAAACATACAAAATGGAAATGAAAAGTGCGTATTTTGGGAATAGTTACACTACATTGTCAAAGACAATTTTACTTGATGGTAATTCATTATATAGTTCAAGTTAAACCATCTTATTCCATGCGATATATTAGGAGTAAGGCATCTGTTAATATGTGTATATAATTGGGGGGGGGGGGTGGAGTTGATAATCTATGGACAATATTTAGTCTGGAACCACTTTGTTAGTCGTTTCCGACCTCATAATATGTATTACAGTACTTATTCTAAGTACCCATAAAACACAGGCATCATGTGCAGTCATGGCGAAAGCCGTCGGACCATCGGACATGGCCGACGAGTGTCCGTTTCGGGCCGACGAAACTCTGCAATTCGTCAGTCCAGAATGTCCGACACAGAGAAATCCAAAATTTAGTGGCCGAAATTGTGTTCATTCTCCTCGTACAAGTAATTCTCACGCGTAGTTTTTCTTACGCGCACTTTACCGGTGTCGATTTAAACATTCACCACTAACGAAAGGTCTCTCGAAGGTCGTTTATCATTTAGTATTTACGTACAAAATCATCAAAATGAGCGCGTTTGATCTCTTGCGCTATAATAGCAAGGGCATCCCTGGTAAGGCCATCAAACGCCCCGCACCCAGTGACGTTAGTGGTGTGGGTAGTACCAGTAAGAAAAAGTACGAGAGTACTCGTAAAGAGAGGCAATTCCAAGAGTCCTGGCTGAAGAATAGGGGGTGGCTTCTTTATGACAAAGAAGCAAATATTATGAAATGTAACGTTTGTGTGGAATATAACTCTTCATGCACTGGTAGTTCCAACCTGAAAAATGCTAACAAGTTTATAACAGGAAGTAACAACTTCAAGCTTTCTACGGTGACAGATCATGAAGATAGTCCATCTCATCAAAATGCTGCATACTAGTAGTTTATCAAATTGTGTTGCTATGTTGTGTCCAAAAGGCTAATTAGCTGTCTTAAATGAAAAAAATGTTTAAAACCCATCGTAACGACACTAAAACCATCCTTTCATCATTTTTGTTACAGTTTTTTTTCGGTCTGATGGATTCTCATTCGGTCTGACGGATCCTGCCAGCCCGTCAGACCGAATGTCCTACTGAGACCAAAATCCTTTCGCCATGACTGCATGTGCACTATGGAGTACATCATATGGTATCAGTAATTCCCTTGCTAGACACCTGCATACAAAGGAAGTGGTTAAAGTCTCTCTCATACCATAGAAGTGATGGATAACATACAAATTAGGCCCTGTGCGATTAATTACTTGAAATTGAAATAACTTGTTTCACAATTAATCATAAATAAACTAGAAGGTGCATGTATATATAACAATAAGCTATTATTACTAGACATCAAGGGCCACTGGACTATTTAGGTGCCTGTATTCTTGGCTGTATGCTGTGCCTTATATTTTTGAAAGATCAATTATACTGCATAACAAAGTCATTCCTGACTTTAAATGGTACCCAACACTGATTGAGACTCCAAAGGGTAGCAAACACTTTATCATAGCAATTTACCTGAGCCTGACCTTTATGCAAGAATATATTACAAGGTTCTTGCTTTGAATATATCAATTTCCACAAGCAAATCGTGCAATATCGGTATTTCAGATTTGTGTTTGTATTACATCTCGAGCGTCTTCGCGAAATCCCCGATTATGAAAACATGCACTCGGTGTTGTAAACGTAGACTATATATCGACTGTTAAATTATGCTAGTCAATTGGTCAGGCTCATGTCAATGTGGCCAAGCTATACCGTAATTTTAATTTACTTGGTGAATAGAAGTGATTAGGTAAAATAAACTTCTGCTCTCCCTAAATCAATGAATTGGTCAGTGATTTCTGTTTATATTGACATTGCAGAATATCAGACCATTTTTATACAATATAATAGTATGCAATTCAAAAGAGATTGATGACAAACTCTGCAAGTTTCATGCCAATCCAGCAAGTGGTTCTAAAATTTAAGGCATTTCTATATAGTCGGTGGAGGCGACAACTTTCTGAGTCAAAAGCCCCTAGTCAAGATACAATGCCAAAACTAAAATCTTAATAACTTCTTTATTTAAAGGAATATTCACACAAAATAAAAATTATTTGGTTTCTTGAAACAAGTTCCAGATTTCATTATGTAAAAAGTTGACTTTTATATAAAAACTGCATCTATACTAACATATTACATAATATTACATAATTTAATATGAAATTTAATTTTAAAAGTTAATTTAGTAAAAAACTAAGACAGCCAAGATGTCAAATCTTACAAAACCTGCTAGGGTACAATGTAAGATATCCAACAGTGTGTACTTTAATACTGTGCAAATAGAGATTACAGAGATTATATCATGGCTATGCATGGGCGTAGGAGCAGGGGGGGCCAGGCCCCCCCCAATGTCTGGACAGGGGGGGCCAACATATCTTTTGGCCCCCCCAATAATTCAGACAAAAAATTATAATTTACGACCTAATATATCTCGTTATAGGCAATTTGCCTTCAGTTCTTGGTAAAAACGAATCAAAATTTTTTTTTGCTCGCTTCGCTCGCAAAATTACTTCCTTATATTCAAATACGTTATCATCCATTGTTTGCGATAATACACTTGTAACGTTACCATGAATTGTACTCTTAACATCCCCCAACCCTCCTATATGACTTTGGGACGTTATCAATTATATATAAAGCCTTTGAAACAAACGTTTTCACCTTAAGCTTCAATCTCAAAATCTAGCAATTTAAAATTATGCAAGCACTTAATTGTGTTTTTTTTGTAAGAACTTAAATCCCCTGTATTAAGGTTCTTTTTGAATGCCAAATAATGTATCTCAGAATGCCTAGAATGCACTAGATTGATCCATAGTTTAGAAAAATTTCCGGAGGGCTATGCCCCCGGACCCGTGTATACTTGAACGGATTAACTTCCAGTTACGATGTAATTACTTAACCAAATGACCACAGAACCATAAACTCACAGTTAGTATAAAGATATAGGAGTGTTTTGGACGTTTAAGAGTACAGGCTGTGTCTGTAATAGTTTTGTGCAAATATTGCGTGTTGACTAATTGAGCTAAGGAAGTTACTTTGCGAGCGTAGCGAGCAAAAAAATTTTTTACCCCAAGTTGCCAAATGTTTGGCCCCCCCAATGTTGAAGACGCTCCTACGCCCATGCTATGTGATGTTAACTGAAGGGTTGGCGCTAAATCCAATGATAATCGAGGGGTGGGACTTAAATTTCAAAGGAATGAGTGCAATAACTACAGTGCCTGATAATATTATCCTGCACTGAAAGTTATCGCACGCATACTGTAAATCATTAATTTTCGTGGGCAATTAAATTTCTCGCACTTTATGGTTCACCTTCAACCTCAATATCAAATCCATTCGAACAATAAACTTTACCCTTGTATTTATTACCTGATGTAAAATCCACGAATTAAAGTCCCATCGAAATGGTCATATTTACCCAAACCACGAAATTTCATCCCAACGATATTCAATGATTTTGCAGTGTACCATTGTTTATACGTTAACCGTAAAATAATCCGTGAAGTCCGTGCTTGAAAAGTATGTACCGGGGTCTACAACTTTAAGGTAATAGAGTGTAATCTATAGTGAAGCAAAGTTTCAAAAATGTTTTTTTCTTTCAAATTTATTTTTTCGGATAAAATAGGCATTGTATTACGATAATATTACATTTGCACTTGAGGTTAGACACAAATAAATTTCAAAATTTGTTGAAGCATATGACAGCAATTGGACAGCAATTGGATTGCAAATCTTGCTCGTTCCTAATCAAAGTAAACATGACATTAAAAGTTCAAGTCTGCTGTGGGGACGTATAGTATAGTAGTCAGTAGTATAAGGAACGAAATCTTACAAAGAGATGATTATAAAATACATTCATGAGCTTGAATCATGCAAAACTTCAATGACCTTGCAAGCCGAAAGAAGAAAATGTGTAATTTTTTTGAAAAACATGCACAATCTCCAAGTTATACTCCGTGCCCTTAATATCACTTTGTGGTATTGGAAATTTAAATCGGTCAGCGAGGACAATGTACCGTTATGTGATATTTAGCCACGCCCCATATGCAATTTGACAGCCAATGATATAAGCCAGAAAGAGAAACTTAACACCGACGGTTTCCTTACTTAGTCTCGGGCTCCGCCCTCGACGAAATAAGGCAACCTCGCGTTTGCGTTCTCTTTCTATTACTAATTTAAGTTTCTTTAAACCTTGACACACTAGTCGTTCTAGCATCCACTTTTCTATATGGCTGTCTAATGAGCACTATATACTATCAAGCCACTGTATGTTATTTTTGGCATATTAATATGACTGAGAGCCTGGAAATGTCACAAATTGTCACTATACCAATTTTTGTCAACTGGAATGCAGTTCCCAGTCCAAGTTGGAGAAATTGCTGAATTATTCACCAGCTTTTGCTGCATTTACATCTAAAATGAGTAAAAAATCCCAGACAACAACACCTTTTAAGCCTGGCTGCATACCTTGGAATAAGGGTCTAAAGATGGCCGACTACAGCTCTGATAACCACGAAGAAGCTCCTGCTATGTCAAATGTCACCAATGGCGATCCAGGCTCAGACTCACATGATGTGGTACAGCTGGTAACTCAGCCGGTAAATCAGGTTCGAACACATGGACGACGACAAATTCTAAAACCAGCCCTGAAAACCGAAAACATGTGTGATAACTCTGGCAACAGGGTAGTGGACAGAGATCTGATGTGCTGTAACTTCAACAAGACAATAAAGGAGCACAAACTAACATCCTCTGACTGTGAGGTTCCAACTTTTAGCGTCAGTAAAGAGAAGAAAGTTGGTATTGGCTGGAAAATGGCATTGCGCTGCACCGAATGCATCTTTGAGTCTCCAATAAAGAAGTTTTACAAAGAAATTCCAACCAACACAAGGGGACCGAACCCTGCTGCTTCAAATGTGGCACTGGCAGCGAGTCTTCTAGACACACCATTGGGCAACAGCGGGTGCCGTAAACTGTTAGTGGGCATGGATATTCCACCCCCAGCTAAGAGAACCATACAGACAAGAACAAACAAAGTCTGCAAGCTTGTATATGAGCTCAATACACATGATATGGCTAAAAAAGCCCAGACAGCCATGGAAGAGAATAATGGAGTATTAAGTATCAGCCAGGATGCGCGTTACAACTGGACCAATATATCACGCCGCAAGAAACCAGGACAAAACGCATCACAAGCCATAGCAGTTGCTTGTGAAATTGTCACTAGAAGCCAGTACATAGTTGCTGCTGCAATCCAGAACAAGCTATGTTGGACTGGAGCCTGGCTGAGGAATAAAGACATGGAAATTACCTGTCCTGGCCACCTAGATGGCACAGCCAATCTTCACAGACAAGCACCCCTATCTGAATATGAACTAGGAAAAAACGGAGATGGCAGATCAGCGGCTGGCATGGCAGACATAATGAAAATGCTCAATCCCATGTGGACAGTGGAGTGCCACGCAGATCCGACACATATTGGAGTATCCCAGTTCATAAAAATCACGAATGGCAAATTAAGTCCTGAGATATTCCCCAGTGTTAAAACTAAGGAACACTTCAAAGATGCCAGAAGGTTCTCGCTCAAGATATTAAAGCCAGAACCAGCCTTGTGCTGAATGAACTTCTAGAAAAATACACCGGAAACATGGATGAAATGAGAAAAGAGTTACCTAAAGTACTCCGGGCAACGATCCAGTGCTATGATGGTGACTGCAAGGATTGTCGCCGGCACTCCTACGTCTGTGATGGTGGAGCAACTAACAGCTGGTGGCAGAGATCAATGTTTTTGGGCACACACCGTATTACAAACCTGTGTTTGGAAGAAAATGACAAAGATTTAATATGTGAAGTGATCAAAATGAAACTGAGTGACGCGGCAATAGAGGTTTTGAAGTTTGGTACAAATACCCAGAAGTGCGAAGCCGTAAATCGCGCCATCGGTGTGTCGCTGCCAAAAAACACGAAGTATGGGAGGAAAGTGTTCGGCCGTCTTGGTTCAACAGTTCTACGACTAAATAACGGGGTCGCAACCAGTACTTAAATGAAAGCAAGGCATCTTGGAATACGCCTGTCAGACCGTTGTACCAAAAAAAGTACGCAAAGTCTAGAAAAACAAAACGAATGCGACTTCTCGCAGCGAGTCGTCACTTACGTGAACACATATGGTACAAAAAGCGCAACAAAGTTAAATCAGACTACAAGAAAGGGCAACTAGACCCAAAGCCATCCACATCAAAGGGAGACGACCACAGTTATTCACAACCAGACTGAGTTACAGTTATCTCCCTTGAACTGATAACAGCTAGGCATTGAGGACTCTCTTCAGAGTCACATAAATAATTTGAAAGAAGTACCTATCAAAGATTGTCAAATGAAATTATACCTAGTCCTGGCTCTGCACACATATACACTAAAACAGATTTCGAAACAAATGATAGTAACAACATACAAAGTCAGAAATAAATAAACTGCAACCGGCTCTTTATCAGGTCAACTGAGCTAGGATAAGAAACAGGGCATATGGTGTTTATGGGGATTGCAGGAACCTGATAGCTAAAATTTCAATTATAATGCTTACGTAACAGAAACTGAGAAGGCGGCACGCCGGGAAGGGCGCATGACCGTCACACTTGCCCCGGTTAAAACACTTCTCCCTGCTCAGATTCACATGGCTTGGCTCCAGGCTCAAGTGATCAATATTAATGCATAATGGTGTGTGACATAAGTGTGACATATGAAATGCATTCATTTGCAGAAAGGACATTCTGTGCACAACCATATACTTCAGTCGGTGGGCATTCATGGTGTGCCAACCGCCATCTATAAGCTGGGTATTGATTCGGACATATTTTCCTCTGGTACATTCTGTCCATATATGGCAATTATTGTCATTGATTTTATAGAGATTTGCCAATTTATGCTCATACTTTTGAAAATCTACCTCCATTTTTACTTAGATTTGAAACTGAGACTAGGTAATAAGCTATAAATAACCTCAGGATGCTGTATGAAGGTCATTTTGAAAGTGAAAGTAGAAATTTGGACCCAAAACAAAATATTACTTGTATAATATTACATAATCTCAATAAATAGAAAGAATAATACATAAATCAATTAAAAACATAAGTATACACTAATTATATTCAATGTGTGAAAATTTCAACATAATATCACAAAAAATGACAGAGTTATTCAATTTCCAAGTAGGTCACAAGCTGACATTTCTCCACCATATCAGGCCTAAGACTACAGTTAATTTTGCTCTATGTTCTATATAAAATTTAATGTTTGTCATGATATAACAATTAATTGATGATTCAGGTCAAAATTCTTACTTGAATCCTGCATGTAGAACTATCCTAGAGACAAAATTCTGACCAAAAAATAGGTACCAATACCTGCATTCTTAAAAGTTATTGTTTATCAAAGGCGTACCCCTACGCCATGTGTAGGGGCAGGTATAAAACATGGCGCCCCTCTAGATTTTAGTACAAAAAGAAGAGAAAACATGGCGCCCCCTATTAACTTTTTTATTTCTGGTTGGATATTTTATTTATTTATATCATATTAAAGCTGACGCTATGTAGTTTTAGAAAATGATATTAATTATTAAAATCCGTTTTGTTTTGATGCACTTATTACTGGTTAAAAATGGGTCAAAAATGAAAAAAAATATCATAGAATTTTGTGTTCGGAAAACATGGCGCCCCCTCTTAACTTTTTTATTTCAAAATATATTTTTTATAAATTTACACTGTTGAAAAGCTATAGCTCTCTAGTTTTTAAAACTGTAACTATAACTGAAATTGAATTAGTAAAACGTTTTTTATCGCATGTTAAATTCGACTCATGTTTTTATTTTTTAACCGTGCGTAAAATTTGGTTCGGAAAACATGGCCCCCCTATTTATATTTTTTATTAGTCAACATATAATTTTCACGAATACATGTCTGAAAAGATTACATTCTCTAGTTTTTATAAATGTAAAGATATTTAAAATTGATGCAGAAAAACAGGATTTATGACGAGTTAAAGTAGACGCATTTTTTTCTTTTTTTTTCACGCGCCCGATAATCGGCTTTTGTGATATCGCATAAACAGTACAGTACATTGAAAATTAGTTATAATGCGTGTGTTGGACTGTTCATTTGATATAAGTTGTTAGTATTAGACTAAGAAAGCATACGTGTGATGTTTATGTAAAATACAATATAGATACTTCTTATAAAATTACTAACTTACTTATTATAATTATTAAATGATTAAAAAAATAGCAATTCAGTGAAGTCCCGCTAATGAGACCAGTTGAGTAGAAACTGCTTCTTAATACCAATGTATATCGAATCTTATAATAATTAATATGTCTTATTAGCGAAATTTGATTGAAATAAGAATTATTTTTCTTGAGAAAAAAACTACCTGTGCCTTTAAATTTGAAAAAAATAGCCTGACAAATTGGGAATTATTATTGAATCTCTGTATTAAGTTGTTCATATTTGGCTTTTCTACTGATTATACCCAACTGAAGTAGCCTTTGTCGGTCTAAAAATCTACTGTTTTGACTTAAAAGCAGCCATACCAATGAATTGGTTTCATAATGGAAGGAAACACTGTGACTTTTGGGAAAATGGAGGTTATTTTGCAAGGGAAAGTGCCTTTTAATTAAGACTCTAAAACTAGCCAAGAACTACAACTAATGTCTCATGTCGGTTTCTTCTATCATAGAAAAAATAGCAGTCATCAGGTTACAATAAAAATGAGACTCACAATTCAAACATTTAATCACGCATGTGTAGATAGATACTGTGACTGTATACGTAGGCTCTACGTCTGTTTCACGTGATAAAGTACATTAACACTTCATTATTTTCTCGTGCCCATTGCACGTCTACATAAAGGTATAATTGGTACACAAAATATTAAACTTTACAAAAACGCGCAAGTATAAAACATTGAAAATATAATTTTTTATGCATATGAAGAGAGGGTATTAATGCAACCCGTGTTTGACATCATGAATATATTTTAGAGATATTTATTCAGTCACGTTAAGGTAGTACTTGGAAATTCGTCTAAATTATGTTACAGCTCATTGTCTAACAACCATCCCAATATTAATATATTTATTATGAACCGAAAGTATACAAAATGCTTGCTACTGAAGTTCACAATATTTTATGGAACCGCTTGATTTTGTGATATTTGTTATGACACTAAATCATGCTTTTAATTATTTCGGATAATCTGCTTCAATTGGCAATATAATTTAATATAGTTTAAAATATTATTTTTAATTAGTACACAAAATTTCAATAGCTGTTCTCTCTATCAACAAACACGTTTGAACAAAGACCTCAATAAAATTATTGTAATTAAGGTCTTCGGTTTGAAGCAATATGGTAAAACAATATGCAGCTGTCAATTATAATCGATATTTCATTATTTATTGCTAACAGTTTTAAAAATGTGATAATCAGTTATCTGCCATTGAAGAAAATCAACAAAAACATGTCAGCTAATTTTTAATTTATAGGAACAGAACATAGGATTTTGGTCATATTAGTTATTTCTTTATTTCAGTCTCATCTTTCAACTTTGTATATCGCAAATAAAGTATATAATTTGCAAATCCTATACATCACAGTATCACGCTATTCTTAAATTAAATAATTATAGGACACTATTGTATAATAAATTCATTAAATCGCTATGTTATCAAGTGTCACACTTATGCAATAAACAAACAATCAGCTACCGGTAACAGGATTATCCGATGATTGTATAATTGGTTTAACAATTAATGGCATGCATTCACAACCAATCACCAACGTTGATAGGATTATCTATCGGGTACTTGAGCATATCCTTACATGTCATTAAACGTTATTTTTTGTGTATTAACGTCAAGACAAGGACTTTTTGATTTTCAAATTAAACCTAGAAGCACATAATGAACAAAATGATGGTGACAGCTATATATAATATATATGAAAAAAATACAATAAAAATTTTAATCGGACTGGTCAGGAAGCTATATAACAATTCAATATATACGGTCCATGTACTGGTAAAGTACCACTTAGTAGTTTTTCACATACGATTATGTGACAACGAAAACAAATTCTTTCAATTAACCTCCCTTTTAAAATGATTTTTATGAACAAAAGTTTGTGTACATTATTGTGTCACAAATCACATTTAGAAAGAAAGTGTCGGTTTTAGGCTTAATTCAATAATGCATTGCTGTTCACAATTTTTTTACCAACATTGTTCGGGCAATTAAACGGTAATGGGGTGAATTAAGTGTAATTACACATGGACGTGCTCATTAAACTTGTTATTCATTATCAAGACTAAAGCCAGTCCGTTTTCTAAACTATGATTACTTAACAGTAACTGTTGTATACAATACAATGATATTCATAACTTTACTGACATCCAAGAGACTGTTGTTAATCAGTTCATCTACGGCCTGACCGGGGTGATAAACGAGTTATTAACATTGTTTTTTAATCAGCGCATTAATTTAGTGCATATTTACAAATTTCAAGTTTCTTAATAACAAATGATTTAGCATTAATTTAATAACGCATTTTACAACGTATTAACGACAATCTCTTAGTTTTACCTTTGTATATATCACCTATAAGTTGTGACTAGCAATACTTTATATAATACTCGGACATAATTAAGGTAATACATGGACGTAAATTTAGATTTTGATAAACATCATCGGGTAATATAATATGGTAATTATTGAATTCCAAGAAATTACATTTCACCAATTGTCATGTTCGATGAACAATATCGACGATATTTTAGCTCGACAATCATGAAATATATTGCCTATGCTAAATAACCCGCGAATTTATGTTCTGACAAGCATATTTATTTTAATTAACATAGATCTACGTGGTTGTGATAGTTTCCTTTGCTATAAACAAATTATATATCATCTTAATTCATTATATTCAACTACTCACGCATAAAAACCAATAGCCGTATTTGATATCAATATTGCAATTTGATACATTAACAACACATAATGCTTTCTTGATAGTTTAAGTTTATATCAAATGAACAATCCAACATGATAACTTATTTTCTATGTAACGTTACTGTACTGTTTACGCGATATCATAAAAGCCGATAATCGGGCGCGTGAAAAAAAGAAAAAATGCGTCTACTTTAACTCGTCATAAATCCTCTTTTTCTGCATCAATTTTAAATATCTTTACATTTATAAAAACTAGAGAACGTAATCTTTTCAGCCATGTATTCATGAAAATTATATGTTGACTAATAAAAAATATAAATAGGGGGGCCATGTTTTCCGAACCAAATTTTACGCACGGTAAAAAAATAAAAACATGAGTCGAATTTAACATGCGATAAAAAACGTTTTACTAATTCAATTTCAGTTATAGTTACAGTTTTAAAAACTAGAGAGCTATAGCTTTTCAACAGTGTAAATTTATAAAAAATATATTTTGAAATAAAAAAGTTAAGAGGGGGCGCCATGTTTTCCGAACACAAAATTCTATGATATTTTTTTTCATTTTTGACCCATTTTTAACCAGTAATAAGTGCATCAAAACAAAACGGATTTTAATAATTAATATCATTTTCTAAAACTAGCGTCAGCTTTAATATGATATAAATAAATAAAATATCCAACCAGAAATAAAAAAGTTAATAGGGGGCGCCATGTTTTCTCTTCTTTTTGTACTAAAATCTAGAGGGGCGCCATGTTTTATACTTTCCCCCATGTGTAGTATTCGGCTCATTTTCACAAATTGAGGACCGCATGGAAACTACTGATATATAAAATCTAGCATTCAAATTATATCAAATCTGCTATTTTCTACTTACTTTACATGATGGAAATCTAAAATTCACATTGCATGCATAGTGTTCATTCAACTTTCAACAAATAGTCACCATCAAACAGGGGCACTATTTTCTGTGTAGGCACTTCCGTATTTTGGGTAAAGGCAGCCTATTTACTGCAGTCTTAGGCCTATTTCGCGTTAGAGTTATACAAGTATTCATTCTATCCATGAACAATTAGTCAGTGGAATATGTTGCCCTTAACTGCACAACAAGCAGTTGATGTTTCTAAGACCATTGTCACTGTGCCCGTCTTGGTGTCCACATATGCCAACTAAATCTACAACCATTATGTACAAAGTTTTAACCTAAATTCTTGATTAAAATCAATCTTTTAACCTGCACATGTATTATAATAATTATTTTGTGTATTATACACTCGCATTCAAAATTGTTTTTAAACTTTAACTAGTGCCTGCACATAATCTTCCGAGTTTTGAAGGAGTGCAGTCTATATAAGAAGAAGAAGACCTTGGTTCAGAATCTTTGCTAAAAATGACGTCACGTGAACAACAAAATATTGGGGCCTGAAAAGGGGCATTTTTGTGCGGCCCCTTTTGTGCTATTTTCAACGATATTACCGTAGATGTACCGGACAGTCTGCTTCAAATATTTCACGACAAATATTTAGAAACATATTACCAGGAAATATATAGAACAGGGTTCCTTCTTCACAATCATGCAAAAATACATTCCAACCTGCCTGAACGGTCACCTTTTATCGGCGGTCACCTGGTGTAAACGGTCAGTTTCTGACGCCCCCAACGAAATTTGTTCTATTATACACGTTGATTTAGCGGTCACCTGCTGTCCGCGGTCAGCGGTCACCAAAAGTGCTTCCCAAATACTCAATATGGCCCCTATTAGGCGGCCAGGCCCCGATCCGGCGGCCAGGTGCCGATCCGGCGGCCATCTATATAGCTTGAATCATCCGCGGTAATTTCAAACCCGTGTCAAAGAAAACAATCATCAGTTTACATGTGACCGCGAACAAGAACGAGAATTGCTTCGATACACGCTGTAGCCAATCAGAGTTGTTTATTCAAAGTGCGATGATGCGCACAAGCTTTATTTTACCTTTATTAGAAGAAGTGGGCGGGGATATTTAAATTAGTCGGTGCTCTTTAATTGATATTTTTTACTGATCTTTAATTGCCTAATTAACACAATTAAATTAATTTGCACATGTATCGGTAGCTACTGATCTTCACGCGTGGTGAGAAAGTTTGTTGATAAATGATGATAATTATCGAGGCCAAAATCACACTTGTTCTTTGCAATTAGCAAACTTGTTAAATGAAGCATTTCTACCAAAATCAGATCGATTTTGAATTTTTATCGAACGTCCATTCTTTTGAAAGTCTGTGACTGATCGCATTGTACAATCACACTGTTAATTTTAATCACAAATCCTGGAATTATGTCGAGTGCTAAACGTAAATGTATGACATTAGAGGAGAGGGTAAAATGTCTTAAGTTGTTTGAAAGTGGGAAATAGGATGTTACTAACTAGTGATTAACTTGTTCAGATAATGATTAGTGAAGCTTAAATGGTGACATATGATGAATTAGTTTTTGTCAAAAATTGGATGATAAATATTAAATGTGTTGGTTTTTAACAAATATTGGATGGTGAATATTGAATGAATTTAAGTGTACATGTACAACATAGATGTGCTAGTTAGTGCTAGTTATAATATATGGCTTGAGTATACATACATGTATATATTTAAAATATAACTTAAATAAAAATATATTGTTGCTTATGTGTTTTTGCTGTCTTAGTAGTAGTTGTTGTTGTTCCTGATGATGATGATGATGATGATAATGGAAGAGGAAGAACCCTTTACAACAAGAGGCATACTGTACTTTAAATTACCATTTATGTATAACAACCCATTATGATACACCAGGTCCTGTCTCATTAAATAAGTACAATGTATGCTCGAAACCGACCCCCCTTGCCCAGTATTCAGCCCCTCCATTAAGTGGTCACCTGGCTTAAGCAGCCAAATTGGCAGCATCCCTTGGCTGGCTGCTTAAGGCAGGTTGGACTGTATGTCAATATTTAAGACATGATAACACGTGACGCACATGTTTTCAACCCAGGGGGCGCTCGTGACAGGTTAAAATTACAAATGACAATTAAGTCCGTTAATTCTGCAAATTCACACTTTTTCATGCACTTTTTAAGGTTTTACCCCAATAATACCTACTTTTGCATAAGTGCACGGCTCTAAAATTTTGCATACTTCATGTGCAACCTAATAACTTTGATTTATTCTGTAATACAATAATAAATGACATTGTAGTTCACTGATTCCAAAAATTCGCAGTTTCGTTTATATTATTAATGTTTTAGCCCAATTTTCTCAAAATGCTCAAGGGTGACAAAGTGTCATCAACCGGAATTTTCATTCCAATGGTCTTGTCTACCGAAATCAGCAAAGAAAAAACTTTATTCTCCAATGCAAGGTTCGGTCAATTTTTAGGGATTTCGGGCCGGACTATTATGGTCAAATATAAATTTCAACAAAACAATGTATTTTCTGTCGCTAACTATCTGAAACTTGCATTGATCTGTCAAACGAGTAAAACTGAAAGTATGTAGGAAATCCACGTTCATTCGGAATGGCTCGGCACTTATACTTGATCTACTATGACCGAGATATTGCGATTTATTTATGCCATTATCGGGTCGCAGATATCCGCTAAAATACACCAACAATCATCGAGTACAAGTTTGTAACAGTTAGTAATAGATTCAATGAATCGATTTACGACTGAAAGAAGCATCAAAACATGCAATAATAGCAACAAATTGATATGTTGATGATAATCCACGTAACGGTCTTACAATTTTGGTACCCGACATTCGCACCAAGCATAAATTGAAGCATGAATGATGAAGCTTGAAGTTTTAAATGATTTAACACGTAATACTATGACTTGTGAACTGCAGTTTCCTTTTTTATGTATCTTGATTTTTTGTTGATCTGTTTCATGCTTCAGGCATAGTGATCAAGGCATAGCATTTTTAAGCAGTTAATTTTCAATTAAATTGGTTAATAAACTTTAATAATTTTTTTAGCTAGTAGTTTTTCCTTTTAGCTAGTGAACCCAAATGGCACAAGCTAATTTTAGCTAGTAGAAAATATCGCTAAATTCAACCCCTGTTTGTAGCAACCCATATTAATGCTAGAAGAAATGGTCACTTTGGGTTAACCAAGAATTTGGCCTTTCAATAAGTCTAAGTCCAAAATTAGGTCAAGGTGAAGGTCAAAATGTAGTCAGGTGATACAGGCGCATGGAGAGTGGTCATATACAACATCCATGCAAGTTTGAAACTTTGTAGCAAGCCATATTAATGCTAGAAGAAACAATCAATTTGGGTTAACCAGGCCGGACGGACAAACAGACGGACGGACAGTAGAATCACTATATGCCACCCGATCTATCGATACGGGGGCATAAAAATATATCTGATTACTTAATATAGCTAGTTTTCGATAGAGAATTGTAATATCGAGGACAAAAATCGTAAAATTAATTGACAGCTCATACAATGGAAATGTATATTATGTTGGAAAAAGAACTTTAAGAAAAAATGATAAAATACTGAAAGAAACTTAAGGTGACAGTAACTGTTGTAGGCTATAATGGACTCTTGTTGTTAAAAAAAGTGAGGATTTCTAAACTTTATAAGAAAACATGAAAGCCCTGGATGATTTAACATGTATGTGGACTGCAGTTTCCTTTTTGATGTATCTAGAGTCAGACTTCCTTTTCTCAATTTGGCCGAAAATCGCGCTTGAATTTCCCAAAATGACAGGCTAATGACCCTTCCCAATTTTTGGAAAAAAGGCCCTGCTGTATCGACCCTAAAATATGACCTTTTTATAGTGACCACATAATACAACCTCTATTTAATGACAATCTCTACAAAGTGATATTACACTACAACCTCTACATAGTAACAACACAGTATTACCTCTATAAAGTTCAACCTCTTCATAATGATGGCACAGTATGACCTCAATAGTGACCATGCCGTACAGTCACTCTGTATCAACTACACAATACAACCTCTTAATTATGACCATATTATATAACCTCTACATTGTGACCATACAGTATAACCTGTATATAGCGACTACTCAGTACAACCTCTATAGAGACTTGTTAATTTTAGAGTGACAAGTCAGTACAACAATATGAAGTGACTTTACACAACAACGTCTACATAATGACCACACAGTGTAACCTCTATGTAGTGAAAATAAAGTAATGTTGGATTATTTCTTAAAGTTCCTTGATGCATTGTCTCCCTTTGTAAAATTTGTATTTTTTTGGTGATTATTTCGCGGGGTTTAGATTTCGCGCATTCGATGATATACCCGCCATACAGTAGTGTGACCTCAATTGTGACCTTACCATACAACCTCTGTATAGTAACCACACAGTACCACGTCCATAAAGTGACCCTTGAGTACAACCTCGCCCCAAGGATAGTGTGATCTCAATAGTGACCATACTTCAAAATGTCTATATGGTGGCCATGCAGTACAGTAGCTCTGTATCAACCACACAATATAACCTCTTAATAATGACCATATTATATGACCTCAAATTTTAGGACCAAATAATTTGTTTGGTTTGGACATCATTCCCTTTTTCGCACGTGCTGGTTTTTCGCACATATTATAATTATTAAATATCCTGTTTTACATTTGAAGCTGTCCTCTATTTGAAGTTTTTGACGCTCATGCATGTACTTTGAGACTTTGATGCATGGTTTGGTGTTTATTAGGTATGAATTAAGGTGTACATTAATATGGCATCAAATAGACAGTTTCCATCTGCAGATGATTTTTTCCACTAGGTACATATTATGCATTTGTTTACGTCTTAAACAATATTTCTGTCAGGGTTGTTTCCCTTAGCCTTCAATCATCCCTGGTTATCCACAAGGCAGTAAAGCTATTTACCAATAGCTGGAGGTCTGTTCATGGGCATCCGCATGTCCACTCTACAGTGGGCCTAGCATACCGCATGTCTGGGGGCAGACCACCTCCGAGTCTCCTGCAGTTCAGCTTGAGGCCACAAAGGGCTCAATTGACATGTGCTGCCACGGGAAGGCACTGCAAGGAGCTTGTCTAAGGAGAGGCTATATACTGGCAGAGAACGCTTACGCTTCCTTTTAGCCTGAGCTAGCCAGTGGTGGAGGCTGAATGAAGGTGATCAGCACACAACACGCAACTTACCACACAAGTCGCATCCAAAGACCATTAAGCACACAAAAAGAGGTCTGAAGCATGATGATGACACACATTTGATATGCATGGCTGACTTACATATCCGATCTATGCTGATAGTGGCCATTGAGGGTCAGGACCTTACACTAGACGGTGACACTCCACCAACGTTGCCATTGACTCTGTGTAGAGTCTAAACACCAACCGGCTCAGACAAACCGACTGGTGCAGGGTGGCCAATAACAATACAGAACAAAACAAAAGTTGAGTTTATTGGGATAATCACAGAAGCTCTTTGACATTAGAACGCAAATTGGTGACATCTAGAATGAACATAAGGTTTCTCTAAGATTTGACCTAGTGACCTAGTTTTTGACCCCACATGACCCAGTTACCCATTACGCTTAGAAGTAGAACCACTTTTGTTCACTGTAGGTCAAAAGCGGAAATTCTGACCTGTATGGTCACTACATAGAGGTTATGCTCAGTGCTAAATTGAGGCTGTTTAGCATGGTCATTATATGGAGGTTGTTATAAGCAGTCACCATATAGGGTTTAAGCTACACAATCCCTGTCTAAATAATGTACTGTATGGTCACTATATAGAGGTTATGTTGTGTGGTCTCTAAATAGAGGTTGTTTTAAATGTTCATTAACAAGAGGTTGCTTAAAGCAATCAATATATAGAGTTTAAATTGCATAGTCCTCACATAAAGATTGTACTATATGGTCACTATATATGACCAATTTAACTCAGGAATTATAAGTCATTTACCAATTTCAACTTCACAAACAACCCCACTATTAAGACCAGCCATATCACTTGATTTTAAGTTATAAGGTTGGTCTTAAAATTTGCACTAAATATACAACCTCGCTTTTAAGACCATTGCACTCTATAACTTGACGGAGTTATATGGCTAGTCTTACAATTGAGGGTTTACTGTTACTTAGTGACTGAACATCAAAATCGTGGTGACATCTGCTGAATATTGAGTGAGTATTGGCTTCTTATTGCATTTTAAATGCAATAATTATTATAAATCAACAGGAATTTAATAATCACAACAAAAGTAAGACAATTCAGACATTTATCCACAGCACTTTATACAGGTATGTAACATCATTTATATACCTAAATAAAAAGTCACAGCAATTTTAACTTTAGTACCCGACTGGAACAAGATAGTTTTATGCCAAAATAAACACTGGGGTACTAAAGTTAAAATAGTCTCCCGTTTAGTTGCCTCTTACAACATGCAAGGGAGAATATAGAGGTCCAATTCTATTTCCCGGGAACCACACGGGGAAACCACATATCAACAACCACCATTCTAAACAACTCCTTTTAAACTAATACTAATCTTTATTTTCCAATTGTTTTTATTTTCATTTGCAAATTCTACAATGACTCTATTATTCCCAACTTAGTAATTATATGTCTTTTACCAGGGTGAACTTTAAATGTAACCTTGCTTTAAAGATCAACTCCATACTTCATTTTCTATAATTTAAGCATTACTTTCATTCTCCATAAAATTTGCATTATTTATAGTAACTGTTTTAAATTATGGCCTCCAACCTCCCCTTTAGCCATTCCTTCACCACCATGTTAAAATCAAACTTTAGAAATTGATCAATTCATATTAATGACAGAACATTAAATCAATTAAAAATAAGATAAGCCTATATCAACGGTGCCGAACCAAAACCCTGTAACTCAATTTTGGCCAAAAACCTTTTTTGCAGCATCCGCATCTGCTAGACGTCCTGCGCATTTCTGTCTTGTCGCCATCTAAGTAACGCGATTGGGTCTTTAGATGGCGACAAGAAAGAAATGCGTGGGACGTCTAGGAGATGCAGATGCTGCAAAAAGTTTTCGCGCCAAAACTGAGTTACGGGGTTTTGGTTCGGCACCGTCGATTTAATGCTTTACATGTGTAATACATAATTTGATTTTAGATATAGAACTTAGTCAAGCATTATTATCAAACGTCTTAAAGTGTTATCTATTTAAGCAGCTTTATAATAGGTTATAGTTGATACTAAATCAACAGGTATTTAATATTCGCAAAAAAACAGAAAAAATAAGACAATTCAGACATTTATACTTGAGTTTTGTTCATAAACAACATTTTATATAGGTTTTAAATGTCTGTGACATCAACACAATATACAAAGAATGTCACATGACATCATTTACATATCTAAATTAAAAGTCATGCTACTTTAACTTTAGTACCTGACTGGTAAAAGATAGTTTTATGCCAAAATAAAACACTTTGGTACTAAATTTAAAATAGTCTCCCGTTTAGTTGCCACTTACAAGATGCATGGGAGTAAGACAGGTGTCCAATTCTACTTCTTGGGAAAATAGCATATCGACGGTGTCGAACCAAAACCCAGTAACTAAATTTTGACGCGAAAACTTTGTTTGCAGCATCCACATCTGCTAGACATCCCGCGCATTTCTGTCTTGTCGCCATCTAAGTAACGCGATTGGCTCTTTAGATGGCAACAAGACAGAAATGCGTGGAACGTCTAGCAGATGCGGACGCTGCAAAAAAAGTTATCGTGTTAAAATTGAGTTACGAGGTTTTGGTTTGGCACCGTCGATATCTACTACTGCTTTTGACGCCAACTCTATTACTTCATTTTTCACGATTTAAGCATTAGTTTCATTTCGTATAAAATTTGCATTATTTATATTTACTGTTTTAAATTATGGCCTCCAACCTCCCCTTATAGCCATCCCTTCACCACCATTTCAAAATCTCAGTGCTTAAATTTCTAAAGATTGAATTTATATTTTATTAATTCATTTAATGACTGAATATTAAATCAATATGATAAATAAGATACTATAATTAGTAATCCTATATTTTGTTTGACATGTGAAATATTTCATTTTAGTTACCATACTAAGTCATGACTGAATATTAAATCAATAAGATATATAGGATACTATAATTAGTAATCCTATATTTTACTTGACATGTGAAATATTTCATTTTAGTTACAGTACTAAGTCAAACACAATAAATAAGTCTTAAAGAGGTATTTGTTAAAGCAGCTTTTAAAAAATGTTATAGGAAAAGTTTCAGAAGTCAAGATATGTGAATTACCTGAAATTCATTCGTTTGGATTTTCCTGACAATTTCATACGTAAAATGTATGAAATTCATACGTGAGACTCAACGTACGTTTAACGTATGTAAACTTTTCATACGTATTTCATATGAATCTTCACAAATAAAATTCTTTAACGTATGAAATTCATACAGGACAAATATTTTTAATTATTTATTGAAAAATAGGGCAATTAACAACTTTCTTACAAGGTTATATATTTTAGCGTATGAAATTTATATGTTAAACATCAAAATATTTTGTGGTTAAAACATTTGATTTTGATTTTCATAAAATTTTGAGAATAAATTAGCTAATAAAAAATATCACACAATATTTATTTCTCTTAATTTTGCTCATAATGCATCAAAGATGGAAAAAATCCCATTAATAATATTTAGACCCACATACCTACACTATATAGGGCCTATATAGCCTACATATAACTAATTAAATGACTCTTACTTTAAGATCAGTAGAATCTAGGCTCACTAGATCTATTTATAGCCAATGGGCAATTAAATTACTTTGCTAATTTTATTTTATTTAGTTAACGCCAAGGTTTTTCAAAAAAATGTTTGTCATGAAAAAAAAATCTACATCGATTTTACGGGCGGGGCAAACTTTCGATTGTCCGGAAAGGACCATTTTTTGCCACACCGCACGTGAAAGCATTCGGAAACTAGCGTTTCCTGTTTAGAACGCTGCAGAAAGAAGTTGATGAAAATGCGATTTGATGGATTAGATCAACGTTTTGGTCGAATGCAAATGTTGGAGAATGCTTGTGAAGAAGCCGTTAACCCAGCTGGTAACTATTTCCAAAGTTAAAATTTGCCCTCAAAAAGCGCCTGCTTTCGACTCACCATTATGGCGTTCTTTTGGGTGACAGTGGGTTCGTCAAATCTCCGGTTCATCAAACTTAACTTTCTGTACAAAATAGGTTATGGTTTCGTCAATTGAATTATACAGGGATTTGAGTTGATATACATAGAAGTGTGAACAAACACCTTTTTTATAAGATTTGGTTGTATTGTATGGGGTTGGCGATTGATTTATTTGTAATATTGTGTGATAACAATGCAATTGTTGGTGTGTTTTAATTTAGCAGTTATTACAATTTTAACTTAATTAAATGATAATTATCATCCGTTTATCAGTTTTGTTTGCACGTTGCATGTTTATCATACTATGACAAACACACACAGAGTAATAACATGGATGGTGTAAATCACTATATATTATCACTTTGACGAACCCGATTTTTGTTTATACTAAAAATTCATTTTGACGAACCGGGGATTTGACAAAACCACAGTAATTCGTTCTTTTCACTTTTGCAATTTTGACGAATTTTCGTCTTATTTGTCATAAATCAATGTTATTTTATATTCGACCATTGACTTGTATTAAATGTTAAGTCACACACAAGGTAGTGCCAGCCAAATGAAAAATCACAAAAAAAATAACGAAAAAATAACGAAAAAAAATCACGAATGCACGAAAAAAAATCACGACTATTTTAACTTGTTGTACCAGCCTGTTTCATTTTGGCCTAAAACAGTCCTGCACCAAAGTTAAAATAGTCTCCGATATAGTCGTCTCTTAAGAAATGCAACATACGACAGGGAGTGAAGAGAGTCTACCTCCACTTCCCAGAAACCGCACAAGTAAATTGACATTATGCCAGGTGTCAATCAGACAAAGCCTTCAACAAACAATCAGGTGGAGCAATCTCTGCTCTGGCGTAATGTCAATTGTTGATGGATGGACAATGGATAGAGAAAGAGTGATCATGAAAGCTCACTTGATATGTCATCAAATAATGCCTGGCTCACTTGATATGTCATCATATAATGACTGGCTTGCTTGGTGTGCTTCACTTGATATGTCATCATATAATGCCTAGCTCACTTGGTGTGCTTCACTTGATATGTCATCATATAATGCCTGGCTTGCTTGGTGTGCTTCACTTGATATGTCATCATATAATGCCTGGCTCGCTTGATGTGCTTCACTTGATATGTCATCATATAATGCCTGCCTTGCTTGGTGTGCTTCACTTGATATGTCATCATAGTGCTTCACTTGATATGTCATCATATTATGCCTGGCTTGCTTGGTGTGCTTCACTTGATATGTCATCATATAATGCCTGGCTCGCTTGATGTGCTTCACTTGATATGTCATCATATAATGCCTGCCTCGCTTGATGTGCTTCACTTGATATGTCATCATATAATGCCTGGCTTGCTTGGTGTGCTTCACTTGATATGTCATCATATAATGCCTGGCTTGCTTGGTGTGCTTCACTTGATATGTCATCATATAATGCCTGGATCTCTTGATGTGCTTTACTTGATATGTCATCATATAATGCCTGCCTCGCTTGATGTGCTTTACTTGATATGTCATCATATAATGCCTGCCTCGCTTGATGTGCTTTACTTGATATGTCATCATATAATGCCTGCCTCGCTTGATGTGCTTTACTTGATATGTCATCATATAATGCCTGCCTCGCTTGATGTGCTTTACTTGATATGTCATCATATAATGCCTGCCTCGCTTGATGTGCTTCACTTGATATGTCATCATATAATGCCTGCCTCGCTTGATGTGCTTCACTTGATATGTCATCATATAATGCCTGGCTCGCATGATGTGCTTCACTTGATATGTCATCATATAATGCCTGGCTTGCTTGGTGTGCTTCACTTGATATGTCATCATATAATGCCTGGATCTCTTGATGTGCTTTACTTGATATGTCATCATATAATGCCTGCCTCGCTTGATGTGCTTTACTTGATATGTCATCATATAATGCCTGCCTCGCTTGATGTGCTTTACTTGATATGTCATCATATAATGCCTGCCTCGCTTGATGTGCTTCACTTGATATGTCATCATATAATGCCTGGCTTGCTTGGTGTGCTTCACTTGATATGTCATCATATAATGCCTGGCTTGCTTGGTGTGCTTCACTTGATATGTCATCATATAATGCCTGGATCTCTTGATGTGCTTTACTTGATATGTCATCATATAATGCCTGCCTCGCTTGATGTGCTTTACTTGATATGTCATCATATAATGCCTGCCTCGCTTGATGTGCTTTACTTGATATGTCATCATATAATGCCTGCCTCGCTTGATGTGCTTTACTTGATATGTCATCATATAATGCCTGCCTCGCTTGATGTGCTTTACTTGATATGTCATCATATAATGCCTGCCTCGCTTGATGTGCTTCACTTGATATGTCATCATATAATGCCTGCCTCGCATGATGTGCTTCACTTGATATGTCATCATATAATGCCTGCCTCGCTTGATGTGCTTCACTTGATATGTCATCATATAATGCCTGGCTCGCATGATGTGCTTCACTTGATATGTCATCATATAATGCCTGCCTTGCTTGGTGTGTTTCACTTGATATGTCGCCTGCCTTGCTTCACTTGATATGTCATCATATAATGCCTGGCTCGTTTGATATGCTTCACTTGATATGTCATCATATAATGCCTGGCTTGCTAGGTGTGCTTCACTTGATATGTCATCATATAATGCCTGGCTCACTTGATATGTCATCATATAATGCCTGGCTTGCTTGGTGTGCTTCACTTGATATGTCATCATATAATGCCTCGCTCACTTGGTGTGCTTCACTTGATATGTCATCATATAATGCCTAGCTCGCTTGGTGTGCTTCACTTGATATGTCATCATATAATGCCTGGCTCGCTTGATGTGCTTCACTTGATATGTCATCATATAATGCCTGCCTTGCTTGGTGTGCTTCACTTGATATGTCATCATAGTGCTTCACTTGATATGTCATCATATTATGCCTGGCTCGCTTGATGTGCTTCACTTGATATGTCATCATATAATGCCTGCCTCGCTTGATGTGCTTCACTTGATATGTCATCATATAATGCCTGCCTCGCTTGATGTGCTTCACTTGATATGTCATCATATAATGCCTGGATCTCTTGTTGTGCGTCACTTGATAGGTCATCATATTATGCCTGCCTCGCTTGATGTGCTTCACTTGATATGTCATCATATAATGCCTGGCTCACTTGATGTGCTTCACTTGATATGTCATCACATAATGCCCGGCTCGCTTGATGTGTACTTCAAAAGGGTCTGCCTCACTTGATGGCAAACAAAAACACGAAAAATCACGATAAAAATCATGACTATTTTAACTTCTTGTACCAGCCTGTTTCATTTTGGCCTAAAACAATCTTGTACCAAAGTTAAAATAGTCTCCGATAGAGTCGTCTCTTACGAAATGCGACAAACGACAAGGAGTAAAGACAGACGTATATCTTCACTTTCCAGGAACCACACAAGTAAATTGATATTATGCCAGGTGAACAACTGAGCTTTCGACAAACAATCAGGCGGAGTGATCTCTGGTGTAATGTCAATTGTTGATTGATGGAAAATGGACGGACGGACAAAGCGTGATCACGAAAGCTCACCATGTCAGATCAGACGCATTACTAGTCTGGTTCCCGGTACCTAAATCTTACATTACATTACAGTTTAGGCCCGGGTTAATGTAACAAAGACTTTTTCCATGTGTTAAACAAGCTGGCGGTTGTATGTTAGTTAATATAGGGAATTTAATATTATCCCCTGAAGTGTTTGTTCTTTGATGAGATTTTGTATATTAACGGAAAAATGCATGTCTTTTCCATTTAATTAAAACGACATCACTGATACATGTATGTACCGGTACTAAAATAACTAATCAAATCATAAAAACTTCTGTACCAGCATGTACACAGTGCATGTAAATTGCTTTTGAATTCAAATGCCTGGTT
The DNA here is from genome assembly GCA_963678985.1 of Spisula subtruncata. Classification (NCBI taxonomy): domain Eukaryota; kingdom Metazoa; phylum Mollusca; class Bivalvia; order Venerida; family Mactridae; genus Spisula; species Spisula subtruncata. Next base: position 26,817,723 of record OY787662.1, read on the forward strand.
AGCTCAAATGGTGGAGTGTCTAACGAGCAAGGTGAATGTTGCAGGTTTGAATCCAGAAATATCTTCTTTTTTCCAAAAAAATATTATAGATGTATTTGCTATCAGTTGATACTTGTATTACGAATACAATGAGGAAATGAAATATTTCTTATACCAAAAAAAGAAAATATCTATGCAAAATGTAAACAATATCCGGCCATTACAGGGTTCGAACCAGGAAGCCACGTTTACAAGTCAGTCGCCCTACAGATTGAGCTAATCAGACACTTGCTTACATTCACAATTGCATGCATTAAATACACCCTGCTTCAAAAAGTTTTCCTTTTTTAATTAAGACTATTTAGTTCATATTTAATATGTACTAAATAACATTAATATTATTATTGGTGTGAATAAACTTGTAATATTGTAAAATCATTTAGTTTCGATGGTACCAAATTTTGTGGTTATGGTAAAAAATACCATTTCGATGAGACGTTAATTGGTGGATTTTGCACTTCAGGTAATAAATATGATGGTCAAAATTATTGTTTGATGGGATTTGATTTTGTGGCTGAAGGTGAACCATCAAATCCACAAAATTTAATCCATCACCAAAATAATGATTTTACAGTATTGCAAAGACTATGCATTTTTCCATTGATATACAAAGTCTCATCAAAATGACACTAAGACAACACACTGTAATGCGATAATCTAAAATTGTCTGAACAAACTAATGTACATCCGCCATTTTGATTTGACCACTGGAGTTATTGATTAATTGGATGATACCAGGAGGCTGTTGCATAAACCAGGCGCTATCAAGCGCTTTGTAGCACGCTGTTAAGGTACGGGTTGCTTCAAAAAAAGGCTTTGTATTGGACAAAGCAAAAAATGTATATGCTACCGGCGAGCGCTCGCAGCTAGCAAACTGTTGTGTAGCAAAGGGCTACCAACTGGATTTGAAGTGGTTCGTTGTATAAAAAGCAGTTGATAGCGCTCCTCTAGCAAAGTGTTAAGAAACGGTATGCTATCGGCAAACATGTTTGCCGGTAGCATGTCGTTGCGTAGACATAGTTAAGCGCTACCATATAAAGTGCTCGATAGTGCCTTGGCTATGCAACAAACTACTGTAAGATTTGAAACACTGTGAACCAGACTAACATCATTATGGTCAAAGTAAGAAGACACTTGAGACCATGCGTCTATAGAGTGTGACTCTTACTAGGGGTGTATGGAGCACATGGGATGTTTCCATAGGTGTGTCTTTAACAGCCTTACGTTCATTAACGAAAACGTCCGCTGAGAGAATTAGTTCATCACGTTAACTACTTATTGAACGATTATAATCAATGTTCGCTGCAAGCAATTTCAAGATGGCGGAGATAGACAATTTAATGGCCTAAATTGTTCTATTAGATTTTCAGCCATAGATTGAAAATTAGGAACTCCGTAATATTTCTATCGTGTTCTATTTATTCAGCTTTGGTATCCACACTGTATCACATATGCAAAACACATACAATCTACAATTAAAGTTTAAATCGCTAAGATTATAATAAATTAAATCAAATATTTATTTATCCGCCATCTTTGTTCGCTTAGCGAGCTATGTGTAAAGGTTGTTCGCGATTGGCTAACATGTTCGTGGCGAACTGATTGTTCATTAACGCGAACTAGCATATTGTTCGCGAACGTTGGCGAGCTTTTTCGTTAATGAACGCACTGCAGATGTTGTGTCAATATGGTATAGCTTGGCAAATTTGACATGAACCTGACCTTTATGCATGAATATACTATAAGTTTCTAGCAAATCGTGCAATATCGGTATTTGTTTTTGTATTACATCTTAAGCGTCTTCATGATACTCCCTGACTACGAATACATACAACCAAGGTTATAAATACTGACAAGATATCGACTGTTAAATTATGCTAATCAAAAGGTCAGGTTTATGTCAAATTAGTCAAGCTATATGTCTCTATCACATATGTAGTACACAGGTTGAACTAGAGGGTGAATCTCTTACCGAGGGTATATTACACAGGCTGACTACACAGGGTATTTCTCTGAATGAAGTGTAACATACAGAATGACTACAATGTGTGTCTCTAACATGAAATGTAATACACAGGATATATCAGCAAGGTAGGTCTCATCCCCTGCAAGAGATCTACTGATTAGACACATCTTGTGTTACATCCCATGTTAGGGACACACATTGTAGGTACAAACAGTATGATATACTTCATCCAGAGACACACCCTGTGGATACAGCTTACATGATACATATCCCCTGTAAGAGATACAACCTATTAATACAACCTTTGTTCTACACCTGTGATAGAGACATATAGCTTGACTATTTTGACCTGAACATGACCTTTATATATTTCAAGGTTCTTGCTTTGAATATATCAATTTCCGCAAGCAAATCGTGCAATACAGTAATTCAGATTTGTGTTTGTATTACATCTCGAGTGTCTTCGTGATACTCCCCGATTATCAAAACATATGATAAGTGATATAAACTTAAGTAATAATTCGACTGTTAAATTATGCTAATCAAAGGTTCAGAGTCGTGTTAAATTCACCAAGCTATACCATGCATGTTATACACCCTATAAGGGACATCCCTATGGACACATCCTAAGTGCACAATACACACACTGTAAGAGTAAAGGCTATTAGCCTAATAAAATGGGCTCTCCCATTTAATCGCCTTTTACGACATGCAAGGAAGAATGACAGAGGTCCTATTCTACTACCCTGGAACCTCACGGGGAAATTGAAGCCATCATGAAACTGAACATCTACACTCCTCGTCTCTTCAAACCTGAAAATACAGAAAAAAAACTTAAAACAGCAGTACAGACAAGATGGATAACTACCTATCTAACTACCTATCCAACTACCTAACTACCTAACTAACTACACATGAAAAACAAAAACAACACCACCACCACCCCCACCCAAACCCCCCTTCCCCCCCTTCCCCACCCCCCTCCCCACACCCCTTCCCCCCTTCCCCACTGCACAAGGGCAACCTGTGTATTAACAAGGCCTTCAAGTTGAATGTGTTAATACCCATATAATAGTCATCATGTAAATTGTGCTTAAGTGGCACTTGCAAATATCATCACTGGGTAGGTCAACCATAGAATAAGATTTTCTTGTTGTGTCATCGAAGTGATGGCAGAGTTCAGGTTAACATGGATAGTTATTAAGCATTGCTTTTCAACATCTCTTGGTAGGATTGATTAGAATTTGAATGCATAGCCCATGCTGCTGTAATGTTTGTACGTATGATCACTTGTACAGTGCTGTCGGGTAATTCTGCGCACCTAACGGTTATTAGCTTTCTACATTTGAGATTATTTTATTTTTAGAATAAATTCTAGTGCTGTTTGGATTGAAACAACCTTCATTGACAAATGTAAACAATTCAAAACATGGTACCTTCGCTAAACTAGGTCAAATGTCGTAACAAAACAAGATGACTGCCGGTTTTCATGACGTAAATTTTTTCGGCTAATTCTGCGCAGCTTGAATTGTTTTTTGTATAGTCTGTTTCAAAGATTTGTTTCACAAGAAATATATCACAGTATCGAAAAAATAAGTCATTTAGACAACGTTGACAACAAAGGAAAAGTCATTATCTATTACAAAATGCTTTTATTCGATTTATGTGTCACGTGGTATGCCAAATTAGCGAAAGTCGCCATTGACACTCATTTTGGTCAATTTTTCGTAGAAATATTTCTCCGATTTCGTTGATTTGGTTATAAAACTTTACATAAATAACACACATCTACAAAAACACTGAAGGGCCGAAGCAATACGACCCAGCAAAGCCTGTAAGAAATAGAAAGTTAAGGTGCGCAGAATTACCCGATGCGCAGAATTACCCGAAACGACTGTATACTAAAATACCACTGATAAATTGAGCAATCTTTATTTTTCCAACCCTGTGGCTTACCGGGTATGCCACATTTACTAGCCTTGGCGCACTCGTGTACATGGCGTAGTATATATCGAAATTCTAAAATAATTTTAAAAAATTAACAATACAAGTTTGCAAGTCAGTAAAAATTGTATCAATATCTCAATATGAAAAGTCACAATTCAAGTTCAAAGGTCAAATACTTCAATTTGCTAAAATAAAATCACTTTTTGTGTGGAAGTACCCCACCCACTTTGAACACTAAGCAATAACACGTAACTGCTATTTTGTATTGGAAAATCAATTTAATGTCATCAAAATAAATATGTTTACTAAAAAAATGATTTAAATGTTTGTGTTATAACTGTACTTTTATGGGAATGATATTTCAAATAAAAGAAAAATACCCTTAAAACCACTAATTTAGGGTTTATCTATTGGTCATATAGTGTCAAAAATGTCAAAATGAGCTCCAAAACCATCCAAATCATCTCTTTGGTTTGACTTTTATTGTATTTAGACAATATAAAACATATATTTGAAAAAGCAATACAATTCAGGCCTAAATAAGCGTTTAGTATCAATTTGCAGGAAAATGGCAACCAATTACTGGACGCCATCTTGGATTCTGAACATTGTGAAAGCAGAATTTTGCACGAAAAGGGTTTTCTTGAAGTTCGATCATAAGACTAACTTTGGTGTTAGTTTCAAATTTGAACAACATGTTTGAATAAATCACCATCAGCTCTTAGGCCATATAGCTCGCTGACAATAACTCTAGCCGTTATTACTCAACTCTTAGGCTATATAGCTCGCTGACAATAACTCTAGCCGTTATTACTCAAGCCTCCTATTCAAACAAAATTCTAGTAATACTGGCTTCTTGTTTTTAGTGTAGATTAAATGAGTACATGCAATTAAAGGAATTATATGCACAACATTATACAAACAAGACTGCGTTTAATAAACGCTTATGCCCCCGTGGAAGCCATGTCCATAAAAAGCTGTAAGTCAATCAGGGGCCATGATTCAGTTAAAATGTTTGATAGTGTTACATGGCTTTGAACTATAAGGGACTTATGATGGTAAACGAATATGCCACATTTGAAAGAAGTGCCTTGATTGACTTCATGTGTGATCTGGTGATACAGGTGTTATGGTTCTTTGTCACTGCACTTCTCCAAGTTGCCACCAATTCATATACCAAGTTTCAAGTCAATATTTTAAATACTTTTGAAGATACGCTCCAGACAAACAATTATCATGAAAATGCTGAAGGGGAGATAATTCAAAATGTAAGACAGACAGAGTTATGGTTCTTGGTCCATGCACTTCTACAAGCTACCATCTATTTATATATCAAGTTTTAAGGCAATATCTTAAACAATTTTGAAGATAAACTCCGGTCAAAATTTTATTCTGAAAATACTAAAGGGGAGATAATTAAAAGTTTAAGACAGACAGAGTTATATTGCTTGGTCATTGCACTTCTCCAAGTTGCCATCTTTTTATATTCCAAGTTTCAAGTCAATATGTTAAATAGTTTTGAAGATATACTCAGAGCAAAATTTGACTATAAAAACACGAAAGGGGAGATGATTCAAAATTTAAGACAGACAGAGTTATGGTACTTTGTCAATGCACTTCTCCAAGTTGCCATCTATTTATATATCATATTTCAAGTCAATATGTTAAATAGTTTTGAAGATACGCTCCAGACAAAATTTTATTGTGAAAATACTAAAGGGGAGATAAGTCTAAGTCCAAAATTAGGTCAAGGTGAAGGTCAAAATGGAGTCAGGTGATACAGGTGTGTGGAGAGTGGTCATATACAACATCCATGCAAGTATGAAAGCTTTGTAGCAAGCCATATTAATGCTAGAAGAAACGGTCAATTTGGGTTAACCAAGAATTTGGCCTTTCAATAAGTCTAAGTCCAAAATTAGGTCAAGGTGAAGGTCAAAATGGAGTCAGGTGATACAGGCGCGTGGAGAGTGTTCATATACAACATCCATGCAAGTTTGAAAGCTTTGTAGCAAGCCATATTAATGCTAGAAGAAACGGTCAATTTGGGTTAACCAGGGCGGACGGACGAACGGACGGATGGACGTTCTCACTGACTTGACATTGTGGGGTTTTCTTTTGTTCATCCTTTTGTTTGTAAAACCCCATAAGCAACATTTTGCACCCCGTAAGCAACGGAATGAATAGAATCTAAATATAGCCTATTGTTCCACACCCCACAACTACCAGTGGGTGTGTACGGACAGACGGACGGACGGACAGGTGCATTACTATATGCCTCCCGATCTGTCGATACGGGGGCATAAAAATGGACAGCAAAAATGCATTTATTTCCATTTTAGTTTGTAAACAAAGGACAGCATTATATAATCACCTTAATATGTTGTCAATATCTCCAAGGTCAAGATCACAATTTGGTTTCAAAGGGTAAAAACAATAAAAATACTTATTTTACAGCATCTGCAATAAATACTTGCACAAAATTTTAATGATTTGTTTAACATGATCTTTTGACTGATCCCATACTTTCAGATTTCAACCATATGAAAGCGTATCACATTTAAGGTGATTCACTGGTGTTGGGTTTTTCTGTAAGAGGTGTATCAAACCTGTTATATTTATGAAGAACACATTTATGGTAATTGTTTCAGAAAATCCCAACAGTTTTGCTCCCTCTAGTTTTGAAGAAAACCCCTTCAACCGATTATTGTAAATCAACTGAAAAAGTTTGGCTTTATAACTCATAAAACTTGGTATACATGGCACTATGTAAGTAAGGAATCATTCAGTAAACTATACATATGCTATATTATGCAATTAAGTTAATAGATCGTTCAAATTGATTTAAAACAAGCAAGACATTAATTGAATGCTTCAAAACTACAAAATTTCAGGAAAAAACTCCCAACAGTTATAGAAAAAAATACAAATATATTTCCATAAAGAGCCAACTTAGTCGCCTAAAGCTTAGACTTTAGTACACACTGATTAAAACACGAAAAGCCATTTTTCGAGGACAAGGACGAAAGCGACTGAAAAGGAGATAAAAATACACATTTTGAAATAATAATTTTAATGTAGATCTATTTATTTCATAACATTTGCTTGGCTGGATTTTTTAAAATTAATTTTTTAGTGCTTTCAGAAATGCTGAAAACAAGGGAAGTAAAGCTTTGCTATTTTGACCTGAACCTGACCTTTATGCAGAAATATATTAAAAGGTTCTTACTTAAATAAATTATATGAATTTCCGTAAGCAAAGCTTGCGATATCGGTATTTCAGATTTGTGTTTGTATTAGATCTTGAGCATCTTCGTGATACTCCCAGACTATGAAACATACAATTGGTGTTGTATCGTAGGTAATATATCGACTGTTAAATTATGCCAATCAACAGTCAGGATTAGCCAAGCTATAACAAAATGAGTAAACGTTTTACATCCTGTGTATCTAGATTTCGCGATCATTTCATTAAAAGCGCTTTCTCAAATCCTTAAACCTTGGGAAAGTTTAAAAATCAAAGTCACTTCGGCATATTGTAAGTGATTACAGAACAATCCTAAGATCAATCCCTCCAGATGACTTATTCCAAATGATATTAAACACCTAGCTAATCTTGCAAATTGGTTACAGCGTACTGGCGTATTTAAAACGTAGATCTATTTATCCATATCAAAATTATTCAATGGTTTTAATCAGTTTCCAGAGTATTTTTGAAAGCTTATAGTAACTTGGCTTATTATAAATATTACAGTCATTTTCAATAACTTTCAGACTGTCTAGAGTTTATAATTTATTCCGCATTAAAATCCAAGCAAACAAGAGATGTTTGCAAATCGTATCATTGGTAATGGTCAGTGAACAAAATGACCTTATGAATCTATTTGGTCTACCGATGAATGGACAGATAGATATACAAGAGCAGAGCAATATCATCAAAGATGGGGGCCATAATTTTTGTTTGTTGTCAAAACTCAGCAATGTAAAATAAGATCCTTGTGGTTTTAATTTTGAAATAAACCAGACTGCGTTCAGTAATTTCTTATGCCCGTTCGAAGCTTAGTCCATAACAAATAGCTTAGTAATTCAGTGGCCATTATTTTGTTGTAATGATTGATGCTATACAGATCTTTCAAAATTAAACGAGAATCGTTTGTCAACATCAAGTTGTCTGTCAGGTGAATTATGTTTATCTAGTATACCCAAGCTAACAGTACTTTTCATTGAATCCTAGTATACTCAAATTAACCAAATCCCCCGCTATTCTTTCGAATGGGATATGTCCCTCATTAGTATTACTAATTGAATCGACTATCGTGGTTTCGACAATGTAATGCGTTTATGATGGTAAACAAGTATTGTGTTTATGATACAAGTATGCCAAGTTTGAAAGCAATGCCTTGATGAACCTTTGGTTGATAAAGTATGACTGAACAGATTTTACAATGTACTTATGTTTCATGAGTACAAAGAAACTTGAATGTGTTCTGCAAGTTAAAAGACACAATTACTGGAAGTCTGCATGTATCTATTTTGGATGTTTAAGTGTCATAATTATATAAACAAAAATATTAAATGACATAAACGTTTTTCATTTTGTTTGAGTCATAGTGCAAATATCATATCAATCATTCTGAGTGTGACATTGTTTACATGTACATGGATGTAGAAAATCCCAGGCGAAAATGGTCATGGTTTATCATGCATTCACATACATTCACAAATGTACTTCAAATTGTGAAAACTTTCGTAGAATGTTACTTTGTTGCTCTATTTGTGTTGTCAATGTACGACCATAAAATGATGAAAACATTATTGTTTTGTGTTTGTTTCTCTGACTTTCGTAAAGGTGAATGTTTTCATTTTTTATATTGGTGACATTTAAGCAATTAGCAATGTAGCGGTACAAAAGTTTGAAGGTAACCTATTATAGCAGAGATTATTACTCAAACAACTTAAAACTAGTAGTTAATTTCTCATAATTAATGTCCCCTAAATTGATTTGTGTTGTACAACCTTTTTCCTTTGATGCAGACAAACAATTAAATGTTATGGGCTACGCTGGTGTAATAAAAAATGATTTTTTTAAAATGCCGAGCTCAGCCTTTACTTGCCAGTCAGCTTTCTGCTGAGCATGGCATGCATATGTGTGCCTCCACCCGCATTTGAACCTGGGTCACTGGATAAGGTACCAAGCAAGCTAACCAATGAGCTATGGAGGCCATGATGTGTGCAAAATACACTACAAATGGCAATATTAAAATTGTGATTATCATGATGTGTAGAAAACATGGAGCATACAAAAATTAAATATGACATTTTTCAGAGGTGTGAAATTTCGCTCGGATGATCCCATCGAGCTAATGCAATAAAAATTGTTGAATGGACTGCCACCTGTGCTCGAGTAAGACCAGGTGCTCCTAATACTGATGCTCGACTTAATGCTATAAATTCATATACAGTAGGTCAAACTTACTTTAATGTTAAAGTGTTTTATTTAAAGTGTCACCTCAATTTAAATGTCCAGCCAATTTTTTTAACACATCTGCCTGACTCCTAAACTTTAATGCATCACCAGAGTCAGCAATTAAGGCATACATACTTAACTAACTAAAATTTCAAGCTAGTGATTGGTGATTAGTAAAAACCCTAGCCGGGCCCTGTCAGGGTTCAAACCTTTGCCCCAATACTCTTTAAGCTTGATACATAAAGTCACAAAGCTGAGGGACATGGAATGTTTGTAAGGTCTTTAACTTTCATGTCTTAGTTTGGTATGCTATAGTGTAAATTGCTGTTGTCAGCCTCATGCTATTGTCACTTTCCAGCATTTTAAGTATCATCTTTTGAGATTTTACAATTAGTTTCAGAAGTTTCATATGATTAGCAAATATCAATCTTGTTCTACATAAATGTACATTTAACACATATAAATATGTTACCTCAGTATAGTGCAGTATTTAAAGTTGTAAAGACCTTAACGTCTCCTATTACTGTAATGCAATTACCGTACAGAATCAAAGTACTGAAGGCACTGAATTAGTTTGGGTTTGAAATATTGAAAATGTCAATAACCTGCAGTTTTCAATCATACGCTCGTTAGTTTGATACTATAAGTAACATAAACATGTGACCATGGAAACATCACACTTAGTATAAATGGAAATAATGTATTACACAATGTGGTTGAACTATAGTTTGTCTGAGATCCCAACATACTCCACAAAACTTCAATTCTGGTATGATAAAAATAGGACTTGTGAAAATAAATTGATGATTATTTGCAATACATGAATATATGTATACGCTCCAATGGCAGCCTAAAGTATACCATGTTTAAGACCACTATAACCCTTATAGATGACCTTCAGACTTATAGGTCAACATGACTTCATCTACTGATGTTGACCTATCTTCAAGTGGCATTTTCAACAAACTGACAAATAATGAATTTACAGTGAGTCTATTAGTAAATTATAGCAAATGCATCCAATTATAGTGAGGTAGCCGAGACAGCATTACACTGAAATAGGCTCAATGGGTAAAAAGGAATTTTATTTTGTGACATCAACACAAAAGAGGGGAAAGGTAAATGGCAAAAAGGATTTTTGGAGCAATTATACAGATATGTGCAGCGTAAGCACATTTAATGATTATTCAGAGGCTTTAAGGTTATTAATCTTATCTAATTGAAGAATAAGGATATCCAATCGTATCACCTATGTACGTACCAATAGTTTAATATGGATGATCGGATTCAAATTGATTAGCAAATCAGCTAATAATTAACAATACTGGTCAATAAACTGTCTTGCCACAGAAAACTATTGGTTTTGTATGTACATAATCATGTGAATATATTTTAGATTTCTGTATAGCTATACAAATTGTAAAAATGACAATATGCTATAATAGTAAAATAAGGACTTAACTTAATTACATATTTTAATACAGGTATCCTGTTTAAATAAAAACTGCCCTCATATTAAAATGTACCTTTTTTAAAATTATATGATTATAGTAAAAAGGGGTAAAAATGTTTATACACACACTTGCCTGGTTACCCAACATTCTTAAAGCTTCAACCTACACTTAAACCACAGTGGTGTACATACTGAAATGCACACATACTGGCCTGGTGTTGGGCATGAACAAGCAATTGTAGAAACTCATGTAATTTAAAAGCACTTAAACCACAGTGGTGTACATACTGAAATGCACACATTCTGGCCTGGTGTTGGGGATGAACAAGCAATTTTAGAAACTCATGTAAAGCACTTAAACCACAGTGGTGTACATACTGAAATGCACACATGCTGGCCTGGTGCTTGGTTGGACCAACAGTTTCAGAGTTTCAGAAATACTTTAAATACAGGTTTGCTGTTTAAATGAAAGTGCCCTTATATTAAAATGTACTTTTTTAAAATTATATGATTATAGTAAAAAGAGGTAAAAATGTTTATACACACACAGGCCTGGTTACCCAACATTCTTAAAGCTTCAACCTACACTTAAACCACAGTGGTGTACATACTGAAATGCACACATACTGGCCTGGTGTTGGGCATGAACAAGCAATTTCAGAAACTCATGTAAAGCACTTAAACCACGAAGTTGATCACAACAGTCAAAAGTAATTATGAATTATGTGACTAGCTGTAATCACTGCACAACGTCTAAGTACACTAATAAAGACGTGCATTTTCACACTTTTTTCCTTCCATGAAATCAAAACTTTCAAGAAGCAATTAATTCTCAAAAAATGTAAAATAATAGTCACAATTATACAATATAAGCGAATTAGATCATTATTTTAAATACTATTTGTTTTGAATTATAAAAATAAAATAATAAAATAACGGAACAAAATGCATTTACAGGTGAAAGATAAAGAGTACTTTTACAATATATAGTGACACTCAGATAACATTTTACAATGCAAGAAAGATAACTCCTACAGGACACTAGGTATCTGGACCAGAGTGATAATCTCCCTTTCCCAATAATGGTATAAAACAATAAAAAAAACCTAGTGTTAAATAGCTCTAATTATAATATTAAATCAACAAAAATCAAGGTTTACAACTGTAGACCCTATTTATGCAAGGTTTGTTTAAAATGTAACTCATATAGAGTATTTATAAGCAATACGTGTTTATATTTGAGAATAAAAAATATATGGTTTCAATGCCTGTTGGTATGGATTTTTGTACAAAAATGATTATAATAATAGTAACTTGGTCAATTTGACCTTTTCCATGTCATCGGAAGTAATTTAAATATTTAAATTACTGATTTTATTAATTGACGTCATAAATAATGTGTTTCAATAATATGTTGTTAATGTGTTTTATTATTAAATAATGATGTGTAAAAGAAGTACTTTCAATAGAGACTAATGAAGCATTTTTGTACGAAAGGTCTATAATAGACTATAATTTGTGGTCTATAGACTATTTTATAAAAAAAATACGTTCTATCTGTTACATAGTTACTATCAGATAGTGAATAAGAGGATAATATAATATTATCAGTTGTAAAACATAAGAATTATGAACAATTTGAGTGGTGAGGCTCAGAAACTAGCCAAAGATAGGACCAAGTGGAAAGAGACCATTGCAAGCTTATGTCCCACCGGGGACAAAGAGGAATAAGTATAAGGAACAGCACAATTCTAGGTGGGACAAAAATAATGTGTGGTGAGACAAATAGTATAGCATTATTGTGTGTGAGACAAAACACTTAAAGGATTAATTCACAACACCATTCTAGGTTTAAAAGACAATCTGACATCTTTAGGAAGTCATGTCCACTAACAATAAGTCAATTCTTCCCTTCATTTACTAGATAGTGAGATACAACCTTCTTTGGCCAAAGATAAGATTATTATGGTTTCTTGTATACATGCAGGAAACATGGCACCAATTAGGGGGGAAAACTATATATTAGTATATCTAATTTAAAGGATTGATAAGACAAGTGAAACACTTTCACATGGCACACATCCATTACTTGGATGAAATGAGACTAGACTATTAAGAGAAAGACATTCCAATTAAAGGCAATGAAAAAAACAAAATGACAAGTCCACAGGAAGCACCTCCAATTTTAAGATAGACAAGGACTGGCCAACATGTTCATGGGAATAATGTATTTAATATGTGTATTTTTAATTATTTTTATATATTAAGACTATATTAAGGCAACTTGCTGCCCTATTTAAATAGCAATTAAGGAAGAAAGACAACAGGACGCCTTCATAGAAAGATATTGACCCTACTAGGCATGGGATAATATCTTAATTATACATGATTTTAATTGCTTTAAAAATTAAGAATGTCTTCACAGACAAATTGCAGCTTTATCATGAAAGTGTAAAGAAGAAAGACAACCGGATGTCTTCATAGAAAGATGTTGATCTTCATACTAGTTGAAAATAAATATTGTTCATAATTTCTTTTTGTTGTTGTTATTATCATTATCATCATTACTATCATTATTATTATTATTATTATCGTTATTATTATTGTTTTTGTTTGTGGAGAGCGGTGCACTTTGTTCTCAGGTGAGTTAAAAAGTGAACGTCATTTTAGTTAATGACTGGCGGACAAAGTATTGACCATATTTAGGTACTTTTTAGAGGAATAGAAGAAAACGTGTCTGTCATTTTAGTGAATGACTGGCAGACATAGGTTTTAGGTATTATATATTTAAAGAGAACAGAAGAAAAATAATTTATTTTAGTTAATAACTGGCTGACTGTTCATGGGAATAATGTATTTATTATGTGTATTTTTAATTACTTTTATATATTAAGACTATATTAAGGCAACTTGCTGCCCTATTTAAAAAGCAATTAAGGAAGAAAGACAACAGGACGCCTTCATAGAAAGATATTGACCTTACTAGGCATGGGATAATATCTTAATTATACATGATTTTAATTGCTTTAAAAATTAAGAATGTCTTCACAGACAAATTGCAGCTTTATCATGAAAGTGTAAAGAAGAAAGACAACCGGATGTCTTCATAGAAAGATGTTGATCTTCATACAAGTTGAAAATAAATATTGTTTATAATTTCTTTTTGTTGTTGTTATTATCATTATCATCATTACTATCATTATTATTATTATTATTATTATTATTATTGTTGTTGTTGTTATTATTATTATTATCGTTATTATTATTGTTTTTGTTTGTGGAGAGCGGTGCACTTTGTTCTCAGGTGAGTTAAAAAGTGACCGTCATTTTAGTTAATGACTGGCGGACAAAGTATTGACCATATTTAGGTACTTTTTAGAGGAATAGAAGAAAACGCGTCTGTCATTTTAGTGAATGACTGGCGGACATAGGTTTTAGGTATTATATATTTAAGGAGAATAGAAGAAAGATAATTTATTTTAGTTAATAACTGGCTGACTGTTCATGGGAATAATGTATTTATTATGTGTATTTTTAATTACTTTTCTATATTAAGACTATATTAAGGCAACTTGCTGCCCTATTTAAAAAGCAATTAAGGAAGAAAGACAAAAGGACGCCTTCATGGAAAGATATTGACCCTACTAGGCATGGGATAATATCTTAATTATACATGATTTTAATTGCTTTAAAAATTAAGAATGTCTTCACAGACAAATTGCAGCTTTATCATGAAAGTGTAAAGAAGAAAGACAACCGGATGTCTTCAGAAAGATGTTGATCTTCATACAAGTTGAAAATAAATATTTTTTTATAATTTCTTGTTGTTGTTGTTATTATCATTATTATTGTTATTATTATTGTTATTATTATTGTTATGGTTTGTGGAGAGCGGTGCACTTTGTGCTCAGGTGAGTTAACAATGTGACCGTCATTTTAGTGAATGACTGGCGGACATAGTATTGACCATATTTAGGTACTTTTTAGAGGAATAGAAGAAAACGTGTCCGTCATTTTAGTAAATGACTGGCAGACATAGGTTTTAGGTATTATATATTTAAGGAGAATAGAAGAAAATGATTTTATTTTAGGTAATAACTGGCGGATATAGTATTGGCCAGTTTTAAGTATTATTTAGAGAGAACAGAAGAAAACGCGCCTGTCATTTTACTTAATGACTGGCGGACATAGTATTGGCCACAATTAGTTACTTTTTAGAGGAATAGAAGAAAACGCGCCCGTCATTTTAGCTAATGACTGGCGGATATAGTATTGGCAACATTTAGATGTAATTAAGAGAGAAAAGAAGAAAACGCATCTGTCATTTTAGTTAATGACTGGCGGATATAGGATTGGTCAGTTATACATATTATTTAAAAGAAATAGAAGAAAACGCGGCCGTAATTTTAGTCAATGACTAGGGGATAAAGTATTAGCCAGCTTAGGTACTTATACATAGGAATAGAAGAAAATATGTTGGTCATTTTAGTGAATTACTGGCGCCTATAGTACGGGCCAGATTTAGGTACCTTTTCAAGAGAATAGAAGAAAACGCGCCCGTCATTTTAGTTAATGACTGGCGGACATAGTATTGGCCACATTTAGTTTACCTTTTAGAGGAATGGAAGACAAGAGGGCCCATCAAGTGATTCTACATATATGTGTGTTCTAGTTTAGATCGTGACTGATGTCGACACCAAGGTATTTAGCATCCTTCAGTGAGGAGAGTATTTGACCATGCAGCATGTATTGAAATTGAATCGGCTTTCTACTTCGTGTAATATGAAGAATTTGACATTTTTTTGGGTTCAAAGTCCCATAGTTTTCCCATATTTCAAGCTTATTCATGTTATTTTGTAGCCTTTGACAATCTAAAAGGGAAGTAACTGTAAGATAGACGGCTGTGTCATCAGCAAACTGAGAAGTAACAGTGTCGGACAGGTCATTTATATATATATAGAAGAATGAGAAGGGGTCCAAGAACAGACCCCTGTGGCACCTCATTGGTCGGACATGTAACCATTGACCACTACGAACTGAGATATCCTAATTAAGAAGGAATGGAACCATGCCATTATTTGATTGGAAACACCATGTTCCTGGAGCTTTGAAAGCAACTTAGTGTGATTAACTTTGTCAAAGGCTTTACTGAAATCAAGGAGGACAATATCAGTCTGTTTACCTGTGGACAGATTCTTAGATACCTCATCAACAACCCTATAGAAAAAGTCACTGGGAATCCCACTGGGATGAGACTGGGATCCCACTGGTATCCCGCTGGGAAAATTAGTCGGGATCCCGCCTCTCATCCCAGTGGGATCCCACTGGGATGAGAGGCGGGATCCCACCGGGATGAGAGGCGGGATCCCACCGGGAAAATTGGTCGGGATCCCACTGGGATGAGAGGCGGGATCCCACCGGGATAAGAGGCGGGATCCCACCGGGAAAATTGGTCGGGATCCCGGTGGTCGGCAGTGTTGATTTTTTACCCTCAAAATCTTGTGCAATTTAACAAAACACAGTTAATTAGTTCTTTGGTATTTCTTACCTTGTCACATGGTCAGATACCATGTTAGAACAATTAAAGGCAAGAACTCACCAGTTGCTGATTAAATGTTCAAGCTACAGATGAATCAGCTTGTTTCAAATAATGTCAGGTAATATTTGATTTCTTATAGGAAAGCTTAATTAATATTTTGTTGTAATTATGAATTTTTTATTATGTCAAACTAATTCATAAATCTTTCTATTTTTATAATAATAATGATATATTACTTTGCTAACATTTATTTTAAAAGTGTTTTTTGGGACTTTAAATTTTTTTATATAATTTTTGTTAAAGGGAGATAATATAAAAGTGTGAGACAATAACATGAGATCCCTCTGGGATGAGAGGTGGGATCCCACTGGGATGAGAGGCGGGATCCCACCGGGAAAATTGGTCAGGATCCCGGTGGTCGGCAGTGTTGATTTTTTACCCTCAAAATCTTGTGCAATTTAACAAAACACGGTTAGTTCTTTGGTATTTCTTACCTTGTCACATGGTCAGATACCATGTTAGAACAATTAAAGGCTATCTATTTTTATAATAATAATGATATATTACTTTGCTAACATTTATTTAAAAAGTGTTTTTTGGGACTTTAAAAAATATATATAATTTTTGTTAAAGGGAGATAATATAAAAGTGTGAGACAATAACATGATTGACCATAGTCGACCATGGTCAAATGGTCAACCACGGTTGAAAACACTGACCATGTTAGACCATGGTCAAGCTTCAGTTTGTCTTTTCTCACCATGGTCAAACGGTTTATAAACATTTTTCTAGCTCAAACTCTAAAAAAAAATGCAAGTTGGCTAAAAGGAAAAAACAACAGTCAACAAAAATAAGTTCAGTCTAAAATACTATTCAGGTGGGATCCCACCGGGAAATGTACTTGGAAATCCCGGTAGGTTATTACCCGGATCCCACTGGGATGAATTTCCATCCCACTGGGATGAATTTCCATCCCACTGAAATGACAACATCCCACCGGGATTAAGTCATCCCACTGGGATCCCACTGGGATCCCACTGGGATCCCGCTGGGATCCCAGTTCAATTTTCTGTGGGGAAGCTGAATCAGTTGAGTCTCACAAGAATGTTTTTAGCAGAAGCCATGCTGTAGCTCATAGAGTATGTTGTGTTCTGTGAAATGTGTGGACAGGCTGGAAGCAATTATGTATTCGAGGACATAAAGGGGCAACATTTGCCTTAGTCCAATCTGATGGGAATTGACCAGTGATAAGGGATCTTTTAAAAATAAGTGATTCTTCATCAAGGATCTCATAGTGCAGCTCTTTTAGAATAATTGGTTGGATCATATCTGAACCAGAAGCCTTATCCACTTTAAATTTTGGAGCAACTTACAAACACCTATAGGGATAATGACAATATATGACATTGCTGGGTATTCGGTGTTCCCAATGACAACAGAACTGGGATAGGGATAGTGGAGACTTAATATTATTAGTTGTATTACAGTAAGTTAAAAGTTAAACGAGAGTGGCTGTAAACATAAGCTTGTCTGTCAGATAAAATATGTTTATCTAGGTTTACTGGGTGTTACTAAATTACCAGTAGTCGACTCCACTATTCTTTTAAATGGGATATATAATTATATATAGTTCCCTCATTAGTATTACTTATTAAATCGACAGTATTAATATTATTATTATTATTAAAAGAAGAAACCTTTTATCATGACAGTATTGCTGATACTTTCTATTAATAAGGTATAAACTTATATTTTTATTTCATTTGTCAGGAAAATGCCTTGAGGTTATTCATATATAATTATAGTTTAATTTAAAAAGCATTACACAGTAAAGGGCCTACATTATAGCCTTTTGAAAAGTTTCATTGATGTACCTCAAAAGGTTAATCAGATACTCAGATATTAAAAACTTGCACAAGCACTTTAATGAGGTTCAAGCTACCTTGTGTGCATGCCCGAAAATTAAAAATGGTACTAAGATAAGATAAAACATAATCAAAGTGTTGATATTGCTGAAAGACTGGGCTCCTGTGGTTAGACAAATATATTTCCAGTCACAAAGCCAAAATTCCCTATTTATTGCAGTATTTGAAAATTAATTTCCATCCCTACTGTACTTCAAACATCACGAACCACAAAATATGAAATTAATTAATTTTATTTTCTCAATAATTGCGAAAATTGCGTAATATCCAAATAATTGCTTTGAAATGCATTTTCTTCAGTAAATTCGCCATAAACTATATAATTGTTAATTCACTAACACGGTGTCCGGGACAGTATATACTAGTTTGTTTGGTCATTTATCTAGAAAGTTACAGTTTTGTTAGAGAAAACAGCATTTTTGTGTAGGTACGTTAAAATTCACCAATAATATCAAATGATGTTAAAAAGTTTTCTCACATGACCATAACTCCTATTTCCATTATTGACTTACAGATACCGGTACAGTATTTCGGCAAAAGACACGGGTAGTTTGATACGTGGAGCGCGAGAAAAAGTTTTATTGGAAAAATATGGTTACGTTGTTTGCCCGTGAGGCGGACATTATGCAATTCATTACCATTACACAAGTAACTTGACCACTAGAATGGATGTAATATTTATCATTGACAGGATGGCAACCTTGCTTATGTAACATAATATAATAACCACCATCTTGAAACATTTATCATTGACAGGTATCATGTCAACCTTGCTTATGCAACATAATATAATAACCACTATCTGGAAACATTTATCATTGACAGGATGGCAACCTTGCTTAGGTAACATAATATAATAACCACTATCTTGAAACATTTATCATTGACAGGATGGCAACCTTGCTTATGTAACATAATATAATAACCACTATCTTGAAACATTTATCATTGACAGGATGGCAACCTTGCTTATGTAACATAATATAATAATCACTATCTTGAAACATTTATCATTGACAGGATGGCAACCTTGCTTATGTAATGTAATATAATAACCACTATCTTGAAACATTTATCATTGACAGGATGGTAACCTTCCTTATGTACGAGGGTCAGTCAAGAAAAACTGAGAGTTGGTGACTAATGATCAGGAGAATAAGTATTCATATATTGCATATACATTATCCTGAAATATGGTATCTCATCGATGTTATGGCGAATACCAATTTTGGGTATGAAAACTTGATTCTTGTTGCCTGGCAACCGAAGAAGACAATTCGAAGGCATGCGTTCGCGCTGTCTGTAGAAAACAATTGTGCGTTGCTATGGAAACATAAAGTTATATCGAACATTTTCTAACTTATTTTTTATTTTGTAATACATTAATCTATCAGATATACCTAATTATGGTTGATTTGTTCCTCCAATATCAAAAATATACTTGATGGAACTATTAGTTGTCACTTGATTTGTTGGTTTTGAGATCACAATTTTACCCCACCCAAACGAACGTATGGTGTTTTTCAAACGCGAAGTTATATTTTTTATTTCTATTATGGTCACTGGACTCCATTAGATACATTCATAATCCTCTGGAGCAGAAACTTTGAATTCAGTGATAAGTTTTAGAATACCATGGCAACGCAAAGAATACATGTCGAGAAAATCGATAAAATACGGGTAAAATAGTTGCTAGGCAACTAAACAATACAGCATTAGTGACCATTTTGTAGCAAACGGCCATTATTATTAGATATATACTATTCTACAAGATACACATGTTAGTTGTACTAAATTACGCTATATAAAGTTGAAACATACGTTCGTATTGGCAACAAAATCAGTCTCCCAGTCGCTGGCGCGAACGCATACCCTTTAGTGATCTTCTTTGGTTGCTTGGCAACATTATTTATAAGCCTATATCCGATCCCGGAATTCATCAGAATATCCGCAATGGATAATAGTTGACGATAATTGGTAGAAAATATAATTGTAAATACATTTTGAAGACTTAATTTTACAACTCTCAGTTTTTCTTGACTGACCCTCGTAACATAATATAATAACCACTATCTTGAAACATTTATCATTGACAGAATGGCAACCTTGCTTATGTAACATAATATAATAATCACTATCTTGAAACATTTATCATTGACACGATGGCAACCTTGCTTATATAACATGATATAATAATCACTATCTTGAAACATTTATCAAAGTGGTTTTAAATAATCACATACTTCAGTTTTCTCGGTAATGCGCTACTAGTTCTGCAAGGCAATAAAGCCCAAAGTCATCCCTGTGAATGACCACTTTTGTCTATTGTTAACATCAAGGTCCTGTTTGCTTTTCAGATTGGCCTAGATTTCAAAGAGACAGGCAGACAGAAGTTGACCTTGTAACACAGATTTGACCCAATATGACCCAGATGCAAACATGACCTAGATTTAGTAGATACAAACATTGTGACATAGTTTCTTCACTTAACTTCTCCAGTGTTAACAAGGCTTTTTTTTCAACCTATAGTTATTTATTTATTGTTACTAATGTGTTTTTATTAAAATTCACTCAGTCTAGCTTATTTGGCTGTTATTAAACAACTTTGTTACATCGTTCATATGTTGCAATGAATGCAAAGTGGGTGTAATACATGTGGCACGAGAATCGGGTGATGTTTTAATGATCACAAGCTCATGTTCTAGGTTGGAAAAAAAGACAGCAATACAACATCAGTTCTGGTTAACCATGGGACATATCGATGGCTTAGAATTAGAAGTAAGTGCAACTTACGACCTTTTATGATTCATACATATTTAGAATAAGCATCACAAGGCGCTTCTTATGATAAAAATCTGAACTTGTCATGTTGACCAAAATAAAGTTATAAAAGTTTGTTTTACCATAAGTAAAGAATAAATGTCAGACAGTTTTTCCGTGTTTTCTCAAAATATCTATTTGGTAGTTACGACCTTCTAATACTAAGCCATCGATATCTATACCTTATATCACAGTATCTTATTATCAGTAAGCGAGCATAAGCTGGCAATAATGTAGACATAATCTGGCCATACCTAATCTTTTTTTGTTTAGTGACCACACTTAAGTTTGAAACCCTATCTAGCTATCCTGAGACAAAAAATAAAAGTATCGAAAAAAACAAAGGCCACAGCTTTTATATTGATTGATGAAATAACTGAACATTGGTTTGCGTGAAAACTCCCGCGACATAACGGTGAACAAGTATGAAAACAATATTTCAATGAATTTTGAAGATATAAGAGGTTACTAACTTGTTGTTTTTTAGTTCCCAAGATGCTAAAAATATCCGTCCTTGGACGACTAAACGAAGAAACCAAATCGTTTCTTCGTTTAGCATCCATACTTAGGTCGAAAACATATCTAGCTATCCCAAGACAATAAACAAAACCATCGAAAAAACAAGTTGTAACGACTTCTATCTTCATCATTATATTGCTAACAAATATGACTTTTAAGCATTTTCAATCATAATAACCTAATGAAATAACTGAAAACTTGTTTGTGTGAAAACTACTGATGTTAAGGTCACACCTTTTTTATTTATTGGTTTACGAAAATCCCTACTCGATTTTTGCCAAATTGGAAAAAAGTTTCCTTACCAACCTGATTTTCTTTAGAAAAGAATAAAAGAAAACTACCATGACATGAAAGTGAACAAGTATGAAAACAATATTTCAATGAATTTTGAACATATAAGAGGTTACTAACTTGTTGTTTTTTAGTTCCCAAGATGCTAAAAATATCCGTCCTCGGACACTAAATGAAGAAACGATTTGGTATCGCCTGGATAAACCAAATTGTTTCTTCGTTTAGCATCCATACTTAGGTCGAAAACATATCTAGCTATCCCGAGACAAAAAACAAAACCATCGAAAAAACAAGTTGTAACGACTTCTATCTTCATCATTATATTGCTAACAAATATAACTTTTAAGCATTTTCAATGATAATAACCTAATGAAATAACTGGAAACTTGTTTGTGTGAAAACTACTAATGTTATTAACTAGAAATGTGTCCATGGGACACTGGTGCTCCTATTGGAATATAAAGCAAAAATTACAAAGGCCTGTAACTGCCATAAAAATTGACCCAACAAAAATTACATCCATTACGATCAACTACGCATTAAGGTAGTAAGTTTAAAGAAAATCTGCCCAAACATTTGTGAGGAGTACAACATACAAAATTGTCATTACTTATAGCAAACAGCACCAATGCTATATGCCCCGAGGGGGGGACACAAAAACTTATATGGGGAAAATGTTAATCTATTTTAAATTACAGTGACCTTAATTAAATATGAATCCTGAGTGGTCCCACTTTTACATTTGCAGCACCTTTACACTTGTAAGCAATATTCAATGCAGCAAGTTTCATCACAATATCTTATTGTAAATGAGCAGAAACTGATTTTCTATTTTTAACAAGACAGTGTTTACCAAAAAGTCATCACCTTAAGTCTCATGTCAGCGAGCATCTTAATACAAGCTTTCCCATTCTGTATACAAAGTTTGATTTACGTACCTAAAAAGTTATTATTAGCTTAACTTGAGGAGAATTTATATCCATTATAGTTATTGTGACTTTGAGCACATCTGAGCCCTACTTTCTATCTGAGGTGACATATTCATACACTCATCTTACTGTACACCATTTATTTTCATTAATGTATGCATTCAATGCTTTAACTCAATTTTTATCAGACCCTCCCACATTAAACAGTCCCAGTTGGCCTAGACTTAACAGAGACACACATTGTGCACATGTTTCATAAATATCAGGCCTAAAAAAGATGACACTAAATAATAATTTATTTTATTAAGCCTGATAACCTCCTTTCAAACGCTAACTAGTTTTTACAGAGACACAAATTGTGACAAGGTTTCATGAAGATTAAATTATTAGACCATGGTTAGTCGCTTTCAGCCAATCAACGCCTTGTATTTGCTAGGTATATATCTTATAGACAGTGTCTATTAAAATCAAGAACCTCGTTTACTAAAATCAAGAAGCTCGCCCATTCAAATCGAGAAAACTGTGCCTCAATCAGCTAGTTTTGTATATACTCAATACATTTAAAAGCACTACACAGTTTATACGTCATTCACTACATTAAACTTTTGTCACCAGAATATTACAAATACACAAATTTTCAGTTTGTTACAACTTAACGAAGACAGCCTTTTAGAGTTTGGTTTGTGTTCTACCAGTAAAAAATGAAAGCATCTAGGAACAATTGCGTTCAAATTCATATTACGGTAAGTTATTTTTTTCATTTAAGTTTGTTATTTTGGATTATCAAGTATACTTATAATAATTCAGTAAAATAATCCAACAAACCACAGCAGTTCCCATTTGATGCAATTACTGTAGAACCATCGAGAATTTTGGTAAGATAAAGATTTCCGTAAATGCCTTTATAAAAGTTCCCTGACAAATATGTAGACAAGTGCTTAGAGCGTGGATTGATACAATAAAGGACCAATATATATAAAAATTTAATTTGGAATCCCCCCCCAGGGACGAATTTGGTAACTGCAAGACCTCCAATCGTGCTATGTCTTGTCCATGTCATGGATGTTCAGCAGAATAATACCAAACTTTAGGTGTATACTTAAATAGTTAAGTTAATTGTAAAAAAAAGTTACAACTTAAATAATTCACCCAGACACCTCATTCCTGATGGGATACATTGTCGCCTGGTTTGGAGAGACATTTAATGCTATTTAATGCCAGACGTCTGACAAAGATAATGTTAATCAATTTTAGTTTTGAATGATACCCGGAGCAGATCACTGAATGATAGTTACAGTCTTTCCACACTGGATCTCAGTCTATCACAAAATACTTTTGATTAGCTTCACATCGTGAACGTATCAAACTCTCATACACAGATATAAAATCTACGCGTTTGTACTTTGTAGTTTCCTTAACTTGTGGCACTTTTGATTGTTTATTAATTGTGCTTATAGTATAATAGATCACATGGTCTAAGTCAGATAGAAATCTCGTTGAGTCGTCTACACAATATAGACACTCGCTGCGCTCGTATAGACAACTCCATTCGTTTTGAAAATATGACCTTATTTTAATAGATACAAAAATTGTGACAAAGTTTCTTCACTTGACTTCAAGTATGACAACAAGGTTTTTCTTCAACTTAACCAGGTGACACAAAGTTGGGGTATACATGTAGCAAATGAGAAAATAAGGTAATGTTTTAATTATAATTAGCTTTTGTTCTTGCACTGAAAATAAACTACAGCAACATAACGTCAGTTCTGGTTAACCATGGGACTTGTCTGTACTGACGTTATTTCACTGTATATTTCATTATCAGTACAAGAACATAAGCTGACAATAATGAAAACATAACCTAAATTTCTTGCACTGAAAATAAAGACAGTGAAATACGTCAGTTCTGGTTAACCATGGGACTTGTCTATACTGACGTTATTTCACTGTATTTTATTATCAGTACAAGAACATAAGCTAGCAATAATGAAAACATAACCAATTTTCTTGTACTGAAAAAAAGACAGTGAAATAACGTCAGTTCTGGTTAACCATGGGACTTGTCTTTACCAACGTTATTTCACTGTATTTCATTATCAGTACAAGAACATAAGCTAGCAATAATGAAAACATAACCAATTTTCTTGTACTGAAAAAAAGACAGTGAAATAACGTCAGTTCTGGTTAACCATTGGACATGTCTATACTGACGTTATTTCATTGTATTTTATTATCAGTACAGATTTACACATTGCTCTATATCCCAACTTTGTGTTAATTACAACATATGACCATCTTTCAACATAGGGGGAATTAAACATATGACCATCTTTCAACATAGGGGGAATTAAACATATGACCATCTTTCAACATAGGGGGAATTAAACATATGACCATCTTTCAACATAGGGGGAATTAAACATATGACCATCTTTCAACATAGGGGGAATTAAACATATGGCCATCTTTCAACATAGGGGGAATTAAACATATGACCATCTTTCAACATAGGGGGTATTAAACATATGACCATCTTTCAACATAGGGGGAATTAAACATATGAACATCTTTCAACATAGAGGGAATTAAACATATGGCCATCTTTCAAAATAGGGTGGAATTGAAAACACTGTGAAGGGTTTTAAAAAGATTGAACTGCTAAAAACAACCCTTGAAATTTTGTAACTAAATGATGCAACTTACAAGAGACCCAAGTATGTTAATTTTGAAAAGATAAAGTCGCTGGTGATAATGAAAAACACTGTATGGATCATTAATAGATAAAAGTTGCATATTCTGTTGTTAAGGATTAAAAGATGCATTTGGACTAATGTTTCTTGAATGATTTTATCCTTGACAATGATAGATACAAGCAGGGTTGTCTTTGATAGAGACACAAGCTCAGCAATTGCCTATGACACATTATAGGCGAGTCCACGAGATTTCTATCTGACTTAGACCATGATCAATAACAGTTAGCTTGGGACTTTATTAGATTTAGTACGGAAGCACAACAATAGACCTATCGGAAGCACAACAATAGACCTATCGGAAGCACAACAATAGACCTATCAAAATTCAGTTGTAATTGTACAAAAATATATATCTCACAAGAGACTTTACCTGGGTTTCCAACCAGTTCATCTCAAGGTTCAGTGGGAAACACATTTAAACTTTCTGACGATTAGTTATGAAGAGTCGCCAAAACTCAATAAACACAACAAAAACATAACTTTAACTTTCAATTTTTGTATCCCCCATACATTTTGATATTTTTAGTTTATTATCAGACATGACGCTGGGTGACTACAAGGGCAGTTCTAAAAGGACACAGGAATTTTATAAGTGTGAGTGAGAATCGGTTTCAACTGTCTACATGTAGCTTTGCTTTCTAACCTCAACTCTCCACAATCATTGGTCTATTCACCAAGGTAATGTTTTATCGAATTACTTGAAAATGTAAAATATTAAGCTCAAAATTAAATTATCAATGATTAAGTAAGTATTGACTTATTTACACCAACAGTAGCAATGCATATTTATAGCATATTTAAACCAAATAGAGTCAGTTGTGTTCGCTGAAGACATAGCTCTATTACATGATTGAGTTATAAGGGTGGTCTTAAAAATGTCGCAGATGTCATCACAATAAACAAAGAATGTCAAATGACACCATTCCCATATTAAAAACATCATGACTATTTTAATGTTATAGTTGATTCGAAGATCTCTGTCACAACCACGTAAACAAACATTCACACCAGTCGATTATTACAGGTGTGTCAGGATTAAATTCTACCATTAATAATACACTTAAATGATTAAAAATATAATGGTCATATAGCGCAGTTGTTATACTTGCTGCAATTAGCTGTTCAGAAATCGAACATTATGGCGGTTTTGACAGACATCTTTGAATCCACAATAGTACCAGATTGTTATATGCCAAAATAAAACAATCAAGTACCAAAGTTAAAATACTATAGAATCTGGTAAATAAGCGCATACGCTTATATAAATTTTAGTGACATTTTTATGCGCTTATTTTCGATATGCGCTTATACTTTTGCCAAATAATATAAGCTTATATTTGATATGCCCTTATAGACATGTCGTATGTCCCTATCTTTCTTACATATATAATATGTACACACACTATGCGCCTATTCTCACGACCACTTTTATGGTAAGGATATAGTATGCGCTTATACTCCAATAATGTGCTGCCACCTTATGGAACGGTCTTCCTGTGGAAATCAGGCGCATTGACTCTCTGACAGTCTTCAAAAAGACTTTAAAAACACATCTGTTTAAAAGTGCATATCAGTGAATCAAGTGAAATTGTTTTAGACTCTTAATGAACTGTCAACTAGCTGACTTTCGCGTGTTAAGCGCTTGAGAGACTTGTTATATAAAGCGCTATATAAATATTTTCAACTTACTTCAACTAATATACATTGACGGTAAGGTTGTATGCGCTTATTTTTGACAGGCGCTTATTTTCAACTATGCGCTTATTTACCAGATTCTGCAGTAGTCTCCCATTTAGTCGCCTCTTACGATACATGCAAGGGAGAAAGACAGAGGTCCTCGGCCGGTATTTATAAAGCATCTTAAGTGAAAACTTGGAATTTTCTTAAAATCAAAATTTTTCCTTAAGTGTATCAGCTAAACAGGAAAACTGATATTAAAGATTATTTACATTGTTTAGAAGCATTGTGTAAAAAGCTACAACAATCATATAGAAAACCTGGGCTATTTTTAGTTTCTTATGAAATATGGGCAGTTCTAAATTTTAACTTAAGTCAAAATATTTAAGTTTTCACTTAAGATGCTTTATAAATACCGGCCCTGAATTCTACTACCCGGGAACCACACGGGGAAAGCCACAAATCAACAACCATTCCAAACATAGTAATCCCTCTTAACTATTACCAATATTGATTTTGCCTATAGTTGCTTACATAGAGGTTGTACTTTATTGTCACCACATAGCGACTGTATTGCGTGGTTACCATGTTGAGGTTGTTCAGTATGGTCTCCAACGAGCTCATCAAGTTTAGTGAGAAACACATTTACACTTTCTGGAGATTAATTATGAAGAGTTACCCATACTCAATAAACAGACAAAAACATTACTTTAAATTTCAACTTTTGTATCGCCCATACTCTTAGAAATTTTAATTTTATTATCAGACAGTATTGACCTAGTTTTTGACCCCATATGATCCAGTGTCAAACTTGGTCTAGATTTTATAGAGAACACGATTATGACCAAGTTTCATGAAGATTGGATCAAAATGGTGACCTCTGGAGTGAACACAAGGCTTTTCTTAGATTTGACCATGTAACCTAGTTTTTGACCCCACATGACCCAGTTTCTAACTTAGCCTAGATTTGATAGAGAACAACATTCTGACCAAGTTTCATGAAGATTGGATCAAAATTATTGCCTCTATAGTAAATACAGGAGAATGCATATTCATTTGTAGTAACAGTGACTTTGACCACACATGTAAAATCATTAATTTTCTTGGGGGATTAAATTTCGTGCATTTTGTGGTTCACTTTCTACCAAGAAATTAACTACCAACAAACAATAACTTTGACCCTTGTATTTATAACCTGAAATGCAAATTCCAAAAATCTATGCCCAATCAAAATAGTCTTTTTTACCAAAACCACAAAATGTTGTCCCATCAAAATTAAATGATTTTACAGTATGCCTAAGTGTCTATTTGAGGTGACCTATTCACACATTGAGCTTACGGTATACCAAGTTTCATTGATGTATAACAGCCAATAGCATAACTCTGACAAAAACTTAGTTTGCGATAAAACTTGTGAAAAAGAGATCGATCATATGAATAAAATATAAAAAGTATCGCGCAGCACATCTGTGAACATTATTATGACTAACTCATTATCACTAGGTTATTTCAATATTTTACAAATTCATTTTAACTTTCCCTGGTCATTGGGCTACCTATGGAAACCTACGCTTGTGTCTCCCTGTGGAGATTAATTCGGTCTGCGGCGCACAGGGATAGACACTGCCCACACAGGTACCATTTTACACCATGGTGAAGTGTAGCATGTGGGTCTTGCTCAGAGAAATTGACCAGTGGTCCAGATGGGGGATTAACCCAGGACCTCTCGATCCCGAAGCGTGCGCCCTACCTCTAGGCCATGGCTCCCAAATGCTGATTAAATGTCAGGGTCAAGTTAAATTTGCCAAGCTATACAAAATTTAAAGCTCATACATAATTGTATAGGGTATATTATTACTTTAGAATGTTTTGCTATATTCAACTTTTTATAACAGGTAGTAAATTGGTATAAAGAAGGACTGCGGTTGGGATTTTTTTCTTTCGCTATAACAGAAATATCATAATATTTAAGTCTGTTATAAGTAAGTTCCACAGTAACATTGTTATAGTCCAGATAAAGTTAACAGTTGCAATTTATGACCTTTGAACTCAAATTCGGATATTGACCATGGTGATATATAGAATAAGATTTACTGTGTATTAACACAATGATTTCCTGCAATTGCAATAAGGCATACCCATTGAAATATAAAGTATGACAATAAGTCATACAGTGATCAGATTTACATGTGCTCTTAATTCTCTTAAAGTCATGAATACAAGTAAATTTTAAGGTATCCCAATAAGCCACACAGTGATTTGGTTTTTACGTTGTGCTTATGACCACATAATTTATTCAAGAATCCCGCAAAAAGCTAATACTGTAAACTTTCGAGGATACTAACTTTTGCGTTTTGCGAATCGTTGGCAAACTTTCTCAATTTTAAGTCTTCCTGTATTTGTACTATCCCATAAAACCTAAAATGACTAAACTCTTCTGGGGGCTTTGCCCATGTGGAATATCTTGTGGCGAAGATAAATAAAAGCAATTAGCCAGGTCTCACTTCACTGTTTAAAAGTATCATATTATAATTATGTGTTCAAAGACCATATAATTATGCAGCAAATGTGATAGGTAGTTTAAATTTGTGAATAACTAATATAGCATTGTAAATTCAAAATCATTATCACACAATTATACACTATATAAAAACACTTTTCTACTTGATAGACAAATCTAGTAGCTTAAATATGCAATTTAAACTTAATATGGTCATGCAAACTTGATACCGAAAAATAATGAATTATTTCAGAAATAAGAAACTTTCGCGTTTTACTTGTTCTGAACATTTTCACGGCTATTAACTTTCGCGAGTTTCTTCAATCCGCAAACCTAGTGTTGCTTTAGGAGTATTGATGAGATTACAACCAAATTACAGTATTGTCAAATTCATGATCTTTGAACAATTTTAAGTTTGACCTTGAACTATGAGATGTTGCTACCATTTTTCACATGACACACACCTTGTTGTGGTCGGTAATGAGGTGCATAACAAAGCTAGTTCAAAGTGGCATATCAGGTGCCTAAGAAAGCTAGTTCACAGTGGCATATGAGGTCCCTAACAAAATTAATAGTGGCAAATGAGGTGCCTTAAAAAAAGTTTACAGCAGTAGCATTAGGCATTCAAATTCTAATCAATCACAACAAGACCACAGGTAACTGTATCATTGATTTAGAGAAAATAAAATTAAGAATCTTGTAAAAATTATAATTTTTCTATAAAGGTATAAGTTTTAAAGTAACCAAAATTTCAATGTATCAAAAACCAAAATTGACTATCGATATCTTCATAAACTAATTACATTCATACTAAGCGTTGCTGAAACTACTTCCATACGAAATACCATCGTATCAAATACGAGGGCCGATGCAGTCAATGTTTGTGAATATCACTTTATCCTGGATACACTATATTTCCTACCAGTCACAGCCTTTTTACTGAGATTTTGAAAATGACCAGAAGTAGTTTATTGCCAACTCTGGGCTGCTCAATCCAACTAAACAGCGCTGTTTATTGTAATTGGAACGCTTATGATATGACATCGGAATATTAATTGAAGAAAATGTATTTTTGACCATCCACAATTTCAATAAGTTATGACAAAGCGTCGCGAAACAGTGGAATTAGTTCACAAATTTATTGATAGGCCCTGGTAGTTAAAGAGTTATTCAAACCATTTACTGCTGCGCATTCAACACAAACCAACATGACCATCCCCACAGCATTTTACATGTACAAATCGTTAGCTTAGAATGAGAAGAGTTAACAAGAAAAAACTGTCAGAAATTTACTCTTTACTTATGGTAAAACAAGACTTAAGAATCTCCTTTTGGTCAACATGACAAGTTCCGATTTTCATGAAAATAGGCTCATAAGAAGCGCCTTATGATGCAGATTTCAAATATGTATGAGTCTTAAAAGGTCGTAAGTGGTAGTTATGTACCATTGAATGTTTCAGGAAAAGTTTAAACAATGGACTATATAATATGAAGTTACATGTAAATTTATGCCCGCACACATTGGACATTGAAAGAAAAATATAAATGGTACAAAAAAAAGTTATTCTCCTTTTTCTATACTGGTAGTTATCAGTGATACAGTTACCTGTGTACAAGAGATGTTCGATAGTAATGCATTAATAATGATACCTGTTTCACACAACAACCAAACCAAAAGTGACAGGTGAGCTTACAAAAGTTATAAATAAATACCTTAGTTTTTGGCCAATTTGTTTACAACAAAACCATTTAAAGATTCAAAGCACTATTAATCTAGCAGAATGGAGAGAACATGCATTGGAAAGGTCTATTTGACCGGAACCCTTCATTTTCAAGGAGTTTCCACACAGCTCAGGTTGAAATATATAGTGCTTCTGTGAGTACCAATAACACCCCTAGCAGTCACTGACCATGTCACGACATAATAGGAATAACCGTATTAGAAAATTTGATTTTGATCCTAGATGCCAAAGCAAGTCTTTGGATCGTCACACATGTGCGAGAATTGCAAAACTTGATTTTTAAAAAACACATTTTCACTTTATGTCAAAGAGCAACTATTTTATTACATTCATAGTGAACCTTAATTATAAACAATTTGAATATGTGTACTTGAGTGTACAGTCAGCCCTCATTACGCCACTGTTTGTTCCCAACCAAAATGTTGTAATAGCAAAGTATGGTCGTCAGGAAAGGAATCATCATTTTAAATATGGCGACCAAAACTGGTTTGATTCAGTTTCATACTGGCTATAATCCAGTTAAAGAATTTTGAAATTGTTCTGGTCCTAAATAAAATATAAATATAAAATCAAGCCCAAATATCGTTTACTGTAAAATCATTTAATTTCGTTGGGACGAAATTTCGTGGATTTGGTAAAAAAGACAATTTCATCGGGACTTGAATTCATGGATTTTGCATTTCAGGTAATAAAACAAGGGTTAAATTAATGTTCGTTGGGATTAAAGTTCGTGGTTGAGGTGAACCAAAAATCCACGAAATTTAATCTCCCACGAAAGTTTATGATTTTACAGTATATAAATTGTAAGTGATGCTTTAGACGATTCCTTTGAGACAAGACAAAAAATATGTCAGGTGGGAAAAACAGCCCAGGGTCAGTGTCAGTATATCGAGTATAAATTAATTACTAAATGTAAACTATCAACCTGTTCCCAACATTTTGGTCTTGGAGTCAGTATACGAACATGACTGGATAACCTTGAATAGAATTTGTCCCCAACAATTTATGTTATTAAAAGAAATTCTCGGTAAATAGAGTGTTGTCATAACAAGGGCTGACTGTATTTGCAAGAGATGTTGAAAGCAATGCTCAATACCTATCAAAGTTCACCTAAACTCTGCCATCACTTGGATAAGACAACAAGAAAATATCATTCCATTGTTGACCTACCGAGTAATGATACGTGCATGTACACCTTAAACACAATTTACATGATGACGATTGCATGGGTTGTAACACATCCAACTTAAAGGCCTTGCCCACAGGCTACCCCTGTGCAGCTTTTTTTCAGGGTTTTCTTTTTCGCTTCACCAAATGTTTGACATGTTATTTATGACACTCAGGCAACAACTATGCACAAAAAAACATAAAGCATATTAGTCAAGTATTAATTGAAAACATTACAAAACATAACCACAAAAAGTATAAAAGTTAAGTACTTATCTTGTTCACCTGTTGAATTCTGTCCATATAAGGATTAAATGTTCCTCATTGTCCCTACTTACATTCTGGTTTAGTGGTCCATTCCATCATTCTAATTCCAAACGTCCACCATCATCTGTAAAACATGACAACAATTAATTTCTTGAAACCCAAGCAGTGAATAGTATCTAAAGTTCGAAATTTGTAAATTACACTCAATCATTGAAACATTTGTGTTAAAAGACCATTCCTTTAAGCGACCGTTTTCAGACCATCCCTAAGGTGGTCGCTTAATTCAAGTTGCACTGTTGCCCTCAGGAAATTATGTCAACCCTCCAGGCACACATTGAAAAAAATGCACAAACTTTAATTTTAAGTCTTAGGTGAACTTGACATGATCCTGAACTTTTAATTATCATAATTAAACAGCCAATATCCTAGTCTATATTTGACAAACCAATATTGAACGATTTGTTTGATATATTCAAAAAGCAAGAACGTTGCATATATTGTGGCAGGAATGGTTTTATTCCTATGTAAACTTTAGTATTAAATTTAACATTGTACAGTATTAACCATGTTTACAGTATTTATAGTGTACCATGTAACCACTGCATGCTTAACTTTGTAGTGACTATATAAACCTTACTTAGTTTGATGAAAACTTCATGTTTCATGAAGTTCTCATGCTTTCTGTTTTTGATGGGTAAAATAGGCAGATCTTTCTGTCTCAGTTCACGGACATTCACACGGTAGCTTTTACCCTGTCATGAGCTGAGCTCCCCTTTAGGAATTAATTAATGGGGGCATTTTATTAACTTTTGGTTGGATATTCTTAATTAGTAAACTCCAAATTACTCCTAACCCATATTAAATTATGGCTTATTATTATCTTACTTAAATTAGACTGTTTTGAGATTGATAATATTTATCAAATATTAATAAACATTAAAATCATTGAATCCTCACATTAATTGGTTGTCTTTGCTTTATTTTTTTCAAAGACCTAAATTACACAGATTGGACACTCCACTGAAAGCTTAGAGAAAATGCAAATTAACAGGCAGCAGATTCAGTTATTGTCCATAAAACTGTTTTAGTCATCCACTTTTAATGGACAATGTATCATATTGAAGAGCTAAGTTTCTTCTACTGCATGAAGTAACTCTTTTTTGTCTACCCCTTATAAAATACATAAAATTAGGAGTTAAAGATGCAAATCAGGTTTTTTATGATTAACTTGGAATTTGCATTAATTTGATTAAAATGAGAGTATGTCTGGCTCTTCGGATTCTACTGTTTCATTCCTTGATTGATTTCAACAAACGAGGTATCATTTTAAAGCTGAATAATAAATTTATATGCATAAACTTATTTGAATTTTTGTAAGTATATTATATCAGGAGATATTAGGTATTAAAAACAGACAAGATTTCGTGAGATTTCAGAAGGCCAGCCACGAGTTATCGTGAGATTTGGTACATGTTTCCAATCTGTGTAATTTAGGTGGTTATTTTTTGTTAATAATGACTATAATATGAAGTTAAAACCTGGGAAACAGATAATCACAGGTCAAGTGCCTAACAAGGGCTAGTGAGCCTGTTACAATATTGCAATATTCATGCATAACGGCCCCATTTAAATACATGCAAATCAGTGTTTATGCACCAGTCAATTGCATCCACGCCCAACCCCACCTTTGAAAGTTTGGTCCGAATTAGCATATGTGATAAAATGTCCCATCCCCGGGGATTTAGACAATAAGCAGGTCTAGGATTATGCTGTTTTTTTATGGAAAATCAGTAAATTTACGGACAGTCCATGTTTTAACTGATAAAAATATCAGTAAATTTACAGACTTATATTGAAAATTATATTTTTTTCCAATTAAAGAAAAAGGGCACACAATTACAAATATATAAATGTTCAGAATACAATTTTACTGCATTGAAGTAAGTTTCGGGAAATTCCTATGATTTTGAAATTATGCTGTTTTTTCCTATTTTCGAAGTTGAATTTCAGCCATCCAAAAGTATATGTTTTACTCATTTTAATGTACAAACAACATCTGAAGTGATTTACAAGTTGTGGAAATTAACAACAGCTATATTTTAGCATTTTCAGGAAAACTTAGAAATTTGTCATCAAATTGTCAGTAAATTTACGGATATTTTGAACTGTTAAAATACGAACAATCAGTAAATTTACTGACAGGCGCGTAGCACCGCATACTCAGATACTCGATCGAGTATAGTTGAAAATGAAAACTCAAAAAATAAAAATTGTTTAAAATTCGAAAAAAATGATTAAAAATATTTAGTGACAGTGTGCAGGGGGTAAGGGGATAATTTTGTTACCAATCATTATAACTCTAATTAGTCATTTTCAATGCTACAAAAATTAGTTTCCACAGAACGCCCAGGACCGGGCACCAAGTCAATCTACTGTTTTCAAAAATTTTCCCGCACCGTCAACCTACTATTTTAAAAATAGCCTATTTGATTTTCATGATAATCTCAACTGCACGACCATAATGATATTGTCATCTGTCTGGTGTTCGTCGTGAATGTACCACAGATCAAAATGACACCTGTTCTAACTTGTTTCACTCTTTAACTAACCATTCGGTAATTATTATAACGTTCTTCTTCTTCTTCTTAGAACTGCGTCTGTCTTGTTGTGGTCTATAGCTTCAGTTTGGATGATGTGGTGAACTGCACCTTCTGTTACAGGTTGTTGGAATTTTCCCCAAAGTTTGGTCCGGAAGAACATATTTCTGTCACGGTGGTTCTTCAGCAAGATGAGAACAGATTTGAAGTATATTGAATGGTATTTGTTCCTGTGTCCAGTACATGCATTCAGCTGTTGTCCCAATACCCAGTCTTTTCATATGTTTCGGAAAACCAAAGTATACAGTATGCTTCTAGCGCATGTTGCATGTTGTACTCACATTGAGTCTGTTAAAAAGACAATATTGTATCTAATCTTCTAGTATTGTTCGCAATTTCGCTCCGACAGTTGAAGCGCAGGGCATCTTGCTATTCAGTCTATTTTTTTAACAAATCAGTGAAGGCTTCTATCCAGGAGTGAGCTGGCTACCATTCAAAATTCCTCTCTAGTGTGGAGAGTTAGATTGTAGTATCTGTATCAGGGGTGGCTTTTTTATTTGTAGGTCCTTGACACTGAGGTTAACACATGATACCTGTTTCAGTCTGTTCTTGGATCGGCTTTTGGAGCTTTGTGTGAAGTAGGTTGGGTGGTAGGCTATTTTAAGGGCTTTATGCTCATGTCTTGTCTGAAGTAGCTTTCTTTTCTATTTCCTTTAATGATGTGGATTTCATGGTCCCAATGATACTTCTTAGGCCAGAATTTTGAACCTTAGTAATTGTCCATGGCTATGCTGGTTCTAGATACAATTTTCCATGATGTTCAGAACGAGTCTGTGGCATGCATTTCTGAGCAATGATGCATTTTTCGTGCTCGCTGCACTCGCAGATTATTTTGTACCGTATGCTTTTAAGATAAACAATGCATTTTAATTCTAATGCGAGATCTGGTTCAGGTATGTCGCTCAATGTAAATACAGTCCAACCTGCCTAAACGGTCACCTTTAATCGGCGGTCACCTGGTGTAAACGGTCAGTTTCTGACGCCCCCAACGAAATTTATTCTATTTTACACGTTGATTTAGCGGTCACCTGCTGTCCGCGGTCAGCGGTCACCAAAAGTGCTTCCCAGATACTCAATATGGCCCCTATTAGGCGGCCAGGCGCCGGGTCCGGCGGCCAGGCGCCGATCCGGCGGCCAGGCGCAGATCCGGCGGCCATCTATATAGCTTGAATCATCCGCGGTAATTTCAAACCCGTGTCAAAGAAAACAATCATCAGTTTACACGTGACCGCGAACGAGAACGAGAATGGCTTCGAAACATGCTGTAGCCAATCAGAGTGGTTTATTCAAAGTGCGATGATGCGATGTTTATATACCGCCGCTAATCCGATAATTGCTCTACTTACTGGTTCCGCGCGTCACACGCTGTGTGTATACAACGATACATCCGGGTTCTTAAAGGGAACCAGTGCGCTGTTACCCAGCTTCTATGTCAATTATGCATTGTTTACCGCACAGCGAAATATACGACTGGGAATCAGTAAACTGTAAACAACGGTGTTGTGAATTTTGTGACCATTAACGCTCAAAAAGCAATAAAACAAACGATTAGCATCTCTGATTGGTATATTTCATCAAAGTCGATCGACACAATTAAGGCTATAGATCTGTACCAATTAAAAGGTATTTACGTGTAATTACCGTATTAAGAGAAAATTGTTGTGTTTATCATCGCTCCTTTCAATTTCGTTTTGACGTGTTTTATTTTATTCTCTTCAAATATTTCTGACTATCAACATCTATCAATCATGCCTTCTGCATGACGTCGTTTAGCGTCAATAAAATGTCAAAGACAACCAAGCAGATTTCATCGTTTTTTAGCGGTGTTACTAATCCAGAGAGGTAAGTGTCTGCTTATTCAGGGCAGACAGGGCAGGGCAGATAGGCCAGTGCAACCCTAATCAAAAAGAGGCATACTTTAAATTACCATTTATGTATAACAACCCATTATGATACACCAGGTCCTGTCTTATTAAATAAGTCCAATGTATGCTCGAAACCGACCCCCCTTGCCCAGTATTCAGCCCCTCCGTTAAGTGGTCACCTGGCTTAAGCAGCCAAATTGGCTGCATCCCTTGGCTGGCTGCTTAAGGCAGGTTGGACTGTACATTCGTTTTTGTCTGCGCAAGTATGATTTTAACATTATGTATTCAGTAACACTACTTTCGGATACTGTGACCCAACCTTATTATGGCCGACCCCTATCTCAACCTTTTCGATTAAGATAAAGATGCAGGCATAACATGTACTTGAAAAAGTACAACTCGAAAATTTGATATTCCAACTACAGAAACTGTATTCAGATTTCACAATAAGCCTGTCTATTTATCTTCTAGTTTTTGATGAACATCATGCTGTACTTCCACCTTCACCATGATGTCAAACCAGGATATTGCGTGAAGTAATTCATTGAAGTTCATGATGATCAACGACTTACAAAATAAATTCGTTTTAAAGCAGTTTTTTTTTATCAAATCTTGAAAGAAATAATGAGACTGATTTGACATCCAAACTCCATCAGAGACATCTTAATCAATAATACAATACAAAATTTTCCAGGTGTAAGAAACTCCCAGACCCACATTCCTTCAAATTTCGAGTATGTTCAAATTATTCCTAGCTACGCCCCTGACTGATAGTCCATAAAAACAGCATAATACTAGACCTGATAAGCATTTCCACAGGGTGTGGATTAAGACATCAAATAATTAAAAATGAGTAATTCCCCCTGGGTCAAATCACCCCTCCCTCCCCCAGCGGTCATTACACCGTTGCAAAAAGTACAAGTACGACCGCCATCATAACTATAAGAAGCAAAATGTTTGGAAAAACCTTCAAGGTCAGAAAAATCCGTGCTCAATGTGCGCAATTAAATATAGACGTCAATGTAAACATCGCTAAACAGTTTTAACTCATTGCATGTTGATATTACGTGTAGAATTTACATTTTCAACTCAAATCCAAAAACTATAACTTTACTTACATCGTATTTTCCAAAAACGTAGGTACATCACAACAGTTTGAAATCTGCATTTTCGCCATTGGTAACCTTTGACCCGGAAACACTAGAAATGCGCCAATCAAAATGAATAGTTTTCCGGATTAATGACGGAAACACCCGATCATCATCATCTGCAGGTAGTCATGCCCGAAGCAAAATAGCTCGTGATATTTCAATTGTTCGTTTAACAATAAAGGCGATAGATCCACGCACAATCATGATATGTGTTCACCTATTACACAGAGTCTATTTTTAATATGGCAACCTCACGTGTTATGCATCGTGTGAACATTGAATAGCCTAACATGGGCGTAGTCAGGATCAAGGTCACAGAGTACAACTAATTTTGTGATAGATCTTCTAGCTAGGTTTAGGATGACAGGCGCGTGGCTGGGGCAAAATGAATGTTACAGGCCAAGGTAGGGGGGTTCGGGGGTATGCTGCCCCGAAAACAAATTTCCTGTAGAAGCCCTCAGACGGCATTTGGCGTATCTTGAGAAATGAAATACAGTACACATGACAATGATTGACAAGTTTCGTAAGTAAATCACAGTTAACTTGTGGTTTTGGAAAAGCTAATCCCAAAGACCTAATCGTATTTAAGGTATTTGCTAATTAATACCAACGTA
The DNA here is from genome assembly GCA_963678985.1 of Spisula subtruncata. NCBI lineage: Eukaryota > Metazoa > Mollusca > Bivalvia > Venerida > Mactridae > Spisula > Spisula subtruncata. Next base: position 26,857,008 of record OY787662.1, read on the forward strand.
CTTAATATGACTTGGAATTATGTTTTTTGCATTGAACATATCGCCTTCATTATACGTCGCTCGGACAATGCCATAGCATGATCCACGTTCGACAATTATAAATTTATTCCCCAGTAAACACACCGTTCAACCCGATACATTAGAAAACAGTTGGCACTTAGAAGACAGTTGTCAGTGTTTATGTACGCAAAACTCGCGGAAGTAAGTATTGCTTGTTTTTATATTCCTTTTGCAGGGTCTGAACAAAACAAAGTGTGTACATTTATTCGCAGTTAAAAGAGGTATCAGTACACAAAATTCTGAGCAAACCCGTGAATTATTTAGGGAGAAATCATGAAAAATGTATGCGATTTTTAACCAAAAAAACGCGTTATTTGAAACTTTGATCCCCAAAAAGGTATTTTTTGACAAATCCTTAACCTTTGACTTATACCATGACGAAATTACATCCATCCCCCGTCTATTTGCAGATTTACACACTTTTATTCGTCCTTTTCGCCGAGATATAAGAGTTTAAACATGTCATGGTGTCATGTTTTTGAGAACAATGGAGACAGTTGGTGATTAAAAAAGATCACATAGAAATCAGTCGCAAGGGTATAGATGATAACAATGAAGACAGTCTGAACGCAACGTTTTTGGAGCGCAATAACTTTGAAATAATTACGGTATACTTAAGTGCCAATGTGTATAACTGGATTTTTATAATGCGCTACCAAACTACCAATGATTTTTTTTTGATAAATCCCATTCACACTCTTACTGACCAAGTTCGTCATCACAGACCTGACTCAAAGTATAAATCGGGACGCAATATATATGCTTGTTTTGAACATGTTGAATAAACGTGGTCAGGTCGGAGAGCTTCCTGACCAACTTAATTCCGTCACGTTTTTTCCTCGTTCACAAATGTCCTCTCCGATTGATAAAAACAAGCAATACTGACTTCCGCGAGTTTTGCGTACATAAACACTGACAACTGTCTTCTAAGTGCCAACTGTTTTCTATGTATCGGGTTGAACAGTGTGGTAAACGTCTGTGTCTGCGTGAGCATTCTGGTGATGTTGCTGACGACGATTTGGTGATATACCAATACAACATGTATAGGCTAGTGGCAAAACCTCAAAAAGTGGCCTAGAAATGGGTACAAACCCCTCCCCATGGTAGAACATTTCACAAACTGTTTTTTTTTTGTTGAAGAGGGGGTCTTGAGCGTTGAAAAACGACGGTTGGGATCAATGTAGGTAGGTCATTTCATGGGCGTAGGAGCAGGGGGGCCAGGCCCCCCCCCCAATGTCTGGACCGGGGGGGCCAACATATCTTTTGCCCCCCCCCCCCAATAATCCAGACGAAAAATTATAATTTACGACCTAATATATCTCGTTATAGGCAATTTGCCTTCAGTTCTTGGTAAAAATGTATAGAATTTTTTTTTGCTCGCTTCGCTCGCAAAATAATTGCATTATATTCAAATACCTCATCACCCATTGTTTGCAAAAATACACTTGTGCCATAAATTGTACTCTTAATGTCCCCCAACCCTCCTATATGACTTTGGGACGTTGTCAATTAAAAGCCTTTGAAACAAACGTTTTCACCTTTTAAATTTAAATTTTATGCAAACACTTAATTGTGTTTTTGTGAGAACTTAAATTCCCTGCATTAAGGTCCTTTTTTGAATGCAAAATAAGGTATATCAGAACGCCTAGAGGGCTACGCCCTCCGGACCCGTGTATCTTGATCGGAATAACTTCCAGTTAAGACGTAATTACTTAACCAAATGACCACAGAACCATAAACTAACAGTTAGTATATAGATATAGATAGGAGTGTTTTGGACGTTTAAGAGTACAGTTTGTGTCTAAAATAGTTTTGTGCAAATATTGCGTGTTGACTAATTGACATAAGAATGTTACTTTGCGAGCGTAGCGAGCAAAAAAAAAATTTCCCCAAGTTGCCAAATGTTTGGCCCCCCCAATGTTGAAGACGCTCCTACGCCCATGCATTTTATGTGTGTTTTTAATCGTTTTGTGAGGCAATTATATGTCATAGTTTGTCCATGTACAGAAAAAGGCAGATACCATAAAATTAGCTGATTATGCTGTGTTTGGTAAGAAAATAACCATATAACATACTTTGTGTTGCGTAAAAAAACAACTATTTCAAAAAATATATCTATCCCTACCCCTTAACACCCCTTGATAATGATTTTTATTGCATTTTTCGCATTATTTTTACTTTCATTTTTTTTCATTTCTCGTGAAAAACTTTACGCAGGTGCGTACGTGCGTAAGCCCAGCTACGCGCCTGATAAACCGACACGTAAAGCAAAATAGAACAGTCGTTTTATAACACAAGGAAGAAATACAATTTGCATGGTGACCATCGCACGATAAAATCGTGCACTAGCTGATTCACTAGACTTTATATTATTGATGAATGCTATCCGACTCGTTAAAAAATCGTGCAACTTGGGAGTTTTCTCTGACTTGCGAATGGTGTGGCTCCTGCATGATAAAACCGTGCACTGGCTGATCCAGCAGGGTATACAATCGGGGGAAATGTCAACTGACTCTTTGCAATTAAAGGGAGACAATTTTAAATGATAACTTACATGTTCACAAAGACTTACCCCCCTTTCTTTAATATAATGAAAATACGTCATGTACAGTATATTTGCCCTTTTGGAATACTCAACGTAATTCGCTGCTTCGTCGTCGTGAGGAGTTCTACCGGACTGTATAAAGCGATGGCTTATATTAATAATGTTGTAAGTATAAATCAAAATACTGAAAGTACTGACAGGCTGGCGAACTGCTAAGGAACAATAGCTTTTCAAGTAATATAACATCAAGTGGTTTTCTATGTCGAAAGAGAGGTAAGTGCTGGACTTAACAAAAAAAAATAATAAAAAAATTAAAAATATAAAAATTTGGAGCCGCCGGGATTCGATCGCTGGACCTTAGCATCAGAAAATTACTAAACGAGTTGCTCAACCACCCGACCACGATCTCGTTGAAGAATGTTGACCTCAATAATTTACCATAATAAAATCATTGTTGCGCGCGCTATATCGCGTTAGTATATAACGCGTAGTAATAATTATCAACGCATTTAAACACCTATTCTTTTAATTTCATGCAATTTCCTTCCATTACAAGAAGAAACTAATATATTACAATCGAACAGAATAAATGAAACAAGGAAAGTTGAATGTTCTTATCTTGCAAAACTGACTAACGAGGAGGAACTATTTGCATCGAGTGTATAGATTCTGTGTTGTCAGTTTTGGGAGTAAATTCATCTTAGTTGATTTCATTTTTTAGGATTGTAATAGTCTGGCGCGAAATCGCAAGCCTAAAAATGCCAAAAGTAGCAAATGTGCTAATGAGAGCGAAGTCTAAACATACAGTGGTCTTGTTTTTAATTGACTAATAAACTTATGTCTAAAGAGCAGCATTATATTGAAATTTAAAACTATACATGCTTTGGATGATAGGCAAACTAAGTGGCGTTATACGCATAATCAGACGAACGGTGCGATATGTTTTCATGTCGACATACTGTAATATTAAAGTTTAATATTTATGTTTCAATTTCACATCGCTGTCTAATTGCGTTCCGGGCTAACCATCAGACAAACGGCAAAACGCCAATAACGTCAGTAACGTTATAATATAAAATTTTATAAATAGCGCAGTGTGATGGTCCAAGTAAAATGTATTTTTTTTATTCTAGCCATATTTTGTTGTAAAATGCGTTGCTCAATGAAGTATTTTCTGCACTTGTATACGAAGGGCTATATGTCAAATTGATGTAGTCTGTATATCTCTGTGGCATTGGGTACTAAAATGATGTTCCCAGTCTGCGAATTTATTGAATGAATAAATGAAGTTTTGAATGAAATGTGTGTACTGCTATACACGCCAAAATGACTCTAAGTACGCTCCAATTGCCGATGTGAGCATTCATTACGATTAATATACTTTGAACAAGCAAGAGCAGTAGTTGCACCTCGTATTTAAACGGCCATAAAATGTCCCCGGTCGTATTTGTAGTCAGTGTTGCTATCCACAGTCGATTACGGTTGTTTTGATGTAGTCACACTGGCGGTTTGACGGTAGTTATTTGCGCTACAGTTTTGTGTCCAGTGTGCATATACTTTTGTACGTCGCATTGGTTGGCAAAGACGCCGTACATAGTGTGTTTGAATTTCACACACATCCGCCGTGATAACGATGATTCCGGTGGGTATTGTTTGAATTAATGGGTAATCCGGAATTCGTAACCTGTCACTCTGGATTCGATTCCTGGTCGTGATAGGTCATATCCGCTATGAAAAGTATACGAGAACATTACTGTCGAGTTATGTGAATTGACATCCGCATGTAGCTACAACACAAGTTTATAATGATTACGTAATATATTGAGCTTATCAATATGGTGGTTTAACAGTTTTTTCGATAGCCTAGTGGTTGAGCGTTCGCTTCGAGTGCGGGAAGTCCCTGGTTCGATCCCAGGCCACGTCATACTAAAGACAAAATAAAAATGGTACCAGAAATTCCCTTGCTAGCTAGTTGTTCGGCATATGAGGAAAACAAGCGTTTTTTCTGCCATACCCTTGTGGCGATGGATAACATCAGGAATGAGGTGTCGAGAGTGAAATAAATTTGTATAAACTAATATGGTGGTTGTAAAAAGTCAAAATAGGTACGCCAGTGAACTTCAATCATGTTCCCTATACACTGAAAAAGTCTGTCATTGGTAGTTTAGTTATTTTTAAAAACAACTAATATAGCAACGTGATATCCACCGCCTGTATTGGATCAATGTTGTGATACATACCGGTATTCCGTTATATACATGTATTTCTAATACTGGCCTACCCAATCCAGATACACATGTACAAGTTGGGTATGTGGTATCAATACCAGTTTTACCAGTTTATTTTGAAATATGATTAGGCCACCGGCCCATACACGACATATTTAACATACATATATACCAAATGTAGTGGTTAGTGTGGTATTGATAATTCATATACACTTTTATAGCAATAGCATGTGATCAACAGCATGTATAAACAACAACATTTTCTGTACAAATGATGATTTCAAAAACTCCTCTCGTCTCTGAGAAGCATAATATAGGAACATTGCAAGCTGTCTTATTGTCCGTGTAACCAGTCTTACTTCGATCCGATATAAAGCCTCATAAAAATATAACTTCATTAAAGTATTTCTCTACTTACAACTGACTTCACAAACATTCTCAGTAAAACAAAGTATACCCATGTATCTGGCTAAATGCGCATCTTGAAATCGGTCATTTTCAGCTTCATGCACTACCCCCAGACTGTCTTACCCCTTATATACTATGGTATATATAGTCTTTTCATGTCGGTATCTCGCTAACACCTAAAATGCAAAATCCTTTGGAAGCTTCTATATGATAATATCAAAGAGATGTTGTTGAACTATATAGTTCCGACTTTGAAAACAGCGTGAAAGTATTAAAAGGGTTATTCCTGTCAAGTTGTCTTTTCTCGAATCCGGCCTAATGGGTAGAATAACGGATGTGGAAATACTTGACATACTTAGTAGATTGAAATCTAACATTGATACTTTGTTGGATCAGTTACATTTTGTGGGGCGCAATTTGTTATGATCGTGCAAATAGTTAACGATCATTGAAATAGCATTGCATTTCATAACAACGTTGGCTAGGCCTCCATCCGAGACACACGCGTATTTCACTTAGTTTCTCATTCAGTCAGTATCACACTTCATATAGCTACGTACATGGCACCGCGTCCCATTTTTTTTCATTGGTAAATCATTTTATCCACAAATTAAAAAAAAAATTATGCTGTGAAAATAAATGAAAATGTCGCTCAATGGTGGCAGATTTTAAAACGAATGTATCGAAAGGAAGTGCGAATGCATATTTTCATGTCTGAACATGAATTTAAATGTGTAGAGTAATTACTTTTTTTATAAAATAGACACAAATAAATAGGTAAGAACGTACACTCTCTAGTCTCTATGTTACACAATGCTTAAAACAAAACGTCGCGAAAACCGGTTACAAAGGATGCAGACAAATAAAGATCATTATAATTATATCTTGCCGGGAAAAACTGTCCAAAATGGTGTCTTCAATGTGTATGTAAGTAACGTTCATTGTCCCACTTATTTATCATTGGAGGCATACAGCAATGGTGGTGTCCGTCCGTCTGTCTGCCCGTGCGTACGTAACGCATAACTTGTGTCATAAACTTCTGTGCGAAATTTCTTCATATTTTAACATACGAACGACTCCAAGTGCATATATATGTGCGCAATGCATGTACATTTTGCTGTGTCTTTTACTCCAGATTTATGCAAGTTCGATAAAATCAATATTTAGTCAACACGGCTATAGAAATAAAATTTTATTGTCACATCAATCCGCTATTCACCCCATCCGTTCCCATTCAAAATGATATTCCTGTGTCCCATTGCAATACTATTTATAACTTGCACTTGAATTCATAAAGATACGCGGGAAAATGCGTCTAGTAATTTGTTGTTATTTTCCCCGATGAATGTTGTTTTCTGTAAAATCATTTAACAGGACGAATATGCGGAATTGTGGGCATTTTAAATCTCCATGCGATGTAATGTAAAAAGCGAGACTTGTCTGAAACATAAAACTTATTAAATGTAATTCATAGGTAGCACCACAGGTATAGCTTGACCAGATTAAACCGACACTCACAAAACTCCGTAAAACTTGTCCGGCTGTGCTCGGTTGTATTCGATTTGTATGTTAGCTTATTATATACCGTTATCTCTGGACTTTTATGAATTATGCAAGGAGTCTGTTTAATCTGGTAGGACTATAGCTGTATCAGTGATAATTTTTTTTATAGTTTTCTTTCAATGTCCATTTGATTTACTCATTATCAATGATACAGTTAAAATTACCTTTGGTTGACAAATTAATACTCGAATTAAGTAAGATGGGATATTAATAAGAACGTTATTAACGACGTCGCACAAAATATGACTAAAATATAGGGTAAATTTTAATTTCACATTGATTTTTGGTCAATATTTTGCGGTCAAACCCCATGATTTGTTTACGTCGATCGATAGATATTTTTTAGCAGTGTTTTAAAATAATGCAATTTTATACATCCGACGTTTATAAAACGTTTGAAACGCACTAACTTCACCGTGCACTAGCGGGACGTTAAATAAGTATAATATTGCGTGTATTGATTAAAAAAAATAGCGATGGGGAAGGCAGGGGTTGACTTTTTAAACCATGGTAAAATCTCTGCCCGAGAGCCTTACAAAAGATAACAATCCCGCCCTTACCAGTGAAACATATTCCCGGCTGTATTTCATATCTACGTATTTAGGTGCGGATCAAACGTCCTGCTCTCATTCGCCAGTGCGGGGACATCAAAACTAAAAAAACTCGTGACTATACCCCGGGGTTGGGAAGCCAGGGTTTGATTTGACTGGTGCAAAATAAACAGTGCACACAATTATAAAAAATCATCCTTTATTATTATATGCATATGATCTATGGAGTACAAATAAGAAAATCACAACAATTGTTGCAGTTCCAATAATATGATACTCGCCAAGCCAAGACCCTCTGTAAGACGGTAGCCCTGAAATTGGTACAAAATAGATATTACCTCCATAATACCAATACATATTGTTTACAAAATAATAACAAGTCTCCATGGAGAGAGTCTTAAAGTTGACGAGTCTCCATGAAATCGTCTTAAACATTAAAATATGCACATGGAGTCTCCTAAATAAGCAGAAACAGTGTTTTAACCGTTAAAGCATGCATGAAGTACCTAGCAAACACAGAAAAAACAATCAGAATGCCCCGGATACCTCAGAATTAATAAAAATCAATGCGGACTACGGACACCCGATGTCACCATCCCTTCTTTCAGGCTTTTATCGCTGCACTGACGGACTAAAACAGACCGTCGATAGGTGGCTTAAACTTATGACTAGGTGGTTATCGCACACACCAAATATAAAACAAGAAATTGAACTTACTTTGCTGAAAATGTGTCCGTCAAGTGACCAAAAACATCAAAATATCGGCCATTGACACCAATCTCCATGGAAAGTCTTACTTAAACCACCATTCTCCATGCTTTAGGTTATACCCCTTGATAATACTACATAATAAATACCAAATCCTTGGACCTTGTGGTTTCAGACAAAAATATATTAAAGAAGGAACATTCCTAATACAGTTTTATCAAATTTTGCCGAGGTGTTTAGGAGAATTTATTTAAAGAAATTGCTGACGGAAGAATGACGGTTGGACGACGGAGAGTGATAAAAAACGCCCACCTTGCAACAATCCATGGTTATAAGGTAGAGAATCTATGTGAACACGGAAGAAGCGTGATGGAATTGCGTACCATTGGGAGCAGCGTGTACTAGTATTTCTTGGATGGACTCCGCTACAAATCAGGGACATTGAATAGAGGCATTCTGTAGCACAAACAAGTTGGTATATCATTTAAAAGTACTACATTGATTTACGCATTTCTTAAAATGCCAATACAATGATATAATCGCCGAGGTGTTAGAAGTGATTTATTTTCTCTTTCATTGGGGTATGATATAAATAGACGGATACCAGATTATTTCAGTTTAACGTATTATTAGATGATACGATGTGTAAATGTAGGAATATATTTAAGTGCAAGGGCCTTATTTACAACGTAGTAAGTCTAAATCTCAGGCTTAGGCTTTATATTGCCAAATGTTCTATTCGCTCTCATGTTTATATAAATGTAAGGATTTTGATATAAATGTGTATACATGTTCCGTCGATAATAACACGTATTCAGATAAAATTTCGCATGGCTAAATCTAATTACAAAGAAATGACAGTGATTCTAAATTTTGTCAATTTTAAGTCTAAGTCTGAAGTTCAGTCTTACAACGTTGGTGAATAAGACCCCTGTACATCAGCTAATCAACATATATGGTCATTTATCGTGGTTGGTTGTGACTGACGTATTTGTAGTAATTTGTAGCTTGAAAGGCTTCTTCATTTTTTGGCAATGTCGTGTACCGGGAACCAAACTGCTACGTGACGTCATATTGGAACACCTTAACTATGACTCTACGACAAGGATACCAAATACAACTAATGAGTAACAATAGTAGGCGAGTAGGCATATAACATTGTTGCTTTTTCTCATTTTACTGTTATGAATATTGACGTGGTATGGAAGCCCTGGAGGGCACTTTTGACTTGAGACTTGTGACTTATTCAAACGACAGAAAAGTTTTAATTCTAGATAAGAGATACAAGTAGGAATTGCATTTCTATTTCACATTATTGATATGGTCTGTCCATGGCTATCGTTAATGGTGACATCTAATAACTGTGCTGATGAAGTAGCTTCAATTGAATTAGCATGAAAGGGAATGTGGATATTAGATTAAACAATCTTATGTTTATTTTGTTTACTTGTTATAAACAAAACCTTTGATTTTTTAGAAATAATAGACATATGATTAAGTGTACACCACTGATCAGCATGCAACACATCTCTGGTACGTGATAATACCACTTGGTCTAAAGACTTGCTGTGAGTGGATGGGGTGGTATCATCAGTAAATATGTCAGCAATAGAATGTGAATGAGACAGAAGCAAGTCATTGATATATATCAAGGGCTGTATTCAATATACATCTTATGATATATCTTAAGATTGCTCTTAAGTTCACTAATATAAGTCTTTTTGATGTAAAACAGATGGAAATAGCAGCTTGGCAAAAACCGCCGTTTTTTCCTTATGTTTAAGGAAAAGTTAAGGTACGTATCGAGATACCTTAGAGTTAAGGAGAAACATAAGGAATACAACTTAAAATTTTCCTTAAGATCTAAGGAAAAACCCTAAGATATATTTTAGAGATAAGAAATATCTTGGTACTTGAACTATATTTTAAACTTGAGATGTATATTGAATACGGCCCCAGAAACAATAAAGTGCCGAGAACTGAGCCCTGTTGAACGCCTGCTAACAGTCAGAAATATTATTTATCAACAATCAAGCTATCATTAGTCATTTAACAGCGCGTAGGAATATATCCTCAGTCAACATGCACATTACTCCATCAGCTGGTGTTATATGTTCACAATACGCCGTCAAAACGATAGGACACATCTCACTGTTCAAAACTAACACTCTCCCTCAGAGCTTTACCATGACCAGACAAATGCAAACATAGTTTGTGTTTAACTGTTTACTTTCAACATATAAAAGTTAAGATTTATATTAAATTAAATATCGACATCTTCACAATATATCCATCAACAAAGCTTGAACCCTTAGGGCCTTACATGTTTATTTCATACGTTGTTTTATAGTGAGTAGGGTCATGGAGCACACTACCTCAAGGCTAGAATTCAACTCCTCGGATCAAATTGATAAATTGTGAAACTGTTAATAAGTTATAATACAACACGTCTTTATAAATTTTTTAAAAAGTCATCTGGACCAAGTCATGATTAAAATAGCATTAAATAGATACTAGTGTTGTATTGAAATTGACTTTATTCTGAGTTTTAATTAATTCTCCAAAACTAAGTATGAAGAAAATGAGCTATAAAAGGTACAATTCAAGAGAAAGAAGTGCACTACAGATCTCATGCGGAATTCCTAAGGAACTGGATTAATAAAGGAATTATATCAACAGGATTCAATTTAAAATGGCGGATACAACTGGACACCGATAAAGTGGTACTTTAGAAGCAAATATGAGATACAATGTAATTAAAAAAAATCAAACTTGTACAAACTATATGATGTTGCATATCCCTTTGAAGGGCATAATCAGAGGAACGATGATTTAAAATAATGCATAGGACTAAATAATTTTACCTTCGAAGTTCGTAAACAATTGGCTTTTTAACCAATTTTCATGACCTAAGTTTAGATATGAAGTTAATTGAAATATAGTGCATTAGCATATCACTGCGACGGTTTCCCTATAACAGTGGATGTTTTGACCCTGCTCTTGAAACACAAAAACATGAACATTGAAATGGTGTGGCACAGTGAACACCGACTGGTATTGGAGTCTCTTTAAAAGGTAGCTTCGATTATACCTTTTGAGAAGGTTTCCCGTTGCTGTGGTATCCGACGCTGTCTGTTCTTGAAACAAAATATCTTACTAGGTAAACACTTAACAGACATTGAAGTTAGGTCGCATTTAGTGAAAAATAATGACTGGTGGTGTAATGCGCGTTTGGACTGACCATGCAGCTAACAAAACCAACTAGACTTGAACTATTTTAAAGTGCGTATTTTACTCGTTTGCATAAATTAGTGATGAATGTGTTGATTTTTAAAAGGTTTATACTTGGTAATATTTACCCATATTATTATACTAGCATGTTTGTATCGATTGCATATTGTTTGGCTCATGTCTAAATTGTGATGATTGTACAGCACTTTTGATCATGTAATTTACATGTAAAAGGACAGTATAAATATGGTATAATAATAAAAATAATGGAGAGATTGCAAGAAAGAACATTCAATAATACTACAAAACAAACTGTTTAGTTTAAAGTTGTATCCACTTTTTAATTACACGTGATACTTACATAATAAGAGTCATTATAATATGGTACATTTATCTTCCATTAAGTTCTTGCTGAATTCAGAGATTTTCACTGCACAGCAGTTCCCAACTATAATAATGCGCTCAATGTGGGCCACATTTGTTGCAGTTTTTGGATTGTTCTGAATGTTCTTTACCCTCACCCCACTCCCACACACTCCCTTTCAGCACTGACATTTACAAACTCAAGTCCACTGACAGTATCCTTCCGATTCCGCTAGACACGTTCATAGCTTTTGTCAAAATGCCAAATATACGTCTGTTTCTGAAGATGAAGCACTATGATATCAGAAACTAGATTTTCATCTTGATCAAAGCATGGCTCCCATACATGAATCAACCTGTGGATATGGATGGAGCAAATTTGAAAAGTGCAAAGCTGAAATCTGGAATGACACATGGATCTGTTTAGGCACACAACTATTTCAAGTCTACATAAACGGTAACTCTCTCAGTCTAGCAAGTCTAGCAGACAGCATACTTGCCACTTGAATATCCATAGCCACGACGACAACAAGCTCCACCAGGGATACCTTACAGTATTGACGATCCCAGTAAAGAAGATGGAAAATGAGCTTCTATCCAACAAAATGTATATAATAACACCTAAGAGAGTCAATCTTAATGAAACCAGATTATAACTACACGTGAAGCCATCAAGTGCATAGGGATGACACTAGCAGGAGCTCGCTCACCCATGTTCGTCACATTATTAAGAATGCCAACCTAATTGCCGGAAAGAATTCCTAGGTCGAAGCGTGCGAGAGTGTACACCAGCAGTCTAGACAGCTGCCTAAAAAACAATAACCATGTCCAAAACAGAGCATGCTGCTGCAGTATGGGATCCCAATCCCCAGAACAACATCCGAGACATTGAACAAGTGCAAACGCGGGTAGCAACTTTTATATAACCAACGAGAGCCGTCGGAGACAAGCCATGTTACATAATTTTATGCTGTTTAATATTGACCAAAGACACCAAGGTGCGAAAATGAAAATAGCTCCAACTTGTGATGCGACGTCCATAACATGATCATAGGAGTAGGAACCTCATTTATCCCCAGACCAGCGTAAGGCTGAAACAAGATTCCAACAAATGCTGCTACATTGAAACCGCTGTAGAGCTTTCAGACACTGAAAGGCCAAATATAATTATGTGACAATATCATCTACTGTTTTTATTTAAGGAGCAAATCGGAAGACTTCCGTCTCATATTTGTGTACAAGTTTCGCGGAACTTTACACAGTCCATTCTGAGGACTCTCTGCTTCTGATTTTTTCAGAAGACCTGAACCAAATCCCATTGCTGAGAAGGCGTTGTTAGTTAGTCACCTCCTTTTCATAGCATGTGAAAGACCAGCGACGAGCTTGGTCCTTTTAAATAATCCATTGCAAGATCATCTATCATCAGGGGAAATTGTGTTTTCCCGGTGAAAATTATTAGGTTTTGAAATAGTAGTGGCATTACAGACGTCACCTTCGCTCTGTCTGCTGGTTCCTGCCTATGAAGAACGGGGAACATAAACAATTATGCAAAATCTGCAGAGAGGAAGCATATTACATGTATTATTATTATCTTTATTATTATTATTATTACACAAACATGTATTATTATTGCGAGCTACCATAGAGTGAAAATCACTGAACTCGGCAAGATGGGGGAACGATCGAAATGGAGGAAAACCTACAAATGACCAGGTCATGGGACATATATTGTAATTTTTCACAGAACAATTTGTTTTGTATTATAATATCTACTTGAATGCGCCTTCTTGAGACATTTCCAATGATATGCTAAACGACTCATTTAAAACTCCATTTAGGGACAAAATATTCGATATATCCATTAACAAAATTTTAACCCTTAGTGCCTTATTTTAATGTTGTTTTACAGTGAGTAGGGTCATGTAGCACATTCCATCAAGGCTAGAATTCAACTCATCGGATCAAATTTAAACGTTTAAAGCTTATACGAGTTCTATGGTCGATAATGAAATAAGTTTTGTCAACTTATAATGCATAAGTCAATACTATCCCCGTCCGGGGCGATGGGGATACAGGATGAATCAGACATATGCATCTTCCCGACCGTCGGGAATTTGACAACCTTAGCGACTCCTAGTCCCAGGGAATATATTATTTGTTTATATGTTTGATTAATACATTCATAGCCTTTAATGACTTCCCACCAACATATTGCTGGTTTAAGACAAATGTCCCAGTATAGTTAATCAAAGTACTGAAAGTACTGACAGGCTGGCGAACTGCTAAGGAACAATAGCTTTTCAAGTAATATAACATCAAGTGGTTTTCTAAGTCGAAAGAGAGGTAAGTGCTGGACTTAACAAAAAAAAATAATAAAAAAAATTAAAAATTAAAAAATATAAAAAAAATTGGAGCGGTCGTGATTCGATCGCTGGAACTTAGCATCAGAAAATTACTAAGCGAGTTGCTCAACCACTCGACCACGATCTCGTTGAAGAATGTTGACCTAAATTATTTACCATAATAAAACCATTGTTGCGCGCGCTATATTGCGATAGTATATAACGCGTAGTAATAATTATCAACGCATTTAAACACCTATTCTTTTAATTTCATACAATGTCCTTTCATTACAAGAAGAAACTAATATATTACAATCGAACAGAATAAATGAAACAAGGAAAGTTGAATGTTCTTATCTTGCAAAACTGACTAACGAGGAGGAACTATTTGCATCGAGTGTATAGATTCTGTGTTGTCTGTTTTGGGAGTAAATTCATCTTAGTGGATTTCATTTTTTAGGATTGTAATAGTCTGGCGCGAAAACGGTCCTCTCATACGAAAGACAACAGTTTTAGACTTTGCCGTATTGACTTCAAGGCCCCCAAAGTTACAATAATCATTTAGACGGTTTAAACTATTCTGGAGATCTTCGACCGAATGGCCAACTAAAACCATGTCGTCTGCAAAAGTAAAATCATAATACATATATATACACATGTAGCTCATAAATATTCATTCCACAATCGAAGTTTCCCTGCAGACTCAGTTCTAGGTCCTCTAAAAATAGAGCGAACAATACTGGGAATTTATTTTGGCCTTGTCTTAGTCCAATAGAAATATCGAAAAAATCGGATAAGGAGTTGCAGCCCTTGACATATGATTTAACAACAGAATACATAGCTTTAAACATTCTAAGAATTTTACCATCTAAGCCCATATTAAACAACTTATATCACAACGCATTTCTATAGACTGAGTCAAAAGCCATTGATAGGTCTTTGAATGCACAAAGCAGTCTTAATTAATTAATCAGGGCATTTTCAACCAGACTGTGGAGAATAAATGCTGCGTCGACGGTGCTGTAACCTTTTCTAAATCCGAATTGAGCATCGGACAGTCTATCGTTCTCTTCAAACCACGTTTCTACTCTTTTGGTTAGTATGCTAGTAAAAAGTTTGCCAATATTGCTTAAGAGGGTAATTCCCCTAAAATTGTTGCTGTCATTGACATCGCCTTTCTTATATATCGTATCACAAAGACGCTCGACTTGTAGTACAAACACAAATCTGAAATACCGATATTGCACGATTTGCTTGCGGAATATGATATATTTAATGCAAGAACCTTGTAATATATTCTTGCATAAAGGTCAGGCTCAGGTCAAAATAGTCAAGCTATATAAGGTAAATGATAAAAAGAAAAACATATTCTGTCAGAAATTGCCCTGTTACAGATATAAAGAGGTACCATTTCTGACCACTCGACCACCAAATAAACACCTCTCAGAATGAAAAAGTTTGGATACAGATTGGAATGCATGTTTTGCCATTGGTGAACGATTATGTCCGTTTTATGATACTGTTGAAATCGAATTATAATCATGCTTTGTTTAGCTGTTTTCAGTCTGCAAAACATCTCATATGTCTGTTGTATATAATAATACTCTAAGGTATTCATTCAGATGGGCTTTTACCATTTGTTATCGTCTTACAAAACAATTGTGATAATCCGAAAAATACTCCTCAATTAAGCCTATAGTAAAACATGCTGATTCAACATCAGTTTGGTCAACATGGCAACTTCCAATTTTCATGAAGATATGCTCACAAGAAGCGCCACGTGATGCTGAAATTAAATATGTATCCGTCTGATAAGGGCGTAAGTAGTACACGTTTACGACCTTCACATTCTCAGCAAGAAAGAAATCGTTTGATTTTCGTTAATAATATATATTTCACTGGGTACAACGTCTATTTTTTAACTGGGACATACTTTACTTGGGAAGGCTGTTTTTCAGTTTTGACGAAGTAAATATTTGATATTTTAGAAAGAAAATCAAATACTTACCTAAAAAAACCGTCGCAAGTAACGTTTTTCCCAGTTCTAAAATACCAAAATAGAGGGTGCACCCGGTGTAGTTGTGGTTTATCAGTATAGCGTTGTACACTGTTTGTACTTAAATGTTTATGTACTGTGTATTCTCATTATACAGACACTAAGTCGATGGCTTAGAACCAGA
This sequence comes from Spisula subtruncata, assembly GCA_963678985.1. Lineage (NCBI taxonomy): Eukaryota > Metazoa > Mollusca > Bivalvia > Venerida > Mactridae > Spisula > Spisula subtruncata. Next base: position 26,873,187 of record OY787662.1, read on the forward strand.
AGTAACTCCTACTAACAACCTTATAAGACGCATACGTATTTGAAATCTGCTTCACAAGGCGCTTCTTATGAGCCTATTTTCATGAAAATCTGAAATTGTCATGTTGACCAAAATGAAGTTTTTAAAACGTGTTTTCCCATAGGTAATTAGTAAATTACAGACAGTTTTCTCTTGTTTTCTCAATATATCGATTTGGTAGTTACGACCTTCTTGTTCTAAGCCAGCGAAGTATGCGACGTTTAATTAAGATATATGCTACTAGCATTATTAAGTTATGAAGAGTTATTCATTTATCATTATACTGCAAGCATGTCCTATTTATAGAATGACGCGTTTGCAAATAACATGCACGTTATCGATTGTTTCATATGCAACAGTCTCATGAGTCTGCTGGTGCTTCTACTGCTTATACATAAATCTGTCGAGTTCTATATTCTAAACATTACTCACATACTGATCGTCTGTTCCGTACATACGTTTTGAAAACGTCTAGACATTGAGACATAAAATGGAAGCTAAAACTGTTGTAGTTGTGTGGGTGATATGTTCTGTCATGATAGATATTTCCTATGCAGGTATAGTTATGTATAGTTATGTTTTAAATTATTTTTAGACCTAAATAACTTGTTACATACAATCGTTGTACGAAACGAGAAGTAGCGATGTATTTATAGTTATATATAATATATGTGATCAAATGAATATAACATATCAAAACAATTGCGCTTTGTCCGGTTACGGTGATTTTTTTTGTCTTGAATAACGAGCTTGCGCTTAATATGATGATATTATACTGCCTAAAGAAGATCTCATATAAGTAGAAACACTAGGCAATTTACATATTTTGCGCTTGCACTATCTTTAGCTGTTGTTAACTGATGCTCGACCAAATTATTATTGTCGGTTGAAAACAGCATCAGAAATGCATTTGGTCGAGCATCAATTAAAAACGGCTAAAATGGAGCGAAATCGGCACATGCCGTGTATTCTTACATATGCAGGGTATTCTTTAGGCGGTATAATATAACCATATTAACTGCACGATCGTTATAATCAAGAAATAAACTCAGCGTTGGCAGACGAAATCGGAATTGTTTTGAGTGTAAACGTTATTCATTTGTTTCACGTGATTCTCCACACTTATTTGTTGTGAGCCATTCGCTGTATCACTGTGAGTCACTATGTACCGGATATATCTTACTATCGGATATTCTGCAACAGCAAAGATATTCCCAAAATGTTATTAAACCATATATTGATACTTTGATTCGATGTGATAGACAAGAGAATTGAATGTGTATGGTAATAGTCATTCTATCAGACGACGTTGCACTGATAAGTCTTATTCTCGTCCCATATGTAAATAATGTGTAACATTATTTCATATTTGGTAAAAAAATGGGAGCTCAAAACTGGTTAAGCAGGTCAGCTGTGGTAGATTACCGGAAAATTGATAATGAACGGTATATCGTGCTATACCATGATGCACTCGTAGTATAATGCCGTCTCTGTGAAATGTCCTTCACATTAGGCAGATTGTAGATCATCTTGCGATCTATTAGCTTCATGGTGACAGTCTTAGACTAGCTGTTTTGCTGCAAACCTTTCCAAGCACTTTAGACAGAATAGGGAGATTGGATACTGGTCTATTGTTTTTAAACACATCTTGATCTAACGTAAATAGTAGTTACGACCTTCTCATTCTTAGCCAGCGATGTGTATATTGAGTTATTTGTTCCGATTATCGTATTTATATTCATTGAAACAGTATCACCCTTCACCCTTTTGATTGGTGAATTGTTGTCTTTCTTTAAAAGTGATGTCCTTTCCTCGGTGAATACACTTTTTATATAGATTTCTATGTTATAAAATGTATACTTGTTTAAATAGATTTGAGGAAAGGACACACGTTTTAACTATTTTATAGGTCTTGGAAGACAGTTTGACAGATAATTCTTTTTTTCAAGGTAAACATACGGTAGGGAAAAAACTTACACGAACAGACAGCGGAGCAACTTTATCACTTCAAGTGACAGATGATGTTTGTAATGGCACTACTGCTTACACTCTCGACCAGGGTGATAGTATCATTTTCGCGTTTATGCCGAACAGTCCGCTCGGTGATGGTGATGTTGGCCACACATTTACACACTGTGTCTTCACTATTTATAGTGTATCTACGCCAATTTGTATACGCTCTTTGTTTGAAGAGGTTGAACGGTCCACGCCTGCTAAAATGGTGGACATATGTTCTACCGTGTTTAATTACTTCATCGGCTACCTACCCGACCATCTTGACCATGTAAGTAATTCTACACTAACGGTTACAGTTTAAAAAATGTATTAGCCTAAGAAAATTACTTTTGTGTGTTCGTCGCCTTAAACAATGGGCGGCAGGTAAATTAACATAAGAAGAGCATGTACATAGTACAATAAGCAATATGAACACAAGAACACAATAACTATCCCACTATGCATACATAATCTAACTATACAACGAAATTTTAACCGGTCAACCAAATAAGATTTACGATTTTCAAATGCTAAATGAACATAATTTGCTAATTTACTTATTATCATTTTTGCGATTAAAACATTACTCTAGTAGTTTGTTTGGAAAGTTGGACAATTACAGTACTAACTTGGTGAAACAGTAGTTCGTTTGTCATTTTAATTCGGATCAACCAGCAACTCCTTATATGGAGATTCATATAACACTCATGGTCTAAAGTCCGCAATTTCAGTTTTCTTGTACCAAACTGATGTCTTTCATTGTGTTCAACCTTTTCCTGTCCGATTGTTTAAGTTGTTGAAAGGTCACAAGACTTTTCCAATCATTTTAAAATCTATTATTTATGTTATTACATTTGTACACAAGGTTCATACACTCTCTATCGTTTAAGGGCTTTTCTTGTCCCCATTGGGAAGCGAAACCATTGTGTGATGATCAATCAAAAGTGTACGCAGTATTTGTAAATACACCTGCCAGTACCCTCGGTCCAGTGAGTTTAGAAGTGTATGCCCAGAGAAGCGTTGGTAAGAAGATAATTTTCATCTTACAATTTATAGTAATAACAATCGCAACTTTTTATTCCTAATTATATCTTTTAACAAAGGTTTTAGCACACAACTCACATAGTGGTAGTGTGAGCGTTTGCGGTCACTCTTTATCCGACTGCTAGTTGTGGGGAGCCATGTCCTAGATGTAGGTCGCGCGCTTCGAGATCGAGTGGTCCCGGGTTTAACCCCCTCTGGACCACTGGTTAATTTATCTGAGCAAGACCCACATGCTACACTCAACCATGGTGTAAAATGGTACATTAGAGGTCAGTGTCTATTCCTGGGCGCCACAGATCGATGATGGCTGTCACACCCTCAGGAGAGAAAAAGCCTCCCCAAGAAGACACGAACGTAAGTTTTCACAGGTAGCTCAATGACGACGGGAAGTTAAAACGTCAAATGGTGCTTGAGCGGCCTAACAGCTGAACAGAGCCCTAGAAAATTGGGAACTATGTTTTAGTCCGTTGTACTTCAGGATGTGAACAATTGCGTCACATACTAGAAGTCTCAATTTTACCATGCTCATTATGAAATGTTACCATAATTTCTTTCTTTTCATAATCCGAGCCCCTTCGTTTGGGTTTACAGGGTAAACTGGGTTACTCGACACAATTCAAGTAATATATTTTGGCACTCTTGGTGCCTTTACGTCTTTATGTTTTATTAGTCGTTAATACAAAACATAGATAAACAGCAAATGGACGATCAAGGTCATCTTCACTCTCTTGTTATATTTTAGTTGCCACCACGAGACGTGCCCCGCCGACGTTCGTACGTCCGATGCGCATACCGACGTACATACGTCCGTCGACATATAGGTTTGACTATTATGATGATAAAGATGATGATGATGGTGATTTTGATTATATGGACGATCGCGATGTTGGTGTTGTAGGGAACTTGATAATTGGAGCTATAGGAGCTGTCGTAGCGGGGGTACTTATTTATATATGCATTGGATATATGCGATACAAATCATCAGGAAATACGGGTATGTTATTTAATACTCTCAAACATTCTCCAGCATTTGTCCTTATCGTATATTCCATGTTTGGAACAGCCTGTAAAATATATTCTAATGTGCTGCCAAATACGCGAACGCACTCTTGAATGTTTAGGAGTAGTTTGTCGCTTTCCGACATACCTGGTTAGGCTTCGAAACAAGGTTTTATCCCGAAAGTAACCGTATACGGAGATTTACGTTTTGCCAGTAAAACTCGCTTTACATCAACTCATATTTCTTTTTTACACCGTGACTTGAGTCATCCGTTACCAAACGTGTTAATTGTTATACTTATTCAGTAGCACAACACTGTTATACTTTCGATGTTGCTTAATTCAAGATTCTTAACGCCATTGTTTAGTTGATAAGCGTGCCTGTTTAAGGTAAGGGTTACGTAGGGAAACTAGGTCGTGTATTAAATGCATTACATTCGCACACTTAGTGTCATAAGGCTGTCTTGTGCTGTCTGAATGTTTCGTAGGGTTATGTGTGGACATTGTTTGTTGTAATTGTGTTATGTTGTAATGTTCCTGTTTACTGTGATCGGAAGGTTGAGTTGCGTCCTGTCCTGTCCTGTTGTCCTGTCCTGTCCTGTCCTTTCCTGTCCTTTCCTGTCCTGGCCTGTCCTTTCCTGTCCTGTCCTGTCCTGGCCTTGCCTTGCCTTGCCTTGCCTTGCCTGGCCGATTTCTTCTTAATTATTTTTTATGTAGTTTACTTTTAAATATAATGTAGTACTTGATAAAAGTACTGGTATATGTCTAACCACTTAAAGTCAATCACATTGCATTTCAAACATATATTCATTGTTGCTTCATTTATCAGATGTACCTGTCCAGGACAAAGCATCAACGTGTAAGCCCACGCATAATCTAGACACTGATTCACTTCCTACAAACTTAGATGAAGCCCCGCCTTATTCAGATGTCATGCTCAATCCACGAACATATGCAATTGATGATCCACCGACATCATACATACATATAGATGAAACACCGTCTTACCAGTATTCAAAGACATGTGAAGATGAAGATTGGTGAACAGGCTGGGAAACAAGTATCCTTCTTTCCTATAATTTCGTGAATTCCTATGGTTTCGTGAACCCTGTTTGACACATTTCTGCTAAACGTGCAGGTCCAAAATTATTGACAAATGATTGAAGAAGTTAAAAAAATGAGTTTTCCTAAATATTTTGAACATACGTCTCTTAAAATAAATTTTAATGGAAAAAATATAAAATACCCCTAAAATTCAGTTAGACAGAGAAGCAGATGACCCCATGTCTATAATTTCATCATTTATGTGCGTTAGAATCATCACACAGCCACCATTTTGTCAATACACATGCTAGAAGAACCCCCAATGGAATTCCGCTGTGAACCAATAAAAACAGAGTTCCAGAATGATTTTTACTGACCAGCCAATCAGAATTCACGAATCTTTAGGAAACTTGTCTTCTGATTGCAGAGTTGGAGTCCACTCTGTAAGATGGCTGCTACATGGAAAATACGATGATTTCTCATCATGTTTTGTATTTAACTTGTAGAGAGGGGTTCAGGCATTAGTTTCATCGTAGAAAAATGTTTATAAATCAACAAACAATTGAGCATTCTCCAAAAACAAGTCTTATGTTCACGAAAACACAGGAAAGCAGGCTAACTCCCTCAGGTTTGTTGTGCTGCTGTTACAGGAACTACATATGTTTACTTCTTTGTTAAAATAACATGCTTATTGTTAAAGTTACCGCATCAATTTGTTAAAAGAATGCGTTTATTGCTAAAGTTACTGCATCAATTTGTTAAAAGAATGCGTTTATTGCTAACGTTACCGCATCAATTTGTTAAAAGAACATGTTTATTGCTAAAGTTACCGCATTCATTTGTTAAAAGAACGCGTTTATTGCTAAAGTTACCGCATTCATTTGTTAAAAGAACGCGTTTATTGCTAAAGTTACCGCATTCATTTGTTAAAAGAACGCGTTTATTGCTAAAGTTACCGCATTCATTTGTTAAAAGAACGCGTTTATTGCTAAAGTTACCGCATTCATTTGTTAAAAGAACGCGTTTATGAAATTATATCGCGAAAACAGAGTTTAACAAACCCAAATTTTCAATCATTCATTAGATATAAAAACAAGTTTGAAACGTCTCTGTCCGCCCATTTACAATATACCATTTAACACCTAAACTGGCAAGAAAATTGTTTTATATTATTAGTCGGATCGAATTATGTCTCTACCATACAAAACAATCAAAATATACTGGTATACCTTTAGTCGTGTTTAAGTTATAATATCAGGTACGTTCGATGATGTGCCGTTCCGGGTTGGAAGCCATTGTCACGATGTTTTGATATTGACAATGGAATTCAAACCGAAACGTTGCAAACCTTTCTCATAAAAATAGTGTTCCCAGAAATTATTGAGAATTTTAAGGTGTTTCCAAAATGGTGTAAATAGTTTATTTGAAAAAACAAATACATTAAAAAACGCATTTTGGAAAGATGTGTTTAAAGCGTTAGTTAAGTATAATGAACATCAGCCACTTAAGGAAATAGATTTATTAGCTTATCCTTTATTTTATAACCCTAAAATCTTGGTAGGGGGCAATACTATATTTTATAAAACCTGGTATGAGGCTGGAGTGCAAACAATAGGAGACCTTATGAATGAGGACGGTAACGTACTAAGTCTAGAGGAATTCAACCTGAAATTCAGTCTCCAAACTAACTTTGTTCAATATTATGGAGTAAAACTATCTGTAAATAAATGCCTATCAGAATACAAAAATAAATACAATACAATGCTTATTAAACCATTCATTCCGCCGTGTTTCAAAGACATTCTAAAATTTAAAAAAGGTACACAACCTATGTACGATATAATGACACAAACTCAAGTAATGCCATCGAACAAATCAAAATGGATGGAAAAACTAAAGATGAATTTTGATGATAAAGATTGGTTCGCAATTTTTGCTTTACCGTTTGAAATTACAAGTAATTCTAACATTCAGTGGTTCCAATATAGAATAATACATAGAATCCTTGGAACTAATTCATTCTTATTCAAGGTAAACATTAGGCAAAACGAACACTGTTCTTTTTGTAAAACATCATCAGAAACAATTGAATACTTATTTTGGCACTGCCCAGTAACCACCCAATTTTTAAAAAATATGTGTTTGCATAATACAACTGTTACAAACTATTTAAATAGAGAAAATTTTATCCTAGGAATACAAGACAAAAACAAAACAGCCTTAAACCTCTTATTCTTCTACACCAAAAGATTCATCTATAACTGTAGATTAAAAGATACAGTTCCCACTATTAATTACGCTAAACACTATATCAAGTACCAATACAACATATTAAAAGAAATAGCTATTAAGAATCACACCATCAACAATTTTAATGATACTTGGAATGACATAACCGGACTTTTCATATGAATCTCCAGATAGCACACCTATACAAATAAACAAATAACATACCCCAAACCGGAACCAGAATATTATAAGAAAAATATAAGAATGTCCCATTGTCAAAGTTGAGTTCTTACCATTTTCCCTAAAAACTGATGAGAGAGTGTTAGTTTTATATGTATCATATGCACCATCTATTACTATACATGTATTTTATATAGCAACATGTTTACAAAGTGTAAAATTGTTTAATATTTCTGACATTCTGTAAATTTGACAGTGCAATTACGTGTAAACAACTATACATTATATAGTATCATAATTATGTACTAATCCAGGTATTTACTAACTCAGAACTTGTAAGGTATGTACTGGGATGTTCTCGACCCAGACACACCTATTGACGAGGAAAATAAACTAATACTCCACCTCAAAAAAACAAAACAACACGAGCCCGACCTTTTGATTAGCATAACAGTCGATATATTGCTTACTTTTACAATACCGAGTGTATGTTTTCATAATCGGAGAGTTTCACGAAGACTCTGGAGATGCAATACAAACACAAATTTGAAATACCGACATCAAACGATTTGCTTGTGGAAATTGATATATTCAAAGCAAGAACCTTGTAATATATTCTGGCATAAAGGTCAGACACACGTCAAAATTGCCAAGCTATAGCTGTTGATGGAAAGTATACTAGTATGTAATTGAAAATGCACATATCTGTTATGTTAATTAAATAAAGAAGTAAATAAGGTCAAAAAAAAAAAAAAAAAAAAATGTTCATTTGTATAAGTTTGGTATATACAAGTCCATTGTGTGATTTGCCAATGATTTAGTTCAGACAATGCAATGCGTGTCATGGAAACAGGAATTTTAAGCCACAAGTCGTAAAATGTGCAAGTTTTGTATACAATGCCATAATTCAGACCCTTTTTAACGTAAAAGTATTTAGAGATAGTTCATAATTGACACTGGAAGCAATTTATTTACAAAAAATGCAAACACAACGAGAACGTGTATGTTCTAAACTAACTGGAGCTGCAAATTGTTGATGGGGTGCAGATAATTACTGCCACCAAAAATGGGGGTTGCGTTTGAAAATTCACTAAGGTAAGTTTGAAAATGCATTGTTGGGCACTGTTTTTTTTTTATTCTCCATAGGTTAATTCATAATAAACAAAATATTAAATTGTAAGGAACTTCATAAGTTGTTCTTAGTGTTGCAATATTTGCGATATGACCCCAAAATAGGTATATTTTTGGTCTATTTTTTTCACAAAATGCTGTTTTTCGGCAAACAATAAGCTTTTCCCAATCGTTCATGTTTTTAATCAAGTAAAAATGTTAAAACCTTATTAATGACATGTTCAGATATGTAACAAAGTATTTTGGATTTAATATCCTTTAATTTTGCGCAAATAATAATGCCTTTTACCAAGGACCTTTATGACCTAATTTCACACAAAAATGTTACTAACATAACTCACTGGTTCAATGTTTTACAAATAGGCTAAGGTTAGATCTATTAAATAATGTACAAATTAAACATGTTTTTCCATTTAAATGTGCGCAATTATGGTAAGTGTGATTCTCAATAATTTCTGAGAACATTGTACTATATGGAATGGATGAACAATTTAGGAAGTAAAAACTGTCGTTGGTGATACAATTTCTTAGGCCTGTGGTTAGACCTTGCCCATGGTCAGTACAGACCTTGCCCATGACCAGAACATCTTTCAAATATTTTGAAGCATTTTGCATTGGAAATTGTAAGTTCATTAGCATTCAACATAAGAACTGCTCTGGTATGTTCAATCCACCATAATGGAAATCTAGACTGAAAACTTGACAGAATTATAAAATGTGTTAACGTAATGCTTCAAAAACTGTAAAATAAATTCAAAGATACATGTGTGCACATGTATTGTGTTTTTTTAACACTGGAGTACGAGAAATCTAAATATTTTTATGAAAAGTTTGTTTCCTAAAATATGCCTTCCCAGTCTGATTTACCTGATGTATCTGTTCTTTTTTCAGTCACACACCAACACTATCAATGACTAATATGAATGCACTATAAATGTGGTTGTTTTACATTTTAGCTCCACCCCTTGACTCCGATCTGCTACCTTCTTCATCATACCCTGGATACCAAACACTAGTATAAAATTGCTGTTCAAATATTGTTAACGAAGGACGTCATCTTTTACGCATATAAGCAGTTTTCTTGCGGAGAAAGTGTGCACATGTAGACTTGGACGGATTACGGTGTACCTCGAATAGAAAAGTGATCGTTTTATTATGTAGCAAGGGTGGTTCGCACTTTTTATGTCCCTTATTTTAAGAGAGACACTACCGTATAATTACGAACTGTGTTACTTTGAATTGGGGTATGAATAGATGGACAATAGTCATGTTGCTTAAAAAGCACTGTAGTTTGATGCATACAACCGGTGATGTAATTTAAATGTTCAATTTATCAGTGCTTGCCTCTTAGAAGTAATAAGAGTTATTACTGTTTAGATAGCTTGTATATTCTTGACTCTATTTTGTTGTCGCCTTGGCCATCAATAAATCTAGATCTAGTGCCTTTTGTACGTACAGATATATGAGTTACAGACCTTATATTTGATCATAAACGTAATTACTTCAGTGCGGTCAATATTAATTTACAAGAAAAGAAAACAATTTTATTGACATTTTAGTGTATTTTAATGCATACACATGTTTTGTATTTGTTTCATGCTGATCTTGAAATTGTCTTTTCTTTTCTTCCGTTTCGTGTTCATTTGCTATTGCATCTTTGTTGAAACAATTAACTTCATCTGGACGTATGTAGAGTTGGTTACTTACAGTGATACTTAACGTGACTTCAATTTGGACAACGTGAACCTATGTGGGGAGCGGTGGCCTCGAGATTAGACGCGCGCTTGGGGATCGCGAGGTTCCTGGTTTAACCCCGTCTGGAACGCAGGTCAATTTCTCTGAGAAAGACAAACATACTCCACCCTATCATAGTGTAAAATGATATCTGTGCGGGCAGTGTCTATTCCTGGGCACCACGGATCAATGTTAACTGCAACACCCACACGAGAGTATAGTCTCCACAGGGAGACACTAGTGTAGATTTACATAGGCAGCCCAATGACCAGGGAAAGTTAAAATATCAAAGGGTGCTTGAGCGGAAAAGAGCCGAAGAAAATCGGTAACTTTTTTAAACCCCGATGAGACCTTGTAGCTGTTAAGAATCGACACAAACGTACCGATTGTGATGCACATTGAACAAGAAAGTGATAGTTTCTTTTCGTAGCAGAGAAGATTCGCAACCACTAGTCAAAAAGTGTTCTCCCTTTCTTTGAGAAAGACATTATTATAGGTACAAACTGTGTTACTTTGATTTACAATGTGAATAAATGGAAACCAACTGTTTTTGGTAAATCGTTTTAGATGTAAATATGAAATATATTTATATTTTCAATGTGTGTGTAAATATTTGATTATAAATTAAGTGTATATAATAAACGTATAGGGGTAGATAGCTTGTAATAATGTAAAATTTGTTAGTTCTTGTCGTTAAGTAATACTTCAGGCTATTGCAGTTTCTTTAGATAATAGTTTTTATTTTTGACTTGGTCTTGACAAAGTCTTGAGCATCGATGTATCTAGTGCCTTTTGTGTGTACAAAATGTATATATTCTTAATAAAGTATGCTTTTAATTATGTTTATATTGTATCACTCATTAACCCAACGCAATATACAAATCTATTGATAAAGTTATTAATTTTTACTTTTTTGTATTGAACCTTATATAATCAATATATCAATGCATATACGAAATTAAAACGGAAAACTATTACAGATTTTGATTGTGACTTTACTAGCAGTGACGTAACAACAAAGAATGAATGTACAACAAAATATTATCGAACTAAAAAGGCCAATAAACTGACACGACGGACCGAAAATGACTGTCGGTTAGCGAGCATTTTGGTTATTTCTGTGAAATATTAATAACTTCTACACAACAGTTTGTGAGCGGTTCAACATATACAATTTGCGCTTGGTACAGTCGGACAGTACCATTGCGGACGCTATATACGACCATCTCATAAATACGAGTCGACGCACAAACAGGAATGGCAGCACTCATCAAAACAACATTGTTGCCATGTTGGATAGGCAAACAATAGCAAACAAGATGGAAGATAATACACACACATGTCACAAGTTTTAATGAGAAACGTCAAATATGAACATTATACTAGTACATTTTACGTTTAGTCCAGCTAGGGTATTTTCAACCATTTTATAGTGACGTCATCGTTAGTGTGTACCCAAAAGATTAAAACAATTGCTTAAACAGGTAGAGTTTTATTAGTTTTGTATTGAACTGTTGGTATAAGCGTATATACTTGTTTTTACACCGTATTAGTGGATTGTTCCACTGCGCCACTGCATTGTTTATCCTATTAAACTGGACTTTATTTAACTAAACAACTACATGTACCTTATACCTGTCGCCATACCCGGATGGCGAACAACATCAGCCATCCTAACACAACCGCAGTTAGACACAGTATATAAAGACATCATTGATTCGTATAGTAAGGACGAACACTAACCACACGATCAAGGATTCACCAAAGCCCCAAGAACACATGTGCAGAATAATTTAAACCAATTTTACCATACAATCCAACACATATGACTATGCCATTTAATCGATCACGAACTTAGTCTTTAATCATTGATATCAAGAAACTTAGGATCCGTAATGAGTTGTCTTTGGAGATCAACATAATATTATCTTAACCGAGTCTAGAAGACAAATGTTATTAGGCGATTTTTGAACAGGGAGCTTTAGCACTCTGGTCAGTGCAAGCGTTAAACATATACTGAAGAAGATTGCGAGCTAAAAATAGATGGAATTGCGCATTCTGCGGGATGACTCTTTATCACCTAATCTTTAGCCGAGACAGTGTTTATAATGTTGCATGATGACTTAGCACTTTATTGCAGGAAGTTTGGTAAATATATCGAGACAGCGATTGTATTATGTTATGTAAGCTAGGTTACCATCCGCTCAACGTTTAAATACTGCGAGTAGTATAGGCAGTAGAGGTAATAATGTATTAACAGGATGCTGGAACATACATATGGCGTTGGGGTGGCATATGCCCTCATATGCTTTGTGACTGGAAAAATATTTTTCTGACGACAGGAACAATCCCTGTTCTTCCAGTGCCATCGGTGCTTTGATTTAATAAGCTTACTAATGTCTTACTTCAATATCTTACCACTGAGCCACAACAGAAACATAATGTTATGAAGTGTTCTTTATTTATTACGTATAACACACGCGTAATCTATAAATAGAATGGCGTGTTTGCGAAGAACCTACACAATATCGATTGTTCGATTTCTAACAGACGTTCTGCTGGTGACTGTACTCGCTAGAGAAACCGATCCAGTGTTTATGTACATAAGATATTATATTCAGTAAATAAGAACGGCATGAAATTGTGTTTTACAAAATGGATGTCTGCGCTGTTGGATGTGTGTTGGCAATATGCTTAGTTTTACTAGACATTTCGTACGCAGGTATAGTTACGTTGAGCTATTTTTAGACATATTCCAATATGTTACATAGAATGTATAGCTCGTGTTCTTATCATATTGTTTTAAATGATGAAATTGTTCCAGTGTTTGATATTCGCTCACAATAAATATAAGGTTTTCAATGTTTGTTTGGAATCAATAAACGAATGGTATGTAACATACGTACAGTTTGTAGTAAGCAATCAGCATATTGAACAACAGTGAGTTGTACGATTTCTCTGAAGCCCCCGTTCACTGTGTGTACGGTACACCGGATATTGTTTCTCAGAAAGCACTAGCGGCACAATAAAGCTGTTACACTGTGGGTCACCATACACCAGATGTTGTTTCTCAGAAAGCACTAGTGCCACAATATAGCTGTTACACTGTGGGTCTACATACACCGGATATTGTTTCTCAGAAAGCACTAGTGCCACAATATAGCTGTTACACTGTGGGTCACCGTACACCGGATGTTGTTTCTCAGAAAGCACTAGCGGCACAATATAGCTGTTACACTGTGGGTCACCATACACCGGATGTTGTTTCTCAGAAAGCACTAGCAGCACAATATAGCTGTTACACTGTGGGTCACCATAAACCGGATGTTGTTTCTCAGAAAGCACTAGCGGCACAATATATCTGTAACACTGTGGGTCACCATAAACCGGATGTTGTTTCTCAGAAAGCACTAGCGCCACAATATAGCTGTTACACTGTGGGTCACCGTACACCGGATGTTGTTTCTCAGAAAGCACTAGCGGTACAATATAGCTGTTACACAGTGGGCCATCATAAACCGGATGTTGTTTCTCAGAAAGCACTAGTGCCACAATATAGCTGTTACACTGTGGGTCACCGTACACCGGATGTTGTTTCTCAGAAAGCACTAGCGGCACAATATAGCTATTACACTGTGGGTCACCATACACCGGATGTTGTTTCTCAGAAAGCACTAGCAGCACAATATAGCTGTTACACTGTGGGTCACCATACACCGGATGTTGTTTCTCAGAAAGCACTAGCGGCACAATATAGTTGTTACACTGTGGGTCACCATACACCGGATGTTGTTTCTCAGAAAGCACTAGCGGCACAATATAGCTGTTACACTGTGGTCACCATACACCGGATGTTGTTTCTCAGAAAGCACTAGCGGCACAATACAGTTGTTACACTGTGGGTCACCATACACCGGATGTTGTTTCTCAGAAAGCACTAGCGGCACAATATAGCTGTTACACTGTGGGTCACCATACACCGGATATTGTTTCTCAGAAAGCACTAGCAGCACAATATAGCTGTTACACTGTGGGTCACCATACACCAGATGTTGTTTCTCAGAAAGCACTAGTGCCACAATACAGTTGTTACACTGTGGGTCACCATACACCGGATATTGTTTCTCAGAAAGCACTAGCGCCACAATATAGCTGTTACACAGTGGGCCACCATAAACCGGATGTTGTTTCTCAGAAAGCACTAGCGGTACAATATAGCTGTTACTCAGTGGGTCACCATACACCGGATATTGTTTCTCAGAAAGCACTAGCGGCACAATATAGCTGTTACTCAGTGGGTCACCATACACCGGATGTTGTTTCTCAGAAAGCACTAGCAGCACAATATATCTGTAACACTGTGGGTCACCATACACCGGATGTTGTTTCTCAGAAAGCACTAGCGGCACAATATAGTTGTTACACTGTGGGTCACCATACACCGGATGTTGTTTCTCAGAAAGCACTAGCGGCACAATATAGCTGTTACTCAGTGGGTCACCATACACCGGATGTTGTTTCTCAGAAAGCACTAGCAGCACAATATATCTGTAACACTGTGGGTCATCATACACCGGATGCTGTTTCTCAGAAACGTTCTGCTGGTGACTGTACTCGCTAGAGAAACCGATCCAGTGTTTATGTACATAAGATATTATATTCAGTAAATAAGAACGGCATGAAATTGTGTTTTACAAAATGGATGCCTGCGCTGTTGGATGTGTGTTGGCAATATGCTTAGTTTTACTAGACATTTCGTACGCAGGTATAGTTACGTTTAGCTATTTTTAGACATATTCCAGTATGTTACATAGAATGTATAGCTAGTGACTGTGTTCTTATCATATTGTTTTAAATGATGAAATTGTGCCAGTGTTTGATATTCGCTCACAATAAATAAAAGGTTTTCAATGTTTGTTAAGAATCAATAAACGAATGGTATATAATATACGTACTTCAGTTTGTAGTAAGCAATCGTAATATCGAACAGCAGTGAGTAGTACGATATCTCTAAGCCACCGTTCACTGTATGTACGGTACACGGGATGTTGTTTCTCAGAAAGAACTAGCGGCACAATATAGCTGTTACACTGTGGGTCACCATACACCAGATGTTGTTTCTCAGAAAGAACTAGCGGCACAATATAGCTGTTACACTGTGGGTCACCATACACCGGATGTTGTTTCTCAGAAAGAACTAGCGGCACAATATAGCTGTTACACTGTGGGTCACCGTACACCGGATGTTGTTTCTCAGAAAGCACTAGTGCCACAATATAGCTGTTACACTGTGGGTCACCGTACACCGGATGTTGTTTCTCAGAAAGCACTAGCAGCACAATATAGTTGTTACACTGTGGGTCACCATACACCAGATGTTGTTTCTCAGAAAGCACTAGCAGCACAATATAGTTGTTACACTGTGGTCACCATACACCGGATGTTGTTTCTCAGAAAGAACTAGCGGCACAATATAGCTGTTACACTGTGGGTCACCATACACCAGATGTTGTTTCTCAGAAAGCACTAGTGCCACAATATAGCTGTTACACTGTGGTCACCATACACCGGATGTTGTTTCTCAGAAAGCACTAGCAGCACAATATATCTGTAACACTGTGGGTCACCATACACCAGATGTTGTTTCTCAGAAAGAACTAGCGGCACAATATAGCTGTTACACTGTGGGTCACCATACACCGGATGTTGTTTCTCAGAAAGAACTAGCGGCACAATATAGCTGTTACACTGTGGGTCACCATACACCAGATGTTGTTTCTCAGAAAGCACTAGTGCCACAATATAGCTGTTACACTGTGGGTCACCGTACACCGGATGTTGTTTCTCAGAAAGCACTAGCAGCACAATATAGTTGTTACACTGTGGGTCACCATACACCAGATGTTGTTTCTCAGAAAGCACTAGCGCCACAATACATCTGTAACACTGTGGGTCACCATACACCGGTTATTGTTTCTCAGAAAGTATTAGCAGCACAATATAGCTTTTACACTGTGAGTCACCAAACATCGGATATTGTTTCTCAGAAAGCATTAGCAGCACAATATAGCTGTTACACTGTGGGTCATCATACACCGGATGTTGTTTTTCAGAAATTACTAGCAGCACAATATAGCTGTTACTCTATTGGTCACCATACACTGGATATTGTTTTTCAGAAAGCACTAGGGGCGCAATATAGTTGTAACACTGGCGGTCATCATACACCGAATATTGTTTCTCAGAAAGTGCTTGCAGCACAATATAGCTGTTACACTATGGGTTACCATACACCGGATGTTGTTTCTCAGAAAGCACTAGCAACACAATATAGCTGTTACTTTGTGGGCCATCATACGTCCATGTGCTATTCAGAAATTATTGTGATTTGAATTACCTGCTGTAATGCAGTACTAGCCTGTGGTCAAGATTACGACAGTTCTACGACGGTCCCTTCAGTGATATTATTTCACCTTTACTAGAAACCTATTAGCATTCAATAAATAAAAAGAGTCAGAGCAGACTAGCTTACAGGGACGATGAATTGAATTAAAATAATGTTATTGCAATTACTATAATTATGTGCATACAATAATTCAGAGCTACAGATAAGCTGCGTATCAAAGTAATTACCCGTTTAATTTTCTAAAAAAAAACCCAATATATTTTGAGAGAAGAGCGTTAGAAAAAAGCAATGGCAATCTGAAATACCCAAAACGAAAAGACAGTACATAAAAGATCATTTACTGTATGAGTTTGATCAAATACCCAAATAAAATTTGTCAAACCCCAATCAAAATTGAAACTGGGGGTAAAGTACCCAATTGACTAAAGCCTTATCTGTAGCTCTGATACATGTATAAAAGTATAGTGTTTCTTGTATTGTAGAGCGTAGAGTAGAAGTTACAGATGATGTATGTAATCGTACGTACATTCTCAACCAGAATGATCATATAATATTGTCATTTATGCCTGATAATCCGTTTGATGATAGACACACTTTTACACGTTGTGTCTTCACCATTATTCATCGTAGTGAAACTAGACAAATATGCATAACCAATCATGGAGCAGGAGCCGCCTTTTTCGCAACATATGAAACGTGTTCTAGAGTGCTGAAGTACTTTATCGGGTACCTACCCTTCCATTTGCAAAACGTAAGTAATTGCAACCTTTACAAAAACTTTCATAACCCTATTATTGGTAAACTTAGTTTCAATATTAAACATATGAGCCGTTCTTCAGAAAAAACCGGACTTAACTACGGCTTTGGTTTGTACCTTACTTTTACTTATCACTACAGCTGGTGTTGAGTGCTGTGTGCACGATGTATACCCATATCGTCACCCTCTCTGAACAAAACGTTGGTTTTCGAGGACACCAGTCAACAGGAGAGGTTTGAAAATCATTGAGTTTGCCAAAAATACAGATTTGTGCTAAAGACAACAACACACGGAACAACCCAATCATTAACAACTGTCCTCATGTTGTTGCATTTGTAATATTAGTTGCCACAAGTTCAGACTAAGATGGAATGTTAACCGGGTTACTTGTTCGAATTAACACGAGAGTCCTGATTGTGTCAATTAAATGTGGTTTTCGTAAAAATAGGAAATATCTCTCACCTTAGATGGAAAGTCCTTGTAATGATCTGGCCTATAAATCCTTTTAACATGGCTAATTTCATCAAATTACGCAAACAGCACCCTTTCTGTTCTGGCACCGGCACCCTCTCTGTTCTATAGTTATTGTGAGTTATTTTTCCAGTCATCTGCAACGCACAAAGAGGTTGTTGGTGCCACAAATAAACCGAAAGTAGGCCGTTGTTTGCATTATTCGATGAAAGTTGCCATGTTAAAAGGATTTAGAGGCAAGATTGGTTGCACAGAGAGGGTGCCGATACGGGTATACAACGTGATGACGCGGCTGTAAAAGTCGCCCCGTACTTCACTTCAGTGTAGTTTTCTCTTATTATCAACCTCCCTTTATGGCTAATTATGCACAAAATTCAATGTCCACAGTGTGTCATTCATTGCGGAGTAAGCATATAATGCTCGCTTTAACCATCCATTTTTTGGGATGTGGATGGCTTGTGCTATGTCTGACTCTGGCGTGTGTGGCTAGGCGCTGCCTCCGTAGCTGTGTGGCTTTGGTTTGTACCTTACTATTTATTGTATTGTAATTATTCAATAAGATTGAGAAAAATGTCTAAAATGAGAAAAAAAATCGTGTCCTTTGATTTCATATTTAAGTAATTGGATAGTGTAGTACTAACTATTCATTAGCTCCAAATTTTCTTCAAAATTGTATTAAAATAACTTATTTCGTTGCTATGGTGATCGGTTTCTAAAAAGTACTCATATAAAGGAAAACCGGGGTTCAGTTGCTGAAACACTTGCTATTTTTCCCTGTAAGCAAACACTCACAAATTGGACACGTTTTGTTAAAATAAGAAAAATGGTTATATAATGTGCCACATTTTTACACGTTTACGTCAAACATTTGTCAGATACTAGATCTTTGAAATGCCAATTGACGCTCCGTCAAAAACATAGAGAATGAGGTTTGCGATGTCGCTCAAAAAGAAGGAGGAAGTGGTTGGGTTAAAAAGTGGTTAACTTTGTAAGTGTATGAAATAATGTTTTCATATGTTCAGTAATTGTTCACAAGAGTCTTTTAAAATGATCAACATTTTCACTATTTTGTCACTACGCCCGGTTTTCCTGGAGATCGGCTCATATACATTGTACTCCATTTGGAATGATAATTATATTATTTCTTTTTTTATTTCATTTCATTAATCTCTTGTTCTTTGTCACCGCTCCCTGCGATTGATGCGTAATGTTTTAACTATTGTCCTTGTTGAAATTTGTTAGTTCCATGTTCTTCACTGCTGGAGTGTTATCAACCAATTCCAGAATGACAAAATAATTGTTGGGTGTTAATTCCAGGAATATAGGAAAGGGAATTTGTATGTGTATATTTGTGAATAGTATGTCTTATATGTGCCTCCGTAGCTCAGTGGTTAGTGCGCTTGCCGTCTAATCTGGCGACCCGGGTTCAAATCCGGGTGGAGGTACATATATATGCCTGCCATGTTTCAGTAGAAATAAAGCAAATAAAGGCTATGCTCGGCATAATTCTATATCATAAACACCATTCGTTTTTTTCAGGGCTATTCTTGTAAAGATTTCAGAATGTCACCCAAGTGTACGAAAAGGTCAAAAGTGTACGCAGTAATTGAGAATGTACGTGTATTTGCAATGCATCCAGTGAGTGTAGAGGTGTACGCTCAGGAAAGAATGGGTAAGAATATAGTTTCGTTTAATTGAATGCCATTGTATTTTAGCTCGATTTGGGAAAAGAGGTTTACAGCTTATTTGAACCTTTCTCGACGTGTCATTACATATATCTATCGGCGCAAGGGCTTGAGCGAATTTAAAACCATTTGATAATTTCATTTTCTAATGCAGAGCGTCATGTCGAGAAACACATGGTTCTGATTTTGTCGACGGTATAACGCGGCCATGGAAGGAACACAGACCTTCTGCAATCGTAATAGAATTGATACTTTGAAAGGTAGATACCACAAGGGAGCTAGACAAATTAAGCTTGTTAAATATGTGTCGTCATGCCATAATGATATTGCTGTTATTAGTGTCGTTGTTTGAGGTTGAGTATTGAGTCATATTCTCTTCTAACAACCTTATCATCCATTGGTCATTTAGGGTCGGCTCTTTCATAACACTTATGTTCTGACAGAGGAGGCAGGTTTTCACAATCATGCACAAAATTCAATGTCCACCATGTGTCATTCATTGCGAAGTGAGAATCCATTTTGGGATGTGTATGGCTTGTTCTATGTTTGACTATTGCGTGTGTGGCTATGCGCTGCCGTCGTAGCTGCGCGGCTTTGGTTTTTCCCTACTTATTCATTGTTGTACTATTTAATACATCTACCGGGTTCTGTACTGCTTTGTAATTTTCTAGTGACAACAACTACAAGACGTACCACAACAACTTATTGGTATACCAATGATGACGATGATTATGACAAGTATGACACTGATAGTGGTATAGGAAACTTGATCAAAGGCATTATAGGAGCAGCCGTAGCCGTTATACTATTTTATGTATGCATTGGATATTGTAGGAGCAAATTCTCAGGAGATACGGGTATGATTTTGTTCTTTTTGACGAAATCATTTGTCCTGATCATTTTTTACATAAATACCTAATAAGCTTCAGTGTACTGTTTTATCAAAGCATTTACGGCAATCTTTAACTTACGATTAAATTTAAATTCTTAATAATACGTTAGCAAATATAAAATGTGGTAAGTGGACCTGTAATACTAATCAAGATTCAGTTAATGAACACCTGCAAACAATATCTGTTCCCCAATTGTAGTTGTTAATAAATTAATCAGAATTTAAATTTGAATGTTAGTTTACGATTTCCGTAAGTACGTTGATAAAACAGTACCCAGATACGCGACCATTACTGTTGTCACGTATGTACTCGGGTGCAATGACTTGTTTCTTGGGTTTTCTGAATAATGTTTTTTAGTTAAACCTGTCTGGCAATTTAATATACTTCTAAAAATATCTAAACTTTTATTTAAATAGAAAGGCACAATACACTTTTCTGATCACACTGAGTTCTGCAATAGTTTCTTTTTTGTTAGTCCCGTTTCGGTTTTCAACTACATATGACAAATGTTTACCCTATTCCCACACACCAACGGACCGGGCGGATAGGCGAAATATGATAATTTTTGTTACTATATATATATATATATATATATAGAAACAAAAGTGTATTAATAATTATATACACGTGTACGTGTGGCCGTTATGGAGATCATTATTATGATAGTTTTGGATTCGGGTGAAAATATAGTGAATATACTTCAATTGAACTAGATCTTTGTTTCATCCGAACATTGTCAAAGTTAGGTTTTTAGGCTGGCGATGTCGCCAGACCTATAAGTCGAGTGGTTAAGCAACTCGCTTAGTAATTTTCTGATGCTAAGGTCCAGCAAACGAATCATGGCGGCTCAAATTTTTTTATATTTTTTAAAACTTTATTTTTCGTCCAGCACTTAGATCTACCTCTCTTTCGACTTAGAAAACCACTTGATGTTATCTTACTTGAAAAGCTATTGCCCCTTTGCAGTTCGCCAGCCTGTCAGTACTTCAGTACTTTGATTGATTCTTTGTATATGTATAATGGAAGAACAATATTGGGACGACACACATTTTAATACACTAGTAAGTGTATGACAAGTTATTACAATAAGGACGTATGTATAAGACTGCTTGTCAGCCTGGTATAAGAAATTATGGCTGAATAGTACTCTTCATATGGTACCTCAACATGGCCCATTATGAAAGTCGTATTCAAAATCTGTTCATTGTTACTTCATTTATCAGGTGTCACAAGCGCAAATCAACCATCACCGAATATACCCACGTACATCCCTGACACTGGTTCACCGGGTATGCCCACACACTCAGATGAAGCCCCACCTTATTCAGAAGTTATGCTAAATCAACATTTATATTCATATGAAGAGGACAAACATGGACAAATACACGAGCCTGTGGACCAGACAACAAGACCAACTGCTGCCACCGCACCTGCTCTACCTGAATCACAACCTTTATGCCCAGATCAACCGGTGATCAGTCATACATCTGGGGAACATGCTGGGAACCAAATAACTCCTACAGGTGGGAAGTGGCACAGGCCTAACAAATTGTATCACTAACTACAGTTTTTACTTCCCCGATTTTTCATCCATTCAATATATTTGACAGGTTTGCGACGTTTTGGGTTATGAGTTAAATGGTATTTTCATGAAGGGGCGGACAGAGACATTTCAAACTTGTTCTTTTATCAAATGAATGAGTGAAAATTTGGGGTTGTTAAACTCTGTTTTTTGTTAGATAATTTCTTAGGCCTGTGGTTGTGGTTATGTTACTATGTTAACTATTATTATTACACATTATTGAAGAAATGCGTGTATATTTATCATGCTGCATACAACATCAATAAATCTCATTACATGTAGCCTGTACAACTTATATCCAGTGATATGTGGCTGTCTCAGGAAGAGGATTTCAGGAAACATCCCATGCCACATCACTCGAATGTTGTCCTCTACTACTATATTCCCACCTTATGCTATATACATAAACGGAACGTTCACAGACCTGCAATCCCACTTTAATATTCTTCTAAGTATACGCGGTGTAAAGCTGCGAACAAGTTATTTGGAAGAGCGTGTACGTCAATTGGATTGCTGAGACATACTGTCTTGGAAATGTGACGGAGTAGTCGTGATTGGTACTTGAAAACCATTTTTTACGTGGCCATTCTACTTAAGGTTGAGATGTTGTAGTCCAAGAGGCAATAGTGCTAAAAAAATAATGAAGATGAATGAATTGTACATTTTATTACTTTAAATATATAACAATGTTTTATATTTAAGCTCCACCGCCTGACTATTCCGACCTACCACCTCCTCCGCCGTACCCTGGATACTTATGACTAATGTGACATTGTTGGAAATATGTTGTCATATTAGGATTTCATTAGCATATCAATGTTTTATGCGGATTAAGTGTGAAGTTGTAGACTTGGGACGGATTGCGGTGCACCTCGTATAACATAGTGATTGTATCATTCCATAACAAATGTGATTGGAGTAGTTAGGTAGAAGTTATATTCCTTGGTAACGAGAGACATCCTACAGTGGTACCAACTGTGTTACTTTGAATTGTGATATAAAAAGATGGACACCAGAGAGTTTACTTGAATTGGGCATTTAAGTTTGATGAATAAATTATATTAATATGTTTAAAGTGTTTTATGTCAGTGCTTGCCTATTAGTAGAAATTAGTGCTTATACAGTTTGTTTAGAATACATGCTTTTTTATTGTGTCTTATTTATGCCTTGACAAAAGTAGATAGATAGGTCTAGTGCCTTTCGTGTGTACATATGTATTTATTTTCGAATCTATATCATATTGCATCAACTATTTCTCCAGTACGGTAATTTGTAATTTACAAAAAAGTAAAAGGCAATGTTTATTGACTATAGATCTATAAAGTTAAATGTAATAAATGCTATTTCTATGCATACACGTGTTTGTGGCTATGTTTGGCCTTTCGTCAGTTTATATTAATTTCATTTTCTCGTGTCATTTGTGTGTTTATAATAAGCCGTACGGCTGTGGTAAGTGTTGTTTCTGTTTTCCTGTGCCCATCTGTTTCACTTGAAAGATTCCGTCTAATTATAGCGTAATATGCTACCTTCCTAGTTGGGTGTATTACATCTTTGTGGTTTTATGTTTGAATGGTATCATGCATAGACATTTAGTTTCAATTTATCTGAGGGTATCCTATAAATTATTTGCTTATTCAAGGTGTTACAATATGGGATTTGAAAATACTGAAGCCATGTTCCAATTGAGGTCTATAGTCCAAAACAGTTATGCACATTTTTAAACGGTTTTGCTTCGATTTAGTATAGGACTTGGGTTATACTTAGCTATTCTAGTCTGATAATGCTCCATGTATGAATCATATAAAACGTTACCAATTTTCTAGGGATCTTTTCAGCTGTTAGGCCGCTCAAGCAATCTTTGACATTTTAACTTCAATATCACGTATCATTTATATGTGTAACACTTGCTTGGCTTATTGCGGCATTAATAATTTATGCATTCTAGTTCTAATTGTGTAGTGACCTTCTTCATTTTATAGTTCAAATTAACATATTCAAAAACCACATATCGCACGTTCAAATATTGGGGTCATTTATGGACTGCGGGTCTTTGAAAACCGAGTTTGAAAGACCTTTATGTAGGTTTTTTCAATTCGCGTATGTAACATACCATTGGCAGAACTTTATTATTGTAGCTAGTCCGTAGATAAATGGAAGCCACTAATGTGAAAACCGGTAAATATATTCGACACATCATTATGACAGGCGACTGTACTCTCCAGTAGATCAGTGCAGGTTTTCTTTTACTTGAGTAACATTGTTCTTGATTATCTGAGATGTACGAGCATTCTATCATATTTAGAAGGTAAAGTGTGGGGCAGGAGGGTTTGTTAGAAATGGTACTGATTGACGCTGAGTATGGTTAGCTCCATGTAACTGTGGGTTCGTCTGGATAACAGTGTGGAGCATCACGTGATCAAATGAATAACGTTCATACTCAAAACAATTGCGATTTGGTCCGCTAACGGTGAGATCTTTTCTTGATTATAACGTTCGTGTACTTAATACGATTATATTATACAACCTATAGAATACCTCATATATGTAGAAACACTAGGCAATTACTGATTTTGCTCTATCCTTAGCTGTTATTAACTGATGCTCACCAAATTAGTATTACCATTTGAAAACTGCATCGAATATGCATTTGGTCATCAATTTTAAACAGCTATAGATATGGAGCAAAATCGGTACTTGCCGCGTATTCTTCTCGGGATACGGGGTATTCTTTAGGCTAATATAACCATATTAAATACACGATCGTTGTAATCGAAAAAAAACTCAGCGTTAGCAGACAAAATCGCAATCGTTTGAGTGTAAACGTTATTCATCTGATCACGTGATTCTCCACACTGGATAGTGTCAGTGATAGGTGTACATTTGACTGGAATACTGTTGACCAATGTGACTTAAATAGTTTTTCAAAGTTTCATTTTTTTAAAAATGAATTAGACATATAAGTATACTCATTGTTTCGAATACACACTCGTTAATTAATCTGCACATGTGTTTATTATAGGTGTGCTATGTACAGGTATGCGTCCTTTTTTAATTTACATATGTATCTTATACAAATGCCGAGGCATAATTATATTAAATAAAGAAATAAAAAAAACTTGTTCTGGTTATATTTTATTCTTTTTTAAACAGGCACTGACGTAAAATCACAAGAACAACCCCATTAGTGCATTATTTCAACCATAAGCATTAACCTAGCACATTGGCACAATAGACAAACAATGGTGGTTTAGGAAGACCCCAACCTCAAAAATTACTTAACCTAGAACGAACACGTGTTGCTGATAGATTAAGACTTACGTTTGAGACCTTCCATTGATCAATATTAGTTCAAGTACCTCAACATCGTGACAAGACTATGCTTGAAATAATTTTTATACATAATTTGTAAACTATTTGCTTAGAATTGGCCAGTTGACGATTTGTTTATCCTTGCCTGGTACAGTTAATTTATATAAGTATTTACTTTGTATTCCATACTGTTTTATAATGAGTCCTTTGCAAGCAAAGACTGTAGACGGATTTACAACAAAAAAGCCTCGACCCTGTCTTAGAACTTGCGACAAAATTCGACCAAGTTGCGACATCGTAGCTGAGGCAAAACGTTTATAAAACGCCTTTGTCGTAGATCCGGCGACGTAAGACACAACTTACGACAAAACACTAATATTGTCATACTACACGTTGATAAAACGCCCCCCCCCCCCCCCCCGGGGACATCACATCACATTGACGTTCGATCCTCACAGGTACCAATTAAATAACACTGGTACAATAGAGCAGGATGGTTATCCATGCTTAGAACAAATACAATAGTCCATGTGGGAATTCAGACATTTTGAGGAGCTTACAAATTAAAAGACACAATATTCTGACTACCCCCATGATGGTGAACAAGAGGGTTTACATTCAAATGTTTCAGTATAATGAAATTAATATCGCATGACAGCGAGGGTGACATGAGTGACAGTCAGGTCTAAGAAATTATATCACATAATGCAGTCTTAACATCCCCAAATTTTCGCTCATTTACTGTAGAAAAAAATCTATAGAAGATGAACGGAAATTTGGGATAGTCAAAACTCTGTATTTTGAAAATAATTTCTCTAAGACGTGTACTAAGGCATCACTGACAAGTGTTCATTCCCTGATCATTCACCCGTCCTGGGAAATATATTTCCATAGGCATTTGATTCCAACTGTGGGGAAATAATTATTTTTCCTAGCACTTCACCGATAGTTCCGTTACGTTCCATAAAGAGAAGACAAGTTCCCACCTAAAGTCAATATGAACTACTGTATAGCATACAGAATGTCTAATAAATGTAACGAAGTTTCAAGTTAGGTCATTATAAATGAATAGCTAGATTGTTATCCCAATTCTCCTGATGAAATATTCTAGGAAATATACTTGGTCTGGACATACGGCAGTTTCACCATGCGTGCAACGCTCAATACATCTGTGATAATATGTAGCCTACGCGCTTACATTGAATATTTTTACTGAATATTCCACAAGCAATACTAGGCCTATACATTATCGATTACATGAATTTCCTACATACGGTATGTTAGTGGTTGTATTCGCTATACAAACCGATCGAATTTTATATTGATCATCGGTCAGAGTAAATAAATGCTGAAAACGTCAAGAAGTTGTGACATATGAAATGGATAACACGGTTATTGGACTAATGGTCACATTATGTTTAGTATTGGCAGAGATTTCGGATGCAGGTATAGTTGAGTTTGAGCTATTTTTAGACCTTTACTATGCATTATGCTATAGAGAATTTGTGTACTCATAAAACTCGCCTTGTAGTATGTTCGCATGGCCTCTATATAATCACCGTGGGTTGCAATAGCCCTGATAGAGCTTCCATCAGTAAGTAGGCAACACGTTAGAACGGGAGGTTGTAGGTGTCATACATTGAACATACACACTCGACATACCCAGCGTGATACTCAGCATTATGTGCTATGGTACAATACCGAGTTATTACTGGTTCGCCTGGTGTCATTGAGTTATATCATCTGGGTTGTCTCAAGAAGACTGAACTTCAGTTGATCAGTGGGGATACGCATCAACATTTTATCGTTTCACTGTGGGTCACCATACACCGGACATACCCCATTAGTGAGTAATACATTGTGATGTTTCACTGTGGGTCACCATACACTGGACATACCCCATTAGTGAGTAATACATTGTGATGTTTCACTGTGGGTCACCATACACCGGACATACCCCATAAGTGAGTAATACATTGTGATGTTTCACTGTGGGTCACCATACACCGGACATACCCCATTAGTGAGTAATACATTGTGATGTTTCACTGTGGGTCACCATACACCGGACATACCCCATAAGTGAGTAATACATTGTAATGTTTCACTGTGGGTCACCATACACCGGACATACCCCATTAGTGAGAAATACATTGTGATGTTTCACTGTGGGTCACCATACACCGGACATACCCCATTTGTGAGTAATACATTGTGATGTTTCACTGTGGGTCACCATACACTAAACATACACCATTAGTGAGTAATACATTGTGATGTTTCACTGTGGGTCACCATACACCGGACATACCCCATTAGTGAGTAATACATTGTGATGTTTCACTGTGGGTCACCATACACCGGACATACCCCATTAGTGAGTAATACTTTGTGATGTTTCACTGTGGGTCACCATACACCGGACATACCCCATTGGTGAGTAATACATTGTGATGTTTCTCTTTGGGTCACCATACACCGGACATACCCAATTAGTGAGTATAACAATGTGATGTTTCACTGTGGGTCACCATACACCGGACATACCCCATTAGTGAGTAATACATTGTGATGTTTCACTGTGGGTCACCATACACCGGGCATGTCCCATTACTGAGTATAACAATGTGATGTTTCACTGTGGGTCACCATACACCGGACATACCCCATTAGTGAGTAATACATTGTGATGTTTCACTGTGGGTCACCATACACCGGACATACCCCATTAGTGAGTAATGCATTGTGATGTTTCACTGTGGGTCACCATACACCGGACATACCCCATTAGTGAGTAATACATTGTGATGTTTCACTGTGGGTCACCATACACCGGACATACCCCATTAGTGAGTTATGCATTGTGATGTTTCACTGTGGGTCACCATACACCGGACATACCCCATTAGTGAGTAATACATTGTGATGTTTCACTGTGGGTCACCATACACTGGAGATACCCCATTAGTGAGTAATACATTGTCATGTTTTACTGTGGGTCACCATACACCGGACATACTCCATTAGTGAGTAATGCAATGTGATGTTTCACAATGGGTGTGTTCGTAAGTGCTGTGCAGAACACTGTTCAGACTGTTCCAGTTCCAAGTGCTTACGAACTAAATTAAACTGTTCCCAACAGTGTTCCACTCCAAACGGCTTACGAACAAAACGGAACAGGAACAGAGCAGGAAGTAACAACAATAAAATAATGTTAATGAAATAATATTAAGAAATAAAACTTTTTTAAAAGGTGGCCGATATGTTAGTTTCAGCTGTTATATTTGTGGAATAGAAATGCCACTAGAATATTTCCCATTGTAAAAGTTCGGTCATTTCCGTTTTACCCCGTTGACATAATATGCCAATGTGATTAGAATAATTCATTTCGTGAAGTGTCCGGTTGTCTTGTTGCTTTTGTAATCATGTGACCTGTTCTGCCTGCACCACATCGTTTTCACGGGAACAGACAGAACATGTCTAGAGCACTGTTCCGTAGTGTTCGTAAAGCTGTTCTGTGTTCAGGAACACAGAAAACATCGTTACGAACACACCCAATGGTTCACGTTTACGCTGAGTTTCAACATATACCATAGAAATGAGTGCATTTGTAGTACATTATCGTATTTACGCCGCGAATCAACAAATTATCAACAATTATACCCTATTAATGCGTAGTACATTGACGCGTTTACAATATGGGCAACATATACTGGTATACCCTGTTATAGTCGATTCAATACGTAATACTAATGAGGGAACTGTCCCATTCGAAGGAATAGCGGCGAATACCCGTCAACTCATATA
Organism: Spisula subtruncata; assembly: GCA_963678985.1. Lineage (NCBI taxonomy): Eukaryota > Metazoa > Mollusca > Bivalvia > Venerida > Mactridae > Spisula > Spisula subtruncata. The sequence continues at coordinate 26,902,471 of OY787662.1, forward strand.
CAGTATATAGCATATAGCCAGTCAAAGCTAGATACCGGACGACAGTATATTGATACCCGTTCTCGATTGACTTTCAGCGCCGTAACTACACTGAGGCCAGACTGAGACAGCTGCCTCGCCTAAAATTTGAGGACCAAACATTTTTTTTCGTTATTGATATATTCATGTAATAAAATAAACAATGAGGCAATTTATTCTGAGGCACTAGGTTATCTAGTATGTAAACGACCGTATATATCGATCCAACGGCATACGCTCAGAATGAGAAATTTGAAACAAAGAGTGCAACTTGAGGCACTAGATTTGCACCTTAATGGTAGTATACATAGTGCAACTTGAGGAACTAGATTTGCACCTTAATGGTAGTATACACAGTGCAATTTGAGGCACTAGATTTACACCTTAATGGTAGTATACATAGTGCAACTTGAGGCACTAGATTTGCACCTTAATGGTAGTATACATTGCGCAACTTGAGGCACTAGATTTGCACCTTAATGGTAGTATACATAGTGCAACTTGAGGCACTAGATTTGCACCTTAATGGTAGCATACATTGTGCGACTTGAGGCACTAGATTTGCACCTTTATGGTAGTATACATTGTGCACCTTGAGGCACTAGATTTGCACCTTAATGGTTGTATACATTGTGCAACTTGAGGCACTACATTTGCACCTTAATGGTAGTATACCTGACACTTTCCCTTTATTTTATATAGAAAGCAAGTGGCACCGCCACACCAGACGCTTAATATCGCCGCAATCCAGGTCAATGTTCTGTTAGTAAAAATAGTCAAATGCCAATTTTCGCTCGCTACGCTCGCATGGAACTGTTTACAATCAATTTAATAGTGAGGTGGACTACACATTTAAGAGTATATTTTCTTTTTGGACACCCTGTATAAGCATGTTCATATAAGTATTTTCACCTTTGAGCTCTTGTTTAATAAAATTGCTATGACTTTTCTTGATGTTGCGTTTCAATACCAAAACAAGGGACAAAAGAGTGTAGCAGATGGATTTGTTTGAATTCCAGTAGAGCATGACATTGATTTCTTAATTAACTTGCAAATTCAAATCGTTCAAGCTTTCCCTTAACACAAATGTGCAGCCTTCGAGTTCGTAGGATATGCTGATGAAAGGTGTCTCGAATAGAAAAACGATCCTGTCGCCAATGGTGCTCTTCAGAAAATAATGCTTTTTCTAGCAGGCTTTGCCTTCACAACAGCTGTATCAGTGACTATTATCAATTAGAAAAATAGTTTCTATAGGCTACATAGATAAATCTATAAGTGAATACTATCAAATACAGAATATGTTTTGGCATGGTGTTCAAATAAGATAAATAATGTTTATCTAGCTCGCTTCGCTATTCTACTTTTCTGATTTTGTCAATGTTGAAAGTGTATTCGGTGGTTTAATTGCGTGCTTTCGGAAACGTTTAAGGTTAACAAATACACCGGACCACTACATGGTCATAACTAAGGATTGCATAGGGCGCAAACGTACCCCTTTTACACCAATTTAAGTGGTCCTGGTTAGAAGTGAAATATTTTACATTTGTAAATAAATTCTGAACACATATTTAAGAATGTCATGTAGAGAGTAGTTTGGGCTACCTGAACCTCAGAGAAATCATGATCTTTTCGCTTGCCAAATAACTACTCGTTAAAAATATCATGAGAACTAGTTTGCATGGCATGCAACTTAGAGAAACAGTGCATTTTCTTTGGCTCGCATTGCTTGTCACATAACATCAATGCTTCATAAGTTCGTGTAGAGAACGAATTTATGGGGCATGCAGCTCGGGTAAATAATGCGAGGATTGATCATACCATTTAGAGAACGAGTTTGTGTGAGCTAATCTTTAAGGATTAATAACACCACGCGAGTTTGTGCTGACAAATATTGCATTTTTTTCTGCCTCGCTTCGCTCGCCAAATACCTAATGCCCATTAATAATATCATGTAGACAACGAATTTCGTGGGGGCTTGTACAAATAGTTTTTTCTCTGGCTCGCTTCGCTTGCCAAATAATTTATCACCATTCAATTTCATGTAGAGAACGTAATGTGTGGGCTGATACAAATAGTGCATTTTTGTGGCTCGCTTCGCTCGACAAATAATTTATGAGCATTAATAATATCATGTGGAAAAACAATTGTGTGGGCTCGGACAAAAAGTGCATATTTGCCATAAATTAAATTTGTGTCAGCTTCAACAAATATTCCCTTTTTCTGGCTCGCTTCGCTCGCAAAATACATTGTAAATATTCAAAATAGCATGTACAAAACTAATTTGGACGTCCCCTCCTGTAAATACCCCGTCACCAAATCAAGACCCGATTTCGCACCCCTTTTGGAAAATTCCTAGTTACGGTCATGTCCAGCCCCATAAATGCAAATTGAAAACTTCTAGATTGTGTGACTTCTGTTTAATGAACACGGAAACACAAAAACACCTCTTTTGGGAATGTCAAACAATCCAACATTTTTGGCTTAACATATAAGAATACTTGAACAGTAACAACATCGTTGTAAATATACTAAACTACAGAACCATAACACTAGGGCTGGAAAACGAAAAAGATAGCAGAACCGAAAACATAACCAATTTTATATTAATATTGGCAAAATACTTCATAACCTATTGTAAATACGACAAATCAACTCCTTCAATAGAACATTTCAAACATTATCTTACACGACGCATATACATCGAAAGAATCATTGCAACGAAAAAAGACAAACTAGAATAGTTTGAAACAAAATGGAATGGATTTAATATCTAATACCATATCACTAGCACATCACTATAGAAAAATACATTGAAAGGCTCACACCCTTCTTACACACTCTTTCCTTCTCACCTCTTTTCGCCTTTTTCTCTTCACTTCTCTTAAACAAGTCAATACACAAACTAATAACCACAAGCATAGAATTTGAACTTTATATTATATTATGTTAATATGTATTGCTGTTGTTTCTGTGTGTATTGCACTGGTTTTTATTTTTGAAGTGTATGTATATATCTGAAAAAGTGAATAAAAGATATATATATATACTAAATTTGTGTCAGCTTCAACAAATAGTCCCTTTTTCTGGCTCGCTTCGCTCGCAAAATACATTGTAAATATTCAAAATAGCATGTACAGAACTAATTTGGACGTCCCCTCCTGTAAATACCCCGTCACCAAATCCAGACCCGATTTCGCACCCCTTTTGGAAAATTCCTAGTTTCGGTCATGTCCAGCCCCAAGGCTGCCTCGGCTAAAATTCGTGTCTGGGTAAATTTGGATAGGCTTTTCTTTGACTATTTTGATAGCACAGAACCGAGCAGATGTTTTAAGAATGTATTTTAGAAATTCAGGGCATATTGGTCCATTATTGGAATGCTTTATCAGAAATGTCATTATTTTTACACATGTGCATATTTTGTTCATTGTAGTGCAAGTGACGGACGCTGTCTGTAACTCCACATACACCCTCAACAAGCATGATAATGTAGTGCTGACATTTACGCCGGATGCCCCGTTTGATGATGGCCACACATTTAAGTATTGTGTCTTTACCATTATCAACAATAGTACATCAATGCCAATATGCATAAAGAATGAAGGAATGGGTCATACGTCGTTCTTTTATCGGGACTTGTGTTCAAGAGCGTTCCAATATTTCATCGGGCGGCGCCCATCCACACGATCCATCCGTATGAAAAATGTAAGCAACACTGTCTAAAAAGACTAAACTACTTTCAAATACTGCGATTTTGTTTTCACTGGTCACCAAATTTTCTTGATGGACTCGATTTCAAAATTAAGAATCCCCTACGAATAAGTGTTGCTGTTGTTTCTGTATATTATAGTATTCCAAAAATTTGTTGTCAAAGAGTTTTCAAAAGCCTGTAACTATTTTTTATTTGAAACACAAGCAAACGTGAATATGCTTTTGTATAAATTAAATGTATGATCTTGATTCTATAAATTGCCGAAGTCCGTAGTAAAAATGGCGTAAAGGTTGTCATGACTACAACAGAGTTTTGATGTTCGAATCCTAAAATGTTCTAATTTTAGCTTATTGGTGTATAACTATATTACATGTAGATATATATATATAACTGAATGTTTTTTTAATTCGCATTCGTTTCATCGTTTCAGGGCCAATCTTGTTCCTCTTTCGAAGGGAAACCGAAGTGTACAAGTAGATCCAGAGTGTATGTAGTGTTTAAAAACGTACATTACTATACAATATACCCCGTGAGTGTAGAACTGTACGTTAAGGATTGGGTTGGTAAGAACTTGCTTTTAGTTGGTTGGACTGGACATATTGTTCTTGGTTGAAAGATTAAATTGGACTACTATGCTCAAACGTTTTAACTTCACGTGCCAAGTAATTATGAAAAATTATAAGCCAGGGTTGATATTAACAAAGAATTTTAAGGGAAAACTTAGAATTTGCCAAAAATTTCCAACTTTAATCAGCTAAACAGGAAACTCAATAATATGAACTAAGGCACCGCCTAAACGGGGATTAAATAGATGTTGCTAAGCTATATTTCAGATATATGGTATAGAATTTTTTGAGGTAAAATACTTAAATAATGTTTCACAAGTTTATTCCAGTGTGCTTATTTATGGGATATACAGGCATCTATGCCAAATATAGTAAATATTTAACAATTTTATTTGATTTTTGCCATACGCTAAACCATCATTAGGCGGACACCCGTACAGAAAGACTGGTTTTGCGACAATGCGGTGTCTTGCGTAAGACATATTTTGATTGGTTGATAATAAATTCTTAGGCCAATCGCAAAGCTGAAAGATTTTTCTAACTTGGTGTTTTTGTACTCTTTTTCTGAAGTCTCGATGATTTCGCGAGGGAAAAGGGGAAACTTTGTGCATTAAAACGATTGAATTATTGGTAAATGACAACCGGAAAACAAAGTCTTACACTGACATCATGATAAAAGGACTTGGAAACAAGGAAAACCTTCTTTTATTGTGTAAACGCCGCATTTGTTGATTTTAGCAGAAAACAGTCCGTCTGACAGTCAGACCGACTTTTTTTTAGTCCGCCAGATCGTCAGTCCCACAGGTTATCAGCGATTATCGGGAAGTCGGGTGGCCCAAAAATCAGGGACCCCGGTCCGGAAGACCTATAATTGAACCTAGATTATAATGAAATAATTTATTCTGCAGAAATTTAATCAAGAAAAGACCACATTTTTATCTCTATTGTCTACCATGACAAGAAATTTCTAGGACTTGACCTAGTGACACACTTTTTGACCCCGGATGTCACAATATTGAACTTGATTTTTAAAAGAATCTCCTTCTGATTAAAGGCTTTGGAATATAAGGCCAAATTTGTGACCTTGTGACTTCATTAAAGGCATTTGACCTACTGACCCAAGCGGATAGAGTAAATAATCTACATGTTTAGATGTGACGTTGTAATTGTGGCGATTTATGGTCACTCTTTTTTACAAGTAAGCCTGCTAATGCGACTGTGAGTGAAATTATTTTACTTTAGGCTTTGCGGCTGAGAGATGCAAGTGAAATTTTTGTTTGACGCTGACCGCAGATATGTACGATTTTAGGCAAACATTGCGCGAGATGCACAGTAGTCACGCTATCGAGCGCTATGCTTAGAAACAGCTTCTTAAAATAAGCGCTACTGTATATCGGAAAAAGTGAAAAATATATTATTATTTCGGCAAGCGCTTGTGGCTAGCTGACTGTTACGAGTACATATGTACTGTGACTTACACCTAGATATATTGTGTGCGTGATATTGTGTTATTATTCTGGCTGTGGATTTATTACGTGGTGGTGGGACTATTCGTACATAGAAATAACCCAGTGTATACTGGGGTTCGTCATTGCTGGCGGTCAAGATAACTACAAGAACAAGAACATAGCGCTGAAAAGGGCAACCAAATCACCCCGTTTCTAACGAAATCACTTGGTAGTGCTTGCCTAGCAGTACACTGTAAATATCTTTTTGTACACAACACATTCAAAATGAAATTGTCATAATTTGATTCAAAATGAGTAAAATCAATGGCATACCTTTATTGTACTTTGTAGGCCTAACTGTATTCTTGAGAGCAGTTTCAATTAGTCCAGGGGTAATTTCTAAACCTACTGTACGAGTAACCATATGTCGTCCAGTCCATAGTATCGTATCAGCTTCAAGCCTTGGAAAATTGAAGATATAGCAAAAGCGACACCGTATGACGTTAATTGGGGGCCTAGTCAATCATACAAGACCACAACAAACATCACACAATTGTGCTCCGCAGTTTCATACTTCCACGAACCGAACTCCGGCTACCGATGGTGATCAATCCGGAAACAATCCATTGAAATAGATATGCGATAGTTATTTGATTTGGATAATAAACGTCTGAAGTAGGCTTAAGTAAACTTTAGTTGTATGGACGACCTTGAACTGAATGTTTACAAGTATTGTGAATCACTATCTAGAATGACTTCCCTTGGTTGTCGATGTTTAAAATACGACGCTTCGCGTCGTTTTTTGAGGGGCCGGTTTTGAGTTCTTCTTACTTCCCTTTTTTTTAAATGGTTTGTTTTATTTATTACAATTTTTTTAAAAATGATAATTAATCGCAAGGGAACGATAGGCTCAATCGTTTACAGCTTACTATTTTTTTTATATTCCAAGGATCATTCACCTCGGAAAACTGCCTGAAATTTTTGACCGGAAATAACTTTTTTTGAAAGCATTAGTACCGGCAGAGACTCGACGAAGATACGCACGTGGACATTATTGGTATGGGTATTTTCAATAGCCTGCGCTACGCGCAGGCAATTGAATCCCCTATTACCAATTGTTTACATTGTTTAGAAGCATTATGTAAAAAGCTACAGTATTCACATAGAAAACATGCTCTACGCTTCGTTTCTTGGAAAATATGTGCTACTCAATATTGTAACTTAATTTAAAATATTTTAGTTAAATCCCTAAAGATGCTTTGTGAATACAACCCATGTCATTATAATCTAACTTTAAAATGTGTTGTAACAAGTTTGTATTCTCATATTGTGTTAGAGCCGGCCCGGTGATTATAAACATTGGAGAACGTACTCCATGTTACCAACTCATACTCCATACTCCATTTGGAGCATTTCTTAGTTACAAAAACTGCTGTAACTTCTTTATTACTGGATGGAAAAATATGAAATGGAGGTTCATTTTCTTAAGTAGATTATTTGCTCCAAGTTGGTGTTGGTTTTGTTGCAAAATTCTAAAAAAATATGTTTTTCAAGTTCGAGCATGGAGTATGGAGTTTGAGTATTACGAGAGGTGTTCAACTTATTTATGAACAAAACATGAACACCGATTGTGCAATATTGAATGAAAATAATTGAAATATCTTTTTTAAACCATGCGAGAAAATGATTTAAGTTGAACATATGATCATCATACATTGTATATTTCATTTGGTTAAAGCTGAAAACAACAATTTAGTAGATGATGTTGTTTTTCCTGTTTTTAAGGCAAAATGGCCCTTTTATCAGCATCAAGAAAGTGTTGGTAAATTTTTATTTTGCATTTTTAATGAGAACATCAGTAATATTTGTCGTAAGACGCGTTATTAAAGTTTTGTTTCCAGTAATTGTGAAATAGCACCAAAAATTAAAAATTGTCCAACATTGCCAAAACCTACACTATAAAGTTAAATTGGTTTTATGATATCTATGATGAATCCATTAGCAAAACGTGGAATAGTACCACAGATGGGAGTGTCCATAGAAACTATCAGTGACATTATTTCGAAACAGTTTGATGCATAGTTCTGGGAAAATGCGAAGTTCCTACGCTGAAAATCAAGAAAAACATGCCTCGCAGCCAAAAGTCTTGGAATCTAGAAATGCGAAATAAACAACGTTATGTGGAAAAATTGTTTCATTATGGGGAAGCAATGCTGAATCTTAAAGAATGGTATGATAGATTATGGTAAGCTATTTTAAAAAAGGTCACAAGAATAGGGAGAAGTTCATGTTTGTCCAGCATTGTGTGTTCGCGGCCGTTTTCATGGAAAGGCATTGGGCTTGTTGTTATGGAAATACGCACATCAAAATCAATATCAAATTGACGAAATTGAAGGCTGTGGTCTATGTACGAACCGTTTCAAATCAGGTTTTAAACAAAAAAGTGTTACGTATCGTTTCTAGTGACTGTTCCAAAAACATTGTGGTTTGTCCAGATTCAGCTTCAAGTCACCATATACAACGCCAAATAAAAAAACTTAAGAATATAACTTTGATATATATTATAACCAAACAGTGGTTGTCGAAGTCTTCTCATGCTTTAACAATATAATTTACTATTTGGTTGATACTAAAACAACGATTAAAGAAGGCAAATGTAAACGTAATTATTACGAGTTTCGGACCTTCAAAACGCAAATAACAACACCCTCTACCCTAATGTTGATTATGATTTAATTGTTACGTATTGGCAATTTACAACTATTATATATACTTCTTGTTACACTACTTTATACAATGAAAAAGTTTGTATTCAATTTCATTGTTAGAGTAAGACAATATTGATGTTCATTTTCTGTTCATAAATAAGTTGAACACCTCTCGTAGAATGAGAAATGTTTATAATCACTGGGCCTGAATGGACTACATTATCTCTTGAAGGATGCTTGAAAGTACCACAAACATTTGAATGAGACTATTATGCTTATCAGCACTTAGAAATACAATTATTTAAGTCATAATAATGCATTGAATACATGGAAACACGTAATATTATGTTATAAGAAAGTTTCATTAGTCAATCTTACTATTTTGCTACAGTGATAACTTTTTTAAATTTATCAAATCTTGATTATAAATTGAAAACGAGCATTGCGCTGTGACTGCACATTTAGCTACATGTATGTACATCCAAAAGGTCAGGATCTATCTATAGTATGCAATGTATATAACACGTTTTCTTCCGTTGAATCCATACACTTTTTGTTTCCTACTTTAGTATCCACAACAACAATAAGACCTACCACGACTGCGTATTGGTATAACAATGACTTAGACTATGAAGAGTATACAGGACCAGATGTTGGGAACATTATGATAAAGGCGGTTGTTGGAATAGCCATAGTGGTGACACTGTTTTGTATATGCAGTGCTTGTGTAAGAGTTAAATACAACGACTCAGGGAACACGGGTATGTTATTTAACTGTTTATGTTTCATGAATGGAATCATATGTCATATTCACGGATTACATTAAACGAACGTATTACATTTTCTATACATGGATACTTGATAGTCTTAAAATTAGCTATTTTTCGAATGCCACGCAGAAAATAAGTTTAACGTGATTGCTTACATGATTATGTTGTTTCTGTTGATTCACATTATTAACCAAGATTTCCAGGAAGAAATTGCTTATTGTGTAATCTCCTGGAAACTGCTATTACTAGGTGTCTGCATAATGATGAGAATACTATTGATGAAACATAACAAACAAATGAATAAGAATTACTATGCTTTATTCGGTATTCTTAACAGTATGATTTCATTGATCAGGTACACAAGAAGAACGTTACTATCAACAAACACGTACGTACACCACAGACACACCATCACCGAGACCGTCAAGGTACACTACAGACACCCATCCACAAACAATGTCCAGGCGACCAATTGGCTCTCATCTACCAAGATCATCCACATACACACCTGACAATCACCCCCCGAGAACGCCGAGGTACACTTCAGACAGCCATTCTCCCAGAAGGTCTAGGCACAGAACCGACGGACCGAACTATTCGCCGAGAGTGTCTTCATACAACGAAGATGCCCCGTCGTATTCGGAAGTCATGCAGAATCAACGCACTTATTCATATGAATTAAACGTGACATTACAAATACAAGACCCCGAGAACGGGCAAGCAACAACGGCAAATGTTGCAGATGAAATTCAAGACGAAGACCAACCACTAAACCCAGATCAGCCGGTAACCAGATATACATTTGAGGAACAAGATGCTGGGAACCAAAACATACCAACAAGTTTGTGACCACTTTTTTACTTAAGTTAACTACTTCAGAGCCCGTATTCATGAAGCTACTAAGGGGACAATATTCCTTAGGGAGATATATTTACCTAAGGTTTTATAGGAAACGTCAATACAATATTTACAATATACCAGTTGTTGTTGAATTCTCAATTATTATAGGAATTCCCTTAAATTTATATGATTTCACCTTAGATATCTGAATTATCATTAAAACGGTTTCAGATATTTTTAAGATGAAATCATATAAAACAAAGGGAATTCCTATAAAACTTTAGGTAGATATATCAACCTATGGAATATTTTCCCCTTAGGAGCTTTATGAATACGGGTCCAGAATTGAAACATTGATGCGACACGTTTCTTAATTAAGCAAAGTGTGCCCCGATGGTAAGGTTGCTCAGCAGATTTCGTCTACTCATACTTGTAACCATGGGTATCGTTTCCCTCCTCCTGGTGTTCATGCACTGGCCGCGCGTCAGAGAAATATTATAAAATACTACTTATATTGTCGATCGATTCCAAATCTTAAACTAAATACTGAAATTTATCAAGTAAACTGAGTAAAATACTAAGATTATATAGATACAGAATGTACATGTAGATATTTATTGTACTTGAAGTGCAGCTAAAATATACTTTTACGCCATATGTTAAATTATGAAATAGTTATGCATCCATGTGTTTATAACTTTATATCATAACTATTTATATTTTAGCTCCACCCCCTGACTACGCCGATTTACCACCTCCTCCGCCGTATCCTGGGTACTAAAGTCTCGCCGTATCCTGGGTACTAAAGTCTCGCCGTATTCTGGGTACTAAAGACATGTATTGTCATTGAATATTGTGAAAAAATGTGAATGGATGGACCTCAATACGCATATTCTTTGCAAGTGATATGAGTTATAGTCCTAAGTACTCTCCCTTTGTTTATGTATTAAATGACGAAGTAATCTCTACTCGTTTAAGTCTTTATCGTGGTACAAAATTATTACTGCCAATAATCACAGAGGCGCTCCGATTGACGAAACGTCTCGGAATATTTAAATATCCATTTGAAGCGGAATGTGATTGGAACCAGTTTAAAGCATCTTTAGGGTGTTACTTTGAATCGTATTTTGATAGAATTGATACTTATTTGGCCATCTGGGGCCTTATTCACCAACGTTATTAGTCAGACTCAGACTTAGGCTTAAAATTGACAAGATCTATAATCACTGCCATTTCTTTACAATTAGATTTAACCGTGTGGAATTGTGTCTGCTTATTTGTGGTTACCGACTGAACATGTTTACCCATTTATTTTAAAATCGTACATTTAGAACAACTTGAGAACGAATTGAACATTTGGCAATATTAAGTCCAAGTCTGAATTTTAGACTTATAACATTGGTGAAAAGGCCCCTGGTCCCATGTTCGCAAATGAATAGTTCCAAAATCACGATCAAGCTAAAATAGATGTCCTTTAGAATTCAATGTGTAGCTTGCTTTTTTATACAGATTGACAGATATTGATATGATAACATTCAATTCCAAAGACATTATAATAAGTTTTTATACTCAGTAAATATGAAGATTATCAAATTCCATCCTGGTTTTAAAAGATCAATTTCAGTCTTAAGTACAGGGGCCTTATTCACCAACGTTGTAAGTCTAAAACTCAGACTTAGACTTAAATTTGTCACTATAACCACTGGCATTTCTTTGAAACTAGATTTAACCATGTGAAATTTTATCTGACTATTAGTTGTTACCCAACTGAACATGTATATATATACCAATTTGTATCAAAATCGGTATATTTATAACAACATGAGAGCGAATAGAACATTCGACGATGTAAAGTCTAAGTCTATATTTTAGACTTACAACGTTGGTGAATTAGGCCCCAGTATATCACTTTTGTATCAGAAAAATGATGTTCTCAATTAATATGAACATGTTAACTTGATGTGATTATGTATTCTGTAATTGTTTAGTATTGCCAAAATATAGCAAGAAAATATTGCCAAAATATAGCAAGAACTTCCAAATATATAGGAAATTATATTTAGGATCAAATTTGAGTTGCTCCTTTGTGAACATGAGGAAAGGATCGTTTAAGTGTACATCTACGATATTGGCTTTATTGTGCATCTCCTTCACAGTTACGTCAGATTAATAATTCTAAGATTTGTTTAAATGTATGTGTAAATGTATATTTACTATCGCTGTTCAGAATATAATATTTATAGCTACATTTGTTCATTACAGGTATCTTTGGTACATTTTTCCTGACAGGCTTTCCGTATTGTTGCACAGCCCACTCTTGAATACGTATACAATGTGCTAGTATAAGTATACGTTTAATATAAAAAATATACCCATATTTTATGATAAACATACTAGGTAAAATTGTCGAGTCATAGACTATTATATATTCGAATCTTTGTACTGTCTTTAATGTACGAGATTTTATTGATTATCTTGACTGTAGATAGTGTCTTTTGTGTATGTTTAATTTCCTTCATTAAGTATAACCCCATCGCAATCAAGTACAATGCATTACAACCGATACCTGATTATGAACTGTGCATACACTCCTAAGGCAACACCTATATATTTTCTAAATTGTTAAGTTGTTTACGAAAGGATTTGATTCATATTTGACATATGCGTTCATACATATCTAATTGATGTTATTGTGATTTTGTATCAAAATCAAACCATTGCAAGTTAACAAGAATTTCCAACAATCAACATTACTATAAATTGAAAAGTCACAGAAATAAAACATGAAAAATGTTGAAAAAAACTGGGTGAAATGTTTACTAAAAGGTTCATTACAGTAAAATGATCGAATAATGTTATTTCATTTCATGTTTATTAGTATCCTGAATGCCTATGCAGGTCGTTTTTGATATATTTAAACATCTGCAACATCGATAAATCATACGTCCTTATCAATATTTTAGTTGCATACAAACTTCCTAAAAGATTACCTGTTTTTGTAGGGTTGGTTGTCGTCTCATTGTAACACACACATTTCATTTCAAGTAATTAAGAATAAAATTGAAATTGGAAGACTTTGATGATAGTTGCATCTTTTGTATGTTGTTATTCTGCAGTATTGCTTGTGTTTTACTTTCTATGGGACCCAAAACTCTGTCATGCAGTATGTTTACATGTCGCCATTTTTGTGACTTTTCATTTTACAGTAACGCTAATTAGTTCGCTTTATTTTTATCTTCCAATGAACTTATTAACTCAAAAAAATCAGGAAAACATTCATCGAGTATTAGTGTATTCACAGCAAAATTTTGAACCAGATCCGTTCTCTAATAGTTGAGAAATCATGAAAAATAGAGGTGTTGCGTTGGGAGTGTGCGTAAGTGTATATCGAGAATTAACTCGTGTGCATGTGAAATGGTGTTAGTAGCGTATCCATATATGTTAACGCTTGACTAATGATGCGGATCTTTTTTGGCGAAAGTCTGTGTCTGAGAAAGATAAGTACATGCATCTCTTGGTTATAAGTGTTGCTCGATTATATCCAATTTCTCCATCTTTGAGAGAATTTAACTTTTAAAAATATCAAAATGGACATTCATTTTCGAATAAATAAAAATTATGCAAGTATGTGTCGCTACAAATGTAAAACAAAAAACATGACATTGGAACATGAACTATCTGGTGTCTTCTTCATTTTGTTTGTAAGAAGTACAACGCTTCCATATCTGGCATCTAATTTTTACAAAGCATGAGTTTCTATATTATTGAAATTGGAATTTATCAACTAGATAGGTTGAATGAAAATTGACATTCACGCACCTAGACTAATCATCAGACACCGGTTAATTACAATACTCAAAATTAAAATTTTGCAAATAGTGTCAACAGTAATTACTTGTTTTAGTCTTTAAATAAGGCCATAGTCTAGTCCCTTTAATTAATTGTGGTTACCATGCGCTGCATTTTGTTGCCAGAAACTTGTCACTAATTATAGTTTTTTATCAATCAAATAACATGGCCTGTTTCAATTCAGCTAGATTTTATTCTGGGCTTGATGATCTTTGTTTGAGGGTGCTAAGGTAAATAATTTCATGAGAAAAGAGTAGATAGATTGAGGAGTTGTCTTTATAAATTTAGGATACAGACTAATTGATTCCCATTGGTGGTTAAATGTGGGTATCCAGTCAGAGGTGCAGTTGATCAATTCTTAAAAGATATAAAAGTATGACTGCATCCGAATTAAGGAGCCCTACATTTACTCCTATATAAATTCTTAAAACAATATTCAAATGTGAAACAAAAGATTCTAAGAAAAATATGAAAAATACAACAATACCCATTTTAGTGTAGAAATTAATCTCCTGGAAGTTTTAATTTAAACGTGATGAATCACAATAATTCTTAAATTCAAAGAAAATTGAGCTTGTTTTCATAAAACGTGTTATTTAAATAACAATGAATTTAATAACGTAACTCATTACTTTTCTCAACAGACGATGTCCCCGTAAACGCGATGGTAACATTATACCACTAGTTTCATTTTAGATAAAAGATTTAATTTCGTGACAATGCTTTGTTTCTATTTGATATTATGCCGTTTGTGTTCAACGATTTGGCGTATTTAATACGAGACTTAATTTGTAATTAACTTCAGAAACAGTACTTTTGTGTTTTAATAAACCTTATAACCAACTCTGAGAAAATATCTTTTTAATCTGAACATGTTATTGGTTAGATAATGCTGTGTAATTTCTTCATTTCAGTTTTTAAGTTAAACATATAGAGTATCTATTTATTTAATTTGAAAGCAATTCTGATGAATGTTATTCAACTGTTATATTGATAATCGCTATCGCGCAACTCTTTGGTGTCAGCTCAATGGCTTACAATTTCAGGGGCAACGTGGGTTGCAGTCGTTATTTAAATTGACATGTCGATTTATTTATAAGTGAGGATCCCAAATGACATTATACTAGTTGTCAGATAATAACCTTCAAAATTAATACATTGTATCGGTAATTTACAAAATCAAACACATGGTCCGGTGAATTCGCTGGAAAGATGTCGAGAAACAACTTTGATAAACAATAAGGTGGATGGTCTCAGCTCCGATGTAATGTCTAATACATGGGATGAAGTCACAGACGAACGTACAGAAGAGAAAGTATGCGAATGAAATGGAGACAAATCACATTTATAAGTAACTACTCACATGCAAATGCCTTTATTTACAGACACATATAATGTAACCACACTAGCATGAAATTAAGCAACATAGGTACGGAATGAAGTCACTGACGTTTGAAATGAAGTCGCAGGCCCTTGAAATAAAATGATATACCCTTGCATTAAAGTCACAGACGCTTTGGATGAAGAAACATACGCTATAAATTAACTGGCAAACCATTGAATTGAAGTAAAAAGCGCATGCAAAAAAGTGAATGGTGCGTGATATGCAGTCACAGACGCGTGAAATAAAGCCACATACGTTTGGAATGCAGTCACAGACGTTTGGAATGCAGTCACATACGTTTGGAATGCAGTCACAGACGCTTAGAATGAAGTCACAGACGTTTGGAATGCAGTCACAGACGCTTAGAATGAAGTCACAGACGTTTGGAATGCAGTCACAGACGCTTAGAATGAAGTCACAGACGCTTGAAATGAAGTCACAGACGCTAAAAATGAAGCCACAGACGCTTGAAATGAAGTCACAGACGCTAAAAATGAAGCCACAGACGCTTGAAATGAAGTCACATACACTTGAAATGAAGTCACAGACGCTTGGAATGAAGTCACATACGTTTGAAATGAAGTCACAGACGCTTGAAATGAAGTCACATACGCTTGGAATGAAGTCACAGATGATTGGAATGAAGTCACATACGCTTGGAATGAAATATCAGACGCTTGGAATGATATACATATACAGGTAGTAGGTGCTAGAGTCTGAATCTGTCCACTAATGGAATAAGTTGAAAAAGAAAAGAGTTAATTTGCTAGGGCTCTTGTCAGCTGTTACGCCGCTCAAGCACCCTTCGGCATTTTAACTTCAGCTGGTCATTGGGCAACTATGGAAACCTACATCCGTGAGTCGAGAGATTATTTCTTTCCTGTGGGTGTAGCAGCCAACATCGATCTGTGGCGCCCGGGAACAGACAATGCCCTCGCAGGTACCATTTTACACCATGGTGAAGTGGAGCATGTGGGTCTTGCTCAGAGTAACTAACCTGAGGGGGTTGAACCCGGGACCTCTCGATCTCAAAGCGTGCGCCCTACCTCTATACAGAATACAGAGTGTGTAAGCGGTAGAATAGCTCATCCAGGTGTACATTCGTACTGTAAACAAAGATCTTTGGTTCGATGTGTGCATTCAAACTATGTCATAGAGATTCAAACATACATTAAACCCAAGTTGAGAACAATCAATTACCACACCGTTTTTTTTTTGTTTTTGTTTTGTTTTTTTTTAAGTTTGAGGAACCAACTCGGTTAACCCCGTTTATTCAATAAAAGAATGGTAACAACATGGTTTATGGTATTGACACAATAATACAATACAAACAATACATGTATAATAATCACTACAATACAATAAATAACAGTATTATTACATGCAAGCTAATCTAAGATTAATTGATATGTTCTTTTATTTTACTTAATAAATGATCAGTATTATTTTTACAATAAGATTTGCATAAATTCCAAAATTCTGATTTAAATAATTTGTAGATATCAAAAGACTTAGTTCTGCTTTCACTTAAAAAGTATGCTTTGTAAATACAAAATCCGAAAAGTGTTAAGATTAAATTCAAATAGGTATTTGCAGGATATGATAGTCTATCTCCTATTACAATACTCTGGAGAGATTGAAGGTTTTTATTTACTCCGCATTCACTTAAGCAATGAGTTAATTTGATCCAGGGATCTGTAACTACAGGACATTTTAAAAATGTATGATCATAATCTTCGAGTACGTTGCAGAGGTTGCAATTCGGCGAATCAACCATTTGCCATCTAAATCGTATTTGTTTACATGGAAATATATTGTGTATTAATTTGTATTTATTAATGTAATTACCACACCGTAGTTCACTTGACGTCATGTGCGGGAAAGATAGCGTATTGGTCAGGTGGTCTACTATATGAATTTTAAAACAACACGTTAGCCAACCTGTCAATTTGATATTAATGCATTATAATTAGAACGAACGTATTTATAACGGTTACTACAAGCGTATAACTTAAGTATCTCACTTAAAATTGACTTTCCATGCGGCGAAAAAAACTGTAACAGGAGAAATTATTAAAACACATGTAATTCATTTTGCATTTAATTCCACCATAATTTCTTTTCAGACGTTTCTAAGCAGTCAATTATCATTGTTAATAATTTGAAATGTTATACTATAATACATAATAAAACCAACTTCCGAATCCAAATTTAATCTTTGTCGGCAGATTCACTTTAATTAACACTTTATTGTCGATAGGCGTGGCTACATTATACCACGGCTCAGGTGACACATTACGTCTCCAGTGCAATGGTTTGAATATCAAATATTGTTTCTATAATAAAGAGAATGTCGTCTTGTGATTTTGCATTTCTTGACAAAATTGAGTTGCGGACGAGATAGTCGGTTATAACATATATTCGACAGATTTATTGAACAATTATGGACCTTATGTTTTCTGGTATTTTATATATTTTATTTTTGATGTTTTGCTGTTCTTACATATCGGTCGATTTCTTGTTGGTTTCTCATATTTGTGTTTGTTAAGTTGCGCAGGTCGATCAGAAAACCAAAAAACAAACAAAACATTATAAAACGTTACATAATTATATTAATATATGGGATTAATTTCATGGACTCAAATGTTCCAGTGGAAAATTGCCAAATTGTTTTAATGTAACGTAGAATTATCCGTCCGAAAGATATTGTTGTAAAATAGGTATTTTTTATTAGTTTATGCTATCCGTCTGTTATAATTCTAGTCAGAATGACATATTTTAGTTGGTTTATATGATGTTGTTTCAAACTTAGCACAATTCTCAGGTTTTAAAAATTTTGTGCTCATGCTATTTGTTGCAAAAAGTCTTTGATTTAGGTTTGGTGGTTTACATAGAACCCAAGGTAACTGTGTCATTATTAAAGACTAAAACGAAAACATTTATTTTTGGTAGACAAATATAAATTTTACAAAAAAAAATTGTTTTCGTTTTTTTTCGTTATCATTGATACAGTCATCTGTGAATAGAATGAGACTCGTTTAAATATATTACCGACGGTTCATGCTTATTTTTATGTGTTTATTTTTACTTTAATTTTATAGAACCGTCAGTGTCAAAAGGCGAAGGTTTAGATGAACACAAGAATGACACCAATAGTAGTATGAACTCCCTGGATCTACAACAGTACATTACTAACCATTCTAGACAGGTAAGTGCCCAACCCAACCGAGCATAGCCGTGTTTGTGCCAGTCAGCTTTCTGCTGAAATATGGCAGGCATATCAGTACCTCCACTTGGATGTGAACCCGGGTCACCGGATTAGACGGCAATCGCTCTATGCCACTGAGTTACATTGTGTATAGATAAATAATCGAAGTGTACATCTCGGATACATAATATGTTAGCATAATTGATATGAGAGAGCTCCCCCGAGAGCGATATATATAAAAGGTAATTTCGCAAAGAAAATTGAATTTCCCTGTTCAGTTTCCCACCCGACTAGATGTGCGCTGGTTGGAAAACCAGAGGTAGTCTCACATGTTATACACAAACTTTCTCTTCTTTGGAAGCCAGAAGTAATTGTCAAATTGGGACGGGGATAGAACGGAATGGCCAGGCATTATATTATATGAGTATCCCGGTTGAACGCAAAACTTCCTTTTCAAGGTGATATGTCACTAAACATTTAAAAAGATTGAACCAACTATTTTAACATACATTTTACGTATTAACCGAAAAACCAATGTACAGTCGAATGTCGATGCCTCGAACTACCTTCGGACCGGGAAAAAAGTTCGAGCCATCTACCGGTTCGAGACATCGAGGTTACGAGTATATTATGCATCGTATAAGTAAGTTCGAACGCTTCTCGGTACGCGTACCTGCCAATCGTGTGTAATTGTCCTATTTTGAGTGTTTGTTCGTATTTCATATTTAATGCATTCGTGTCAAATTGTGAAATAATATGCATAATCATAATAAAACATGATAGTGTTTGACAAAATTGTATTAAAATTATATTTCTAAAGGAACTTTTTTTAGAATCTGCGTTTAGTAATATCAAACCATTGAAGGTCAAAAATCGAATTCAAAACCTCATTTTAATCAAGATTATATTCATCGGTAATAATTTTATATAATTTTATAGTTATATACCGGCAGCAGGTAACAATTTTCAAGACCCTTTACTTGCATACTTGTTATAATGATATACGTATGCATGTACATATTATATTGCTGTTAGTAATGGCTGTTTTGACCCTGCTCTTGAAACGCAAAAACACGAATGCCTTAAGTGAACATTGAAATTAGGTGACATAGTGAACAGTGAACACCAACTGGTATAGGGGGTCTCTTAACATGTAGCCTCTGTTATACCTTTTGAGACGGTTTCTCATAGCAGTGGTATCTGACACAGGTAAAAGTATCGTTGAACGGAAATAAAACAAAATTGAAATTGAAAAAAAAAATTCTCGAAATTTAGGTATTACATAATACTAATTTTTTTTTTCTTTTCAACGATACTGTTACCTTTGGTGTCTAACGCTATTCTTGAAACACAAATATTTTCCTATGTAAACATACATTAAAGTAATGTCGCATAGTTAAAATTGAGAAATGACATGTGGAATAATGCGCGTTTGGACTGGTCATACAGCTTACGAACCTAATTGAACTTGAACTATTCTAATTTGTGTTGTTTACTCGTTCACATAAATTAGTCATGAATGGGTTGATTTTTAAACTGTCGATAATTAGTTATATTTTACCCATATTAGCATGTTTATATCATTGCATATTGTTTTACTCGTGTCTAATTCGCGATGACTGTACAGCACTTTTGAACGTGTAATTTATATGAAAAAGGGCTATATAAATATTGTATAATATTATTGTTGTATCAAAATTTCGAGCAGCAATTGTATGATTTATATACCCGTACTAAGAAACACTTTCAATGCACCATTTTTAAAAAAAAATACTCCTTTGACCTCCAACATAATTTTTACACGCAGGTAACTGTATCTTTGAAAAGGAATAAAACTTAAGGAATGAAAACAACATTTGTTTTGGTAAATTGTATAATCTTATAGAAATAACTATACATAAATTTTTGTACGAGGATTTTACACGTGGTGTTTCTTTAAACAATTGTAAATTCAAAGCACTAAACGTTTGTCGCGGGTGGCTTATTATGGATTAGATTTTTACATGTTTGGTGGCCAACTTGTCAGCCGTTTTTTATCAGACTATTGGTCAAATGTTTCTGAATTTGGAGGCCATCATCGGAGCCGTCTTGAATTTCTCTACTGGGATCCAAACCGCTCCTAATGTGGATGTCTAAACCATTATGCATTGGATGACGCGTTTTACCACATATACGAGGGTCCATTAATAATTTCGTGGACTAATTTCATGTTGCGAGTATAAATAGCATACCTCAATATTAACCTCTAGTCCTTTTTAAAGTAACAGTTTGCATTTATTCCATTGCTCGACCCATAACTGGAGCACATGTTTCATGCCGTCACGTGACATCTCCCGCAAATGTTTGTTCATGACGCACCCAACTTCTCTCGAGGCTTATATTTCTAACCATGCAGCCTATTTTTGTGTTTTGGAAATGGCCAGAAGTAGCTTATAGTCTATTCGGGGTCATGTGATGGGTCCTGTAACATATCTATATCCAGGTCCTAGATTGTGTCCGAAACAAGGCTGCTGCTAAGGATTGGCGAATTCTCATTGTATGACAGAATTTTATAAATGAAGTTTTATGTACTTTCGTTTAATAGCCGATAACAACTGCGATTTAATTATTGCTGCAATAGGTTCTTATAACTGTAGCCGTCGGGGAAACACAGTAATTACAAGTCAATGACCGGCGATTATGCTTATCATCTTTGTTTGCTCCTCTATTGCCCTTAAAGTACACCTTCGACAATGGAAATGCACTATTCCATTACCAAAAAGTCCCTATCACAGCATGCAAATTTTCCTGAATGTAGAAGACATAATTCCTGAGTAATTTATAAATATTTGATACAAAACGTTACTCGACTCCAATTTTAATAATAAGGAACATCAATGACATGACGTTATAATATTGCCATGACGTCATAAATCGTGACAACTGTTCAAGCCTAATTAATTGGTTTATAAAGTAGCTTTGGCCATGCAAACTTGCAATAAGTTATTTCAAAGCGTTAATTATGGAACAGTAGAATTAGTTCACGAAAGTATTGATGGGCCCCAGTATATGAATGCGTATTTAATTTTAAAAAAAATGTAGTTTCATATTATGTTCTTAAAAATAGTTTTGTAAAAAACAGAACATCGTACTCGTGTGCATTTTAAGGCTTATACGTAGTCTATGATGGGCGCCATTGCCTGCTTACTCGTAGTTGCATCAAATCAAATGAACTATGCTGACACCAAAATCCTAAAACTCAAATGTAATACTTGGTTATTAAAATCTAAAGTACACCAGAATCACCTAACACTGCTCTCACGTAGGCTTTGTTTATGTCACTTGTGTTTTGCATATTACCGTGAAATTAACTTTCGTCTGCCACAATATTTCATCCGAAAATTTAATTTTGAAAATTCATTACGCAAAAACAAAGGAGTTCCGTTATATAGGTAGGATGTAATAACACAATTTTATCTCTTATCGGAATACGATTTATATTGCCACGTGTTTTGTTACTAACCTTTATTAATATTATTTGAGGCTACCTGTGATATATATCTTTCATATTCGTAACCCAGTTTTTTTTTATTATAAAAAAATTGTACATTTTTGAAATACGCGGGTAAAATGTTAGCTTTAAACTGATTTTACTTTAATTAGTTTACATGGCGCTACTGTCTCTAACCTTACTGTGTTGAGGCGAGCATTGAATGCATGTACTAGTTCATGTGTTATGATAATGTCATGTATTGAACTTGTTAATTCTGCATCATTACGGTCCTACTTGTTGCATAATTTGCAGTCACATCTTTCACTAACAGCCTTTTAATGTCGCATATAGAGTCAGTGCAACATAATCAGAGCGAGCGGTCCATCATAGAATAAGGATTTCTCTTTAGCAACGAACTCATTTTGTTCCAGAAGGATCCAATTGTAAGCATCATCATAAGTCATGTGGAAATATTGAAATAGACAAGCAAGTTAACACATTGCCGCCTCCACTCAGTTTAACTTGCGTCGAGTAAAAAAGATACCAAAGTCGATGAAAATGATTTGCAATCCAGCTATAACTCAACCAAAAGCCCCATTTAAAGGCGTTTTGAAGGGATTCATGCATGAAAGTATTTAAAGATCATCACCACCGCCATTTTGTGGCTTATCAGTACAAGCTTCCCTTTAACACAGACTGTCTGAGATGTTTGTGTAACGTGCAGGGTTCCCATATAATAAACAACAAGGTCATAGAATATAGTTTCACTGACTAGTTTCGACTACTAGTCTATCATAAGAGATGATGTGGATTGACAAACAACTTCACACCTAGTTAATTCAATATTCACAAACAATCGCCTATATACAAGTAGGTTCTATAGCCGCGTAAGCATAAGTCTTATAGACTAACGTTATAAGGGTTCGGTCAAGAAGGATTAAACTATAATACAGGGATAACGTTGGACAAGTTTAGGGCTATAAACAGAGAGACTATGAAATACCGTTCAGCTAGAGTCATATAGCGTTCAACTCTTGCTTCTCACTTAACTTACCTCCGTTGTCCCACAGCCGATATGCCAACCTAACGTTGCTTCTCTGGAACAATGCGGCGAAACCCGCTACAACATGCGCGAAACAATGGACAACCTTCTCAATAACTCCATCAATTCCAAGCTTTGATGACAGCTAGTTCGATGCACAATATGCCTAATCGAACACCATTGCGAGTAGGACGATTCCGTATATCGAGGTATCGCACCAGCCACAGTCAAGATTACAGTTTCCGTCTAATTCCTTATATCTTTTCTTAAACTGCAACTCGGCAACACACATCTATGCCTAATCGAACACCATTGCGAGTAAGACGATTCCGTATATAGCAATGTGTCACACAAGTCGCACCCAAGACTACCAGCTTCAAATCAACAAAAAGTAAACTACAAGAGCAGCGAACGATACTAACTAACCAGGAACAGTCAAAGCAGCAAAACTGTCAATAATATTTATTTAACTTCATAATAAAATTTAGATTGTTACTTCTAAGAGACAGAGAAGCATACGACATCATAAATTTTGGCCGGTTTCAGCCTTTTATAGACTTATTTTTGTAAAGTCACACGACGTTCGGCATGTTTCTATTATCATCAACACAAGTTACAACGCGATTTTCGGACTTTTACCTCAAATAGATGCGTTAATGATGCGATTATACTATTAAAATAGAACTCTAGTCTCGAAATGTAAAATAAACTCTGGTAATAACGTAATAAACACAATAAACATTATGTAACCTCCCGTACGATCAGACTTAGTACGAATCAAAAGCTGCATTTGTTTCCCCTGCCGAAACAAAACTGAGTGGTCGCTCTCACATAATTACGAGGAGACTAACGAAACCGCTGTTCTTTACATATGTTATCATGAACATTTTATTCATAGAGTTATCCGGGTGTAAATTCTTTGTATAATGTATAATTTCAGCGCAGACAGCGCACATCTTTCACACCATGTCAACTCTCAGCCCTAGAAGAATTGTTCAGTCGCACACACTATCCAGACATATTTGTTCGCGAGGAGCTTGCTGCCAAAATAAACCTATGTGAAGCCAGGGTGCAGGTAAGACACTTTGTCTAAAATATAGCTATACCAGAGCAATTGCCCAAATCTAGTGCTGTTTCAAGTGCATTTAATTTCCAGGTGGTTTTCTTTGTAAAAAATTGAGCCAAATCATACAGGTTATTAAATGATCCCTCATATTAAAGGCAATTTAATTTCTGAAGAAATGCACAACTATTATGTCTCTTCTTGGTCTTATTTGTTTGATTATTTTGTATGTGTGTACCTATGTTAAAACAAACAACTACAGCAAACTTGAACAGTCACATTTCCTAGGACGTACGTCCACTTTAAATAGGAATTCTGTTTACATGCTAAATATAAATTTTGTTATGAATGGTAGATAAGGGATCATCACATATTTAAACGACCACATCAGTAGAATCCAAACATGATTTGTTTTGCGTATGCGCGGTGTCAAAGGCGTTGTTCAATGAAAATGTTGTATGATGCTGATTATATTACTTAATGTAACACGAGAACAATATTATACATAAAAGCGAAAACGAACTTTGATAATGTTAGCTGAAATCGCCTGTCAGGTTACCATGTCAAGTTACAAGGTCAAATTTCCATGTCAACTTTCCATGTCAGATTACTATGCCAATTTACCATGTCAAATTACCATGTCAAGTTACAAGGTCAATTTACCATGTCAAATTACTATGTGCTATACTACAGTCAAACTTGTATTGAGAACCACCTGCGAACAAATGCTAGTATCACCATAACAAAATATGTCGACAAAGACATACAATTATGTCGACAAAGACATACAATTATGTCGACAAAGACATACAATTATGACGACAAAGACATACAATTGTGTCGACAAAGACATACAATATGTTGACAAAGACATAAAATTCGGTCGACAAATACATACAATTATGTCTCCTATCAGTTATTTGTCGTTGATATTAGTTATCCTGTTAAAAGAGGCCACACCGCATGTAAACAGCCGCCACGTTTCGCCTTTCTCGTTGGTGGTGTTGAAGAAAAGGTTTGGCAGTACGTACGCTATCCACCGTATTCGCATGTCCTCATTGGCAAGAAATGTATGCTATACAACTCACTGATGTTCTGTTTATTTACAAAATATGTTTTAATTTCAGGTTTGGTTTCAAAACAGGCGTGCAAAATGGCGCAAGGAACTACGTAAATCTGGGAACAATTCCGGTCTCCGTTTTTACAACCAAGTTCAACAAGTCAACGATACGGTAGCCGCTGACCTTAATCGACGACTACGTCAGAGCGCATGCGCGCCACCAATGGTGCCACCAGGATTCTTCGGTGGTAGTAGCTTACATGACAATTCCTTACAAGAGTTTTGGTACTCCCATGCGTTGAGGTATTCTGGTATTTTTGACAGGTATGCTTTTAATTATTGGTAATAAAATGTTGATGGTTTGTTTCAGAAATGATGAATAAGTAGACAAACGCATCCGAACTAGAGGTCATGATTTGTTGTTGATAAAACACAGGTACATTTTCACGTCCTCGATTCTAACATATTAGATACGTTCCATATTTAACTAAACATCAATAAATAATAACCGCTGCGCTATTTTCTCCTTCGGAGCGCTACTAAGATACTTGCCGTTACTGTGTTTTAAAGTGTATAGAGCTATATCGGACGATATTTTTTTAAAGTTTCAAAAATGCTTTCATATCCATCAGATCGTTTTTCGCTTCGGTTTTAACAAAAACTCTCTCTGTGATTTATTGGACATGCGATATGTCCATTTTCATACGAAAGTATTCTAAAACACCCTATGAAATTGAAGAATTGTCTATTTATCGACGATTGAATCAAAGTACACGGAACCCATCCAAAGTTTTAATTGGTATTAAGGTAGTCTAGTGCCATACTAAAAACAATGCAAGTAATTATGTTGGCATTAAATGACTGTAAGAATATAGCTCTATACTCGTATATATGACGTCGCGTCACAAGTTGGGGCTATTTTGCGTTACGTCAAAAACGCCGTTATTTTAGCTAAATTCGTTTGTCGTTAAACTTACATCACCAGTAAAGTTATTAATTTTATGTTTCCATTGATACATACATCTCTGTGTTTGAAAGGCAGCATTAAACGCGCTACTCGCATTTTGTAACATAAATTTGGCAATTTTTAAACTGAAATATTGTATACATGTATAGAAAATAACACTTGAGTTCAAATACATTCTAAATAGGCAATATCGGCTAGCATTATGATTAGGTGATTAAATTTTCTAACCAGACTTCTTTGGATATAGATAGGTTATCTTATTTTGCTCTTTTTTAGATGTTCGCCAAAGAATGACGCCAGAAGTCACCAGCAACGTTCTTTGCATTCAAATAAATGATGAACTGGACTGCATCGAAACCATTTTGGTTCCATCCATCCACACCTTCTTGATTATGAATCTCCAACAATTTCCGTTTGCAGTCGGAAGTACTACCTCAGGATTTATATATTTCTGAAAGACTGCATGAAACCTTCATAAAACATTATTGTGTGGTTTAGATACAAATCAAAACTTCAATGATAGACTACTATACGAACTCCTATATCGTTTAGCATTTGGAGCAAGATCTACAAACATTATTTCGTATCATTTTACTAGCTGTACTGCTATACGACGGTGCTTCTAATGGAAAGCGATTTGAAAATGGCAGTGCAGGACCATTCGAAGTACTTATGTTCAGTAATATTACAAATATATTTTGTGTTGCTGACACCGTCAATAAATTTATGAAGTACCAGCCTGTTCAAATGAGGCAGAAACGCGGATATAAAAGTACCACAACGAAGGCATGCTATAGATAGTTTGACAACAGCTGAAATGTCTTGTTCCCTAACTTGGCGTGTCTTCCCTATGTATGTACCCACCTGACTTACACAGTCACCTGTCTTCAGCAGACAAGTGTAACGAATGTCAGCCTGATGTTTTAAACATTACGCCTGTGTAAACAACGGATGCCTTTTAAAGGAAACGTTTGATGCAGTCGCTGAACCTTTGCTTGTGTCATAATTTCACAACGCAGTCTAATTCTTCCACATGGGGAGACGTTGCTGGTTCCTTGAGGAAGGGTGCGTAGTGTTGATTAGGAAACTTGGTGTGATGAACCCGTCACAGTACAATTACGATACACCTAAAACATTTGGAGATGCTGCGTTTAACGTTATACCAGATTGGTAGTTTCAGAGACATTTAAAAAGAACACTGGTCAGTAGAGGTTGAACTATACATTAGTTACGCTGCTATCGACCTTTTCTGACTTAATTTCGGAATGGTCAGATCGTATTTTTTTTTTGAAGATTACTTAAAACGAAAAAATAGAAATTAAAAAATTTGTATTATAACTCGTTGACCAGCCATCAGTTTACATACAGTCGATTAAATTAGTTATACTAATGAGGGAACTATCCCCTTCGAAAGAATAGCTGGTTTTACCGTTAACTAAGGTATAGATGCTAACGCTAGATAAACAAAGTTTACCTGACAGCTGGCTCGATGTTGACAAACGATTCTCTTTTGGCTTTGAAAGTACTGTACGTTATAGAATTATTGACATAATCATTGAATTTTTTCTTATTATATTTTCATTTCTCAGATAAGGTATGTAATGATCATATGACTTTGTGGATAATGTATTGCTTGCCTATGCTTTTCTATCCGATTAAAATGAACTAAATAGACGGACTGTACCAGCACTAACGATGGACATGTACATTTCGCTGGCATAGAATAAGAAGGTCCTAACTACTACTTACAACCTTATAAGACATGATTAAATATTTGAAATCAGCATCACGAGGCGCTTCTTATTAGCATATTTTCATGAAAAGCGGAAGTGTCAAGTTGACCAAAACGAAGTTGTAAAAGCTTGTTTTACCACAAGTAAACACTAAATTTCTGACAGCTTTTTCTTCTTTTTTCAAATTATTGATTTTGTTCTTACGACCTTTTCATTCTAAGTCAGCTTTATTGCTAATATTAAAGATAGCAAAGGCATATCCAAGGCAGGCATTACAGATGATCGGTTAAGTGTTGTGTTGGTACCTTTTACACTTGTTTCTTGGAATACACATGCATGGGGTATCGGTGAAACGACGCATAATAAATATATGTCTTTGTTTGCCGTATTTCGCATATAAAATAAAGATCATACCTTGACAGTGGTATTTGATTTCAGCATGAAACACATACGTGCCTTATACCAGAGCTACGTCATACATTTCATACTTTTCATCATACATACAATTAAAACAATATTCATTGCATATGCACACGGAATTTCTAACCCGTGAGTCACCTGGTTCGAAGAAAGTATCTTACAGTTCGATAGAAAACTGATTTATCTGCAGTTCACACTCATACATTTGAACATCGGATATCAATTGAATCAGAAATAAACACAACTCTCTCAAAGTCACATCAGATTTCCAAGATTTCGATTTGGTCGACCAAACCAAGGAGAAACAGAACCACATAATCTTGCCGTTTCTCCGTTATTTTCACCTTTGCAACATCTCTTGTCCGGTGGCATAACGGCCATTAACTGTTAAACAGCATTCAAAGTTTTAGTATTCATGTTAAAACTGAAACAAAAAGATATGAGGAAGTCGGACAGGAGAGGAAGCACTCAACTTTACCAGCTGAACACAGAAAGCAGTAACATCACACCAAAACTACACGGAGCAATGCACATACAACTCAAAGAAATTATTAACCCCCATGAACCATTATAAACAATATAGGTAAACACCCTAAGCATAAGGCTGCCTTGTATCTTTCAATAGTACATGAATATTGTGTCATTTAGATGTGTGTTGTCCCTTGTTCTAGTCTTGTCGCTTGGTTCTTGCCCCGCGTAGTTTGACTGACTAATCCATGTCCCAGGTCTTGAAAATTGAAGATCCATTACCAAAGAGGTGAACAGATCCAACAATGATTTTCGGTTAGCTTGATATCTAAGCTGATTGAGGAATAATCGAAGTTTTCCTAAATCCTCTGCTTGCTTAAAATAACGGCGGCCATCTTTAAAGATGGCCACCAAAAGGTCATTTGGCAAAATGTCCCGCAAGTCCATCAACTGATTTCGGACAGCTTAGATATCAAGCTAACCGAAAATTATTGTTGGATCTGTTCACCAATTTGGTAATGGATTTCGGTCCGTCACATGGACTAAAGGCGGCAAACGCGCGGGGCGGGATTTCGGGTTTGTGTAATTTGTATACCTGTTGTCTTCAAGTTGTACCCTGTTATAGCAGTGTCTACGGTCCCCTCCCTTTTACAGCACTGTGCAGTGTCGGTGTATTTTTGTTTCCTCTTGTCCTTGAAAGTTATTTCCTTCACCGCCCATTTCTCCCTTTCTTCATCAGTTATATCTTGCGGAGATGTTGGATGATATACTTTTTAATCAGGTCACTGTGTGGTCACTATAATAAACGTTTTTGGCATATTTCCTTGCCCTCCCTTTTAGGTTGACCGCCCATTTCCCCTTTCCTCATCAGTTTATCTTGCGGAGATGCTGGATGAGTTACTTTTTAATTAGGTCACTGTGCTGTTAGGTCACTTTAATAAACGTTTTCGGCAAATATATTTTCGCCATCTTTTTGCCCATTATTGTAAACTCGGTCAAGTCGCCCACTCCTTTTTATAGCACTGTGTAGTATCGATTTATATTTTTGTTTCCACTTGTCCTGGGAAGTTAATTTCGTTTGCCATTTGTTTTTAAGACCACCGCCCACAACACCCCCTCTTTTCATCATTTGCATCCTGCGGATATGCTGGATGAGATACTTTTTCACTAGGTCACGTACGTATTTTGGTTTCCACTTGTCCTTGGAAGTTAATTTCCTCTGCCATTTGTTTTTAAGTCCACCGCCCACAACACCCCA
The DNA here is from genome assembly GCA_963678985.1 of Spisula subtruncata. NCBI lineage: Eukaryota > Metazoa > Mollusca > Bivalvia > Venerida > Mactridae > Spisula > Spisula subtruncata. The sequence goes on from OY787662.1 coordinate 26,932,454, forward strand.
CTCCTCTTTTCATCATTTGTATCTTGCGGAGATGCTGAATCGGCGGGGACTTGGATCTTTGGTTGTTTCTTCGGCTTATGTTTGGGCATTGCTCATTGTAGTTTCTAGGAATATGTAATATTATTTCCCAACCATTCCTACCTTGCCCATATTTTAACTAGGTCAAGTCGTAGTTATGCCTCTTCAGGTCGCATAACGTTAGGTCACTTAACCTAGGTCACGCCCCGGGGTTGTTATGCCTCATTTGGTCGCCGTTTTGGCATGGGTTTCTGTGGGCACTGCTCAGGGTAGTTGTGTCGTGGTGTTTCTGATTTCTGTGCTCGGTTGATTGGGTTGAGTGCTACCTTCTCTGTCGGATTTTCTCAAACCTTTTTTGATTTTATGAGATTGGATAACAGTCAAATAAGCTTTCGCTTGATTGTTTGTTCTTGTAAAAAAGAAGCTTAAATACTAGTAAAGTAGGTCGAAATGTTTAAAATTCGTCTTTGACAGATACAGAAACACTTTCCAAGGGTGTTTACCTATACCACGACCGTTACCACGACCATATGACCCACCATTGAGACGTCCTAATAATACCGAAGATTCACCGTTATATTCGTCTGTTATGCAGCAACAACAAGGTCTAGTGCCAACAGTCGAAGAAATCATAGGTCTAGAAATCACCAGTACTAGTAAACGCTTTGCATACAGTTGACAACACAGCCTTACCACGAGCTCATCTTGAAACTATCCTTACACTTTCCTTAATTGCAACTTCTTGCATATGTATTACTTCCGGGTACCTTTGACTAGAACTAGTGGTAGAAATATTTAACTATGTTTGAAATCGATTCAACACAATTGGAATATTTTTTTTCATATAGTCCACGTATTTCCAAACACTGAAAATGTTGTTACCCCACTTTCTCAAACATGAAAAGTCGACCAAATTGTTATTTATTCTTAAGCAAATGTTCACATTTTCACATGTCGTACTAATAGAACGTGCCATTGTTTAGAGATAGTTTTATGATGTCAGGTCAGAAAATACAATACACCGCAGACCTTTTTCTGGCCTTTTTGGGAAAAAGGCCTCTGCCCAATTTGGGAATTTTGCGTCGCGGATTCTTACAAATTGGGAAAAAAATAAGTGGTTAAATGGCAAAATTGGGATTTATTTCCTTTTATATTTTCTAGTATAAAGCCATGTTTCATGGTATAGTACTTATATGTACTTTTTGAATATTGCGATGTTGTATTACCGCCGCCCTATCCCGGATACTGAACTGAACATATGCTAATACTGTTGTGGACACTCTATCCATCCAACGAATCTCTTTGAGTATCGTAAAACAACGTTTAACTATTTATCTACACGTATTTGCCGTTTATTTATAATTAAGCTTGATTGATACGTAGGTTTGTTTTATGTATATAAAAAAAAAATTTGATTGATATACATGCCCTATTTGTCCATGATTGTGTAATAACTAGCAGTACGAGGGGTGATCAATATATTCGAGGACTTTTCATCTAGCAAGTTCATTTTGGCAACAAGGCTCAAAGCCATTTAACATCATTCGGAATAAGATGTCTCCGACCGAATGCACTTATAGAATTATTTGATTCATACAAGGGGCGCGTGACGTCACGCGACGTCATTCCAATCGTCACCGTCGGACCAGCACATAGCTCCTTTCTGGACTGATATCCGGTTCCATGTATGAGACTAATTGTCTTTTACTACTGAAATAAGTAGTTAGTAGCCGATTCTTGTATGTGAAGTGGAATAAAAAGAGTATCGACGCGTTATTGGAAACAAAACTCGGAAAAGGGCGGTTGGCTTTACAAAATTAGATTATTTCAATTAGGACTGAAACAGGACCTATCAGGTTTAGGACGCAATATCGAAATAACCCTTTTGATTTGGAGTCAACAATTTTATGTGTTCTAGCCTATACTAGTCTTCGTTTTTGCCAGTTACATTTGATTGAGATCGGTGCGTCTTATTTCGCAGAATTTAACGGAAAGTGTCCCCAACACGGTGTTATTTTTGCTATTTATCCTAATTTTATTGACTCAACCGTTTGGCAGAGACACTACAATCACATAAACAACGGAATCATATGAAAATGGCTAATTGGGCGCGCACAGAATCCATGCAAAATTTAGTCAAGTCATTTTGGAGGTTGTGCGAGGAATTTACAAGTTTTGCGTTAATTTTCATAGCGTGTCGTTTCTCAGAAATAACATTACGCCCGAGATGCTCGACGGTGCGCGCTTCACCATGGTTACAAAAAGTGACGTCATCAAGTAAATAGTGACGCTTTCATAAAGAACATTAGACAAATCGCGAGATAATTGATTGATCTACATCAGCTGTAAATTTCATTACTCTAGTTCCAATATTTCAAAATTGAGAAGGAAAGTCATCGAATATATTGATCACCCCTCGTATGTTATAATAAATGTTATACAACTTTAAAACCAAAAAGTCTTGTCATAAGTAAATAAAAAAAAACACCAACATCGATGTACGAGTGTTTGCACGTCAGGAAATCAAACCATGTCTGTAATTTGCTTTCATGGGCATGGTAGCCGTGTGCTGGCCATACATTTCAGGACAGGGAGAAATATTCAGCCTCAAGAAATTAACACACATTCTTATAAGTCAAACAGTCAGAGAGCAGTGAAATGTATGCTATTTTTATGCCCCCGTATTGATAGATCGGGAGGCATATAGTAATTCACCTGTCCGTCTGTCCGTCCGTCCGTTCGTCCGTCCGGCCTGGTTAACCCGAATTGACCGTTTCTTCTAGCATTAAAATGGCTTGCTACAAAGTTTACAAACTTGCATGGATGTTGTATATGACCAATCTCCACGCGCCTGTATCACCTGACTCCATTTTGACCTTCACCTTGACCTAATTTTGGACTTAGACTTATTGAAAGGTAAAATTCTTGGTTAACCCAAATTGACCGTTTCTTCTAGCATTAAAATGGCTTGCTACAAAGCTTTCATACTTGCATGGATGTTGTATATGACCACTCTCCACACGCCTGTATCGCCTGACTCCATTTTGACCTTCACTTTGACCTAAATTTGGACTTAGACTTATCTCCCCTTTAGTTTTTTTACAATAAAATTTTGTCTGGAGCGTATCTTCAAAACTATTTAATATATTGACTTGAAACTTGAAATATAAATAGATGGCAACTTGGAGAAGTGCATTGACAAAGAACCATAACTCTGTCTGTCTTAAAATTTTGAATTATCTGCCCTTTAGTGGTTTTTTTATAGTCAAATTTTGCTCTGAGTATATCTTCAAAACTATTTAACATATTGACTTGAAACTTGGAATATAAATAGATGGCAACTTGGAGAAGTGCAATGAACAAAAAACATAACTATGTCTGTCTTAAATCTTGAATTATCTACCCTTTAGTATTTTCAGAATCAAATTTTGACACGAGTGTATCTTCAAAAGTGTTTAAGATATTGACTTGAAACTTGGTATATGAATAGATGGTAACTTGGAGAAGTGCAGTGACAAAGAACCATAACACCTGTATCACCAGATCACACATGAAGTCGATCAAGCAGGGTGGCCACAGACTCTGGAAAACAGGGAAAACAGGGGAAATGTCCAAAATAAATTCCCTGCAGGGAAAAATCAGGGAATTTCAAATTTGGGCAAAAATCAGGGAATTATCAGGGAATTTTACAAAATTGGAGAAATCAAATAGTCTTGTTATTGTTAATTTGCCGTTTGTTTTGGTGAAAAAGTATTAAATGTGAATTTTCGTGCTCGCTTCGCTCTCAAAATAACTTTAATCTATATAACAATCTTATCTGGTAGCTTTAAATAGAAATAGTAAGATAAAGTTTGACCCATATCATTAATTGCCTTTAGGTTTTATGTTAAATAATAAAACAGCCTTTTACTAAACCATGGTCGCAAATGCCGCACAAATCATGGAAAATAACCTTTTGGTCAGGGAAAAATCAGGGAATAATCAGGGAATTTCATTCTTCATTTTCTGTGGCCACCCTGTCAAGGCACTGCTTTCAAATGTGGCATATTCGTTTACCATCATAAGCCCCTTATAGTTCAAAGCCATGTAACACTATCAAACATTTTAACTGAATAATGGCCCCTGATTGACTTAGCTTTTATGGTCATGGCTTCCACGGGGCATAAGCGTTTATTGAACGCAGTCTTGTTTTCTTGCTAGCTCCGCTCCCTGAATTGCTTTCTTGTAAGTATGTTTTATGAAAAAAAGGTATGAGAAAATCCGACAGGGAAGGCGCTGTTGAAAAAGACATGCTGCTTATATCAAGAGTTTACTCAAACTTGATCTTAATCAGCTTTACTGAACTACACCGAGAGACTTTATAAACGCTCAACTTTATAAAATTTATTATTGCTAAAATCAAATTTAGGTGTTCCAATTTTCCTTTGTTAAATACGTCTTTAACACAAGCGGCTATCATGTTTGCTACAAGAATTGATGAAATTATAATAAATGGTTACGCTTGATACGCTTGAGCTATTTTGGACCTTTTTGCACGCGATTCATAAACTTATGAGAGTACTCAAATAAAAATCTGATTTATTTGTACCATATGGATCGGCATATTTGAAAAACACAAACAGTTGCTAATAAATATATCGGTTACGATGTCGCGCTTGTCCAAACATGAAGACATAGAGCCTGTTGGCTTACTCAAAACCGGATGTAGAGTACCGGATATTGCATTGTATGTCAGACAAAATGCACACAGTGCAAAACTTTTCGTCTTCGTGAACGATTCCACACCACAGAATGTGAAAACCATCGGCCTCGACCAGGACAGATCCGAATAGTAACGCATCGACAGCATACTACTATTCACCAAATATACAGACATTTCCACAGTGAAAAACGAACCATTTGTATCCGATTACAAGTTTTCGAACATTTTTTAAACTATATTTGTACTTGAACGCAATGAAAATGTCCATCGAAGTTAGAGAGCTTTAATAACATGTGTTTTCCGGCGTTCCATACTCATGCAATAACTATTAGAGGAATGGTGTGTTTTGTTTGTTTACAAAGTTTCTTGGACAACCAAAGATATATATTGTTACTGACAGACATAATGTGGACTGCTTATCTCGCTACAAATTATCACTTTACACAAGTTTGGTCATTTTTCCCTGAGCATTGCACATTTCTTCGATGAGCTTAAAAGCGTTTGCAAGCCCATAACACAACCCCTAAAACGTCAACAAGACCTCTCAATAAGTAATTCTGGAATGGAGTGCTATGTCGTAACACGGCATAACACATAGTGTTCTACCAATGGATGAGGTGGAATGCGCACATCGTTTTCCGGTTGGAATTATGCCTGATGAATTTCATTTTTGGAGTGTGCATCTTTGGAACCAGATAATTGTGTTACTAAGCATTGTTATGCCATAAAAGTTTCGGATACGATTGAGAAAGCATCAATGTTTATTGGTGCCAATTTTCATGAAGATATACGAATGTTTACTAACTTTTTCAACCGTTTAAAAATTGTTGCGTTTTTAATGTCTCTCACTATATTCATCATACAAACTCTCATACATCGATACCTTTCGCAATTATTAGTATAACAATGTCTTGATTTTGTACCAGCTAAGGTACCTAAGAAAGCTCTTCTAGAGGCGTTCAACTATATATAGAACCTCCTTGTCTGGCCACCTGACTAGATAACACATGTACTATATTTAATTATTTATCAATCAAATAGCAAGACTTTTTATTATGTGCTTGATTATCTCCTACTTGTATGTTTAAGGGTACAACGGAATATAATTTCATTAGAAAAGAGTATATTGAGGAGTTGTCTTTATCAACATAGGGTATGCTAGATATACTATTATTAAAGAACCTCCTAGCCCACTAATTAAATCAACTTGAATAGTGCGCTAGCTACGCCCCTGTTATCGAAACACACCAGCATTTTATTAAAAAGAAATATGATCTAGATATCGTTCTATCTCCGAGTATGCTAAAACACAACCGTCTGTGCTAGTTGTGTAGTAGAGCTTGAGTGTGCGTTGCATATTACATAACACAGTTTATCAATAGTATGTACAACAGTATGTATACCGATGATACAGCTGTTTTCATACTACACGCGATGTGAACTTTGTCAATAGTGTGAATGCAAGATGAACTAATGGTTAAAGAATGGATTTTAAACTTCTAGTATTTATATGTTCTACACTGAGTGTTATCGGAATAGATGTTTCCTATGCAGGTAATTCATGTCATGTATTGTCGATTCAAAGATGTCTGTTAAAACCGCCAGAATGTTCCATTTCTGAATAGCTAAATGCAGTAAGTATAACCACTACGCTTTAGGGCCATATCAGCGTATTAATGGTGGTAGAGTTTAATCCTGAGAAACCTATAATTATCGACCGGGTTGAATGCTTGTTTACGCGGTTGTGACAGAGATCTTTGAATCAACTATACTAAACGAGTTTTGCAATTTTGTATGTTAATAATTACAGGTGCGTGCAGGGTGTGTTAAATGTATGTTGACCCATATATGCAACATATCATTCCCGAAAACCAAGCGGTAACTCCACTTCCGAACTAGTACAGGAGCGGAGTGTCGCCTGGATTTTCGAGAATTAAGTACAGCACAATGGCATACTGCTGACGTCAGGTGTGGTAGGGGCATTTGTGTTAACGTTCGTTAATGATTTAACATCGTGTTGATCGCTTTCTAGTTAAGTTGATTTGTGTTTGATTAACCCATTTCATTTACTGCATACAGAGCAGATGAAGGCAAACAGGCTGCGTTCAAATGTATATCAACGTGAAAAAATCCATAATCAATAAATGCAATAAACAGTGGATACGTGTGCACAGTTCGATGATTCCCTGGGTCTCTATAAAATATCAGGACGAAGTAGTAAGGAAATCTGTTTTGACACAAAATAACATGAAAGAGTCACCGGACTTTTTTCTAAGTGCCCAATCTTGTTTGAATTGAATGATGCTTACAATGTGAACGTTTATTTTTTCATAAATACCCTGAAAATAATTGAAATAGAGCATATTTTCTATTAAAACATCTTTATTTTAACAAGTTTTTATACATATATTGAAACGATATACATTGTATACGAGGGGCGTTTCAAAACAGACGATATACATTATAGAGCACTTTTCCTGGAGCAATTGAAACGCCCCTCGTGCACGGAAGAACAGAACATATAACGTGCTATTTACTGAACTTTTACAACATGTACATCGTTATTGAACTTTACATCTTATCTATCAAATTATTTTTTCAGAAACACTGCTGATTGATGTACTAAATACAACATGTGATCAAACATTGGACATGGTGACATACGAGAGAATTAAGCTCTCATATGTAGAAGAAACCATCACAAATGTGGACGTATGGAGCTCGCCACCACGTTGTACATTTACTATTGTTAATAACGACACTAATATGGAAACCTGCATCACTGGTTGGGGATCAACTGCTCCCCATTGGGGAAAGGGAGGTTGCGACTCCACCTTTAGATTCTACATTGGTTATATGCCTGACACTGGTTACCTATCTGTAAGTTGCCGTTTTATTATATGAACATTTTGAAACAATATGAACCATTGCAAAAACAAAACCCAAGGGCCACCGGAAAGTATATGTTCATAATGTATTGTTCACCTCGTGTGTAAATAAAGTCAAGCCAAAGATCCATGGAACGCTGAGACATGTGGAATATAAAGTCAAGCCGAAGAACCTTGGAACGCTGTGACAGGAAACATAAAGTATCATAATGTAGTATATTAAGTCCAATTTAGGGACCGTTAATGCATTACTCTATTCGAACTACCATGTGATTAGGTAAGGAATGTTGATTACCAGTGGAGGAAATTGTCAGATCGGACAATTCAGGGGATTTCCTCAACTACTTGCTCCAAGAGTTGCGTGATCGAGCAATAAAATAGTACTGTAGCGGTGACAATTTAATTGATTCACATGCTTAGAGTTGGATGTCTAATATGCAAATTATAAACTCTGTGGATTGTCATTTAAGAAAAGCGGCGGTGCACGTTACAAATTTGGTGGAAGCGGTGGATTGAAGTGTCAATTGCCTTACCCATGTGATTTCCCATGCAAAGTTTCGGGGCGAAACTTCTCGGAGGGGAAAGTAATGTAGCGGTTACGGTTTAATTGATTAAAATGCTTAGAGTTGGATGTCTAATAGGGGATTAAATAGCCAGCGAAGCTGGCTATTGTAAATACCCATACCAATAATGTCCACGTGCGTATCTTCGTCAAGTCTCTGCAGATACTAATGCTTTCAGAAAAAGTTATTTCCGGTCAAAAATTTCAGGCAGTTTTCCGAGGTGAATGTTCCTTTGAAAATAAAAAAATAGTAATCTGTAAACGGTTGCCCCCCTATCATTTTCTTTCGAATTATAACCATCTTTAAAAATATTCAATAAATAAAACAAACTATTTAAATAAGCAAAGGGAAGTAAGAAATACGCTACTGTACTGGATACATGGCGCCAATACAAGACGTGATGTCATGACGTCACAAATAACAGGAAATGACGTCATACCAAAAGTACGCCAAATAGACTCATGACGTTAAGTTGCAATGTATAACAAGTCAGTATAATATAGGTTAAACTCCAGGTTAGGGATGCTTACACTTATTCCAAACATAAACCACAGATACATAGCCAATCTAAAATTTTGAATAATTATTATTTCTGGTCTTAAATTTAAAGAGGAAAAGTGGTCAGTTGCTGATCAATAACTATCTTTGTATAGGCCTATTGTATAACTAACATCTAAATTCAACTCATATTTAGATCTAGTCAGTTTCTATCTGAAAAATAGCTTAGCAGATATCCAATGTGTATTTAATCCCTCATTTAGGCGGTGCCTTAGTTCATATTATGCAAATTAGAAACTATGTGGATTGCCATATACGAAAAGGTGTGTATAAGGTCAATATATCACCCTTGATGGGATGAGCATGCTTTTCCATTGACGGGGTTTGTTGACCTAGAGGCATGCACATTACAGTACTTTTATACAACCCTTAGAAGAAAATGAATTATGTGTACTCGTTTTCAGGGTGGTTACCATTGTAATTCGTTTCGAAGTGAACCGATGTGTACGAGTCGCTCGAAGATGTATGCCGTGTTCCAGAACAATTTTATGTTTTATAAGGATATAGTGAAAATAGACATATACAGGGAGTCTTTACATGGTAAATTGTCACTGCTTTTCTTATTTTCAACAATAACTTGGCTACGAGGGACATAAAGGTAAAACGAATGATATATTTGCTCACAATGCATTAACACACGTAAGCGTTCGTTCAAGTACCTTTATTGAAAATATTTCTTCATTCACGTTTCGTTCAGATGACGTTTTATGTTCTCAAATAGTATCAAACGGAGCACACATTCGCTAATTATAACACAAATATTAGGACATACCCAATTGTAAGGCTCTGATACTTCTACCTAATTTGACACTCTTTCCAAGACATTGTTTGTTGTCCTAGTGGCTTGGTCATGTAATTGAATTGTAAGCATAAAACTTAAAACGTGCTTTTATATGTGGACTTAAAATAATGTCTCAAAAAGTACTAACACATGTTATATTTCTTTCCGCAGTTCCCACTGCTAGGGCAACTACTACTAGAAGAACATACTCATACACACGAAACTGGTCTCCAAGCAATAATGACAGAGAAACTAGAAGTCGTACAGGCCTTTTACCAATTATAGTGATTGTTTTGGTTGTTGTAGTGGTCGGGATGACGTTTGTAGGTTGCGCCATTTACAATCACACCATAAAGAGGGGTATGTCATTTCTCTGCAACTATAGACAACATTCACATTTTGCTGCTATTTAGATCATAAAATCTGTGCTTGTTTGTAGAGCTGTCATTCAATAAATATGTCATTGTGCATATGACTCAGATGAAGCATAACAACAGGTATAGTCCGTTTGCGACAAGGTTGGACTCCCATAAACGATTCGAAACCTATTTTGCTGGCTTAGAATGAGAATGCCATAAGCACAACTAACGACCTTATAAGACCGATACATCTAAAATCAGCATCAAAAGGCTCTTCTTATCAGTCTATTTTCATGAAATTCGGAACTGAAGTTGACTCGGGTTGTTTTAACGAAAGTAAACCGTAGGTTTTGGACAGTTTTCACACAACATCGATTTTGTACTTACGATCTTCGCATTCTAAGCCAGTGATATGTGTTGTTTGGACAAATGAACTGACGAACAGAAGTATCAATGTAAAATTTAAATCTAATACACTACAACGCGCCCTTTGAAGAATCTTTAATCGGCCGGAATGGATTCAAATCAGTATAAATCCAAATGAAATATAAAGGTTCGAAACACATTCCGAAAAATAAGTAAATAAAACCAAGATCTTATACCTTTGTCAAACGGTCATTAGAGTACACCCCGGATCGGCTTGATAGGATTATTGTAAATTCAGGGTACTTTGCTGCCGTCATTGCGTTCATTTGCAAGATTATTCGCTTCTTTGACAATGTTGATTGATGTTTATTCACCGAAGTAATTCATATTGTAACGTTACAGATACAAATGAAGAGACCCCCGAGCAAATCTCTCAACGGCCGCCTATTACACCGCCAGTCCACCAAGTCCCAGGACAAGCTGCTCCATTCGACGCTGATGCTCCTTCATACTCATCATTGATGCAACAACAACAGCAACATTTACTACAGGACGAAACTACCAACAATATAGCAATACATGATCCTGTGTACCCAACAGCACCTCCCATAGACTCGTTACCAGAACATGAACATACAGATCATGATCAACCAGGTACCAATCCAACGCATGGTCAACCTGTTAACCAAACTATTCCTACAAGTAAGTTGGCAATTGCGTATGTTATTTTAGAAGGGTGTTTGATAAATAATACAACTGTCCCGCACATGCGTACTGATTATTAAATGAGGTGGGAATATACTTTGCTTTTGAAATGGGTATCCTTTTTGACATTTTCTAAAAAAAAATCAAAATTAGTCAATTAGCCAGAGGTATAATCGGGTCAACTCGTGAATAGACAGATCGTAACATGTTTCAGTTTGAATCAGCATTGAATGATGTTTGCGTCGTACGATCTTAGTAAAACTAGTCATATGCGTTGAATGAATAGCATCTACATGTACACTGTTTGTTCGTTCAAAAGCGCAAAAGATTAAAGTCTTCCAGAATAACCTGAATTTTGTTAAGAAAAACAAAATCCACCTTTACAAAATGACTGATATGACTGTAAAACTGTGTTCATTTTAGCCACGCTATGCGAAAATTATCTGAGCCAAAACTGGAGTATAACCGTCTGTCTGCGTGTTGTCGTTCCCGTCGGCGTCATAACTTTTTATCGAGTTTATTTTATCATAAATGCCTAGAAATGAGTAAAGAAAAATGACGGTGTTACAATTACAATATCGTGAAGAGTTATCTTATTATATTATACCCTTAGTTCTACTCCTCTAATCAGAAACAAAATATAGTTTAAAATGAGTTAGATCTATTTTCTTGTGTTCCAATGCAGTCCTTCGTGAAAGTTTTGTCGATCGATAAAATCAAAGGTATCTTGCTCACACGATAACACCTGCATAAAGTTAAACACTGTTAACATAGTTTTGTATGGTGGGAAATTGCCATGACTAGACCTGCAAGTCGAAAACTTAACTATTTGAAATATGAACAGTCAACGGCATCCTATACTGCACAGTATACTCGGGTATATTAATATGTTGTGGTATTGATTATTTCAGTTTATTGGAATCCAAAGTTAAGTTGAATAACATAACATACTCGATGAATGTAACCAAATGTCAGGCTATGTTTCCTAAGCTGTGTTTTGGTTTTCAGCACCACCACCAAATTACGACGATATTGAACCTCCGCCGTATCCAGGAAAATGGTCATCATCTTAGAATGCTACATTCGCCCTACGTCAAGCTACCGACGATGCTGTCTTCACAGATGTAGCCGAGGTGTCTATGATTGGTGTCTGCATCAAGACGACGTATACGTCAGTTCTTATCACCATGCAAGTTACGTTCTATGCAATATGTAGATTAAACAAATCGATGAGTTTCACCATTGATACTTGGGACAAAACAATGTGTGTAACGGATCTGAATATTGGTGTCAAGTTTGAACATACTATGGGATAAACTTGTGTGTGGAACTGATAATTGATCGGAGCAGTGCAATTTTTATAAGACAAACTCACCACTAGAGTGTCTAATTCTTGCCAAGAGGATGTGATAGGTCGGATTGATCAGCTGTTAAAATAGTTGGACCTGCATATCTAGAGATTGTTTTGATATATCCATATAAAACCACTGTACTCAGTAGTATACCATCATCTTAAGTACGTACTATATTGCTGTTTATGTTATATTTGTTTCAGTTTTTAGCTAATTTTTTTATGGTTTTTGTTCAACTATTCCTGAATGATTATATCAAATATATATTTTACCAAATTATGTCAAACTCATTTTACTTATGTTAGTGGCAGGAAATTTGTGATCAACGAATTATATTTGTTTGGAGTAAAAAACATCAACTTTCATTTGTCTGGAAAAGTAATTAACAGCATCGTTTCATGCAATATATTTTATTTATGATTGCACGCTATACTAGTACTTAATTTTGCTCATTTGTTTTATTTTGTACAAATTAATACCCGGATATGTGTAGGAGAGTAAAATCGACTGTTAGATATATTGATATTCAACTGTTTGTATATGTATACATTCAAGCGCGTATATGCATGTACGTTGGCGAATAATGATCAGGAGAATAAGTATTTTTATATTGTCTATACATTATAGTGAAATATGGTATCGCATCGATATTATCTCGAATACCAATTTTGGGTATGACAATTTGATTCTTGTTGCCAGGCAACCGATGAAGACAACTCGAAGGTATGCGTTCGCGCTGTCTGTAGAACACAATTGTGCGTTGCTATGGAAACATAAAATTATATCGAACATTTTTAAACTTATTTTTTATTTTGTAATACATAAATCTATCAGATATACTTAATTATGGTTGATTTTTTCCTCCAATATAGAAAATATACTTGATGGAACAAATAATTGTCACTTTATTTGTTGGTATTGAGACCACAATTTTACCCCACCCAAAAGAACGCATGCTTTTTTTCAAAAGCGAAGTTATATTTTTTATTTCTAATACTGCCACTGGACTCCATTAGATACATTCATAATCCTACTGAGCAGAAATTTTGAATTCAGTGATTAGTTTTAGAATACCATAGCAACGCAAAGAACACATGTTGAGAAAATTGATAAAATACGGGTAAAATTGTTGCTAGGCAACTAAACAATACAGCATTAGTGACCATTCTGTAACAAACGCCCATAATTATTTGATATATACGATTCTACAAGATACACATGTTAGTTGTACTAAATTAAGCTAAATAAAGTTGAAATAAACGTTCGAATTGACAACATATTCCGTCTCCCAGTCGCAGGCGCGAACGTATACCCTTTAGTGATGTTCTTTGGTTGCTTGGCAATTTTATTTATAAGCCTATATCCGATCACGGAATTCATCAGAATATCCGCAATTGATAATAGTTGACGATAATTGGTAGAAAATATAATTGTATATACATTTTGAAGGCTTAATTTAACAACTCTCAGTTTTTCTTGACTGGCCCTCGTATGTAATACACGTATGTTTATATGCATGTATGTAATACACGTATGCTTATATGCATGTGTGTAATACACGTTTGTTGAACTTTTTATATGTGAATATAATCAACATGAAGATAGCAGCGCACAATATACATGTATTACTCTTCTCCAAATACAGGAGCATCTTATTATATATTTATTATATATCTGCAGTGTGAGCTACCGTGTTAGTATGCTGCTTTTGACAGGTCAGAAAAATAAATTCACAATATATTTACTATTTGCTGGCTTAGAATGAGAAGGTGGTAACTACAAAATCAATGTATTGAGTAAACGAGAACAACTGTCTCAGAATCACTCTTTACTCCTTACTTATTGTAAAACAAGCTTTTACAACCCTAATTTGGTCAACATGACATGTTCCGATTTTCATGCAATAGGTTCATGAGAAGCGTCTTGATTTTATTATGTAGATTTCAAATATGCATTAGTCTTATAAGTAGTTACGCTCTTCTCATTCTAGGCCAACGAAATGTGCTTGTCGCTTTTGCATAAACTAAGTAAGTGTGGTGCAAATATATATTGAAATATTACCTATTCTACTGATAGTGTTTAACAAACATCTGTAGCATTGACCATGTGTCCTATAATCATAAAAATGATGAAGCTAACCTTATGTGTTTACCGTTTTGCACATGTTACATTACGATATCCGTAAATATCAAGTGTACAAACTATCTCTTTGACAATTGGTCAAACCGTGCTATCAAAAGTGTAAGTAATATAACTAGACAATGATATTAAAACTAATATTCAATAAACATAATATACATGTACTAGTATTAAAAAGGTATTATTTGTAATAAAAGCTATTTGGATTTTACTGTAAGAGCTCCTCTGCCTATCTTAGACTATCTAGGTTGACATCGGGAGATGCCTGTTGGTAATATGAACATTTGTTTCCAACATTAAGTCATTGACCCTTCATCGAGATTAGGATACCATGTTTTGCTAGTTTTAATCGTCACAAGGATTTAATAATAAAATGGGAAGAAAACAAATAATTGTCTTAATTGCACAATGATTTAACGGGAAGAAATAAAATAATCGTCTTTTTTCGGCGGCGACTTGGACTTTTAATTTTTCTTTCGCTTATGTGTGGGCATCGCTCAGTGTAGTTGTGTCGTGGTGTTTCTGATTTCTGTGCTCGGCTGGTTAGGTTGAGGGCTGCCTTCCCTGTCCGATTTTATCAAACCTCTTTTACTGCACAAGGATTTTACGGGAAAACATAAATAATCGTCTTTACTACACAAGCGTGTAGTTGGAAGGAAACAAGACAAGATACTGTGAGGATAATGGAGCAACATCATCATACGTACAAGCATGCATATATAGCTGGATTAATATGAGAAGGTCGTAACTACAAAATCAACAGTTTGAGAAAACAGCAGGAAAAACCGTATGACAATTAGTCTTTACTTATGGTAAAACAGGCTTTTTCAATTTTAGTTTGGTCAACATGACAAGTTCCTATTTTCACAAAGATGGGCTCAAACGAAGCGCCTTATGATGTAGATTTCAAATATGCACAACTCTTAAAACGCTTACGGCCTACTCATTCTAAGCCTTCGATATGTACATTCTTGTGTGGTAAAGACAACAATACAATTAAATAAGCACTATATTAACACGGCATACGCCAAAATAAGAGGTATTTCAATTTCGAAATCGAACCTCAAACGGGAAAAGCATTTTACCAGTACTCTAGGTATGTAAAAGTTTTTATTCATATTACTTTTCCCTCTATTTTTTCAATGTTAGTTGGCCCCTTCATAATCTTTATTGTAATAAGCAGAACCAAGTATTTTTCATATGGATAAGGTCGACCAACTTCGTCTCGGAAATTGTTGGTATGCTGTATAACTCAGTCGGGGAGCGATGGCCTAGAGGTATGGCGCGCGCTTCGGGATCGAGAGGTCCCGGGTTCCATCCCCCTCTGGACCACTGGTTAATTTCTCTGAGCAAGACCCACATGCTCCACTCCACCATGGTGTAAAATGTTACCTGTGAGGGCAGTGTCTATTCCTGGGCGCCGCAGATCGATGTTGGCTGCCACACAACAGGAGAGAAATAGTCTCCCCAGGGAGACACCACGAGTGTAGGTTTCCATAAGTAGCCCAATCACCAGGGGAAGTTGAAATGTCAAATGATGCTTGAGCGGCCTAACAGCTGAAAAGAGCCATAGAAAACTCAGGCCCGGGTCCAGAAATTTCTGAGTGGGGGGGAACGAGGTATGTACGGGATTCCGGGGGGGGGAATGCTTAATATGTGTGTGAAAATGCACAGGAAGGGGTACATTTGTAGATGTGGGGGAATCCATAGTACTTTTTATGTTATAAGCGTCCACATGTACATTGTGTATGTTCGTGCATATTAGTAAGTGTTCACATACAGTATTTGTATATACCAGCTTTCATCCTTTTGGCCATTGGAATATTATAACATAAGTAGGGGGGTCCGGGGCATACTCCCCCGGGGAAATTTTCAAAGCAATGGATGAATCTAACTTGCATTCTTAGCCTATCTGGGAGCCCTGAAATACCTTTTTTTCTTTATTCTGAGAGTTAACCTTAATGGTTTAGGTATGATTATTTAACAGTCAAAAGGTAATATAATGAGCTAGGGCAAAATTTATCTTGTAATTGATTTCTGTGATGCAACATCTACGTATAAATATATACATGTATATTTAAAATATTCTGCGAGCGAAGCGAGCACGAAAAATGCCCATCTTACAAATACTTTTTCATCTAGAACATAAAAAAAAATACCCAAATTATTTAGAGATGTCTGTTAAATACCTGTTTTACTATGTATTCAAAGTTTAAAAAAAAAATCTCAGCCAACTGGGGGGGGGCACGGGCCCTCGTGCCCACTGCCTGGATCCGTGCCTGAAATTGGTAACTTTTTTATGTAGAGCGAATGAACCTTACTAGTCTTGCTATACTTGAAGGCTTGTATAAAAGTACATACTTTTTAAAATAGCAGGTTTACCTGGATAATGCCTCGTAAGTACGTAACTTGAAATATAAAAAACACATGTTTTTCTCTCTCACATGAATCGCGAATGACCAAAACACAATTAATATGAATTAAAGGACTAAGATGTTCGGATAAATGTTTCACCTGTACACAAATAATGTCTCGATATAGCCCATACTGACGGTAAAGACGATATAGTCGAGAATACATTAATAGTTTAATACAAATCATTCAATACTAATCGCTGGCTTACATGGGCGTATGAGCGTTTTTTAACATTGGGGGGGGGGCAAACATTTGGCAACGGGGATAAAACCATTTTTTATACGTTTTCACCAACTGAAAGCAATTTGCATATAACGATATATATTAGGTCTAAAATTATACGTCTGGATTATTGGGGGCAACATATCTTTGCCCCCCCCCCTGCCCAGACATTGGGGGGGCTGGCCCCCTGCCCCCCCCCACTTCTCCTACGCGCATGGCTTATAATGAGAAGGTCGTAACTACAAAATCAATAGTGTGAGAAAACAAGAAAAACTGTCTGAAAATTACTCTTACAGGACTGGTGCTAATTGCGTTGTCTGCCTTTGAACATTTCCAGTTGACTGTTCATAGCTCATAATCTCATAGGGACGAACACGGTTTATAAATAAACAAATAAAGAGCGATTTAAAAAGTAACAATATAATTGCGCAATGGCAAGTTAGTATATTTTACAGTAGTACTTGTTGATTCACAACATTGTAGGCGTATATGTGCAGTATAGCGTACTTCAGGCGTTAAGAGTGTGTAACTGCGTACCGATTGCATAACACTGCATATATAATGGAGCATACACATCGTATGTAAACAGATGGCATATAGTAAATAAGACATAACTAAATGATTGTGAATGAAGTATGGTTAAAGAATGGAATTTAAACATGTAGGAGTTGTGTGTTTCATGTTGCGTGTTATCGGAATAGATATTTCTTACGCAGGTATGTGTAGAAGGTTTAAGCTATCTCAAATTTAAATATAAGTAGCGTATATATAATAGGGTATATATAATACATGTGCGTACATGGTCTCTTTGTGAAGCGACAGTGTGTGGTTTGTTTCAAAATGACATATTATAAGGTCTAATGACTTAATGGGTGGAACCAGGTATCAGTAAATAAGATCTTGTACATCGAAAATGTTGGACAGAATATATAATCTGCAGGAAAACCGGGTTTAATGACATTGTATTGAAGTTATGCCATAAGATTTAAAAAAATATCTAAAATAAGAAAAAATTCGTGTCCTTTGACTTCCTATTTAAGTAATTGGATAGTATTGTACTATCCATTAGCTTCAAGTTTTCTTTAAAATTGTGTTAAAATAACTTCTGTCGTTGCTATGGTGATCGGTTTCTAAAAAGTACTCTTAGATAAGGTGGCTAAAATGCTTGCTATTTTTCCCTGTAAGGAAACATTCCCAATATGGACACGTTTTATTAAAAAAGGATATGATTCTAAAATATACGTATGTATATTATAGTAGGCCGTAGTGGTTGGTTTAAACAGTCTCTAACTTCGTAAGTGTATGGAATATTTTTTTCAAATTTTTCAAAAACCGTTTACAAGAGTTTCCTCTTTCTAACCATGTTTTATAACCATTTTCTTAATTTTGTCACTAAGCCCGGTTTCCCTGGATAACGGCTCATATATATATTTTTTATTTTCGCATTAAGGAATGTTGATATTTTAAAATCAATACGTCACAAACATTCTTGTGATTTCCTCTTATTCATCTGTACTACACGCCTGAACAATTACCCGTAAAGCATCAGTTTCATTATAAAACCGAGCAATGACTTGAAAATATATTGTTGATAATTTCATACTTTTCATAATGTTCATGTTGGATGTATATAATCTAGGTGTTCACAGAACTTGGCGTTTGTCAATTTCCTTAAATTCTGTTGACGTCACTTTTGCAATACGACGTTGTAACAGGTGACGTTCAACTTGCGTTTATTTCAGAATCTAACCTTCAAATGTCTTCATATTTACAGACAACTGTCCTTTATAGTGAACACCGTTGGTTATTGATAGGCTTCATCAGGTGCGCGTCACCATGTTTAAAAAGCACCATTATACATTATGAAAACACGATCAGTAAGATATCCATTTTTCGTTATTGAATTACGATTTCATATTGTTTGATAACAATGTGATAACTGTACGCGTTAGGGTCCAAGAATTGGTTATTTTATCTAAAGCGTCATGTTATATCTATATATACCCGTAATACTTTTTAGAAACACTTCATATAGATGTACTGAATACAACATGTGGTCAAACATTACACATGACCACATACGACAGGATAAAGTTAGAGTATGTAGAAGAATCACTTCAATGGAATTTTGACAACATGATGCCACGTTGTGTCTTTACCATTGTTAATAACGATACTGACATGCAGATATGCATAACTGGTTGGGGATCAACTGCTCCTCACTGGGGAAAGGGAGGCTGTGAGCAAACCTTCAAGTTTTATATTGGTTATCTGCCTTATAGTGATCGATATGTAAGTGATCGTTTATTTATTTAAATCTATGGAATCATATTTACTGACGAACGCGCAGATTAAAGGCACACCCATAAGTACATGTTTCTTAAATAACTGATTACCTTGCACACAGGTAACACGGCTACTCTCAATGTTCTAGGCATATTATAGGAAAATAGAAATTAGAACAGATATTTTTAAGTTTCATCCTGCCACTGGGTAATGTATACTTGAATGCCTAACAAGATAGCTTTATCAGTACCACTTGAACTTTGCGTTAGTCTTGTTCTCAAAGACACATTCTCAGGGCATTCATTACAAGAAGGGTTTGTCTGTAAGAAAGGACATTGTCTTGATTTTATGGACATTGGATATACAAGAATCCCATGTTTCGCATGTCCGATATCGATACGTTTGTATTTAAGCGTACAAGAGGGTCATAAATAAGTAATGTGTTAGCAAAATGGCTTATGTAACTTGGCTATGTCTTAGTCAAATAAAAGGATGAAATTAATTTATTGTGTTTTCATTTCAGGGTGGTTACAGTTGTAATTCATTCAGACAAGAACCAATGTGTACCAGGCACTGAAGGGTGTATGCAGTGTTTCAGGATACCCTGATGTTTTTTGAGGACATAGCGAAAATAGATATATACAAGAAGACTATATATGGTAAACTAGCATGCAATGTATACACTCTTGTAGGAATTACAACTGTCTCTTCTTCCGTGTTTAATAATTTACAGCCGTTTAAATCATCAGTTTGATGTGGCGATAGACTGCACAGATTTTTAAAGTTGACTAACATCTCCTCACATCTTAGTCACGTATAATATACTAGTATATGCTGGCCAAACTTTCATCCATTTTATTAATATATTCGTCTATCATTAGACACGTTCGTGTTACTTGTTTGTTAGACGGATCAATTTCCATTTTTGCCACGATACATGGCTTTAGTTATTCTCATCTGAAATCTAACGGATGCACAGATGCCCAATCTCATTAAAATAAGACCCTAATGTATAACACTACTTTACGCTGATAACAGCTAAAAGAAAAGTAGCAAATGTTAGGATTTTATTTTTAATGAGAGGTGCTACTTATAGCAGGTGCTATTGACATAACAAATGTTTTCGCTGCTTGCCTTTTGATCTAAATGAAAGTGGTAAATACATGTACTAGCAATTAATTTTGTTGACGCTTACCATATGAGATACGTTCCATAAAACTGATGCCCCGCTGCCAGCATAAAACGATTGGTAAAGATAATGCATATGACGCAAATGCTTTTGACCATTGCGATCTCATAGTTCTTATTGATATGACTGAGTGATCTCATTGCATATTTATTGAAGTTAGTACGTATGTTTAAGAAAAAACATGACAAAAATGATCTTATATTTCTTATTGAAGTTCCAACCACTACTTCAAGAACGATAACTACTCGAAACTGGTCTTCAAATGATGATAGCAATGAAACTGGAGATCCGCACGGAAGTATGACTATGGTGGCAATCGTTGTGGTTGTTGTCGCAGTCGTGCTGGCATGTGTATGTTGTGTCATTTACAGATATAACCGGAAAAGAGGTACACAATGTTGCAACACTAGCTTTTCTCCGCTTGTCATGGTAGACAGCAATTAACACTGCCATTGATTCAGATAATACATTAATACAAACAACTAAGAAACCAATTGATTTAAAACTTGATTTTGTATTTGAATCACTGAACTGATTAACTTGAAATCTAACACACAAGTGGCAAGAATCTCGAATCGGTCACCGAAAAGGGTCCGATTCAGTCGGAATGAAAAACATGCCATTTTAACCTATCCTAGTTTCGGTACTTAATATCGGGGGTAACGATTGGTGATTGTTTTTCATCCGAATAATTTCCCATTTGGACTTTACATATTCTGATTCAGACACCCCAGAGCGAATCACAGAACAATCCAATCCAGAGCCAGTTTATCAAACACCTAGACGGCAAGTTCAATACACCGCTGATGCTCCACCATACTCGTCAGTTATGCAACAACAGCAGCACCACCAACATTTGCTACCAGATGAAACGACCACCAATATACAAGTTCATGATCATCTGCATCCAACAGCACCTCCTATTGACTCGTTACCAGAAAACCAACATTCTGATATTTACCCACCTGATGACAATCCAATGCCTGACAATCGAGTCAATCAAACCATACCCACTAGTAAGTGTGTATTCTTGTTTTGTTATATGCGTCGTACTGAATCCATTATCTTAAGAGCACATGCATTTTATACGAGCCATTTATAAGTAATCCATGACATGCACAGGCACTTTCATTTTAGATCTGCTATTGGAAGACGTGTCTGACCTTGAAAAGAAGTTGTTCTATCGTTTGTGTAAGTGTCAATTTATGTTTTATATTTCAGCACCACCACCAAACTACTACGATGTTGAACCTCCGCCGTATCCAGGAAACTGGTCGTCGTCTTAGAATGCGTCATACATCATTCAAATACATGTAGTCGAAGGTAGCGGTGCCACAGAAATGACTGAGAGCTCTAAGACTGGTTGCTACAGTACCACCGAGTAGCATCTTATTGATAGTTATGTCCTGAGTACCATGAATGTTACGTTTTAGTAACCATGTATGTAAAATATAACTAGGCATGTATGTAAATGAAACCTACCAGTAATGTGCCATAACTAGGCATGTATGTAAATGAAGCCTACCAGTAATGTGCCATACCTATAGGCATGTATGTAAATGAAACCTACCAGTAATGTGCCATACCTATAGGCATGTATGTAAATGAAACCTACCAGTAATGTGCCATAACTAGGCATGTATGTAAATGAAGCCTACCAGTAATGTGCCATGACTAGGCATGTATGTAAATGAAACCTACCAGTAATGTGCCATACCTATAGGCATGTATGTAAATGAAACCTACCAGTAATGTGCCATACCTATAGGCATGTATGTAAATGAAACCTACCAGTAATGTGCCATACCTATAGGCATGTATGTAAATGAAACCTACCAGTAATGTGCCATACCTATAGGCATGTATGTAAATGAAGCCTACCAGTAATGTGCCATACCTATAGGCATGTATGTAAATGAAACCTACCAGTAAGGTGCCATACCTATAGGCATGTATGTAAATGAAGCCTACCAGTAATGTGCCATAACTAGGCATGTATGTAAATGAAGCCTACCAGTAATGTGCCATAACTAGGCATGTATGTAAATGAAGCCTACCAGTAATGTGCCATACCTATAGGCATGTATGTAAATGAAACCTACCAGTAATGTGCCATAACTAGGCATGTATGTAAATGAAGCCTACCAGTAATGTGCCATACCTATAGGCATGTATGTAAATGAAGCCTACCAGTAATGTGCCATAACTACTAGGCATGTATGTAAATGAAACCTACCAGTAATGTGCCATGACTAGGCATGTATGTAAATGAAGCCTACCAGTAATGTGCCATAACTACTAGGCATGTATGTAAATGAAACCTACCAGTAATGTGCCATGACTAAGCATGTATGTAAATGAAGCCTACCAGTAATGTGCCATAACTAGGCATGTATGTAAATGAAGCCTACCAGTAATGTGCCATGACTAGGCATGTATGTAAATGAAGCCTACCAGTAATGTGCCATAACTAGGCATGTATGTAAATGAAGCCTACCAGTAATGTGCCATAACTAGGCATGTATGTAAATGAAGCCTACCAGTAAAGTGCCATAACTACGCATGTATGTAAATGAAACCTACCAGTAATGTGCCATAACTACTAGGCATGTATGTAAATGAAGCCTACCAGTAATGTGCCATAACTAGGCATGTATGTAAATGAAGCCTACCAGTAATGTGCCATAACTAGGCATGTATGTAAATGAAGCCTACCAGTAATGTGCCATAACTACTAGGCATGTATGTAAATGAAGCCTACCAGTAATGTGCCATAACTAGGCATGTATGTAAATGAAACCTACCAGTAATGTGCCATACCTATAGGCATGTATGTAAATGAAACCTATCAGTAATGTGCCATAACTAGGCATGTATTTAAATGAAACCTACCAGTAATGTGCCATAACTAGGCATGTATTTAAATGAAGCCTACCAGTAATGTGCCATAACTAGGCATGTATGTAAATGAAGCCTACCAGTAATGTGCCATAACTACTAGGCATGTATGTAAATGAAGCCTACCAGTAATGTGCCATAACTAGGCATGTATGTAAATGAAACCTACCAGTAATGTGCCATACCTATAGGCATGTATGTAAATGAAACCTATTAGTAATGTACCATAACTAGGCATGTATGTAAATGAAACCTATCAGTAATGTGCCATAACTAGGCATGTATTTAAATGAAGCCTACCAGTAATGTGCCATAACTACTAGGCATGTATGTAAATGAAACCTACCAGTAATGTGCCATGACTAAGCATGTATGTAAATGAAACCTACCAGTAATGTGCCATACCTATAGGCATGTATGTAAATGAAACCTATCAGTAATGTGCCATAACTAGGCATGTATTTAAATGAAACCTACCAGTAATGTGCCATAACTAGGCATGTATGTAAATGAAGCCTACCAGTAATGTGCCATACCTATAGGCATGTATGTAAATGAAGCCTACCAGTAATGTGCCATAACTAGGCATGTATGTAAATGAAACCTACCAGTAATGTGCCATAACTAGGCATGTATGTAAATGAAGCCTACCAGTAATGTGCCATAACTACTAGGCATGTATGTAAATGAAGCCTACCAGTAATGTGCCATAACTAGGCATGTATGTAAATGAAACCTACCAGTAATGTGCCATACCTATAGGCATGTATGTAAATGAAACCTACCAGTAATGTGCCATAACTAGGCATGTATTTAAATGAAACCTACCAGTAATGTGCCATGACTAGGCATGTATGTAAATGAAACCTACCAGTAATGTGCCATAACTACTAGGCATTTATGTAAATGAAACCTACCAGTAATGTGCCATACCTATAGGCATGTATGTAAATGAAACCTACCAGTAATGTGCCATAACTAGGCATGTATTTAAATGAAACCTACCAGTAATGTGCCATACCTATAGGCATGTATGTAAATGAAACCTACCAGTTATGTGCCATGACTAGGCATGTATGTAAATGAAACCTTCCAGTAATGTGCCATAACTAGGCATGTATGTAAATGAAACCTACCAGTAATGTGCCATACCTATAGGCATGTATGTAAATGAAACCTATCAGTAATGTGCCATAACTAGGCATGTATTTAAATGAAACCTACCAGTAATGTGCCATAACTAGGCATGTATGTAAATGAAGCCTACCAGTAATGTGCCATACCTATAGGCATGTATGTAAATGAAACCTACCAGTAATGTGCCATACCTATAGGCATGTATGTAAATGAAACCTACCAGTAATGTGCCATAACTAGGCATGTATGTAAATGAAGCCTACCAGTAATGTGCCATAACTAGGCATGTATGTAAATGAAGCCTACCAGTAATGTGCCATAACTACGCATGTATGTAAATGAAACCTACCAGTAATGTGCCATAACTAGGCATGTATGTAAATGAAACCTACCAGTAATGTGCCATAACTACTAGGCATGTATGTAAATGAAACCTACCAGTAATGTGCCATAACTAGGCATGTATGTAAATGAAACCTACCAGTAATGTGCCATAACTAGGCATGTATGTAAATGAAGCCTACCAGTAATGTGCCATAACTAGGCATGTATGTAAATGAAGCCTACCAGTAATGTGCCATAACTACGCATGTATGTAAATGAAACCTACCAGTAATGTGCCATGACTAGGCATGTATGTAAATGAAGCCTACCAGTAATGTGCCATAACTAGGCATGTATGTAAATGAAGCCTACCAGTAATGTGTCATAACTAGGCATGTATTTAAATGAAACCTTCCAGTAATGTGCCATAACTAGGCATGTATGTAAATGAAGCCTACCAGTAATGTGCCATAACTAGGCATGTATGTAAATGAAACCTACCAGTAATGTGCCATAACTACTAGGCATGTATGTAAATGAAGCCTACCAGTAATGTGCCATACCTATAGGCATGTATGTAAATGAAGCCTACCAGTAATGTGCCATGACTAGGCATGTATGTAAATGAAACCTACCAGTAATGTGCCATAACTAGGCATGTATGTAAATGAAGCCTACCAGTAATGTGCCAAAACTAGGACAAACACATAAGTGAAACGGATCTGAATAATCTGATTATAGGCGCCACGTTTGAAGGAAATATGTGATAAATGTGTTATTAGTTATTACATAGTATGACAACATTGATTCTTGGTTAGTTACAGTGTAATTGACATTAGAACAGACTTGAGTCTTGTTGATGTTTTCGTACAAACTGTGATATATTCCAACTATGATATTGTGATAGATTTGATATACTAGTATCAAGTTTTGTATGTGTTATTAGCATATGAACATGCTTGTTTAATGTTTCCCGTCTTAGTTAAGCCCAGTTTATGCTCATTAATGTTGCATCTATTGCAGTAATCGTTTATGTAGCTGTTGAAGTTCGACTTTGCATATCAGTATGTAAAGCCTATATTTCACTGAACATTGCTTTTGCCTCAGCGATGTACTCTCGATGGCAATGAATGAGCTTCGGTGGTGGAGGCATCTTGTTCAAGGTCTCCACAAATTTTCAAATGACTATCTCGAAGCTTCACCCGGACCACGTTGGGTATAGTTCTTCATTTACAAAGTTGCATCAAATTTTCTGAAAATTGGAAATTCGCAAAATTCTGATCGGACAATGTGTGACCCTTGAGAAAGTTTTTGATAAGAAAGTACATTTGGGGAATGTTTGTCCCCATTTCTTTACGTTCGCTAATCTGAAGTATGGTTAACGGATTTAAAAATGCGACACTTCGATAAGTCGATTTGTACTACAAATATGAAATCATATATTTTATCATAATATACGCGCTTGAAGATCATTTCAATGCCGACATTTTGAGACCCAAATATTTGAAATCAGATAAGTAATAATCTAATTATACTATGAATAGGACATTAGCTCAGAAAATGAAAGTCACAGGTTTATTGAGAAAATTGGATCAACGCTCAATATGATCAACCTGTCTTGATGCCGAATATTTTTGTGGGAAAGGCGAACTAAATCATGTTACCACACTTTCAACGGTAAATTTTGTAAAGTATAATCATGTTTTGTCAGATGATTACAATGCCACAGTAACAAAATGAAGTAATGAAACTGCTTCACATTAAGCCGAAGTCAGCATCACTTTGGTCAAGTGTTCTTCACTAACAATTACCAATGGGCAAAGAAGTGTGACGTTCATTTTCTGGAGCTATGCCTTTAGTATTCATTATTTTATTAAATACCGATCGGATATTTATATTCATGGTTACAAATTGTTGACATTAAGTTCAACTTTACGACGATGCATAATAATATATGAGATACTTTCCATGAAAAATTGCGCATAACCCCACTGTCGCGTTTTTAAATCCGTTAAGTATATTTACTTTAACCATGTATATCATGTTATTATATCGGGTAAAATGTTATATTTGTTCATGTAGTTGGTGTAGTATAACTCATCGTTAATTTATAACAATATGTAACTATATATATTTATGTATAAAATGTTAATCAAAGTAGCCTTTACCATTTGTTTCACCGCGCGTCATTAAAATTCACGTACATCAAAACTGTACTATCCACATAAAACAATTTACTGGGCACGGTGCTTGCCTTTACCCCGTACGTTTCAAGGCATGTCTAAATTTGCAGATCTACTTATTAGTTCATTTAATCCAATGCGTATCACATGTGCGCTCTCAATAACATTCCGATAATACCATTTTAGTCGAGACGGAGATCAAATACTTCTCTATCTCCGCCGATCGCGTATTGATATATTCCTGCTGTGAAAGAAGTACTACCGTATACTCTCTGAAACATCTCATGTATGAGTATTTTTTGTATATAATGTTGTGTTAAAATTGGCATTTGTCTAGTAAGTTTGTTGGTATATAGTGTACAGAAATATGTAATATTTTTATTCCCGATACGACGGGGAATTTTTGCAACAACTGAAGTGAAACGTACTCGAACAAACGCCACCCATTTGAAAAATGCATCGCCCCGGGGGCGTTTATACGGGGCATAAGTATGTTTATGTACGACAAATACATTGTATGTAGAATTATTTAATGAAATGCCAAGAAATAATTTTGAAACAGACAAAGAATCTTTTTTTTCAAAGTTTTGTAAATTACGTTGAACTGAATTACTGAAATTAAAGATATTTTGAAAGTTTCATGTTCCGAGTTGCGAGAATGTCGTCGAACTATTTTTGATAGGTGTAAGGATTTATGTGTGTTAAGGTACGCACCACTTCCGGGGAAGTGATGACTATAGAAGACGATTCAATGAATCGCCTTCCAAAAACTGTACGAGTTGTCGAGTATTTAATGTCGGAAAAACGACGTACAGAAGGCTGGATTTACTCGATATTAGGGGACAGTATGTGAATTAGTTCTTTATTTCATAAGCGCGATGAAGACGAAAAACTATTCTTTGTTCAAATGTATTTATTCCCAAACATAGACATGAATACATGCAATGTTCATTGCAACAACAATATTTACATAATCTGATTGGAATGGAAGACCATTGCTCCTGTTGAAAAGCAAAGCGCTGATAGCGCTACGAAAACAGGGTTTTAAGGCTTCCAATATGTAGGATAAAAAGAATGAAAATATTCTAGAGCATACCCTTAATATTTTGTACACAAAATATTTCAACGGATTTTACATCTACATGAAAAAAATAATCCTTCAAATACTGGTAAAATTGACAAAACATATATGTACAGATGGTCATTCAATTAACAAGTGTGAACTACATCATCAAGGAAAGTAACCACATTCTGTATATGATATTATGCTGTGCGAGTTACTTCCCTTTGTGCTATAAATAGAACATGAACACGTTCGTGCTATAAATAGGACATGGACTAGCGAAAAGGCACAGTGTATTAATATTTACAATTATAAGCATAATCTTTTTGAATAAATGCAAAAAATATTTTTCATCGTAATACAGACATAGTTATTTTTTGTTTTATTTTTCGTTCCCATCTTCAAAGAAATGTGCAACGAATCACTATCGCGGAACTATTACTTTGTATGTAAGCTTATTTCAGTTATGTGCTAAAAATCAAGTTGCTAGACTCAAATTTTCCGTCTGCTCTAACCAGCGGTTGCAAGCAACCCTGTTTAAAAACTATCCATATTGTTCTAATTGGTAATAAAGCTATTTTAAATATTGCTTCATGTGTATCATTTACTAGACAGTTGGTGATTATAAGCAAACGTTGCCAATACAATAAATGAAATAAAGTATGCACACAAAATCTATCAACATACAACGGAGAAAGAATGATATTTATTTGTGTAAAGAATGAATTAACTGCAAGTGCGCTAATAAGATATCGCATAAAACGAATATTAATCCGTTACTAAAGTCACTTTTTGCTAATGTATTGGATAAAATGCATGTAGGATTTATCAATTGTATCCACTAAGTTATAAACATAGTTTTTGATATCTTTATTTGGAAAATTATTGGTTTTCAACCGTAAGCAAGCGAGAGGAAACGATAATGTTGTCATTGCCTGACCTTTTCACACTATTTAAGAACAATTAACAAGATACAATGCTACAAGCATAGGTGGCAGTATCAGTGTTGGGAAAAAATATTAAAAAATCCGTCACTGAGCTAATCAGGGACGGATTTTTTTAATCGTTTGCGGACCAAACACTGATACTGCCACCTGTGGCTACAAGTAAGACTGATACTTTCTGACGTTATATCTAGCATCGAAGTAGTACATATCGCAACAGTGATATCGCAATAAGATAGGGAACAGTTGGAATGGGAAGGCAACCCTCATCAAAACAGAGCCGAAAGTTACAAAGAGGAACACACACAATAACAATAACACAGACCACAAGCTGGTGTCATAATGTCTAACAAAAATTATTTTACAAGGACAAATCGATGTTTTAAGAATTCTTGAATTTTTTGTTCCCTTTGTGTTTGCTGTACATGTATTCTTAATTATTTTGATTTCGTTTTGAATCAAGAGCTGCATGACCCCCAATGACGATTTACCTCTTTTCTCGAGAAGATTAACGCTTTCATTGAAGAACTCACGCATGTTCCTCTCTGAGACACATTCAGCAAAATCATTAAACATGTCCAAATATCTGTCCGCAAAAGAAGAACTCGACCAGTCTTCCTTATTCCAATTCTCGGACAAAGCTCGGAATAGCAATGCCTAAAAAAGAAAATAACATGGGCATGCAATTTACTGTATTCATTTTGTATCAAAATAAATTGTATACAATGTTAAAGCAGAGAAACGCTTGGAGCATTTCTATGAGATGTGAGTAATAACACCATATGATTAATGTAATATGTACCTGGGTGAATAAAAAAGTTCGTATAAATAGCATAGCTCACTTACACGCAGGCAGTAAGACATAATGACGCTTTAATCAAGATCATAGTGTTACCAAAGATGGGTACATTTGAAACACCTTGGTGATACAATACAAATCGCATGTACTTATAAATATCTAAACTAACGTTTGTAAGTCGTGAAGTTTGATGTGCAAGTAGTAGCCGAGGAGATACTAGTACATAAAACCCGTCATGAAACTATTGATAATAATTATTATAAAAAATATTTAAACTTACGTCACCTTCAATAAGTAGGAGAAATTCTTCAACTTGGTAGGATATTTTTTCTTCCATTCCAGCAACTGTTGCTTCGCTAGTCTTAAGCAATCCTTCTTGCAGTCATAGTCAACATCGTCACTATCATCTCCATCATAAAATGAATCAAGAATGTTGTTCTCAAACTTAGAAAATGACAATTTCCAAGCTTGGTCGAATTTCGGAACTAGACATAAATCTGTTCCATTCGCTTCTCGTAATGCTTTTGGTAGTTTTTCCAATGTCTTTTCAATTATGCGTTGTCGCCTAGAACTAAAAAGTGTCATTGGACACGGCAATGCAGGTACCACATCAACTATGATATTGTGTTTATTGTTTGGGACTGTAATGCTAACTTGTATTGCTGGTCCATTCAATGTATGGGAAACCCTTACCGTATTCGTTGATTCTACAATGGAAAAGGTAATCAAGATACGTTGTGTTTTCTAACTATAGCTTCATATACATACAGTAGGGGGAAATATCTCCAATTTTGACCGATTTTGTTATCGGAATTACAATGACTCGATATTTTACATACACACACCTAACACCTTACTTGGCATTTTAAGAATGGGAGCAGTACTGACAAATAGGTATTTTGTTCTTAATATTGGTTTCCATGGCAACAAGCTTGATAATGATGGGTACTATTAAAAACAGTGCAAAACTTATAACATGCGTGGATAGAATGTAATTCATTATACCACATATAAGGGGGATAGATTAAGTTTGTTTCAAGTTATATTATTTTCTGTTTACGTTTTTACAAAGTTACCATGACAACTAGAATCTGTTTTTCACCACATTTCTTCAACATGTTTGGCTGGCTGACTATTTCAGGTAAAAAGGTTTACAGCTGAGTTATACCTTAAAATGTTCATAAATAATTGTGCGTTACGATCAGGGATTTTTTTACTATTCCTGTGATGGTGCTTAGAGAAATTCAAGATGGCGTCAAAGATTGCAACCAAAAAAGAAAATATCACCTTTTGCCTAGGACATTGGAAATGACATTTCTTATGGGAGAAACTCAGTTTAACAATGTTTGGTGTGTTGTTTTCGTCAAAGTAGATGATTTAGTGGATTATTCTGAACATTGAACATGATTTCGTTTTTTCCCCATCATATTAATCGTCAAATTGGGGCAAAATAAGGCGTAGGGGTAAGATTTTTAACTATCCAGGATTATTTTCTCATATCTGATAATTGAATAATCTGATAAAGAAAACTGTTTTTATTCGTTTCGAGCATTGCATACTTTCGAGCAAATTAAACAGAGCTCACCACTCTGTATATCGGAAATTAAGTCGTATTGTATCTTAATATAATAATTATATTAGACATGTGTCCTACCTTTACAAAATGATCAGCATAACCTTGAGTCAATGCATTGAAATTTCCTTACCACCTGTCCTGTATAGTATCGTTGCTGCTGCTCTTAAGGACGATTTCGGTAGGAGGGTGAATATTTGATTAGGTGTCACTCTGTGTCCATGTCTATTAAATATAAGATGCAATACATATTTTGTTTGTCCTGTTTAAAAAAATGTTGTTGCAATCTTAAATTGACTTTGTCCCATACTTGTTTCGTGCAAACAAATCGCATTTACTGATTTGGAGGAACATTTGTCGCATTGACCCCCCCTAATTTGCGTAACGGTGGCGTGTCCGGAAACGACGGTGTGACTTTTCAAAGCAGTATTAAACAACAACTAGATCGATTTAAAAGAGAAGTGTATTGCAGAATATAACAACACATGTATAATAATTGCAAAACAACATTGCTTATTGATAAACACATATTTGTTGATAAATTACAAGGTTTTTAAAATGTGTCCGTAATTTTGTTTGTCGACACCGTTACGTGTTTCAGTCATGATACTTCGGTACGGTTAGGTACGGCATTTTTCAATTTTTCCGTACACAAAACGTCCTTATATCGTCTACTAGCAAGCGCCTACGTCAATCGTGAAACTTCGACAAATTTCGTGTATCTTCGGTAAATGTGAAAGTTAGGTTTATTGTCTGTCGACACCGTTCATCTTTTTCCTTGACAGTTTGCGGATATACAATTAATTTCACTGCACAATAAAATTAGTATCATGATTTGTAGTAATATGAGAAATCAGGCACATGTTTAGCTATAGAAACACGCCGAATACACGCGTTTAAAGAGTAATTTTCGACACCGTTACGCGTCGACACCGTTACATTTCGTGTCAACACCTTTTGTAACGGTGTCGAGCATGCATATACGGTCTTTGGTATGCATGTCAACACCGTTACGACGTAAGGAATCGCCAGTAGTTATGTTCAAACACCTACTAGACTTTTACAAGTAAGTACATCTGTTTGAGTATATACCAAGTAAACATATTGGCAGAAAAACCGGGTTTGACTACACTAAAATGAGAAATTCTAGAGAAATAGAATGTTTTTTATTATGAAAAAACATGACTTCACACCGTTACGCAAAATTCTACTAGATATGCACCATAACTTCTGTTTTTCTTTAATGTATCGTTTGGTATCCATTATGTTTGTTGGCGTTTGATAGAGTTAAGGGTTTAATAGTTGATGTTCGTGAAAATAAGACAGTTTGAAATGTGTTTGTCCGTAACGGTGTGGACATTTTCAGTTCTTGCGGCCTGATAAATATCACGATACAAGTGTCATCTTTCATTCATTTACTCGGCAAAAGCTTGAGAATTACCTTCATACATGTATCACTTGTACTGACTATCAAAGAAAGTGCTTTGAGTACATTCATTTCTCAGTTCCTTTGAAACCCAAATGACACCTAATCAAATATTCACCCAGTAATTTCTGCGCATCTTTCTGCGCAAGTGTTACTCTTCATGGAGGAGAATTGCGCGAAACTAAACAATTCAATCTGTCAATCATCTATACTTCATGCCATCGGATTAGTAGGCCTTATCAACAATTTAAATAGTCTTCGTGAGGCCCACCTGAAATTGTCCGATGGAGGTTCAAGATATCTTTGCGCTAATTAACGCGTTTTACTTTCCGTTGGGTTAATTACAACAGAACAAGTTGCCGTATTTCGGACAGTCGACTACGGATCGTCTAGAAATATGTCATAGCATTAAGCCATCCAATTATTGGACGTTTAATGGTCAATATAAATCGAGCAGAACATGGAATAACGATCCAAACAGCACTGTTGTGGCAAGACCAATGAATCCGACGTTAGACAAAAGCAATAGTGGCAGAGTAGACAGTCGGGGCAGCTTTCGTTTTGGACTGTTGAAAGTAAGTTTTGTTAGTTTGTTTGGCAGTAAATTGAATTCACAATTCAAGTGTAAATGTAGATTTAATTGTCGGTATCAGATTTGATTACTAATAGTATCAATGGGGGAAACGTATTGGGGCGGAAGTGGATACACCGACTATTTCAATGGCCGATTTACGTCTATTCGGTAAGTAAATCTTAACTTTTCGTTGCTTAGTAAGGCGTTTGAAATAAAAACATGCTGACCAAAGTACCCGGCCAGGTTTCTAGTTTGCGACCCATGGTTGTTTTCCCTCCAAGCACCTATAATTAAGCAGAGCACTCGCGCAAAGTGCCGTTTTGGTTACAGATACCCTGATTTGTGAATATTTTTATCTGTAATATTTCCTATTTCTCCCGATTTTCATGGTTTATGGGTTGTTTATGGACCTAGTTTCATTATTTATATGATTATAAGTATGCATGTGCAAAGAAATTGCGATACAATAATATATTGAGGCAAAACACACGAAAGATCCGCTATGATACCCCTGATTAATGCCGTTTGGGGCAAACACCCCTGACACGTAAGAAATGTGGTATAATAAAAACAACATTCGACTTGATCATTAACTGAATATTACGCGCAAATGATAAAAAATGTACATTGTGAATACTAGATAAGTTTATATAATGCCAAAACCGGAATATGTTTTCAAGCTATAGACATATATCTACTTGCCATACACATTTAATCTACCACTGTGTTAAATTTTAAATTATATATAAATACAATGTTTATGGTCATTCTAAGAGTGTTTTCTATTTGCAGAACAGCCCGTAGACTGATCACGTGATGTAGTTGATGCCGCCTGCTAAGACCTGACAAAGAACACATACCTACAACAGTGGATTCAATGATAGGACCAAGCATTTCAACGATTAAACAGTTGACAATGACATGGATGATGGAGTTCGATAGAAAGTGTGAAATTCTATACTAACATGAGAAATATCAAATAAAACCCTTAAAAATCCACTTTGTTTTGATAATAGCATGTACGTGCTTGTGTGTGAGAACAGTTCACGGTGTCTACCCGTATTGGCACCCTCTCGACAGGAGAGGTACGAAAACCGACGATTTTGCCAAAGATACAGAAAGTCCTTGAACCAATCAGGCCTTTAAATGCTTTAAATATTGCAACTTTCATGAAATAACATTAAAAAAAGCCTACTTTCCGTTTCGTTGTGGCACCACCGGAACCCTCTCTGTTCTGGCACCGGCACCCTCTCTGTGCTATAGTTACTGTGATCACAGCAAGGATTCCCGTGCCAATCAGCTGAACCACACAGAGAGGATGCCGGTGCCACAACAAAACCGAGCGTAGGTATTATACGTAATTTTATACGATAAAGCGTTTTGCAGACCGTGTGCCAATACGGGTAGGGGACACCGGGGCAAGTGAGAACGGACATTTGTTTTTTAACAAGTGCTTCTCACAAATTCTGCAATTGTGCAAATTAAGTACGTATTTTTTTATCAAGCATGGACTCTACTCACATCATATAGAGGCACTTCATAGACTGGACGATTGGTTATCAAAATATGAGCATCCAAATTGACGGGGCAAATCGGAACTCGGTCGGGGTTAAGATGGAAAAATACTTAAATCATACTCTGTCCTATCGTGTATCTACTCCCACCGGACAAGTACCTATTCATTGTAGTAATAGTTATTCATCAGAACAAAATACAGCAATCCCTGACGTATTCGGATACTCACCACCACGGAACTCAAGTAAATACACCCTATTATTTGAAACAAATACTCACACAACCACTTAATACATACATAGCATATCCCATTTTGGTACTTAACACATCAAACTCAAGTCACACTATGTCCTACGAATATTTACAACCACTGGATACAGCCAAACAAGGTCGTTTACGGTAGGTTGCCACCCTAGAGATCAGTTTTATTAGTCCCTATTTTAGTTGTTCGTACTTGCCACTACCACATACACATGCTATAAAAAATATACAAGTAATTGGTACTCACCGCCATCAATTACAGCCATATCCGGTCCAATGCGGTGCTCAAACCCACATAGGACATTCACTCCCGAGACTGGGTACTCGCAAACATCAACTTCAACCATATCAGACTCGAAGGGGTCTCACAACAACCATATACTACCCATTTTTTAAAATCAGTACAACCATATCTTATGCATATTTACCCACACAAGAATAGCAATACCCGACTACACGTATATGGAATAGCTACCAACCATGCGTGCGGTACTTCCTCTTTCTACAGACAGGAACATAGCAATGCATACATGGTTTGTAGCTAGTCCATATAGTCGGGTATGGTTGTACCTAAGGGAATAGGTTGGCTATAGTCGGTGGTTGTTCGAGATTGAGAACCCTTTCTTACCTAGAATGGGTTAACCCTTCTCCAAGAAGCGTGTTAAACGCGGTTTAAAACCGCGTTTAAAGCGTGTTAAACGCTGCGGTATTCGCACCGTGCTAAAAGTGCGTCTTTTAGCTTACCGACTGGGTTTTTTCTGGATTAAAACCAGAAAAAACACGCTTAAAACACACTAAAAACGCAGTTTTAACCAACTTAAGTAGGCTCAAAGTGTTTTTTCTTAATAAGTGTGTTTTTTGTGCGTCAAAAAAACTCGCTTTTTTATGAAGCGGGTTTATAGTGTGTTTTTTCTCAAGAAGCGCGTTTTTTGTGCGTCTAAAAAACACGCTTCAGCCATCTTCTTCTTGAAGTGTGTTAAAAGTGTGTTTTTTCTCAATAAGTGTGTTTTTTGCGCGTCTAAAAAACTCGCTTCTGCCATCTTCTTTATGAAGCGTGTTAAAAGTGTGTTTTTTGTGTGTCTAAAAAACTCGCTTCAGTCATCTTCTCTATCAAGCGTGTTAAAAGTGTGTTTTTTCTCAATAAGTGTGTTTTTTGTGCGTCTAAAAAACTCGCTTCAGCCATCTTTTTTATGAAGTGTGTTAAAAGTGTGTTCTTTGTGAGTCTAAAAACTCGCTTATTTCAAGAAAGTAAGTTAAAAGTGTGTTTTTTGTGCGTCTAAAAAACCCGCTTCAGCCATCTTCTTTATGAAGTGTGTTAAAAGTGTGTTTTTTGTGAGTCTAAAAACTCGCTTCTTTCAAGAATTTTTTTTCCAGAAAGTGTGTTTTAAGCGGGTTTTTAAAACGCACTTTTAACCAACAAAAAACTCGCTTCTGTAAAAAGTGTGTTTTTCAATTCAATAAGTGTGTTTATAGTGTGTTTTTAGCGAGCTAAAAGTGAGTTTAAAGCGTGTTAAAAGCGCATTTAAAGTGTGTTAAAAGCGCATTTAAAGCGCGTTTTTCACAGTTTAAACCCGCATTTAAACATGAAAAAACCTAGTAAAAACACGCCTTAAACTCACTTTTATTTGAATTAAATTAAATGGTATACCTTTTGAAAGCAAATTTAATGTATGCTTTTTCACAGAATGTAAGATGTGTTCAATCCATGTTTGAATGGTGTTTCAGCTGGATAAAAAATATATTTATACTCACTTATCAATCAATAAGAGAACTACAACAATAAAATAAATTATTTACTAGAAAAAAATAATGATTTCATATTGATATTCAAAAATACATAATATATACATGTCAAACCCAACCAAAACTTAGGATTTGTAGACAAGAAAGTGTAAATACAGATAAAAAGACAAATCACATAAATAGATAGTACATTTTTTGCCATAAATATGCAAATTTAAATCATTATTAGCAACATTTGACTCAAAGTTAACTACAGTAAAACCTCTCTAAAGCAGTGCCCTCTGGAGAGGTTGTACTGTATTATGATAAAGCATATCAGGACTGACCTTAAAAATGAGAGAATTCTTAGGTATTTTCATTTTGTTTAACCCACTACCTTATTTTACTAAATAGTCACCTGAATGACAATCTATGTAATGAAACTCCCAATTTATTAAGATCAGCCCAAGATGAAAGACAATGTAATAGTAAACAATATATATATAAAAAATTGCATGGAATATAAATCTGATTTCCAAATTTTAGAAAGGGAGGCTACATATGAGATAGCCACCACATAATCTTTAACCCCCCACAAAAAACTTAAAGTTGGAATAACAAGACTGCGTTCAATAAACGCTTATGCCCCCTGTGGGAGCCATTTCAATAAGTCTAAGTCCAAAATTAGGCCAAGGTGAAGGTCAAAATGGAGTCAGATGATACAGGCGTTTGGATAGTGGTCATATACAACATCCATGCAAGTTTAAAAGCTTTGTAGCAAGCCATATTAATGCTAGAAGAAACGGTCAATTTAGGTTAACCGAGAATTTGGCCTTTCAATAAGTCTAAGTCCAAAATTAGGTCAAGGTGAAGGTCAAAATGGAGTCAGGTGATACAGGCGTGTGGAGAGTGGTCATATACAACATCAATGCAAGTTTGAAAGCTTTGTAGCAAGCCATATTGATGCTAGAAGAAACGGTCAATTTGGGTTAACCAGGCCGGACGGACGAACGGACGGACGAACGGACAGGTGAATCCCTATATGCCTCCCGATCTATCGATACGGGGGCATAAAAAGAATCAACATATCAAAATAATAATAAAATAATGATGTTCAGGTTAATACCTCCATACTTGTAAGAAGCTACTAAAAATCAAACAAAGTAATAACAAAACATAACTTATAATATAATATATACACACAGATACATGTAAGTAAGATCACAAAATCATTATCCACATCAAGCACTTCAAAAAAAACACACAATCCTTAAAAAACCACTTTTAAACTAAATTGATCATCGATGCATCATTTTCTTT
This sequence comes from Spisula subtruncata, assembly GCA_963678985.1. Classification (NCBI taxonomy): domain Eukaryota; kingdom Metazoa; phylum Mollusca; class Bivalvia; order Venerida; family Mactridae; genus Spisula; species Spisula subtruncata. The sequence goes on from OY787662.1 coordinate 26,970,736, forward strand.
GCCTCGACCTCCACGCGTGGAATCCCAAACTTGGTGGATATAACATCTGCAATCTGACCTATAAAAAGACATACAGAATTATAAACATCCATGACTGATGGAAAGATGTTGACTCACCAGCATTTCATCCATTGAATTTATTTCCTTTCAAGTTCTTATCAGAAATGCATGTTTATTTGAAATTGATAGGTCAATTTTGGGCAATAAATATTGAAAATCTTAAATAAACCATTCCAGTCTTTGGACGACTAAGATACATAACAATTAGAAAAATAAAAAATCTTATTAATAGCACACTAAATAGTTACATAAAGTATCTATTCTTATACCTTAAGTGCAAAAGTCCAGTTTGTGTTGTGCACACATGTTACTTCACTGAACTAGTTACATATTATCATGATAATTGCAGTTCATACAGTCAAGAAATTACATTGTAAATGAATATTGCTTAAAGTGTATAGAGCTATATAGGAACATATTTTTTACAAGTAAGTTTCAAAAACTAAAACACAATTATGCTTTCACATCCATTAGGTTATTTTTCGCTTCAGTTTTAACAGAATCTCTCTGTGTGATTTATTGGACATGCAAACTGTCCATTTTCATACGAAAGTGTTCCTAGAACACCTTATGAAACTATAAGAATCGTCTATTTTTCGACGATTGAATCAATGTACACGGAACCCGTCCAAAGTTTTAATTTGCAATTAAGGTAGTCTAATATCATACTTAAAACGATGCAAGTAATTATTTTGACATTGAATGACTGTTAGAATATAGCTCTATACACTTTAAATGACAGATTAAAATACTTTCTGTCATTTTTACAGGTACAAACAATTACCTCAAACTAAAGCTGTGCCACCCTCATCTTTAGTTGCTTCACCACATTACAACATGGTCAGAATTGTAGGTCACCTCATCTGCAATGATATAATATGCATACATTAAGAATTCCTTCAAACCAATAAACAAAATCAACAATTTTGCCAACATCGACTAAGAACATATCTTACTCACTGTTGTATGTAAGTCTATACACCAATGAGAAATGGAAGTGATGTCACATCGCTTTTATGACGTCATGCATGTTAACAATAGGGTCACAACATATACTTCAAATTCGTCTAAATTTGGCAGTGCTAAGTTCTGTTTGAAGTTCATTAGCAAAACTTATCTGATCATTGCGTATCCACATAACTACCTTTGCCCAGATTAGCCACGCAACGTTTCAATGCAGTCTAACTATTAGTTACCACAAATAGTGCAAACAAAACTATATTAAAGTATATATATACCTAGGTCAACAGCCCCATTAAAATCGATCCAACAAAATTGTGCAGACAAGAACCAAAACCAAACAAGAGCACCTAGTGTAAGTAACCACCAATGAGTACTGAATGCTCGACTTTAATCCAATTTGATAGTAAATTTAAGTATGTGGTTTACATCCTCAGGCCTTGACACTAACTTTTTTAACTGGCATCCCAGAGGGAACCGGACTTTTAAAAGTTGGTGTCCCTCACCAAGGTTAAATTTTGAATTAAAAAGGCCATGGTGACCTTTAACCTGAAAATAGTTAGAGGTTGTGGGTGGCATCGAGGTACATGTACATGTCAAGTTTCGAGTTTATATCTCTTTTAGTTTTTCATAAATTGACTTAACCAAAGGGCATAGTGACCTTGACCTTTGACTCAAAAGTAGGTGGAGGTTGTAGATTGCAATGAGATACATGCACATGTGAAGATACAAGTTGATACTTCTCGCAGTTTTCCAGACATTGAACTTCACAATAAATAACCATAGACCACAGTGACCTTGACCTAGTGACCTAAAATAGGCATGGGTTGTAGATGGCATTGATGCCATTGAGGACATGCACATGTGAAATTTCAAGTTGATACCTTTTGTAGTTTCAAAGAAATTGACCGTAACAATTAACTTAACCTAAGGTCATGGTGACCTTCATGGCGACCTTGACCTAAAATTAGGTAGAGGTTTTAGATGGCATGGAGGTACATGCACATGTTAAGTTTCAAGTCGATACCTCAATAAAATTGAGCTTAACATTTACTAACAATCAACTTAACCAACGTAGACGATCAGGCTATGACAACAGCTCTTTTTATCCTCGAAAAGTGGAGCTAATGATGATATTACAACTTGTGTGCTGTGCAGCAGCAAGTAAAATCATAAATAAGACAGCAAATTACCAATAATAGCTGTTCTTTGCCTTCTTTCTGCAGAACGGCGTCTTGATCACACTTTTTTATTTGCATTATTGTTTGATTCACATTTCATGGAACAGAGAACATGTTGCCAGGTGTGTAACAGCTCTCAAGTCATTTTACGGTGGTGTTTCTAAGCTTGAATGATGTACTGTAAGCAAAAGAGGAAATAATTATTAAATTGTATAACTATTACTTTGCATCTTTTATGTGACAAATTAATTTTGCGATTTTGTACAAAGTGCTCAAATTAACCAGGAATTTATCTCATGAGGACATATTACATACTATATACAAGTACAATATATAAAAAAATTAACATTGTACAATAATTGAAATGTTTTAAATTCAATGAATGATATATGGTAGAATGTACAAGTTTATGTCTTGGACTTACAGGGTTCCCAAAAATATTCTTAGACAAAATCCCCTGACCAGACAGATGACTTTTTAGCGATCTGGCCTTTTTGTTAGAGCAAAATAGCACAATAGAAACAGTGAAAAGGAGGTTATATTTGCTTTATATGAAACCAAAATGTTTCAGGTAGCACTTTTAGTGCTGTTGTTTAACACAAAGTAATAATATATAATTAATTTAAGATTATTCCAAGCAAGCATAGCGAGCGAGGATTTTTTCTTAGTTTTAGGTATTTTCGTCATATGAAATGACACTGAATGAGATCTTAAATGAAGAATTCCCTGACTTTTGCTTAATTTCCAAATTTCCCTGACTAATTTCAAAATTCCCTGACTTTTCCCTGACCTTAAAAAATCCCCCCCTGACTTTTCCCTGAACGTGGGAACCCTAACTTAGCAGGCATGTACTGCATTTTCAGTGATTTAATACAATCATGTAGTAAAACTGTGGTAGTCAAAACTTAGCGATAAATTATAACCATTGTAATAGTATAACAATTGTATATTATTCACTTGCAAAAGCAATAGAGTGGCATTAACACTTACAGCAGTAGCAAACAGTATTAACATTACTGTATACAATGCTTCTGCAATAGGCAAACTTGGCTCAAATAGTAACTGATATCTGGATGTAAAGTTTGCCATTTATAGAGCCCATTATAATGATGGCAAAAACCTGGGTTTTAAGAGTAAAACCCAGCCCGGCGGGAATTACTGGGAAGCCTGGGAAAAACCGGGTTTTCCAGGACAGGAAAAACCAGGCCGTCAATACTTTGCCAACCCTGCAAAATTGCAATATTTATGCAGTACAGAGAAAGAAGTAAGCACCAACCTTAATACTGAGCCACATTGTGACTACTTGACAAGCATGTAATTTTGTCCGGGTCAGTTTATCAACATTGAATTTCTCTACATATCTTCAAATGAAAACATGTCATGATCTTTTCCTTTGTTGTTATGTTCCTCTCAACCATTAGGTGGACCATATATATTCGCTTCATTAATTCTTTTAAATGCAGTCAAGTGATGCTGAGTGTTCTCATCTGTTGACAATTACATTCAGTAAGTCTATCACATTAACCATGGTACCTGAATGTAAACATTATAAACATGTATCAGTAAAATTAATTTTGTGAACTAATTTTATGTTGTGAGCATAAATAATATTATTGAATACTAAAGCTTTAATAACAGTTTAAAAACACAATTGGCCTCTAGTATTTTTAAATTAACACATGTATACAATAAATGCATATATATATTCCATTGCTCAACTTATAACTCATAACGGAAGTATGTGCACCAAGCTGTCATGTGACATAATATAACATCCCGCACATTTCTGTTTATGGCACTCCCAACTCCCCTCAGGACTGGTATTTCTAACCATGAAGCATATTAAAACGAAATTTCCAGTTAAAATGTCATAAATATGCATACTAACAAACTGATGTTGAGTATGCTTTAATAGCTTTTACACAGGTTTTTCGTGTTAAATTAATTTATAGATTGCCTGGAGATGCAAAGTCTCACTGAAATTCGATTCAACCCAATAAGTTTGTCTCGATTGGATTCTCAATACAGTCCGCCAAACAATCGGGACGGGTGGAGGATAGCCAGGGAAACAGCCGTGTTTATACTTTCAAGATTCCCCCGCACTGCCAGGGAATCCGAAATGTTTGTATTTGCTCTCCAAATTAATAATTAAATCACTAGGCCAATATTTAGTTTATATCAGGGGCTTGGGAAATACTTGAGATTTTACTATCAGCTGTCCCCCAGGGTCTTGGAAGGATGGGGGTTTAAACCGTTTTGACAACACGGAACTGAGAAGTAAAACTTCCTGGCCAATCCCCAGGAATGGGGGGGGCTGTGAACTGAATGTAACTGACTGATTAAAACTATATGACTCCCGGTATTTGGCTACCCCAGGGTTAGGGGTTAGGGATAGCGTTAGGCTTCCAATCAGTTAAGGGTTAGGGGGTTAGGGTTAGGCTTCCAATCAGTTAAGGGTTAGGGTTAGGAATCGCCTTTTATTGGGTGTCATATAGTGCCAACCTAACTGACTGGTGCATTAGAGACAAGTGGACCGGAGTCTGGACAAAGTGGTGAGATACAACTTGCAAGGAATCAGTGTGTGCAACCCTTTGAGCTCGTTTAGAATAGATTCCTTGGTTCTTTAACATGACAGGTCTAAAACACTGATACACTTAAGATTATTAAGATTAACACTGGGTTTCCAACCAGATCATCTGAAGATAGACGGGAAAGACTAATGCAAAAGTGAGTTGCATCCGCGGATGGCCTAGAAAACGGCCATGTTTTTACCTTCCAACTTCCCCCCCGCACTGCCGAGGAAATGTTGGGATTCTTTTCCTGGCCCATCCTAGAGGGTAGGGGCCAAGGATGCAACGGACTGGTGCATAAGCAGCGTTTCAGAAAGGGACCAAGTGCCCTGACCAAAATGGAACCCGATTAGTAGTACTGTACATTTTACCCACTTGACTATACATTTACAGTGAACTTTGCATCAGGGCTTGACACTATTTTTGGTCACCCCCAGCAAAGAAACGTAAAATTTATAAATAAAAGTTACTGGTCCTTCAATATTTTCACTGGTCCTTCTGGATTTTCACTGGCCACGGACCAGTGTTAGTGTCGAGCAGCTTGAGTCAATTTGGTGCCTGCCAGCCCGGGGCATACAGGGTGAATAAGTCAGACGGAAAATTTCTACCTGGGGAGTTAGATTGGAAGCCCTTTCTTTTTTTCTTCCATTCAATTAGCAGGGCCCATTCAGGGGCATTTTCGCAAATGTTAAAGAGAGAAGTGAGATACAAGGAATACGGGTGCGATACCCTAGCTCGTTTCGAATAGATTCCTTGGTTCTTTAACATGCCCAGTGTAAAGCACCGATACACGCGAGACTAGCCCTGGGTTTCCAACCAAGATCATCTCAAGATGGGTGGGAAACACTAAATAGCGTTTCTGAAATGACCAAGTGTCCTAGCCGAGAATCAATCCCGGTACCTCTCGGTCAGGAATCAAGTGTCTTACGGTCTTACCACTCGACCACCGTGCCACCCAACAAATATTGAAGGCAGTGGCTAGGATTACGGTACCGTAATCCTAGACCCACAGGCTAGGATTACGGAAGTTCCGTAATCCTAGCGAGTCCTAGCTAGGGCTGTCTAGAATTACGGAAGTTTTTATACCGAGTGCAATTAAGAGTTAAATCATACAAATATTGGTATATATTTATCGACAAATTAATAGAAATGTCAGAATAGCATGCTTCAAATTTTTCTTCGCTAATATTTTTGTCTTTGCAGTGGAAGAAAATAGAGGCAGTCCGAATGTTTTTTAATTTATTATTGTACGTGGTCGAATACACAAATGTAGTTCCATTGAAATTGATTGTCATGATCGAAACAAATTGTGTTGCTAATTTTGGTAGCAGATCTGATATGTTTGTTCGTCACTCGGTCCCCGAAATAAACATCAAGTAGCTAAATCGTTTGTTCATTCGCAATTTACATAGCCTACTACTGGATCTACGTTGTGACAGCGCGTAGTGATACGAATTCCAAATATGGTCATATTTAGTTTCTTAATTATTTATTTTAATTTGTAACCGATTACGCTTTGCATGTCATTAGGAATCTTATAAAATTAGAATTATGTAAACAATCGATCCTGTATACGTTTTTAAAATATAATTCAAAGGTCATGCAAGGTTTTTTTAGCTCCACGAACGTATATACCTTCGTGTATATACATTCGTGTCTGCTCTGATCACACGAGCGGCATTCGTGATAAATGTTGAAGTATTCTTATTCAACTTTGCTATTATCTGTTATCTCAATATATTTTTCGTATTTTAATAACTTTATAAATTTATGCGTAGATAAAAGTACATGCTGTATAATACAGTATCAAAAGTATTTGCGTTTAGATATTTTCCGCCGTTTTATATCTTTACCATACTGATTTTTTTTATTACTCAATATCTTTACCATAACCAAAATGATTACTCGATGGTCAATATACCAATACTTGTATAAATTCATCAAATATAAATGTCAACATGCAATAGAAGGCGACGTGCACGCTTAATTGCACTCGGTATTAAAACTTCCGTAATTCTAGACAGCCCTAGCTAGGACTCGCTAGGATTACGGAACTTCCGTAATCCTAGCCTGTGGGTCTAGGATTACGGTACCGTAATCCTAGCCACTGCCAATATTGAAATGGAATTGACCTTGGCGGAAATTGGCATTGTTCTTAGACCCAGGAACAACTTTGTGTCCCATTCTCGATTTAGACAGTTAGCAATGATGCGTAGTCTCCAGTCTGGGAATTTAAAGCCGCTTCAAATAACTAAAAAATGTCTGAAATCAACCCCCCACCCCCACCTGGACAAAATATTGACTGACCAGTATTTTGCAGGAGGGGACCCTTGTACTTTAATCAACCACAACCTTGCAAAATCGTCAATTGCCTAACTAGTTCCAACTAAAATGAAACCATTATTTCATTTTTTTGTATTCATCCAGTCCTGACAAAACATGCAAACAAATTGAAAATGTCAATGAAATCGATGGTGCAAGAAGGTCAATCACAGGCCTGTTCAGATTTTGAGAGTGTAGAACACTAGTGCTGCTGTTTGTTTGTTATAAAATAATACATAGCTTAGTAAAAATTGCATCATAAATCGATTATTACCTTTAATGTAACATTTTTCTGGTTTTGTATTTTTTCGAATTTTCCACGCTAGCAAGCGCCACCTACAAGGGGAAGTAATCGTGTACGTCTCGACGAACGGTATAAAACCCCGCAAAAACCGGACACATCTTGGATGAATTCAAAATATATAATTACTGCAGTATAGTAGTTCGATCGTTTGTTTATTATTCAGTGGTTAATAGCATAATGTTTCAAGTGAATCTCCACGATTGTTACAGGCATTGTTATTCTCTTACGATTTTTATTATTCAAAGTTTATTTTTATAAATTATAACCATATAATATACAGTAGACATGCATAAAAACAGATATGCGTGTAGTGGGTCTACATCTTTACGATCTAACATATATCCGTGGCAGTGTGCTAATATATATCTGTGGCATAAATAATATAAATCAAGACGGAACGCACAGATCTATGTAATCAGTAAATTACTACCAATTTGAGATCCAAAATGTCAAGTATAAGATAAGATTAGATAAGATAAGATAAGTATATGAATAATTACTGTAGCCAAGGATTTAAATACATATAAGGATTTGAAACTCCCTATACAATACACTGACGAGATTAGATTATCCTCGCCGTAGAAAATATCGTCTGCTTATAAACTGATAAGAGTATGCTCAACGGGGCGCAAGGAATTTAATGAGCGTAATCACTAATAAGCGGAAAGATAAAAAGAGCGAAAAGGATTTTCACGGCATTATACAGCTTTTTATGCGATCGCTAATTTAATGTGTAGATCTACGTGTTTTATTACGTGCGTTTATTTATTGCGCGGTGATTAATAATAGATTATTGAAATGATTCTTTTTATGAAACCTTTCCGAAATTTTGGCCGAAATAAATATAGATCTAGTTACGTTTTTTCTTTTCCAACATATTTTTGCAGATAGATCTAAGACATTTTTGTTTATTCTCCTGAAAAGTTGCGATTGTGCATTTATGTGGTTTGCCCGTGGGGCCGATGATATTCTCGTCATAAATAATGTTTAATTCTGACTAGCCATTTTTTTGGTTTACTTCTAAGCAATTAAATTACCAGTGCTGTATCCGCGCTTAATAAATTCATTAATAGGCCCGCGGTGCCGGGGTATTTGACAAAGGTGTTAAGTACTGCCTTGTGTTTGGTACCTCTGGAACGTTAATCGTTAATTGATAGCCCTGTGTTGTATGATAATTAGCTATTGATCAGTACAAATTGTTAAGGCAATTAACAATTTAATTTCAATTTAATCGTCCATAATTTTAATTATGCGATAATAACTCCACGCGTTCTTTTTAAAAAATGCCGATCTTTTCACGAGTATTCACGTGGTACATTAGTAAAAAAAAACACAATAGGAACGAATTTAATATCATTTTCCAAAGTATCCGTCATACAGTTAGGTATTAAGATTTCAAATCCACTAAATAATAAATTATGGCTTACGGAAAAAGTGATTTTGTTGATTTTGATAACCTTAATTTGGACGATCTACTTGGCGAGTACACATGCATGCAGTGAAATAGATTCCGACTACGAAATTACCAGTAAACCATCAGATGTAAAAGTGAAATCAAAAATATACCAATGTAATAAATGTGATAAATCTTATTCAACTATTTCTGGATTGCGGGGACAGTTTACACAGTGGGGTTCCAGTAAGGACCAATATACAACCAATCAGTATATGCTCTCACCATCTGTCACATTTATAGAGTAGCTATGATTGTGATCAGTAGCTTATTATAAAATTTGTTTGATATTAATTAATAAACACATGCTGTGCCAATTAAACACTAAGAAAACTGATTAGATCAGATATAGATCAGGCATTTATGGTTGCTATGGTGAATGCACATGAGATGAAAAGATGCAATATTGTGAATTACAAACACAATAATGTTACATAACTAACTGGTTGCGTGTAAGTGTATACATGTAATGTTGATACAGGGTTTATGAAATAATATAATTATCGAAAATAGGAAGGTGTGTAATATCTGTATTTGAAACCCAGGGGGTCACGTGACTACTAAAGTATATGAAACTGCTATCCTCTGAAGTTCTCTCTCATGGTGATAGTGTGTGTAAGTTTTGTTTATGAATAAAAACCATTTTATTGCTAAATTAAGTGCTGGTTCATTCATTTTGGATTGTAAACCGTCAATATGTAAAGTTACATTGCAACATTTCTAGAGCAATACCTGTTTTGCATGAGAAAACTTTCGTTTTTTTGTACACTCTCGTCTATATATTAGATAATATTGCTTGAAGCAGGTTGTTGCTCTATGGAGGTTGATCCCAGAGAAAGCTAGATTTCTATATCAAGGGATATTTTACACCAATTTGTCCTTATTGGATGCCATTATACTCTTATTTGAGTCAATTTGGACACTGTTTATTTCACCATTAAAAATGAACGATACCTTGAGAAAATGAACAGAAAACATATCCATTGCAAATATATATCTATTACGTACACATACAGCGGGTAATTAATCTAAATTATGCACATTCAACATCACTAGATGCGTTCAAATTTTATCACCTCTTCACTTTGACGGTCTCGGCCGCCATTAACGGTTTTCATCGACTCTATTTTTTACAATTAATTGTGAACAGTAACAAGCGAAAATAAACAAATTAACACATCCCTGACCAAGATACATGTATTAGGAACAAATGTAGCAGGTAATTTATTTAAATACTGCACCCAGCACTTCACAGTTTGCACTGCAACATTATGACAAATTCTAATTGCCGCCATTTAATTCTGTTCGCGGCGGGCCGATTTATCAAGAAATTTAAAATGCACTTTATTTTGGTTTTGACGCGTTAATCATGACTAATTCGTGCGGGTTTAACTTTAATAATTACTCAAATATGTTCTGTTACAAATAAAACACACAATATAATTAGTAAATATGTGTTAACTTGTAAAAACGATGTTTCAGGCCGCTTCGTTACGAAATTTCAAAATGGCGCTGATTCGATCTCCCGAGGCGAGGATAATCGGGAAGTTCATCAACATTCACCTCCATTTATTTATATACCTCCGTGGTAAGAAGAAGAAACCATACTGTGCATTTGTCGATTATAAAAAAGCATTTGATTCTGTACATGGAAAAAAAACTTCTTCGGCACAACATTGATGACAGGCGCGTTGGGCCTATTACGCACGTACGCACGCGCGTAAAGTTTTTCATGAGAAACGAAACGAAATGAAAGTAAAAATCATCACCAAGGGGGATTGAGGGGTAGGGATAGATTTATTTCTAAAATAGTTGTTTTTTACGTAACACAATATCCAACATTAACCGTCTATAATATATAATTATTTTCTTAGCAAACACAACATTAGTCCAAGGAATTACATATATACCTCCCTGACTAGTCCAAGCTTCCTCCATTTCAGTGATTATTCCAATTCATCTCAAGATCGACGTCAGTCAATAAAAAGATCATTTAGTTATGGTACCCAGAACTTACACAACATAATCATCCTCCAGTCAGAAAGTTAAATTCTTTATGTAATATGTTTAGTTTCAAATATCAATTAACTCTTCATCAATTATAGACTTAGTTCTTGTATCAGATACTGAAAAAATAACACAGAGCGGTGTTATAGATTGTAGCGTTAGTGATCATTTGATGACTTTTTGTACAAGGAAGGTATCTCGGGACTTTATTGGTAAGCATAATACCGCAACCATTCGCTCCTTGAACAAATTAATACAGTGAAAGCTTTCAGCAGTCTTTATTGGGAACAGACTGGTCTTCAGTTGTTTGTTGTGACATGGAGTTACATAGACAAATATACGGTCCATGGTTGTGATGATGTTCAATGTTCATAGTGCATGGACATATTTTAGGTCAATTTTTATCTCGACTTTAGATTCTATAGTCCTGTCAAGTCAGTCCGACCGAAGAATGGCGTTTCACACGTTTTAACGTAATAAAACAGAGGAAAATTTGAACCATTTTCGTGCTATGATGAATAAGGCCAATTCTGTAATATTCAATGCCAAAAAGGTATTTTTCACATCCTCACTTGAAAGCAATCAACATGATTCCAAGTCTCTTTGGAAAAGTTTAAAAAACATTAGGCTTACCAAGTAAATATAAGCAAGGTACCAAGCAGTAATATTGGTCTGAAAATTGACGGTGAAATCTGCTTTGATAAATTAAAGGTTGCAGAGAAATTTAACTCGTTTTATACTTGGTACACTTGTAAACAAATTACCTAAAATAATTAATAGGTACCGGTAGGGATTTTGTCAGTAATTTTTATTCTTCTAAAGGGGTTATTCCGGATAGTTTTTCGTTTTCAATAGTAACGGAAGATAAAGTGTTTAAACGGGATCCCGTCTCGTTTTGTCAAAGACTCCGCCCCGGTTATTGCTAGTCCCCTTTCGCATATCATAAATCTGTCCATAATACAAGGTGCAGTCCCTAATGACATGAAGTCCGCCCGTGTTGAGCCGTTGTTTAAAAAGAACAAAACAGATGTTGCAAATTACCGTCCGGTTTCCATTTTAAGTGTTACATGTATCTCTAAAGTCATTGAGCGGGTCATTTATGACCAGCTAGAAGCATATCTAAAAGACTTGTGAACAATAGTCTTTTGTATGAGTTTCAGTCTGGATTTAGACATGGATTCTCAACAGACACATGCCTTACTCATCTAACTGACTGTATCCGCTTTGAGAAGGACAAAGGCCATTTTGATGGTATGGTACTGCTTGATCTCCAAAAAGAATTTGACACAGTCAACCATTCCATTTTACTAATGAAACTTAAAGCTATGGGTCTAAATGAATCATCTATCAGATGGTTCTCATCCTACCTGTCCGACAGACGCCAGTTAGTTGAGGTTTCAGGTGTTTTGTCATCAACAGCTTATGTGTCATGTGGTGTACCACAGGGATCAATACTTGGACCGCTTCTCTTACTACTCTATGTCAACGACATGTCTGCTGTTATAAAGAACAAGCAGCTCTTATATGCTGACGACTCTGCTATCCTCGTGTCCTCGAAAAATAAGTCAACTATCGAAAATCAACTGAGTCAAGACCTGAATGTAGTTAGCCAATGACTTATATGAATAAGTTGTCACTGCACCTTGATAAAACCGAGTCAATACTGTTTGGGTCTCAGCATAGGTTAAAGTCGCAGTCATGTATTAATATTTTTTGTAATGACCAACGCATTGAGTCTAAGACGTCAGTCAAATATCTGGGCGCAACCATTGATCAAAGTTTGTCTTTTGAGTTCATGGCATGGTCTGTCATTAAGAAATCAAATGCAAGGCTTAAGTTTTTGTATCGGAAGAGAAAATACCTTACCGGGCACACCAAGAAGCTTCTTGTCTCATCACTAGTCCAATGTCACTTTGACTATGCTTCATCGGCATCGTTCAATGGCGTAACACATGATTTGAAACACAGATTACAAGTCACACAAAATAAACTTATTCGATTTGTGTTGAACGTACATCCGAGATCGCACGTTAGTAAAGATCCTTGTTAATTGGCTGCCAGTTGCGAGTAGAGTCAACCAAATAACTCTTTGTCATGTATTTAAAATTGATTCGAACCTTGCACCTCCTTATATGAGTGAGCATTTTACCCCTGTTAGTATAGTTCATATTTACCCTACAAGATTCAGCATATTCAGGGTAAAGGCCAGACAAACCTAAGGTGATATTTCCCTGTCAGACAGCAAAAGATTTGCAGTTCCAAAGGTCAACGGCTTTGGACTCAAATCTTTTGCTTATAAAGGATGTTCCCTGTGGAATAATTTGCCACAACATATCAGAGACTCTGGATCCTTATCAACTTTTAAAACCAAATTCGGAAACATCACTTTTTGACTGATATTTAAATTGTTGGGAGCAGGTTAATTTTTCATTAATATTTGGATTATTTACGCTCAGGGGCTTTACTTAATATTTTTATCTACATTTCTAATCGTTGTTATTTTTCTATATATTTACATGTCACATAATCATTTCACGTATCATTAAATTGTATTATATATTAAGGACCGCAATGGAAATAAGAACTTCATGTATGTGTAGCTCTTTTTTGCGCCATCCTTTACATGTATTGTTGATTGCCACAACTTTGTTATTGCTTCTATGTTAGTTTATTGTTATTGTATGTTGCGATATATTTTTTCATGTTTAATTATGCATTATTTGTAGAAATAAATCTAAACCTAAAATCTAAACTAATTTGTGTTGCCAAAAATACAGGTTTTCTGGCTCGCTTTGCTCGTCAAAATAACTTCAAGATTAATAAATTGAAATGCATAGAGAATTAGTTTGTGTGACATGCAGCTCGGACAAATACATGTAATGAATTTTTCTGTCAGCTCGGACAAATAAAGTATTTTTTTCTGGTTTGCTACGCTCGACAAAAAAACCTTTTTATTATACAATAACGAGTCGTAAATTCATGTAGAGAATGCAGCTCAAACAAATATTAATTAAATATTAGTTAATAGCACCAAAAAGAGAACAAGTTTGTGTGATGGGCCATTCACAGAATATGCATTATTGCAAAGCTTCCGCACTATTTACGTAACAATGAGTATGTGCCCCTCAGTTTAACGACACTCGTGTGAGCACTGAGTCACAACCTACACCCCTTCCTCTAAACCAATCACCAGTTAAAGACCTGATTTCTTGCCCCCTTTGGAACATCCTAGTTACGTCCACAAATCTATAAAATTTTGATAAATTTGTTGACACTGTATCCGCTTACTGGAGAATAAATTTATACTTGTCATCTGTGAATCATCTTGCTATGGAATTGTCGGAGCGACTTATAAATGAAGGTTATAGGATCAATGCATAATACATACTTCTAAGTCATATGAAAGACATAATTCATATATTGTGTAGTATTTATAAATTTTATCATGTCACTTTTCACCATGATCTGCCAGCGACGTCGTTGGAAGTTTTTCTATGATATGTTTGTCGCTTGAGACCAAGGTGTGATGGTTCTGATGTCTTGTATTTTTGTTTTGTATGACACAATTGGAGGTACTTTGGTACATAGAAAGTTACAACCTGCCCTCATCACAAATATTTGGACAATTACTACTTTGGTATTAGCAAAGAGCTAAGATACAATTAGGTCTTTGGTATTAGTTTTTCCAGTTTTGCCATTCAAAACCACAAATTAACTGTGATTTACTTACGAAACTCGACAATTATTGTCATGCATGTCATTTCTCATATGCCAAATGCCGTCTGAAGGCTTATACAGGACAATTTTTCTCCGAGGGAGCATGCCCCCGGACCCCCTACAATGGTGCGTAACATTCTTTTTGCCCCAGCTACGCGCAGCTTCCTCGGCTAGCCTCAGTGTAGTCACAGCGTTGTCGGTTGTATCCATTTTCGTTAATTTCAATTTTATGATACTGTACAAAAGCCTGTGGTTCAACCATGCCCATTTATGTGATCCTGTGATCAGAATGTGTTTGTGTTAACACAGTGTTATGCGCGTGGAAAACTGCAGTGCTATATATGTTTTCATTGTGCATTTAATCCTTTTTTGTACTATTCTGTAGTCACTCAAATGTGTTTGGCCAGAGGGTGTGTTGTTATACGTCACCTGAGAACGCACGTGACTTGGTTTTGAAATATCGAGGATTTTTTCACTTGGGAGCATTTCGAAACTTCAGCGGACGCCATTTTTACAGGTAATTTTTTGAAATTTTAATTCCTTTGTCTTAGATAAACTAAATATTTACTTGAAATGCGGTTGTTGTGAATGCAATTCGCTGGCTTATCACCGCTGAACATTATCAATGTGTTTTTTTACCTGCGAGTCCCGATCGAGTCTTGGACTCACAAAAATCAGTGAGGATGCAAAGTTTAAAATAGTTCTGGATACCATAACTAAATGATCTTTTATTGATGCTGACATCGATCTTTGAATTGGAATATTCACTGAAATGGAATAATCGTCGTCAAAGAAGCTTGGACTAAGTTTTAAATTATGTGAGTCCCAGATAATGCACACAGGTGGCAGACAGTATCAGTCATGGGCTTTAAATATTTTTTTTTTCACTATATATATTTACTATATAACAATCTATTTTTACTTGTTTAAGGTAATTTCCCCTGCTGAAATTGAACCTATCAGTATGTAACCGGTCAGAAAAGAATGAGATAATTCCAGTCTGCAACAGCATTTTTTACAAAATGTGTTATAGATCTACTAAATTGAAATTATACATCTATCTATCTATCTTCTTCCTGATAGCCAAAACCCTGCTGGGGACTTAGGCTTTGACACGCGAGAATGTTAATAAGGATAAGAAATAAAAGTATAAAAGATGTGAGAAAAGAAGAAAGGTTAAAAATAGGTTAAAAACAGGGCAGGTATTATTTAGGGAGAGGCATGTTCAATACGGCTAGCAACATTTACTGTTTATGAAATTGATTTAAAAAAAAGAAATATTCTTTAAAAAAAAGCGTTATATCTACAATTGAAATTCCTCTTTTTTTGTGTCAAAATCCTGTAAAAAGTACTCACACCAAATTAATATATTAATACACATTGTTGTGTTCTCCAATCTATTACCCAGGTGATAGACTATTCCACTTTCTCAATTTAATTAATGATATATGCACATATACACTTACACAACACCTATATTTTTCAAAATTGCCAAGTTGTTTATGAAGGGATTTGATTCAAATTTGGCATTTGCATGCATACATGTGTATCTCATTGATGTTATTGAGCAAAGACCTAAATTACACAGATTGGACACTCCACTGAAAACTTAGAGAAAACGCAAAATAACTGGCAGCAGATTCAGTTATTGTGCATAAAACTGTATTTAGTCATCCAATTTTAATGGACAATGTATCATGTTGAAGAGCTAAGTTTCATCTACTACATGAAGTAACTCATTTTTTTCTACCTCTTATAAAAAACAGAAAATTAGATTTCAATGAGGCAAATCAGGTATTTTCTGATAAACATGGAATTTACTTTAATTTGATGAAAATGAGAGTTAGTCTGGCTCTTCGAGATCTACTGTTTTATTCCTCGACTGATTTCAATAAATGAAGTATCATTTTATAGCTAAAAAATAAATCTATTGCATAGACGTATTAGTTACTATTGCATAGACGTATTAGTTTGTTTGTTAGTATATTAGAACAGAAGATATAAAGTATTAAAAACAGACGAGATTTCGCGAGATTTTAGGAAACCTTGCCACGAGATATTGTGAGATTTGGTACATGTTTCCAATCTGTAATTTAGGTATTTGTTTTGAGATTTTGTATTGAAATCAAACCATGGCAAGTTAACAAGAATTTTCAAGAATCAACATCACTGTTAATTGAAAAGTCACTGAAATTTTTTGAAAAACTGTGTGAAATTTTTACTAAAAGGTTCATCACAGTAAAATGATCGAATAATGATATTGCAGTAAATGTTTCTTAGCAGCTTGAATGCCTATCCATGTCATTTGTGATGTATTTATACAACAGCAATATCGATAAATCATATTTCCTGATCAATATTTGGGTTGTGTCCAAAAATTCCTAAAGGTTGTTTTTGCAGGTTTTGTAGCGTTGGTTGTCGTATCATTGGTAGCATACATATCTCATTTCAACTAATTAAAAATAATATTGAAATCCGAAGACTTTGATGATAGTGTTGTCTTTTGTATGTTATTATTCTGTAATATTGCTTGTATTTTACTTGCTATGGGGCCATATTTAAAATATCCTTGGTTTCCCCATCCCGACCCTAGCAGATTTAGAATGGGTAGGTAGGTAGGGTAAATTTTTTTTTTGAATTGTTTCAGTATGATAGTTAATGATGTAGACATACAAATAATGAAATTTAGAATTAATTAAGGTGAAAACCAAGTAAAATTTAATGGTACATGTAAGAAAGAAGCCGGCAATCAAAAAAATATGATTTTCACTTCCTTAATAATTTTTTTTTTATTTCAATATGGGCAATAAAATATTTTGGGTCGGGCCCTTTTAATTGGGTAGGTAGGGGATGGGGAAACGATCAATATTTTATTTTAGGCCTGGGACCCAAAGCTTGGTCATGCAGTACTTGTCGCCATTTTTGTGATTTTTAATTTTACAGTGATGCTCATTATTTAGTTTGATTTTTATCTTATAATGAACTTTTTAACTCAAAAATTATTGAAGACATCCAACGAGTATTAGTTAATTCACAGTCAAAAGTTTGAACCAGATCCGTTTACTAATAGTCGAGAAATCATGAAAAATATAGGTGTTGCGTTGGGAGTGTGCGTAAGTGTATAGTCAAAATGTTGGGTCATTTTATTACCAAATTTGTAAAACAACATTTACACATATCTGATTATTTTAAGTTTGTAAGTATTGGTTTTCTAAACAGAAGACACAATGGGGTGACCCCTCTAAATTCAATAGATTTGACCATGACTTGTTTTGATAGTCCTAATCCCATGAATAGAAAATTTCAATACACATCTTCATCTTCAAATGTGTAATACAAATCAGATTTATAAGTTTAACATGGTTAAATGTTTAGTGATTTATGGATAAACTATGACTTATATGCAATGATTCTATAGTCTATCATCTTGATGATGGATTGGAGAACATAGCAAAGTGATTTATATTGAATTCGAGTGAGTACCTTTTTCAGGATTTTGACACAAAAATTGGCAATTTTCAACGTGTTATAAAACACTTTCTACAAACTGCATTTTTATTTCTTGATACAAATATTCATTGTAGATGTAAATGTTTCAATGTAGTATAATGATTTCAGCTGAAAATTACATTGCAGACTTGAAAAATCTAATTGTTTTCCGACACAATTACACAATGGTGACTTCAATTTCAGCTCAACAAATTACATTATGTGTAAATGACCCGCATTCCGCGACGATGTCGCAGTTGTGACTTTCTGTGCAATGTTGACCGGGCGCTTATTAATAAACCATTTAGCCAATGTCTAAAATATCAAATTACGTTAATTTGAATACTTACTTGAACTTACTGTTTTCTCTTACGCAGAAATAATTTATTAATTAGTGATCCGACGATAGTTGCCGACAATCAACCTATTGTCGCTGTAAGGTCGAGGTCGACGACTGTCGATAGTGAATTGAAACAATCGATAGTCGCCAGTAATTGACTGCCAGGTGAACGGGTCAGTGGCAATTGAAAATAAGAACCATTTCCCCTAATTCTAAATAAACAAATCACTCATTTACTTGTATGGATCATTTTAATAGAATTAATATGTGTCAATATGTGTCACGCTTTTGTTTGCCTCATAGACCACATCGCCATAGCTTGTTTGTTTATGTTTTGTCGCACGCGCGAATAATCTCTTATTGAATCGCTAAATCACAATTTTTACAAGGCGTATATCCACAATCCTTTTAATAGAACGATTTACCGCACATTGATTTAGTTAGTTTCTGAAGCGAGGAAAAATATAAAATATTTGTCTTGCTTTGCAGATGAGATGATGGACCTCTGGAATGATGGAATGAACGTCTAAGGCCAAACCTAAATGAGGGACATCTTCACCCTTACATGGACGGAATTCATCAGCATGGATCAGGTAAGTATAATCTAGGTATCTTTAGTGATGTTTTCAATCTTTTTGTAATCCTTTAGTAATGTTTTACTTTGTTAAGTAATGTTTTACTTCATTAAGTAGTGTTTTAAATTGTTAAGTAATGTTTTAAATCGTTAAGTAATCTTTTCCTTCGATCAGCACTCTCAGCCAGTTTGTGCAGATAATTTACGCTTGGTGTAGGCCTCAGTGTCATGAACAACGCACCAAACATTTGGTTAAGCTGCAAACAAAAAATCAGCTGCACGAGGGGCGCCTGTGTGGACAAGGCCTTTAAGTTGAATGTGTTGTAAGACGCATGAATAGTCATCATGTAAATTGTGTTCACTGTGCACATTCAAATACACTCAACAAGAGTTATAAGTACACACTTTTTAGTTGGTTATAACTTTCAGTCTGCTCTGAAAAATTATGTTGAAATGTATTTAGTAAAAATGAAGTTTTCCAAACCTCACTCATGTGGGATCATCAAAAGGTTCACTTGGGCAAAATCCATTTTGCCACATGTAAATCTCATACAATTAATAAAGTTACCTTTGGCACACTCATTTCAAAAATTTTACCTGAAAAAAAAGGAACCTAGTCAAATAAATCCTTCTGAGACTTGTTCCTCACTCTTAACAAACCATTTTGCTACATCATGTAGATTTATTGAGCACGGAATCTATAAATGGTTTTGCTGAAGTAAATTAGGCAAAAGCTGGGGTGTGTACTTACAACTTTTATTAGCTCATCTGTCATGAAGAGATAAGTTGAGCTTTTGTGTAAATGATTCCTTAGGTGCCTTCTTCCACATGTGAGCAACGTTTTAAGTACGGTTTTATGCCCTTTTGTTTACCATCACTTGGTAGGTCAACAATGGAACAAGCTCTTTACTTGTTGTTTTCCATTCATTGAAAGTTACTAAGGTAGAGCTCAGGTATAAACCTGAACAGGTTTGTGCATTGCTATTGAACATCTCTTGTTGTGATTTATTAGAATTTGAATGTCAAACACTACTGTCTATTCAATATGTTATACTAATGAGGGAATTATCCCATTTAAAAGAATAGCAGGCATCACAGTTAATTTAAGCTTCACCCGGATTAACCTAGATAAACATAGAATACCTGACTGACAAGGTTATGTTTATAACCATTATCATTTAACTTAGAGCTGACTGTACTGTGATTTTTGTGAGTCAACGCATACCAAGAAGTGCCTATATATATCTGTTAAATAACAATCGTCTCGTCAAGCTCCTCAATAATATCTAATATAATAATAAATCCTCCAAACAGAAATACCAAGTAATGATTTGCTCTATCTTCATAAAATAAGTCCAAAATTGACTCTTGTACTGTTCTAACTGCATGTGTTGGAGCACTTGACTTGTTAACAATATATCTAGCCAGTCATATTGAATAACTTGCATATTGCACACAAAGCAGTTCACCTTTAAGAAAAATGAAATATATTGAAAAAATTGCTCTATGTCCCAGGGATTTCCCTGATGCAGGTTTTCTGCGTCCTTGACGCTACTTTGTGGCTTGGGACCCTTATTTCTGCTATTTCTACTATTTAAATGTAAATTTGTTTCCCTCTGAACTTGAGATAAAGTGGTCAGAAACCCAGTAGTTTCTCGTGTATCGGTGCTTTACACCGGGCACGTTAAAGAACCAAGGAATCTCTTCGTAAAGAGCTAGGGTATGACGCACCCGGATCCCTTGTATCACACGGCTCTTTCTTCTGCTAATAATGCTGTCTCTTAAGCGAATACAACTGGACTATGTTTTCTTTAAATATGCTTCTTACTTATGAATTAATATGAGTTACAACCATTGGTGTATATTGGTCAGTACATAATCAAACATTAAGGATTTATAGTTAAGCTTAACTTTACAATTTTGTGCAATTACAAGTGCTTCAATAGAACATTACTATGGTGAATGAACCAATGATGAGGTTAGAAAGTAAAACTACATGACAACATTAGAAACCAATTTGTCACTCACACTTATGACCTTTGTCACCTTCATATAGAGTGTCATGTCAGATAATAAACTTAAATAATATCCAAGAATATTATAAATTATAAGTAACTATACCCTTTTTAATTTGTGCTTTATACCCCAATAGAGGCACACTGGTAATAACTGTGACATTGATTCTTGGTGTCCTCACACGAAGACTGCATATCGTGCTGCTAACCATTGTGTTCTTTTCCAGTCTGTTTCCTGGTTGTCATTTGTCTCCCCAGTTTCCTGGTTGTCGTCTGTCTCCCGGGTTACCTGGTTGTCGTCTGTCTCCCGGGTTTGCTGGTTGTCGTCTGTCTCCCAGGTTACCTGGTTGTCCTCTGTCTCCCGAGTTTCCTGGTTGTCGTCTGTCTCCCGGGTTTGCTGGTTGTCGTCTGTCTCCCAGGTTACCTGGTTGTCATCTGTCTCCCCAGTTTCCTGGTTGTCGTCTGTCTCCCGGGTTTGCTGGTTGTCGTCTGTCTCCCAGGTTACCTGGTTGTCGTCTGTCTCCCGAGTGTTACCTGGTTGTCGTCTATCTCCCGCGTGTTGCATAATAATAATATGATAGATAATAATAATGATAATAAAATAATAATTATAATAATAATGGCGGTGTCCTCTCACGAAGACTGCATAACCATAATACCAACAACAACAACAATAATTACTGTGACATTGATAATAATGATAATTATAAATAATAATAATGATAATGAAAATTTTACTCATACTAATAACAACAGCATAATACAGTTTCCTGGTTGTCGTCTGTCTCCCGAGTTTCCTGGTTGTCGTCTGTCTCCCGAGTTTCCTGGTTGTCGTCTGTCTCGAGTCAGTCTCCCGAGTGTTTCCTGGTTGTCGTCTGTCTCTCGCGTGTTGCATAATAATAATATGATAGATAATAATAATGATAATAATAATAATAGCGGTGTCCTCTCACGTAGACTCCATAACCATAATACCAACAACAACAACAATAAATACTGTGACATTGATAATAATGATAAATTATAATAATGATAATGAAAATTTTACTCATAATAATAACAACAGCATAATACAGTTTGCTGGTTGTCGTCTGTCTCCCGAGTTTGCTGGTTGTCGTCTGTCTCCCGAGTTTGCTGGTTGTCGTCTGTCTCCCGAGTTTGCTGGTTGTCGTCTGTCTCCCGAGTGTTTCCTGGTTGACGTCTGTCTCCCGAGTTTCCTGGTTGTCGTCTGTCTCCAGAGTGTTACCTGGTTGTCATCTGTCTCCCGAGTTTCCTGGTTGTCGTCTGTCTCCAGAGTGTTACCTGGTTGTCGTCTGTCTCCCGAGTGTTTCCTGGTTGACGTCTGTCTCCCGAGTTTCCTGGTTGTCGTCTGTCTCCCGAGTTTCCTGGTTGTCGTCTGTCTCCAGAGTGTTACCTGGTTGTCGTCTGTCTCCCGAGTTTGCTGGTTGTCGTCTGTCTCACGAGTGTTTCCTGGTTGACGTCTGTCTCCCGAGTTTGCTGGTTGTCGTCTGTCTCCAGAGTGTTACCTGGTTGTCGTCTGTCTCCCGGGTTACCTGGTTGTCGTCTGTCTCCCGGGTTACCTGGTTGTCGTCTGTCTCCCGAGTTTGCTGGTTGTCGTCTGTCTCCCGAGTTTCCTGGTTGTCATCTGTCTCCCGCGTGTTGCATAATAATAATATGATAGATAATAATAATGATAATAAAATTAATGATAATAATGGTGGTGTCCTCTCACGTAGACTGCATTTATATAACCATAATACCAACAACAACAAAAACCCTTTTTAATTTATGCTTTATACCCCAATAGAGGCACACTGCGACATTGATAATGATTCTTGGTGCCCTCTCACGAATACTGCATATCTAGCTGGTAACTATTGTGTTCTTTTCCAGTCTGTTTCCTGGTTGTCATCAGTCTCCCCAGTTTCCTGGTTGTCGTCTGTCTCCCGGGTTACCTGGCTGTCGTCTGTCTCCCCAGTTTCCTGGTTGTCGTCTGTCTCCTGGGTTACCTGGCTGTCGTCTGTCTCCCGAGTCAGTCTCCCGAGTGTTTCCTGGTTGTCGTCTGTCTCCCGCGTGTTGCATAATAATAATATGATAGATAATAATAATGATAATAAAAATAATAATAATAATGGCGGTGTCCTCTCACGTAGACTGCATAACCATAATACCAACAACAACAACAATAATTACTGTGACATTGATAATAATGATAATTATAAATAATAATAATGAAAATGAACTATAATGCACAATATAGTAATATCAATTGTGAAGCAAAGTGCTCAGGGATCAAAGTTGTAACTTGTGTATCAATTACATTTAACAAAACAGCATAATAATAACAACAGCATAATACAGTTTGCTGGTTGTCGTCTGTCTCCCGAGTTTGCTGGTTGTCGTCTGTCTCCCGAGTTTGCTGGTTGTCGTCTGTCTCCCGAGTTTGCTGGTAGTCGTCTGTCTCCCGAGTTTGCTGGTTGTCGTCTGTCTCCCGAGTTTGCTGGTTGTCGTCTGTCTCCCGAGTTTGCTGGTTGTCGTCTGTCTCCCGGGTTTCCTGGTTGTCGTCTGTCTCCCGGGTTTGCTGGTTGTCGTCTGTCTCCCGGGTTTGCTGGTTGTGGTCTGTCTCCCAAGTTTCCTGGTTGTGGTCTGTCTCCCGAGTTTGCTGGTTGTCCTCTGTCTCCCGAGTGTTTCCTGGTTGTCGTCTGTCTCCCGAGTGTTTCCTGGTTGTCGTCAGTCTCCCGGGTTTGCTGGTTGTCGTCTGTCTCCCGAGTTTCCTGGTTGTCGTCTGTCTCCCGAGTTTGCTTGTTGTCGTCTGTCTCCCGAGTTTCCTGGTTGTTGTCTGTCTCCCGGGTTTGCTGGTTGTCGTCTGTCTCCCGGGTTTGCTGGTTGTCGTCTGTCTCCCGAGTTTCCTGGTTGTGGTCTGTCTCCCGAGTTTGCTGGTTGTCCTCAGTCTCCCGAGTGTTTCCTGGTTGTCGTCTGTCTCCTGAGTGTTACCTGGTTGTCGTCTGTCTCCCGAGTGTTTCCTGGTTGTCGTCAGTCTCCCGAGTCAGTCTCCCGAGTGTTTCCTTGTTGTCGTCTGTCTCCCGAGTCAGTCTCCCGAGTGTTTCCTGGTTGTCGTCTGTCTCCCTCGTGTCGCATAATAATAATATGATAGATAATAATAATGATAATAAAAATAATAATAATAATGGCTGTGTCCTCTCACGTAGACTGCATAACCATAATACCAACAACAACAACAATAATTACTGTGACATGGATAATAATGATAATTATAAATAATAATAATGATAATGAACTATAATGCACAATATAGTAATATCAATTGTGAAGCAAAGTGCTCAGGGATCAAAGTTGTAACTTGTGTATCAATTACATTTAACAAAACAAAATATATCACACTTATTTAGAAAATTATGGCTCCAAAAAATGTTTTGCGAGAGAATCAAAACTTTCTAGTTTATGCAACCAGCAAGGGTACTTTGCTTTGTGCCTTGTTTCTTTCTATATTAAATTTGTTCAGTGCTTGAAAAGTGTGCTGAATTCCGCTTGACCTTGAAATAACTGGTCAAATGTCAAAGATGTTTCATTAATATTTGAATATCAATTAAACTAAATAGTCAGATGAGATTTTAGGTAGCTTATATTGTGTCTTGATATTTTCACTTATAGTTGTATCTGTACTATTGCTTAATATTGTCAATCAACTAGACAGATATGAGTATAATAATAATTTAAACGTTTGATGCCATGACTCTGTGTCAAGCTTGAGTGGTATTCATGAGATATTTCTTGTTGTTTTTGATGTCTTAAGTCCAATGAGTTGTGTAGAACAATGTTGTCTCTATAGTGTAGTGGTACCATACTGGATCAGCCAATCCAGGGACCTGGGTTCGATTCCCAGTGGAGACAGCTAAATTTTCACAGTTTCTTTGGAGAAGAAATATCACTGAATGAAATAACAATGAGGAACAATAACCCAGACTGCTTTGGTTTTATCAGTAGACATTATGTTGCTATATGTAAATTATGTATTATAAATCTCCACACCACAGATCTTATAAGAGTCTTTCCTATAGTATACAGTTTTCATGAACAGACAGATTTTATAAGAGTATTTCCTAAAGTATACAGTTTTCATGAACATAAGTCATAATAATTGCTGATTGACTATCTATTACTGCTTTTACATTTATATAATGTATATTTAGATTGATGCATTTCAATTCAGATAGTAATTTTTTATTTTCAAATCAAGCATTATAATGCTTCATAGCAATTTCTTCAAACATAAGGTTTTTAGGTAATGGATCAAGAACTTTTAACTATTGTAATGATTATTTTATGTTATCATTGAAGGAAAATATTGGTTGACTTGCAGTAATTATGCATATATGGCTCTTCTTGCAAAAAATATTTGGATATCATTTCAAGTGGTTTGTTTAGTTGGTGCACGACTAGTGGCAAATGGTTGTGTATTGGCTATTCAGATTTAATTGAGATTTCAAATGAATTGTTCGATTGGCTTATGACCAGTTGCCAATGGTTATGAGTTAATTGTTCAGTTCTTTGATAAAAATAGAATGAAATTATATAAGGGAATTTTGACCAAAATGGGTCATTAATTATAAAGCATTAATTTTGTAAAGTCAACAATATAGTGAAAACTTAATATACTTATAATCACGTTGAAATAATAGTTTTGTCATGACTAATTGATATAATTTATTTAAAATTCTTGAAAGCTACATTTGTTAGCCATATAATAGAAATAGGTATTATGCCTTGGGTTTTTTAAGAGTTTTGTTTTTGTCTCAGAATCATAAAGCTAGATTTATTTTCAAACTTAGGGTAGACACTAAATGAAAATACAATTAGGTATTACCTTATTCATATCAAAGGACTTTATATCTGATCTGACTCTTGGGTGCAAAATGATATATCTAAATACTTATGAAACTGCTTTGTTATCCAACCAAATATATACAGAAAATATAAGTAAGAGCTATTACTCCTTTAAAATGTATCCGAAAGATGTCTGCTCATGATATACGCAAATAGACTTATGGTGCTTATTTGCGATACAAGGTTTCCATGTAATTCAACAAGTAGCTCAGTGGTTAGTATACTGGCCCTCTAATCTGTCGACTCGGGTTCAAATCTCGGGGGAGGCACTGGGATGATATATATATGACTGCCATATTTCAGCAGAAAACTACTTGCAAATAACGGCTAAGCTCAGCATTTTAGAAATAGGAAACTGAAAAACTTGCAACAAGAAAATCTATTTCTGATCAATATATTCAATTAAAGGTATGAAATATTGTGATAAAACTTGCTGCATTAAGTATTGTTGGTCACTATTGCAGAAAAAGATTAACATGATTACTCTTTATGTAGAAGAAGGTCAGCCTACACATTTAACATTCAAGCAGATGTAGAATAAAATTAAAGTTGTAAACATTACAATCATTTATTGGATATTTTTGCTACAATTTTTGATAAGGTGATATTCAAGTCTTTAATTTTCCTGCACAAGATATACATATCAAACTGTTTGCTTGGCTAGTTTTTAAGATATTCTTTTCCCCTTAAAGCTAATAAGTTTATTTTACCGAAAAGATGTAATTTTATGTCTTTGAACAAAAATAAATTAATCATGAAAATTGTTGAACTGCTTACTGATTTTGTTTATGCAATAAGTAGAGTAAAATTTTGTAGTTATAGTGTTTAAAAATATTTGTATTTCACATAATGGGAAATTGGGCTTGCCTTTTAACTGGTCATAGTGTACAATAAATTAAAGTTGGCATATGATACAGTAAAACTTTATTATCTCAAAGTCTGATCAAGACAAGCCAAATGTTAGAGATAAACTGGTACCCATTAAATGAGCTTCCTCTTGTGCTCAACTTGTAAAAATTGTGCTCAACTTGTAATAATTGTGCTCAACTTGTAATAATTGTGCTCAACTTGTAATAATTGTGCTTGACATATAGGCATTCTGGTGTAAATTAATATACAACATAGAGCAGTTTATCGGGGCTTTGAATATTGCTTGACATAAATCGGGTGCTCTTGATATTGATGCTTGTGTTAATGAGAAGGCGTGTCATGCCAAACCCCAAGGTTCCTATGTCAACCGCCAAGGTCACAGTTGGAGGTCAAAGGTTGTCTGGACCATGACTATGTCATGCATTGAGAAATATAATTTTTTATTTGGCATGAATATTGATCACAATGAGGCAGAGTGTCATGCAACATCCCAGGCTCCTTAATATCAAAAGATCAAGGTCACAGTTGGAGGTCAAAGATCCAATTAGGGTGTCCGGACCATGCATTGACCAATCTTTCTTATATTTGGCATGAATGATCACGGGGCAAAGTGACATGCAAAGCCCCCAGGTTCCTATCTCAAAGGTCAAGGTCCCAGTTGGAGGTCAAAGGTGAAATTAAAGTTTGACTTGACCATGTAAACTCCATTCATACACTTTAAGAAACACACTGGAAGAAAAGGGGTATTTACCTAATATCAGGTACATGGGACATACAAGCCTCCCACAACACGAATACAGAGTGTGACTTTAACAGTTTGGTGTATGGAGCACATGGGATGTGTCTACAGGCTTGTCTCTTGTAGAGGGTTTTGGATGCATATTGTTTCAACATGGTATGTCTCTTATCACATATGTACCACACTGGTGGAATCTTTAGGGTGTATCTCTTACAGGGGATGTATAGTATTGCAAGCTACAGTGTGTCTCTGAATGAGGTGAAGCATACCGGATTTACCTACAGTGTGTGTCTCTAACATGTGATGTAATACATAGAATGTGTCTAGATGGTAGATCTCTTTCGGGGGGATGAGACCTACCTTGGTGACACATTCTATGTGATACATTCCATGTTAAAGACATTCATTGTAGGTAAGTCCTGTATGTTACACTGTTACATTCAGAGACACCCTGTAGCTTGCATACTATACATCCCCTATATGAGATTCACCCTACAGATTCGAACCTTTGTGCTACATCTGTGATAGAGCCATCCATGTTGCACAACATGTATTCTACACCTTCTACAATAGACACTCCTGTGGACACATCCGTTGTGCTCCATTCATCAACTGTAAGAGTCACACTCTGTATACGGGTTGTGGGGAGGTTGTTTGACCCATGTACCTGTTATTAGGTAAATTGCCCCTATGCTTCCAGTGTGTCTCTTACAGTGTGTGTATGGAGCTTACATGGTCATCTCAAGCTTTAATTTTACATTTGACCTCCAACTGTAACCATGACCTTTAAGATTGGTCAATGCGTGGTCTGGACACTTTTGGAAATTACCAACTGTTTTGCTTGGCTAGTTTTTAAGATATATAGGATCTACCAAGAGTTTTTTTTAAATCAACATTTCTTTACTCAATCTTCTCGAAATCCATCGGTCAGGACCGACAGTCCATTGGACCGACGAAAAATCTCGAAAAATTGACAAAGATTTGTCAAAATTTAATATTAAGAGCATAAACTATGATAAACTATCCGTGTAAGAAAATACCGCCGCAACGGTCTATGTCCGAGCAAATGCCAATTAATTAACCCCTCTAGGGCGTAATGATAGCTGTACCCTAGCGTATGGTAGTAGCGTGTGTACAGTGTTGGAAACAAGGAAACTTATAGCTCATGGTTCACTGCTTAGTTTGGTCAATAAACAATACAAACAAACAAAAACTACTTGTTAAATTAAGAAACCAGAGCCGGTATCAAAAGTTTACGGGTAAAATTCAGTAGGTGGAAAAATTTATTTGCTGCATTCATCAAGAATGATTTATCAGCGATTCCTCACGGTTTTGTCAATTGGTCAGAATTTTATTTTGTGGTTGTGATCATGATTTAAAGTTCAAGATTAGTAATGTTAGTTACAATTGTTTAACACAAACGTTCCATAACTTGGCATTTACATTTTAGCTAGCATTGCAATTTTAGAACAGCACTTTCGTCCCGGGGTGTTTCATTCCAAAACACCTTCGGACCGTCAGATTTTTTCAGGAACGATAGATCAATAAAGTCTGTCGGTCTGTTTACCAAAAATAAGCGACTCAATTTAGAATTCAGCTAAAATATGCACTGAAGAACGCTTTGAATGTCTCCTCGTAAAAAGTAGTCTCAATTTGCTTTCTGTATATAAACACTAAAACGTCCCTTTAAAAGCTGCAAACAATTAACAGTAGTCAAATTACAATAACTAAAATGTTTTTACATATTATTTTGAATTCATATAGAACATAAAGAATTCAAATTCAGTGCATTTTGCGTATGAATTATGCAAATTTTTGTTGGAGAACAATGTTCTTCAATTTTTCCTCACATGGAATATCACAGTGTTTATGTGATGAATTCTTTTCACATGTTTATGTGATAATTTCTTTTCCCCCTAATTCATCTAAAAGTTCTTACTTTAAACAGCATAAAACTGATCATGTAAGGAATCACAAATAAAGTTTATGTTTGACTGTGCCATTTATTTGTACTTTTAATTAGTATTTTAAGATACTGTATAGCGGGTATATTTCATGGGTTACAATTTTCTTGTTAATTGTGACCTTTTAAATTCATGGTGTCTTGATATCGTGCTAATCACCTCATGAAAAATGAAGCCTTGAGGTATGTTTCTCTGTATTAAATAAAAATAAGATGTTTAACTAAGTAACTTTGCTATTTTAAGTATATTGATACTTAATTTGACACACATTCACACATTCCGCGAATAAAACTGTTATTAAATTGAACAAGTTTGGTGCACTGGCTAACAATTTACTCTTCCACCCGGTGCATCCAAAAGTCTGTTCAACTGTGAACATGTTGGCTAGTCCTTGTCTAACTTTAAATGGGAGGCGCTTTACTGTGATTTTTAGCTCATCTGATTTTTGAAAAAAAAGATGAGTTATTGTCATCACTTGATCGTCGTCGGCGTCTGCGTCGGCGTTGCATGGTTAAGTTTTGTGTTTAGGTAAACTTTTTTTTTTCATGCTTTGAAACTTGCAACACTTGTTCACCAATACCTGAGCCTGTCAAGCAAGACTCATAACTCTGATCTGCATTTTGCATGAGTTATTGCCCCTTTAATATAATTGGACTTTGAAAATTCCTTGGTTTAGTTTTGTGTTTAGGTTCTCTTTTTTAATACACTATGTGGGCTATTGCTTTGAAACTTTCAACACTTGTTCACCATCAATACCTGACCATGTCAAGCAAGACCCATTACTCTGATCTGCATTTTACGAGAGTTATTGTCCCTTTTTGGACATAGAACATTTCTTGGTTAAGTTTTGTGTTTAAGTCCACTTTTCTCATACACTATGTGGGCTATTGCTTTGAAACTTGCAACACTTGTTCGCCATCAATACCTGACCATGTCAAGCAAGAACCATAACTCTGATCTGCATTTTGCGTGAGTTCCTGCCCCTTTTTTGAAAAATGTCTTGGTTAAGTTTTGTGTTAAGGTAAAGCAGGGCACATAACTCTGTCCTACTTAATGCTAAGGTTTGACAGTGACAGATATCAGATGAGCGTCTGCACCCGCAAGGCGGTGCTCTTGTTTTTTCTTTTTATTACCTTTAATTGGACTGTGGTTCATACAAGCATTATGTTAATGTCTAATTTTCTCTTACATGTCTTGTCCTTTTTCATCCGCATGTTATGGATATGTTCCATGTAAAAGTATTTATCTTGTCTTACCAAACTCAGTTCAAAATTTAAAAGGATGATATATATTTTTGATCACCAATAATTTGGTGTCATGTTTCCTGCATATTTTAAAGTAACCGTAATAATCCTATCCTTGTCCCAATAAGATCATATCTCACTATCTTTTAAAGGAATATACTTTTCTAGAAGTCACTAGGTCAACTCTAATTTGATGCAGAAGTGTTTGTTTTATAAGTGTTGCCCTTATTGTAATGACCAGCCAATTTTGCTATACATATAGGCAGACGTGCTTTTGTCAACCTGACTTAAATTTTGCTTTTTATCTTAAAAATGGGGAAAATGCAAAAAACATATTTGATCTGTTTGAATGTAACAAGTTCTATTGTTTTCTCTGTTTGTGATGCTTTAAGTGTATTTGCAGTTTCTGTTATAAATATGCCATTGTCCAGATCTGATTTATCTATATACTATCACAGTACATATATTAAGAAGGTAAATTTATTTGTTTAATGTCAAGGAATGAGTAAAAAACAAATAATTCATAATTTCAACTTTTCATCAATTAAGCTGAATGGTAATCATCTGTGATTATTAATGATTTGCCCAAATGGGTTATCCCGCTGACAAGGGTAAATGAATCTTACTTGTCTGTCATTATTCAAAACAATCTGAATGATTGTCAAAATGATCCGCAACTTTAACCGAAATGCAGTTCATGAACTCTTCTCCAATTTGTAGTTGGAAGAACCACTTATTAATAATAAAAACCAACATGGAATTCATGAACTTGGTACATTCATGAACTCCAGGAATTCATGCTGGTCATGAACATTGTTGTTTCATGAAATGTCTCATTTATAGTTAATTCACATTCATAAATTTGTTCATAAACATGTTCATGAACTATTTATGAAATTCTCACTGGGGACATTTCTCCCATGACCAGAATGCTATTCCATTGATAGAAAATGGTAATCTTTGACAGTATCTTCCGAGAACATGATGTTAAAGACTGCTCTTGGTTCGTCTGTACCTAAGTGGTTAGTGCGCTTGCCCGGGGTGAAATCCGGGTCGAGGCACAAACATATGTGCCTGCCATGGTTCAGCAGAAAGCTGACTGGCAAATAAAGGCTGTTCTTGATGTGAACTGCAAATGTTAAGTGGACATTGCGTGTGCATTTCACAAATAGTTCACGAAAAACATATTGTGGAACTAATTCATGATTGTTAATGAACTACAAATGTGGCAGTTCATGATACAACAAAGCTCATGAACTTTATGTATTCCTGGAGTTCATGAATGCCCAAGTAAATTAATTCCCAGGGTTCATGTAACACCAGGTTCGTGAATTCCAATTTAAAAAAAATTTAATAAGCTTCTCATCAACTAAAGATTGGACAAAAGTTTATGAAGTATGAAATTAAAGTTGCTGATTATTTTTGACAATCATTCAGATTGTTTTGAATAATTACAGACAAGTTGAATATATTTAGCTTCTCCAATGGGATAACTCACTTGGACGAGCATTAATATTGACATAAAAAGAGCTAGCTACAGAAACTTTAACCAAAGAACGTACCAATTGAAATTGAAATGATGAACTTAATATGCTTGCAGGAGAACTTATGCTTGCAGGAGTTGATAATTAAACCAAACTTAGTAACTAAGTTAAACCTAAAAATGGGATACAAATAATACTAGAAAGTGGCATTAGCATGCAGCTGACAACAGCATTGCACACAAAAGCATATAAAACAGAGACTGCAATAGATCAATCTGAAACTACACAGTGACAAATATGTCCTGTACTTTGTTTTCTTTTAATCTTGACAAATAAAGATGTGTATGACATTACGCTCAGCTCATAATAGTGGCTGTATGTACGTTAGAATTAGTAGGTCGAGGTTTGAACCCTGGCAGGGCCCGGCTAGGGTTTGTTCTGATATGACCAATGGTGAGTAACCAGCTTGATACTGTATTAATTAATTACGCATGCCACTGGTTACTGACATTAAAGTATATAGGGGTCAGGTAGATATTTTCAGAAAATAGCTGTTTCAAGTCTCATAAGCAAAATTGGCTGATGTTTAAAATTGATGAACACTTTTAATAAAACACTTCTACATTAAAGTAAACAGCGTATATCTTTTTTCTTTTATATCATCAGCCTAGCTTTCTAGACTAAAAAAATTCTAGAGCCATTCATGCATTTCATTTCTTTATCAAATTAGCATGCTCCCTGGTCTCAAAATATTTGACATGCAACAAATTCCTCCTTAATTTCTATTGATGATCTGATGATGTATGTTGCTTTCTCTCATCTAGATAACATTTGACCACTGATGATGCAGTGATCTTTTCAAATTAATATAGTAAATGGGAGGGAATTTTCTGATGAAATTTGGCCCAAACAGATGTTTCCCTTTAATAAACTAGTTGAATTTTATTGTCAGTAGATACCAATTGACGTAAACCAACCCTTTCCATCTACTGTATACGGTCAATATCATATGCGCGAAATCTAAACCCCGTGAAATAATCAATAATTTTACAAACGGAGACAATGGAGACAATTCATCAATAAAACGTTAAGGGGCTCCAAGCAATAATCCAACGATGACTCTACTGCTTTGTAAGAAGTTCAGTTAAGTAAATTAATAATTTTGATAAACAGCGCAATTATCAATTATGAATTGAAAATAGATATTTAAACCTTATTTAACTATGCATGGTGCGAAGTTTAAGCCGGTGCATCAAATGTGTTCAATTTTAATAACAAGTTATGTTTGTGGAATGTGTAAATGTTTGCCGAATTAATTATTTGTTTATGAACACATTAATAATAATTTTAATAAATATAAAACGCATGTACCATCTAAATCGTTTATGATCTTCAAATTTAGATAGAAAGTAACGCGCGAACAATCCGTCGTTACGGTCCGTTTTCATACTGTATTGCATTTACTGAGGGCTTTAATTGAAATACTGTTTTTACGTACTTACACTGTGAAACTTACGCAAGAGGGACCTCCAAATTTCATTTATACCAACAAGGTTTTATTTTTGCTGTCAAGGCCCTTTGCACGTTATTAAGACACTGTGAATTCAAAAGGATCCAATTAACGTGAAAATTGTTCCTCGTGAAATATACCCGCTATACAGTATCATTTCGAGAAGGTGTGTTTTTTCTTCTTTATTAAAGGCATAAAAGCTGGTGTTCCTCAAGGATCTGTTCTTAGGTCTCTCCTTTTTATACTTTACATCAATGGCCTTCCATTACATATCAAAGGAACAGAAGCTGACATATTTGCTGATAATAGAACACTTTAGGCTCATCGTTGAAAGAAACTTATTACTTTATTACAATTAAAAGTATATATTTTGATTGTTATGTGTGACAGAGACATAATTAGACGCGATCGCAACCATACTCTGACCAGTTGATGTGTTTAATAGGAGATTCCCGAAGGTGTCCGATCAAGACGTTTCTAACCTGTTCCTTTTCTCTTATGAATGGGTAAACATCAAACTTTATTGATAAAATACAATTTTCTGTGTTTAGGGGTTGTCCCTAAAATCTAAGAATATATTATAAACTAGCCAAGTAGAACTGTTTTTTTTAAATGTTTGACATAAATGGGTTCTTCATAAATGTAACGAGTTTTATATAACTTTTATAAATTTATGACTTGTGAAACGCCTTAAAAGAACTAAAAACAAAATATTTAAACTCTACAAGCAATTGTGATTTCTAATCTACCATACTGTCGATTCAATAAGTAGTGCTAATGATGGAACTGTCAGGTTTGAAAGAATACCAAGGACTATATTTCACTCAGTTTCACCTAGTTAAACATGTATAAACATTATAGTTTACCTGAGGACAAACTTATGTTTATAACTATTCTCATTTAACTTTCAACAGACTGTATTTTATCTACCATAGGTGGTTTTGGTAGCAGTTATTTTTATGAAATAAAGAGTTTTCATGTTGTGGGATATAATTTTCATAAATCCTATCAATTTTTTACCTTTAAATTCAAAATCAGGCTAAATCATAGACTATTTGCCCTTTTAATAACTTGAAATGTGATTTTGCTCTTTGAGATATTGATATAAATTTTACATGATCACAACCTCATAATGGCAAAAAGTTTGCACTAAGTTGTTTTAGAATTCCAATATATCAAATGAAACAGTAACAGCCAGAAAAGCTAAAATATGACCTTTGACCTTCCTATATTAGAACATGGGGTGGTGTTTGACACTCCCACTCATTGAGGCTAACATTCAGACATTCTTTGCTGCATTATTTACATTGTGTAGTTGAAATAAAGTGATACTGGCACTTATAGGAGTAACAGCTGGATAAGGTGCCTCACAAAAACCACAGTAGCATTGGGCATTCAAATAATATTCAATCTTAAAGAGAGCAAGCATTATGTAATATGTCATGTCCAGGTTTACCTGAACTCTGCCTTCACTTCTGTGAATGGAGAATCATGACAAATCAATGTTTTTCCATTGTTGACCTGACCGAGTGATGATATTTGTATGTGCACAGTAAATCCAATTTACACAATGACTACTCCATGTGTCTTACACATTCAACTTGAAGGTCATGTACATGCAGGCTGTCCTCGTGTAGCTGATGGTTTGCAGCTTGGCCAAATGGATTGGGTGTTGTATGCGTGGGCTACCATGATGGACGTTGCCATGACGGCTGAGACAATTTTGATGCAATAATGCATTGGTGTTGTGCTAAAGTATTTTTCTTATTTTCTCTTTCCGGGTTCCTAGATACGATGGTTCCAACAGACGAGGATGGCTGATGTTCAGTTTCAAGTATCCAGTCATATATAGCTAAACCCAAGGTAAATGATGATCACATGACCATGGCCTACCTTGGTAAGTTGGTAGTTCATAGTCATACAACTAAAGCAGGCCATGGTTGACCATGTTTTGTTAAATGGCACCACAGAATTTGTTGGTGGCTGACCATTGGGTTTTTTATTTTGTCAATTAAATTTAATTAGTACATTTAATTTTATTACAATAATGGTACTGTAAACCAAGAAATTATTTAGCGAGATTTTATTTTGCGGGTTCTTAAGTGATAGAAATTCGTGAAAATAAATTGCCGTGAAAGTTTTCAAAACATTAATAAGGACATGGCTGGAGGCTTAAAACCGTGAAAGTTTGTAGTCGGGAATATACATTGCTATCAGCAAATCGCGAAAGTTAGTATTTGTGGAAATAAATTGGTTTACAGTATATATTCCCTATTTTTTGTTTCTAAGTGTTGTACATGAGTTCTTTAAAAATAATGTATTTTTTGTTGGGAAATAACAGTGTTAATAACAAACTATTGTCAACCATGGTCTCACATGGATGAACTTAAGCATCATCTAGTGGCCCCCTACCAAGATTGCTCAAACTTTGCCCCTGTGTTCAAAATTGGCCACGCCCCGGGCTCACCAGTTTTACAAAGACTTATATAAGGAAAACATATAAAAATCTTCTTGTCTAAAACTACACTGCCTTGAGTTTTGATATTTGGTATGTAGCATCATCTTGTGGTTTTCTACCAAGATTGTTCAAATTATTCCTTTGGGTGAAAACTTCGCAGGGCTTCCTTGATAATCAGGCCCGGTGATTATGAACATTGGAGTACGTACTCCATGCTCCAACTCATACTCTGTACTCCAACTGGAGTGTTTCTTAGTTACAAAAACTGCTGTAACTTCTTTATTAATGAATGGAAACATGTAAAATGTTCATTTTCTTAGTTAGACCATTTGCTACAAGTTGGTGTTGGTTTTGAAGCAAAATTCTTAAATAAGCAGTTTTTCATGTTTGAGCTTGGAGTTTGGAGTTGGAGTATGAGAATGAGAAATGTTTATAATCACCGGGCCAGGTGAGCGATATAGGGCCATCATCGCCCTGTGTTTGCTGCTTCTTAGGCAACTTTGCTTGCAGCTTCAGTTACCCGTGTGGTTCTCGGGTTGTAGAATCGGACCACTGTTTTCTCCCTTGCAGGTCGTAAGAGGCGACTATAAGGGAGAGCCTGTATTGGGTAAATACGCCCTATGCTCCTAGGATGTCTCCTACAGTGTATGTAATGAGCACTTAGGGTGTTCTCATGGGAATGATTCTTACAGAGGATATATCATGCATGTTGAGTCAACATGGTATGCCATCTATCACAAAGGAAGCACAAATATTGATTCTATTGCTGGATCTTGTACAGGAGGTGCAACATACGAGTTTGTCCACATGGGTGTTCCTCTGTATGAGTTGTGGCCTACAGAATGAGCCTAAAATGGGTGTTTTTAACATGGGATGTAGCTAACAGGGTGTGTCTAAAAAGTAGATCTCATACAGGGGTGAGACCTACCTTCCAGACAACATCCCTGTATGCTCCATTTTATGTCAAAGACACCCATTGTAGGTTCATTCTGTAGGTCACATCTCATACAGAGGAACACCCATGTGGACCAAACTTGTATGTTGCACCTCCTGTACAAGATCGAGCAATAGAAGCAATCTTTGTGCTTCCTTTGTGATAGATAGTATACCATGTTAACTCAACATGCATGCTATATCCTCTGAAGAAACATTCCCATGGGAACACCCTAAGTGCTCATTACACATACTGTAGGAGACATCCTGGGAGCATAGGGACTATTTACCCAATACAATCACAGGTACAGGGGACAAACAAGTCCCCCACAACCCGAACACAGAGTGGGACTCTTACAGTTGGCGTATGGAGCACAATGTGATTTTTCCACACCTGTGTCTAATGTAGGATGTGCACATGTGATGTCTCTATTACAGATGTATCACACAGGTTTAATCAATGGGTGTATCTCTTACAGGGGTGTATCATACCAGCTGCATCCTCATGATGTTTCTCTGGATGAGGTTTAGCGTATTGGATTAATCTTCAGTGTGTGTGTCTCTAACATGGTATGTAGCTACAAGGTTTGTCTAAAAGGTAGATCTCAAACAGGGGTGAGAACTACCTTGCTGACACATCGTGTATGCTCCATTTCATGTTAAAGACACCGATTGTAGGTTCCGCCATATGTTAAGTCTCATCCAGAGAGACATCTCATGGATTAAGCTGTTTTGTTACATCTTCTGTGCAAGATAACATGCTATAGATTCAATCTTCCTGCTACATTTGTGATACAGACATCACATGTGCACCTCTTACATATGACACACGTGTGCAAAAAATCACATTCTGCTCCATACTCCCACTGGGAGTTCCAATCTGCACTCAGGTTGTGGGTGGCTTGTTTGTCCTCATACACCTGTCTGTGGGGAATGTAATTCTTTTGATTTTGGCAGTTTAAGTTAGTATATTAATTAATGTAAGTTTGGTATAATTTGGGGTAATGTAATTGTCTTAATTCGCACTTATTGCGTTAAGTAAAAAGGGCTTAAAATTATAACTAAATTTTAAATAATTTAAGTGCATGTCTGTGGATCTAAATTCTGCCCTGAGATCTTGCAATCCATAAACACCACCCTGCACCAGTCGGTTTGTCTGAGCCGGTTGGTGTTTAGACTCTTCACAGAGTCAATGGCAAGGTTGGTGGAGTGTCACCGTCTAGTGTAAGGCCCTGACCCTCAATGGCCGCTATCAGCATAGATCGGATATGTAAGTCAGCCATGCATATCAAATGTGTGCCATCATCATGCTTCAGACCTCTTTTTTGTGTGCTTAATGGTCTTTGGATGCGACTTGTGTGGTAAGCTGCGTGTTGTTTGCTGGTCACCTTCATTCAGCCTCCACCACTGGCTAGCTCAGGCTAAAAGGAAGCGAAAGCGTTCTCTGCCAGTACATAGCCTCTCCTTAGACAAGCTCCATGCAGTGCCTTCCCGTGGCAGCACATGTCAATTGAGCCCTTTGTGGCCTCAAGCTGAACTGCAGGAGACTCGGAGGTGGTCTGCCCCCAGACATGCGGTATGTTAGGCCCACTGTAGAGTGGACATGCCCTGATGCCCATGAACAGACCTCCAGCTATGGGTAAATAGCTTTACTGCCTTGCGGATAACCAGGGATGATTGAAGGCTAAGGGAAACAACCCTGACAGAAATATTGATTAAGACGTAAACAAATGCATAATATGTACCTAATGGAAAAAATCATCTGCAGATGGAAACTGTCTATTTGATGCCATATTAATGTACATCATAAATTATACCTAATAAATATCAATCCATGCATCAAAGTTTAGGCAAAGTACATGCATGAGCTTCAAAAACTTCAAATAAAGGAGGATGAGCTTAAAATGTAAAACATAGGATATTTAATAATTATAATATGTGCGAAGAACCAGCATGTGAGAAAAGCGGAATGTTGTTCAAACCAAACAAAAAGTTTGGTCCCAAAATTTGAGGTCACATAATATAGTCATGATTATGAGGTTACAGTGGAACACGGTTATAACGAAATCCTTGGGACCAAGCAATTACTTTTGTTATATCCGTTTTTCGCTATATTCAATTTGGTTATATCAGGACAACGAAATTTCATTATATGAGATTGGATATAACATATTTCATTATACATTGTATATTAAAAGTATTATGTTTGTCATTTATATGTACAGCATGTA
The DNA here is from genome assembly GCA_963678985.1 of Spisula subtruncata. Lineage (NCBI taxonomy): Eukaryota > Metazoa > Mollusca > Bivalvia > Venerida > Mactridae > Spisula > Spisula subtruncata. The sequence continues at coordinate 27,010,066 of OY787662.1, forward strand.
CAGCCTGCTTCGAAATGTTTAAAGAAACAGCATACACATTTTTTTGGATATGATAAACTGATAAAAAATCGTAATGAATGAGTTCTATTTAATATCATACTTTGAATATATCTATCCTTATTCTGAGCAAAGTAAGGCATTATTTGAGCAGTTTGACAAGGTATGCTTATATTATAAGTCCACTAATTAGCAAGTTCTAAGCACGAGTCGTTGAATCATTAAACATTTTCAGTAAGTAACGATGGCAATTGTGACATGGTTGACGAAGGCCCCACTTATTTCATCCTCTGCCTAATATTTCGCTGTATAGTTGCAGCTACAATTTTGCACAAAAAATTTTTTTTACAAAAGTTAATAATCTTGTAAAGTCAACGAAGTTTAGGGGTATAATTATTGGTTAGGTCAGTAAATATTCACTGATGAATGCCCGGTGCGCAACTACTTTTAAGATTGTTTGCACAAATCAAATTCACACTGTGGTCCTTGTGTAGAGGTTGTACTCAAAGGTCACTTTATGGAGGTTGTACTATGTGGTTAATATACAGAGGTTGTATGGTAAGGTCACACTATGTGGTCCTTGTGTAGAGGTTGTATTCAAAGGTCACTTTATGGAGGTGGTACTGTGTGGTTACTAAACAGAGGTTGTATGGTAAGGTCACAATTGAGGTCACACTTTGTGGTCCTTGTGTAGAGATTGTACTCAAAGATGACTTTATGGAGATGGTACTGTGTGGTTACTATACAGAGGTTGTATGGTAAGGTCACAATTGATGTCACACTATGTGGTCCTTGTGTAGAGATTGTACTCAAAGATTTCTTTATGGAGATGGTACTGTGTGGTTACTATACAGAGGTTGTATGGTAAGGTCATGGTTAAGAGGTTGTATTGCATGGTCACTCTGTAGAGGTTGTACTGAGACAAGAGGTTTTAATATGTGGTCACTTTGTAGAGGTTATTGTGTAAGGTCACTTTATTGTTGTACTGCATTGTCACTCTATAGAGGTTGTATTGAGTAGTCGCTATATACAGGTTATACTGTGTGGTCACAATGTAGAGATTATATAATATGGTCATAATTAAGAGGTTGTATTGTATAGTCGATACAGAGTGACTGTATGAAGGGTCACTATTGAGGTCATACTGTGCCATCATTATGAAGAGGTTGAACTTTAACATCACTTTATAGAGGAAATACTGTGTGGTTACTATGTAGAGGTTGTAGTGTAATATCACTTTTTTGAGATTGTACTGTATGGTCATTAAATAGAGGTTCTATTATGTGGTCACTATAAAAAGGTCGTTTTTTGGGTCAATACAGATTGACTGTACAAGTCATTTGAATGAGGAGGTACTCTACAAAGAGGTTGTACTTCGCGGTCAATATATAGAGGTTCTACTGTGTGGCCAATACATAGATGTTGTACTGTGAGGTCACTTTTTTAACATAATGACTACCACACACATGTTCATTGCATATTTCTTTAATTACTATTGATGAAATTGTCATCAGTGAGTGTATGATTTAAGGGACATATATTTGTAGATCAGTCTGTATCTGATAATGACCGAGTCAGTTCGACTTGTATGTATTGGCATCAGAACAAGTCTCTATAAACAACTTAAGTCAGCTTGTACTATAAGTGATATTTTGATGCTTACATTTCACCATAAAATTGTTAAACAATTTCATAATTGAGGCAGCATATAATGATTAAGGGGGAATTGATTGACGTAAAATGATAACTTTTCGCTACATTTTGGAACTCTAATTAAAACATGACATTCCAAATTAGTATTGCATCAGTAAATTAACATAAAATTTCATTGGTAAAAAAACTTGCAGATTTGAAACTTCATTGGGTGATAAAGTTGACACCCACTGCTGTCAATAACAAATTTAATTCTTATAAAACAAGTTGTTACATTTTTGTGAATAGTGAGAACGGAACAGAACGTAACCGAAGCCAGAACCGAACGTAGAACGCATTTAAAATGTGAAGTACTTAACAGTTAAATCCTCACTGGTGATAGTTTTTTTAAAATGCATTTTAGTGAAATTAAATAATATTAAATATACTTTACGATCATGACTTTGCTTTTATATTGCTAGAACTATGCAATACCATGAAGAGGTTGTTGTGTAAAGTCACTTTATAATGTTGTACTGCATGGTCACTATAAAGAGGTTGTATTGTTTGGTAGAAACAGAGTATCTATACTGCATGGTCATTATATAGAGGTTTTAATGTATGGTCACTATTGTGTAGAGGTTGTACTCGAACGTCATTTTATGGTGGTTGTACTGTGTGCTCACTCTACAGATGTTGAATGGTGAGGTCACTATAAAAGAGGTGGTACTGCATGGTCACTATAAAGAGGTTGTATTGTTTGGTAGTAAGAGTATCTCTAATGCATGGTCACTATAAAGAGGCTGTACTGAGTAATCACTATAAAGAGGTTGTACTGTGTGGTCACTATAAAGAGGCTGTACTGAGTAGACACTATAAAGAGGTTGTACTGTGTGGTCACTATGTAGAGGTTATATAATAAGATCATTAATAAGACATTGTATTTGGTCGATACATAGTGGCTGTACAGCATGGTCGATACATAGTGGCTGTGCAGCATGGTCGATACATAGTGGCTGTACAGCATGGTCGATACATAGTGGCTGTACAGCATGGTCGATACATAGTGGCTGTACAGCATGGTCGATACATAGTGGCTGTACAGCATGGTCGATACATAGTGGCTGTACAGCATGGTCGATACATAGTGGCTGTACAGCATGGTCGATACATAGTGGCTGTACAGCATGGTCGATACATAGTGGCTGTACAGCATGGTCGATACATAGTGGCTGTACAGCATGGTCGATACATAGTGGCTGTACAGCATGGTCGATACATAGTGGCTGTACAGCATGGTCGATACATAGTGGCTGTACAGCATGGTCGATACATAGTGGCTGTACAGCATGGTCGATACATAGTGGCTGTACAGCATGGTCGATACATAGTGGCTGTACAGCATGGTCGATACATAGTGGCTGTACAGCATGGTCGATACATAGTGGCTGTACAGCATGGTCGATACATAGTGGCTGTACAGCATGGTCGATACATAGTGGCTGTACAGCATGGTCGATACATAGTGGCTGTACAGCATGGTCGATACATAGTGGCTGTACAGCATGGTCGATACATAGTGGCTGTACAGCATGGTCGATACATAGTGGCTGTACAGCATGGTCGATACATAGTGGCTGTACAGCATGGTCGATACATAGTGGCTGTACAGCATGGTCGATACATAGTGGCTGTACAGCATGGTCGATACATAGTGGCTGTACAGCATGGTCAGTATTGAGGTCGTAATGTGCGGTCATTATGAAGAGGTTGAACTTTAAGATCACTTGATAGTGGTAATAATGTGTGATTACTATGTAGAGCTTGTAGTGTTATACCATTTTGTAGAGGTTGTACTGTGTGGTCTTTACATAGAAGTTGTATCAGGTTGTCACTATAACGAAGTTGTATTTTTGGCTCGCTACAGATTTAAATGAGGATGTGCTGTGATGCCTCTACATAGAGGTTCTACTTTGTGGTCGCTATCTAGAGGTTGTTCTGTGTGGCGAAACATAGAGAATGTACTGTGAGGTCTCTGTGTAGAAGTTGTACTTTATGGTCTCCACAGTGTCTGTACTGCATTTTCACTACATTGAGGTTGTACTGTGTGGTCACTATGTAGAGGTTGTACTGTGTGGTCACTATGTAGAGGTTGTACTGTGTGGCTAAACATAGAAAATGTACTGTGTGGTCACTATGTAGAGGTTGTACTGTGTGGTTTCTATCTAGAGGTTGTACTGTGTGGTCACTATGAAGAGGTTGTACTGTGTGGTCACTATGTAGAGGTTGTTGTGTATAGTCTCTTTATGTTGCTGTACTGCATGGTCACTATAAATATTTCAAAACAATGGATGAATCTGGAGCACTCTAAGCCTATCTGGGAGCCCTAGAATATCTTCTTTTTGTAATATACATGGCACGCTTTCTTACATAAACAAGTTATTTTCTATCATTTCATTCAGGACAAAATAAAGCATGCCTGTTCAATAACTGTTTTAGTCTTTATTTAAAGTGTTTTTTTTTTTAATCTTGACCAACTGGAAGGGGGCATGGGCCTTCGTGCCCAGTACCTGGATCCCTGTCTGCCACTCTCTAAAATATACAAATACATTTAAATGCACATTAAGTCATAAACTGCTATTTTTATAATCTATAACTTGGTAATCTCTCTGCAGAATGATGCTATTTGAACACTGTAGTTGATTCTCAAATCTGAGAAACACCATAAAATGGAAGAAAATGGAATTAAACATCTGGATGTTTGTTGGCACTTAGTAAGCAAAAAATGCATGATTAAAAGTCTCTTGCAAAATGAGTATTTTGTTCATACAATTTGCTAAATACGATATTTGGTCTGCTATTTTGACAAATATAGTTACATTCTACCCCAGGAGTATTGGTCATTTGTTAAGAAACAATCTAATGGTTCTATGATTGTATGTAATGGATGATCGAAAAAAAGTTGTGCAGGAGCAATAATGTGACTTCAATGAACACTATGTTAGACTGGGTCCTCCTTTGAAGGTAAAAGTCAATACTTTTTACAACCTTATGCTTGACTACTGATCGTGAGGTCCATGGTTCTATCTTCCGCCACTTGGTCATTTCTTGGTAGTCTTACATGTTTCTGTGCTGTATAGCTTGGTAATTTTGACACAAACCTGCCCTTTAATTAGTACTAGTCGATATACTGTCTGTATTTATAACCTTTGTACCGGTGAAACAGGCCCCGTCTTCCCCCAGTCAGTTTTATCCCCGGGGGATAAACTGGGCGGGAGATAAAACTGACCGTTACACCGGTAGTATGTTTTTCTAGTCAGATAGTATCAAGATCAGGTCAAATTCGCCAAGCTATACACTTGGCATATTGAAGAACCAAGGTATCTCTTTACGAGCTAGGTCAGTGCTCCCGGGTACCTTTCTCCTCTACTTGCTGTCCCTTGAGCAAAAACATAGGACCCCTGAACTTTAAAAGGTTTCAATAATTACATACACACTTCCCATAGTGAGTTACAAATGTTTGGTGGCTTACCGGCTATCGACTTGAGGGGACTAAATGATATATTTTATATATATTATTACATTCCTAGGTTGACAATATATTAAATGTTTATCTAAGCAAATGTGTCAAATCAAAGACCTAAATTACATAATTTTAGGTCTTTGGTCATATCAAAGTGAAGCCCAGTACCTGCAAACTCCAACCTCCAACCTTGATTACGGGATATTGGTGTGATTGCACTTTTCTTATACATTTCTTTACTTCTGTTTTTTACTCAACAGGTTTTAACTGGTGTTTTGGGATGAATAATAACCAAACTCTAATTATTGCTAATCTAAGACTTTGGTTTAAAATTTATACACTGTACACTTAACCGATTTAGAAATGCAACATTTTTGGGGGTTGTTATTTCTTGTATAGATTATTAGTATTTAAAATATATCAATTTAACACATTACTTCGTATTGACATCATTTTTCATGATTTGCATGTGACTCCAGAACAAATCCACTGAGCGTGACGACATATAATACCCAGACCAAAATGCAATCAAATAAGGCTAGTGAAGTGAGTTGCATACGGTGCCACTTTTTTATGATACAGAACATCCTTGTGCTATTGACATAATTAAAACTGATATGTGAAGTTTATTCATGGCAAAGTTATTTGACTATGGTAATAATAATAATAAAGTCTTTATTTTCAGTGGATAATATAATTGGTAAACCAAATTTCATTATGGTCCACAAGGTCTGTCGACTATATTTAGACTTGCACAGTGTTTTTTAAGAAGCAGTTTACACTAACATGATGGCACGGTACGCATGTTTATTGGAAGACCCCACTTCCAGTCAACACTTTTTACTAGTATACCTGTAGCTTAAAGTCAATTGAGCGCAAGATTTAGAAATTTCACTAAAATATACATTCGGTAACATTTTGAAAATGTCTTTATTTTTCTGTTTTCTTATCTACCCTGACATACTGTAAAATCATTTAATTTCGATGGGACAAAATTTTGTGGTTTAGGTAAACCCTAGGACACAGTGCAGCATAACATTTTTACTGGTGAAGCTAAATTTGAAGGCAGCCTCAAATGGCCATCAAGAAGTGCATTATCAACCAGAAACTTCAGAGTGTTTAGGGAGCTACAGGTTTACCTTATAGGGCATTTGGGTGTTGTTCTACAAACAGATTGCAACTTATAGGTATATTAACAAATTTGTGACTTTTACTTTTTTCGGTCACTACATTTCCTGGTTCAGTTCAGTGACTTCCCAAATACGTTACTTCATGTATTGAATACATATGTTGCAAAATTGCAATAAAATTGAAGCACTAACTGACTTAAATCTTTCAAAAACTCACTATTGCATTTTTGAATCAGTTAAGTGTCATGATTTTGTACTTTAAGTGACTCACATTTATACATTATGTACATTATGTTTCATCTCAGTGAGATGCCAATTTGAATTGAAGGATTTCTCAATACTTTATTTTCTTTAGAATTATTAGATATCTAATCATAAGACAAATGAGTTTAATTACAAAACTGCAAGACTGCGTAATCATGACTTGGAGTTCTGAATTTATTATTATTCTGTAATATTTTCTGTACCAAGGGAGACAACTACTACAACTTTACTAACTGTCTTGAGGAGTTCTCCCCCTTATCTTGATTTTGTGTTTCCATTATTCATGATTTTATTAACTATATAAACAGAAATAACTGACCATTACATCGATTTAGGGGGAGCAGGAGTTTGTTTAATCTATTTTAACATTTTTACCAAATTTTGTAGTAATTACTACGTCTTGGCTAAATGGAATAGATGATCGAGTACCAATCTTGCTGTCCGAGTTAGATCCTTCACCTTTTCATTTTTTCCTTTTATATTTTTTATCCTTTTATTGCTTTTTTCTCATGACCTACATGACATTTTAATGATTTTTTATGCAATCAGTAGTGTTTTAACAGACGGGAGATTAAACTAGGCTTTATTCTTTAAATTATTGGCAAGGCTGCGTCGTGGTCATATGTGTCTTGTATGATAATTATGTTCATGTTATAAAATGAATTTGTATTAGTATTTGATTGATGTGAAAATAATGATTTAAGAAAGAGATAATTTAACATTACACTCACGAGTGGTGACCTTACATTTAATGATCAATCTGGGAAAAAAATATATGCATGCAAGGCTCCATTGTCTCAAAAATATATATTTCCCATCGCTAAACCACTCAGCTATTTTATCAGACAAAATGGATGATCACTTTTAATCACCAAGTAAATTCAAATTTCAGTACATATTAAAAAGGTGGTCCATTTTCCAATATTCTTGTGTATTATACCTGATTTACCTGTTTACTTTAAGTGGCACATGTCTCAATACCGCGTTAGAGTTATATATGACTGATTTTATAGGGTCTGCAAGTGAATTGTATCCTTTGTATATGTTTAGGTATATCACTACCTTAGAATGAAAAGTACACGAAAATTGGAACTTGTCATGTTGACCAAAAAAGGTATGAGAAAATCCGACTGGGAAGGTAGCACTCAACCTAACCAGCCGAGCACAGAAATCAGAAACACCACGACACAACTACCCTGAGCAGTGCCCACAGAAACTCATGCCAAAATGGCGACCAAATGAGGCACAACAACCCCGGCGCAAACTGAAGTTGAAGCAGATTGTTTTACCATGGGTATTTAACAGAATATTTTCAGGTATTTTTTTCTTGTTTTCTCAAAAAATTGATTTTATACCTCCTGATTCTAAGCCAGTGGTATACATGTATGTTTATAACTGTGTTTAGCTAGAGTATCCATTGGGAGATAAGGACATTGCTTATTGGATGATTCAACTTGTAACTTCATTTTTAAATGTTGGGAGTTATCGATTGTTTATCTGAAATTGGTTCATCTTAAATGTTTATCTAATTGGCTGAAAACACAATAGTCATGACATAATGTGTATATGCAAACTTGCCATTCATGGATCATCAGATATGCTCTCTTCACACGTCATACTCAATTTTTAACTTTTTTTGGTCAATAATTAGCACTTTTAACGGCAATTAATATTATACTGATGTAACTGGTAAACTTATGTTAACTATATTTGATATGTAGTTGCAATTTGATTGCCAGCGAAGACAGATCTTTACATATTTCCATGAAAAATAGACAAAAATTTTGATTGAAGGGTTAGTAGTATTGGTTAGAATATATCCCAGAAAAACTTTAAAGTGGTATGCACTTATTACTGTGCAGTTTTCAATTGCTAATAATCTTTTTTGTTTGTGAATATTCTATTACGGGAAACAGAGGGAAATAAAAAGACACAATTTTTATACCCCGCAAACAAAGTTTGAAGGGGGTATACTGGAGTCACCATGTTGGTCTGTCGGTCTGTCGGTCCGTTAGCATCGTGTCCGCTCTGTAACTTTGTCATTTCTGTGTCATAACTGTGTCATGCGCAAGACCCAGGTCCCTATCTCAAAGGTCAAGGTCACACTCAGAGGTCAAAGGTTATATAGTCATGCAAATCGTGTCCGCTCTGTAACTTTGTCATTTCTTACTGGATTTTAAAATTGCTTGGTACAAATGTTCACCACATCAAGACGGTGTGTCATGCGCAAGACCCAGGTCCCTACGTCAAAGGTCAAGGTCACACTTACAGGTCGAAAGTTATATAGTCATGCAAATCGTGTCCGCTCTGTAACTTTGTCATTTCTTACTGGATTTTAAAATTGCTTGGTACAAATGTTCACCACATCAAGACGGTGTGTCATGCGCAAGACTCAGGTCCCTACCTGAAAGGTCAAGGTCACACTTACAGGTCAAAGGTTATATAGTCATGGAAATCGTTCCGCTCTGTAACTTTGTCATTTCTTACTGGATTTTAAAATTGCTTGGTACAAATGTTCCCCACATCAAGACGGTGTGTCATGCGCAAGACCCAGGTCCCTATCTCAAAGGTCAAGGTCACACTCAGAGGTCAAAGGTTATATAGTCATGCAAATCATGTCCGCTCTGTAACTTTGTCATTTCTTACTGGATTTTAAAATTGCTTGGTACAAATGTTCACCACATCAAGACGGTGTGTCATGCGCAAGACCCAGGTCCCTACGTCAAAGGTCAAGGTCACACTTACAGGTCGAAAGTTATATAGTCATGCAAATCGTGTCCGCTCTGTAACTTTGTCATTTCTTACTGGATTTTAAAATTGCTTGGTACAAATGTTCACCACATCAAGACGGTGTGTCATGCGCAAGACTCAGGTCCCTACCTCAAAGGTCAAGGTCACACTTACAGTTCAAAGGTTATATAGTCATGGAAATCGTGTCCGCTCTGTAACTTTGTCATTTCTTACTGGATTTTAAAATTGCTTGGTACAAACGTTCACCACATCAAGACGGTGTGTCATGCGCAAGACCCAGGTCCCTATCTCAAAGGTCAAGGTCACACTTAGAGGTCAAAGGTTATATAGTCATGCAAATCGTGTCCGCTCTGTAACTTTGTCATTTCTTACTGGATTTTAAAATTGCTTGGTACAAAGTCATGAAATTTCAATCATGGTGTTTTTCAATCTGTATAGCAGCAGATTTCCATCAAATGTGTTGTTTAGACTATAATTTTAAATAATATTCCTGTGTCAAGGCGGTGCTGCGGGGGGGGGGGGTATGACTCATCACTCCTGTGATAGCTCTAGTTTTTTATTAAATTAATAAGTTTAAAACCCATACCCCCCCCCCCCCCCCCCCTCCCCAAAAGAGGATGTTTATCTAAAATGACGCCAATGACACAATGTCCAAAAAATTGAAAATCCCTGGCTTTTGATTGGACAAAGACGTAGGGTAAACTATGAATACTGAGATAGAGTGATTTGTCTAAGTGCATAGTTATAAGTGCCTCAAAGTGTATAATGCAAACCAAAAATTTATTATCGAATTTACTTTTAGGTGGATATATTGTGTTCATTTGGGTGACATCTGTTAAATGTATTGGGAAAATTCCAATTGATCATCTTTCTGATTTCATTTGATATCACCATCACTTATTCTACAATACAAACGCTCAGTGCCTCAAAGTACGGTATACATGTCTTATACTAGTATATATAGAGGATCTTGCATGAGTACTCATTACATATACTCAACAACTTTTCTAAGTCCTCATTTTCATTGATTAATAAATTTTTTGTTATAAATAGTAAAATTCCAAAATTTCTAAAGTAAAGTTAATACATTACAGTCAAACTTATCCGTGTCAGAAACTGGCCTAGTGGCACGTGGTTTGTTCGATCCGAGATGCACATGCGTTTTGCGTTATTTGCCTCCACGCAGTTACATGTGCATGGAATTTGTTCCACACACTTACAAATTATGTCCAACGGCTCGTCACGTTTGAAAAACATTTGAGAATCAATTATAATGTCACAGTTATGCGTCGACTGATGTCAGAACAAAGATGACGTGACGTCTGCACAGTGCACACTGTTTTTGTCTGCTGACGTGTAAGAATAATTACCAAAAAACATCACTGGTTAATTGTTTTTTACGTAAAAGTGTTAATGAGCTTATAATGAAAGATTGACTTATTGTTTGTCAGATTTACAATGGTGGTTGTGAGAGCGTTTGGTATTGAAGTGAAGTTATGACGTAAAATCCAGCTATTCGGAGATGTGACTGTCATTAGCATTCAGATAAAAATCATCGAGTTGATACATTCAACAATTCTTTCGACTCTTGTCAATGGCTGCAAGTGGAAAAATTTGACTACATGATGGTCATCAAATAAATCAAAATATGTATTTGTGACTACTACCTCCCTTGGTTGTTGTTAATTGTTTTAATTTAATAAATGCATGTCAAACTCAACTTTTTGATGTAGGATTGTGCAAACTGATGATTGACTCGTATTATATCCAACTTTCATTGAGATATAAACATGGTTGACAAAGTTATCTACGAAAATATAAGTGAGGACTTAGAAAAGTTGCTAAGTATATGAGTTTTATTAAACAAGTGGACAAAATAATATAACATGAGGCATTGCCGAGTGTCATATTGCAGTGTGGTAAATCACATCATCAAATGATTTAAAAAGAATAACGTTCGCACTCAAAACATTGGCGATTTTGTCTGCTATCGACGAGTTTTTTCTTGATTATAATGACAGTGCACTTTATGTGACTATATTATTCAGCCTAAAGTACCTCCCGTATAAGTAGGAATACTAGGCACTTACCAATTTTGCTCTATATTTAGCTGTTGTTAACTGATCATGCTTGATCAATGTACATGTATTACACTCGGTTGAAAACTGCATTTGGTCGAGCATCAATTAAAAACAGCATAAGATTACGCGAAATCGGTACTTGCCGAGTATTCTTACATATACGGGAGATACTTTAGGCTATATTATATAACCATATTTAATGTACAGTCGTTATAATCAAGAAAAATCTCACAGTTAGCAGACGAAATTGCAATCGTTTTGAGTGCCAACGTTATTCATTTGATCATGTGATTCCCCACACTGTAATGTATTGTTGACAAGTTCGGGGTTCCCACAAATATTCTAAAACAAAATTCCCTGACTTACCTCTGACCAGACAGTAGTTTTCCCTGACTTTTTCGAGCGCTCTGATTTTTTTGTTAGAGCAAAATAGCGCAATAGTAACAGTGAAAAGGAGGTTATATTTGCTTTATATGGAACCAAAACATTTCAGGCAGCAGTTTTTAGAGTTGTTGATTGACTTAAAGTAGTTGTTATTTAAAGTTATCCCGAGCGAGCTTAGCAAGCTAGGATTTTTTTCAGTTTTGGGTATTTTCTTCATTGGAAATGACTCTTATTTACATGTTAAATGAAAATTCCCTGACTTTTGCTGAATTGCCAAATTCCCTGCTTTTTGAAAAAAAAATTTTTTCCCGGACCGTTGGAACCCTGAAGTTTAATAAAATTTGTATGTAATGAGCACAAAAAATTGTGTAAGATTCTATTGATCTATTAACCTTAGAGAATTCTCATTATCATTGAAAAAGGATGATATATGCTACATAAGTTTCATTCAAATTTTAGCATGACAATGCACGCAACGTCATGGGGACGTTTGTATTTCAAGGTAGATTCAAGGTAGATGGTAGATTCAAGGTAGGTGGTAGATTCAAGGTAGATGGTAGATTCAAGGTTGATGGTAGAATCTAGGGCTGTAACGGTATACCGCGGTATACGAAATACCGCGGACTTCAGTCCCACACGGTTTACGATACAAGACTTCTAAATTTCGGTACGGTTCGGTATAAGCTTTTTAATGAGCAAAATAATATACAGACAACGACAACGCCTGACAGCCTTCTGATTATGTATAATTACCATGTATTACTCATTGTAATTGTATTGAGATATGCTTCATATTGTCTTAATTCACTTAAAATAGTTGATAGACACATAATATTTGCTGTTATAGAAACATCAAATTCATTATATTGAAGTATTTAAGCTGCTATTAGAAAATATTGTATCATACCGAAAAAACCCGAACCGTTACAAAAATTCATGGTACGTATCATATCGTGAGGTGAGCGTACCGTTACACCCCTAGTAGATTCAAGGCATTAATTGGCGTCAAGCTCATATAGATATTTATGTTATGGTCTGGGAGTGACATGTCAAACCAAAATCCACATAGTATTATACACTATAATGGAAGGGGGGTAACTCATGACATTCGTTTGTGTATCATGTGGTGGTGATAGTGTGCACTATAATTGTACAGTTTTATGTATTATATAGATCAGTGTGTAGAATCACGTGATCAAATAAATGCAGTTTTACTCTCAAAACTATTTCGATTTCGTCTGCTAACTGTGAGTTTTTTCTTGATTATAATGATCGTGAATTTAATATGATTATATTTTATAGCCTAAAGTACATTCCGTATATGTAAGAATATCCGGCAAGTACCAAGTTCGCTCTTTCTTTAGCTGTTTTTAATTGATGCTCGACCAAATTATTACACTTGGTTGGAAACTGCATTTGTTGATTGGTAGTGCACCAGGGTATATTTGTACACATCATTGAGACAAGATCCCCTCATTGTTACACCATCATATCAACAATGTACTCATTAAACAAGAGCTGTCACAGAGGGGTGATGCTCCCAATGGGGTGTTAATGTCACCCAAAAAAACGCTCAAACAAGAAATGTACACATGGGAATAATTAAAGCATTTCACCCTAACCCAACGCGACTTTTCAAATCCTTATGTATGACAGCCGTCTTGTGTAAAACAGCCAGTAATACTGTTTCCAGTTTTGCGATGGACAAGCATTAATTTGTTTGAAACGGGGAAAAAATTAGAGTATGGTACAGTTATGGTTCTTTGACACTGCACTTCACGTTATACTGTATGAGTTATGGCCCGGACAAAAATTAAGCATGAAAAAATACAAAGGGGAATAACTCAAAAATATGCAATGAAGAGTCATGGTTCTTGTACACTGCACTTCCTCTTAATGAGATGTTTTCACATATGATGTATCAAATTGATAAGTCTTATACTGTTCAAATTATGGCCTGGACAAAAGTGTGGAGGACGGACGGATGGACGGACAAGGCGGCGACTATATGCTCACCCGTCAGGGAGCAAAATAAATAAACATAAGATAACACCAGAAAGATAAACTAAAGCACCTTGCTCATATAAAATACAGTCTGAGTCATAGATAATATGTAAAAGTAGCCAAAACAAGTTGTTGTTGGCATCATTCGTTCTAAATAATTGGTACAGTTCAATTTCTATATCTATCAAGATTAACTTGTAGTGCAACTGATCATTGTTTCAGATATCACAAATCAATTTTATTAAGATTGTCCAGGTGCGTAGCTGCCTAAAAGCAAGCATGACACTTGAGTTCATTTGATTCTGACAAATGAAATACATCAGAATGGCGTCCAGAATGCATCATACTGTTTTCGAAACTTTGGACGAGGTGGCACATGTATGAATCAAGATGATTAAATGGCCTAGATCTGTTTGCTTAGTAGTGGTCAGTAAAATACTAAGAAGGTCATGCAGAACTTTGTGAAAGTGATATACAGTCATCATCACTGATAAATGGCTTCTTTTGTTTTTCGTCCATCACCTGGTATGAGAAAATGTTTGTTGGGAGAAAGTTAGTTCAGTTTAACAAATATTCATTTTCAAAAATCAGAGATAGGCTTAGTTTAGAAAATTGTATCTTAGGGCATTTTGTAGTTTTCTGCAATGCTGTTTGATTATCAATTCCAGGAAAACTGATAGGTTTGGTCAACTGTGATTTCCTTAGTACATGTAGTCATATGCATGTAGTTTCAATTTTAAAGAGATAAGACAATGATATATTTTACATCCCTTTAATAACAACTCAATTATACAAATGTTCATATTGAGATAGATTTTTGTCAATAAAGGTAGCATATATTTTACTATCATTTGATACATTGTATTTATAGTTTGGCTATTTTGACCTGAACCTGACCTTTATGCAAGAATATATTACAAGGTTCTTGCTTTGAATATATCAAATTCCCCAAGCAAATCCTACAATATCGGTATTTAAGATTTGTGCTTGTATTACATCTCGAGCTTCATCATGATACTCCCCGATTATGAAAACATACAATTGGTGTTATGAACTTAGACAATATATCGACTGTTAAATTATGGTAATCAATAGGTCAGGCTCGTGTCAAACTAGCCAAGCTATACATACAGTAGTCCGGAGTTCCCTGCCCTTGATACTACGCTATCTGGGTCAGGTAGACGCCATTTTATGGCGGCTGCGATGGACCATGGACCGTATATAGCTTCCTGGATGGACTAACAAAGTAACAGGATTTTTTAAAATTATTGATCATCCCGTTATCAAAGAACCAGGGCTTGTGAAAATACATGCTGAATGTAAATATGACCTTAAATTGCTTGTGACCAACTTCTTTTCAATATTATTATAAATGTACCAACTTGCATTTGTTTTGGATATGAATGCAGTTAGTGTAATTTCGAACAACATTGTGGTCGTAGTTTGACAGTTGGTTGATGTTCGGTTATTGTTGATTTTTATGCATAAGTTTTGGGGTTATACAGGTCATTTCGTAACCAGGCTTATTCGTAGCTATTTCAGCTATTTCGTAACTGTTCGCAGGGTTACCACTGGGTCCAAAAAATCCTGTTCATGTCTTAAAATAAATTGTAAATGGACATTGTGTGGAGGTTTTGACCTTCTCCTAAGACAATAAGAGTGCTTAAGCAATTTGGTCCTATCCCTGGGTATCTTGCCACTGGCCTGCTGAATTGATAGAATAGTTTGTGTGATACAAGGAATTGAGTAGAAAAGAAACATTGAAAAGTATTAAATCAAATTTCCAGTGCCCCATCAGATTCGAACCAGTGGCTGGCCTTGGTATTTTTGAGCACTCACCACTCTGCCAATGTTCCACTCTTTGTGTGTTTGATAAAAGGTTTTTTCCTAAAACAGAGTGACCATATATGTTTTTATGATTTTCTTTTACATAAGTATATATTTTACTTTTAGGAGTGTGGCTGTGTGGCTGTGTGCTGTGTGCTGTGTGCTGTGTGGATTTAGCATTTGTACTACCTGAAAGTAAGTGTGGACAACATTTGTACTAAAGGAATTTGTTCAATTCACATCAAATAGTGTTTTTGACATATGCACTTCATTTTTTGTCGAGCCCAGCAGTGAGCTCGACATAGTCGCCACAATGGCGGTTGCATGTCTGTACGTTAGTGAGTGAGTGAGTGGGTGAGTGGGTGATTGAGTTAGTGAGTTAGTGAGTTGGTGAGTTGGTGAGTTAGTGAGTTAGTTATTTCAATTAGCAAGCACAGTGGCTGAGTGAAAGCCATCAGTGGATGTCACATGTTGACTGGACGACTGCTTTGTGGTAAGTACGTAGGCTTATGACCACCTGACCAGTTTCGGTAAATAGTTGGTAAATAGTTATGAACTCATCAGAGGATTTTCCTACTGCTTGAAGTATTATATATTGCAGTACACGAGAAAAAAGCCGTATCTGCTTATGCACATAATACTGTTTTGTTTTATCTTATATACTTCCTTGCGCGGGTAATTGTGCCGGTTTCTGTGTCGGTATTTGTGCCGGTGTCAGTTTCTGTGCCGGTTATTATGCCGGTGCCAGTGATTGTGCCAGTTTTAGTGCCTGTAATCTTAAAGTGCCAGTGTAGTGCCAATGATGCTTTTTGTGCCGGTATTATGGTGCCGGTGTGTGTAAGAAACCCATTCTGGTCGTGTGGTGAATACTCATGGGATCCGTATATCTGTGTGGTAATGGTGCCGGTAAGTTTGTGCCGGTGATGGAGATATATGCCTGTAGTGATGAGAACGTAATGATGTTCTCTGAAAATCGGAAAGGTTAAACTCATTTATATTAATAGAGTTGTATTTGGCAGCGATTTTGCTGCTATACCATTCCTATGTCCCTTTACTTAAACTGTTAAGGTTTCTAATCATTCGTGTTTGAAATGATGGCATATTTCGTTTTTACCAAGGTATGTTTTTGGTTGCTTAGTGCCAATAGGGCGTATTGCTTAATGTTATTATGGTGGCATATATTAGGTACTAACCCTGAGATTTGAAGGTTGAGTTGAGTAGTAATATGATTCAGCAGATTGTCTCCGCATATCACAAATCAGCTGCAAGAAGCATCGTGCTGTTGTTCACGTTATGTTCTTATATGTTACAGCTAGTTGTGTTTTGTTACACGTCGTTGGATATGTATATCGTTGTCATGACTCTCATTTGTAACGAAGGCGTTTCCAAATGATATGAAGACTGCTATATAATAATAATAATAATAATAATGTCTTTATTTTCGGTGGATAACATAATTGGTGAACCGATTTTCATTATGGTCCACAACAATAATACGAATGAACAAGTAGTATACAAAGAAAATATTTACAACAATACATATTTCAAATTACACTATTGCTAGTGTACATATTGACACCTAAATCAGATGTTTAGGTGTATTTCAGTCATTGTATATTATGTAACAACACTTTTGTTGTCATAAAGTAAAATCATATCTAAAATGTATATGTAATAACAGATTTGTTATTATATGATGTATCGACAGTTACTATAAAGCACCAGTAAATTTCCACTTGAAATAGTTGCTTTTAAATGAGGAAAGTGTTCTAGCCGTTTGCACTGATTTTGGAAGGTAATTCCATAGTTTTGCACCCGAGTAGTAGAAGGATTTCCTTGTGAATTCAATTCTTGGCTTCGGAACATGAAGTATATTTTGTACTGATGATCTTAAGTTGATATTATGTCTGTCGGACGAGTATTGAAATGTGTTCCCCATGTACATTGAATGCTTTGTACACTAATATGGACTTTTTGTATTCCACTCTATCATTTTATTTTAGCCATCCATCTAAGAAGAGTTCCTGTGGTGGTGCTAAATAGTCTCAATTAAGAATTACTCTTGCAGCTCTTTTCTGAAACTTATGTATTTTGTCTCACGGTGGGGAATCACGTGGTTTCGATGGTAGGAGCCACCACAAAAATGGCGGCCAAATATACTGAGTACATCTAGAAACGCAACACTGGGGTTACTGTCAACTATTTTTCAACCTTTTAATGATTGACAACCAAACTGCATTCACTTGATTATATTGTATTTCATGAACAATGCAACTGTAACATTGTTTTTATAAAGTGCTTTCGATGCGATTGAACAGAGCTTGTGTGTATAGTGCGGCTAAAAAGTAACGAAACACAAATTAGAAAAATCCTATTTTTTCAGAATCGTTGTTCTAAGTGAAAAATTCAATTATTGATTAATTATTGATTGATTACACATCGATGACGTCCAACAAGTTGTTTAGCAGTGTATCAATTAGTTGTGAACTTTGCCTAGAGATGGTACATGCAAAGTTATTGTTCCTGTCGGAGACTTATTTCACATGGATGACCTAGACATGGGTGGATGTAAACGGTGCCAAAGTGCTAGTAAAGTGTCTCCAGATGAAACATTGTTGGTTCATGACAATTTAGCGGAAGTGGAACCTCCCATTTGACGTCCCCGTCATAGGCATCCGGATCGCCTTATTTCGCCCATGTTCTGACCATCCTGGCATTTTTATTACGAAGCCTAGAACTTTTCTTTTGTGATTTTCTTTCCATTGACAAACCTTATGAAGGATTCAAAGCAATTTACACCAAAATTGATCATGTGTGAATGGTGCACGTGGAATTCGTGCGTTTTGTGATTTTGTTGACGCACGGGAGTTACGTTACCCGATCGATAAAATTTGGACAATAGCCAAGTTTCTACGCCATTATACAATAGCATTACACAAAAATAAAAAATGTATGAACGATGGAAGTATGAAAAATTCAATGATGAAAACGTTGCGTTTCTAGATGTACTGAGCATAGCATCGACTTAACCCATATTTTGAGGTAAATATATAACATCGAGACTCGTTTATTTATGGACACCCCGGCCAGCACGCAGTGTCTAGGATGTCAGTACTACAGTTACCCCATATAGAGCAACAGTAGTCAAGATGTGGTAGTTTGTACTCATTGAAGATTAGTTTTCTGGATGGAATTGAAAGAAATTGCTTTATCCTTAATAACAGATAAAGATAGGAGTTGCGTTTCTTTAATACCATATTGACTTGTTGTTTCCAGTTTAGATTTTGGTCAATGTGCGTATGTAAGTACTAACAAGTTGTATCTCCCTTATGCATTGACACTTTTTTAAATAACTTGGCATAATTGTTAAACACCATGAGGCGGTGTGCAGTGCGCAAGATACAGGTCTCTAGCTTGAAGGTCAAGGTCACACTTAGAGGTCAAACATCAAAAATGGCCATTATAGACCTTGTCCGGGCTGTATCTCACTCATGCATTGACACATTTTTAAATAACTTGGCAAATTTGTTAAACACCATGAGGCGGTGTGCAGTGTGCAAGATACAGGTCTATAGCTCAAAGGTCAAGGTCACAATCAGAGGTCAAACTTCAAAAATTACCATTATAGACCTTGTCATGAGCAACCCCTGGTTCTTTTCTCAAAGGTCAATGTCACAGTTAGAGGTCAAAGGTCAAATTGAAGTTTGTAGGGCTAATTTGTTCTTTATGCATGTTGGCAGTAGATGTAACTAAGCACATTTAAGTCAGTGCATTTTATTTCAATGTGCGCTAAGGCTCGACATAATTTGCCTGAGGGAACAAATTTCTAGTTTTTCAAAAGCAACATTTGGAATATCATTTTATTATACAGTGCCTACCAAAAATAAGTATTCACATTTTTGACAGATGCACAATTGTAATTGGTTTAATTATTCCATATCTTTTGGTCAGACTGTAAATTTGTTTGTTATTTCTGAAACTACTGGTAATAAAGGAGTAAAAATGTGAGAGATATAAAGATGAACATTTTCTGAATTACAAAAATAAACTAGGGGGTTCTATGGGCTGAATTTGCCATTTTTTATTATCAAGTTGCCGTTCAAAGCTGACAAAGAAACTTAATATTTTCCCTCTAGGTTACCAATCAATGTTTGGTCTTCACACTTAATAAACACAAAATATTCCTGGTCTTCAAAAACCTTGTTGCTTCTCTGATCTGCTAGTGTAATAGGGTGTACTTCATTATGTTGTATTTTAAGATTAGGAAGAAAGACAACTCTGCCTAATTCATGGTTTGATTACTTCCCTTGGACTATTACCCCTAATGCTAATGATAGACCCTTTCTATTCACCATGTTTATTAATTTTGCAGTAACCAACACTGAAAAAGATGCGAGTGTAATTAGAATGTGTGGCTAAGAATACAGTCAGAAGAGCCTTATCCACAATTGGTAGGTTTACCTGTGTTAATGTATCTGTGATGTACATGTATTTGTAATGTATCTGTAATCGTAATGTTTTAATAGTTATATGATATGTGTATAACCTGTATTGAATAACCTTTATATATTGTCATGACCTTGTATTGAGTATTGTTTATATTGTGAATTGCAGGGCTTCGTTAAGACTTGAACGTTGATGATTGTATGTAAACAGATAGTAGAACTGGAACTTGGTGTTTGGTCTTGTTGGGTCCTGAACCTACGTTAACATAGTGGTACCACCACCAGGGTATTATAACCACCCGGTACTTGACACTATTACACAAGTTGTGTTATACAGGCAAGTAAATGGGAGAAAACCCTCTGTATACTTATTTTGTTAGGCACTGTGTATCGTTTACCAATATATTAAAAAAATAACTTAATCTATAATCAGTATGTTAACTTGTTATCATACATGTAGCTGTTGAAAGAGCTTTTAAGCACTGGAGAAATAAATTGTTAGATAGAGTTTGTACCATATCCATATTGACTTTAGATTCTTAAAAAAAACCTTACTACAGTGGAACTCAGTTATATCGAAATCCTCGGGACCTTGAGAATTGTTACGCTATATCCGATTTTCGCTATATCAGTATAACGAAATTTCGTTATATGTGTACGGATATAACGTATTTCGTTATACCATGTATAGCCTGTCGTATAAAAAAATTATTTTGTACTAAACACAAACATACATGTTGTTGGACACTATTTCAATATGAAATACATATCGCATATAGTTAGTGTGAACATGTAATATTATGTTGATTAACAGAATAACATCCTCCCACACTCATGGTTGTGAACAAACGTCATGGAAAAAACCCTTTGGGTTCAGGGAAAAATCAGGGAATTTTGTTGTTCATTTTCTGTGACCACCCTGACCGTTACTCCTGAAATTGTAGTTGAAAATACACAAAAGTCTGATTTAACATGTTTGACTGGGTGTCTAAACTGGTGCACGGGGAAAATTGATAATGAGTTGTATACCTATACTGTACAGTCTACAGAAGAATTGTGGATGATTTTTATCACTGCAACGAAATGAGTAAGGTAGGATTCTGTTTAGGTTATGTAACAGTTTATACTTAGTGATTTTTAAGGTTGGTTGTGAAACAAGTGTCACCAAGTTAGCTATATTATGTTAGCTCTCAAGTTAACAACACCTCATTCCTGATGTTATTCACCGGCATGTCAGCATAAGAGAAGAGAAGCCAGTTTCCCTTAAATGTTGAGTGTCTAGCTAGGGAATTTTTGGTACCATTTTTATTTCGTCTTCGGTATGATGCAACATGAGATCAAACCCAGGACCTACCGGGTACCACACTAGAAGTTGGTGCGTAACCACTATGCTATTAAGGAGGTTGGCAAGTAATTGTCTTGAAAATCCAAAATCTGGCAACAATGAGTTGGATGGAATCCAATGATACCCCTGCAATAAGCAGATAATACTCCATGATAGCTAAAAATTTATATAATTAAAATATAAATATTGCAATACATGGAGGGGGACCAGAAACCAAGGACATGATCTCATAAGTTTAGCATGATTAGAAGGATAAGATGTGTCTTTCCATATTAAAGATCTCATCCTGGTATCTTTTCCTTGTAAAGTGTAAAAGTTGTTTACATGCTTAAATTAAATCATAATTAAAGTGTAACTGACTAGGCCAAACTAAGATAAGATAAACTTTATTTAACATTGATTATAGTTAACATAAGAAACATAAGTTGCAAGCTTATATTCAACATAACAAATAAATCAGATATTTAAATACCGGTATATTATGCAAATAATATTTATATGAAAGTTACATGTAGAGTAGAAATATGTGTCAGCTTCCACAAATAGTGCATTTTTCTGGCTCGCTTCGCTCGTCAAATACATTGAAAATATTCATTATATATACAGAACGAATTTGGACGTCCCGTCCTGTAAATACCCTGTCACGCAATCAATACCGATTTCGCACCTTTTTTGGAAAATCCTAGTTACGATCATGTCCAGCCCCAAGGCTGCCTCCTCGGCTGAAATTCGTGTCTGGGTACGGCACTGAAAATGCACTATTTGTGGAAGCTAACACATATTTCTACTCTGTATGATATTAATGATCGCTTAATTTATTGCAAAAATGCACTATTTATCAGAGCCCACACAAATTCTTTTTCTACACGGTATAAGTAATGTTCATAACTTATTTTGCGAGCGAAGCGAGCCACAAAAAATCACTATTTGTATCAGCAAACACAATTCGTTCTCTACATGAAATTATGAATGATGATAATTCATTTGGCAAGTGATGCGAGCCAGAAAAAACTATTTGTACGAGCCCCCACGAAATTCGTTATCTACATGATATTATTAATGGGTATAAGGTATTTTGCGAAAAAATGCAATATTTGTCAGCACAAACTCGTGTGGTGTGATTAATCCTTAAAGATGCATAATTTGCCCTAGCTCCCATAAACTTGTTCTCTAAATGGTATGATTATTCCTCGCATTATTTACCCGAGCTGTATGCCACATGAATTCGTTCTCTACACAAACTTATGAAGCATTGGTGTTATGTGACAAGCAAAGCGAGTCAGAAAAAATGCACTGTTTCTCCCAGTTGTATGTAATACACACTAAGTTCTCTACATGGTATTTCAAACGAGTAGTTATTCGGCAAGCGAAAAAATGATGATTTCTCTGACACGTATCCTTAAATACGTGATATATTAATTTGGCGAGCGAAGCGAGCCGAAATTATGTAAAAAAAAATAAAAAATTGCACTCCTAACAAAGACCCTTGTTTGGTATTGAAACGGAAAATCAAGAAAATGCAAAGCAAACAAGAGCCCACAGAAGAAAAGATTTATATGCACATGATTATACTCTTATGTGTGTAGCCCACCTCATCATAAAATTGATTGTAAACAGTACCATGTGAGCGTCTAGCTAGGGAAAATTGGCATATTAATTTTTTTTACACACGGAACATTGACCTGGATTTCGGCGATATTTAGGGGAGGTAGTGCCGCTGCCACTTTCTTTCTATGCATAATAAAGAGAAACTGTCCGGTATACTACCATTAAGGCCTCAAGTTGCACTTTGTTTAATTACTTCCATTAAGGAGCAAATCTAGTGCATCAAAACGCACTAGGTATACTACCATTAAGTACTAAATCTAGTGCCTCAAGTCGCACTAGGTATACTACCATTAAGGAGCAAATCTAGTGCATCAAGTCATTCTAGGTATACTACCATTAAGGAGCAAATCTAGTGCCTCAAGTTGCACTAGGTATACTTCCATTAAGGTGTAAATCTAGTGCCTCAAGTTGCACTAGGTATACTACCATTAAGGTGATAAACTAGTGCCTCAAGTCACACTAGGTATACTACCATTAAGGTGCAAATCTAGTGCCTCAAGTTGCAATCTTTGTTTATAACTTGCGACAGCTTGTAATACGTTTTTGTTAAGCAGGCATTTTGTTATAAATAAAAGTTGAAGACAAATTTCCACTAAAAGGTTAGGTGTGCAAATGGCCTCAGTGTAGTTACGGTGCTGATTGCCTCATTGTTTATTACATGCGACAATTTGAGACATTTTATTTTAAATATATTCAGGGATATTTTATTACATGCATATATTAATAACAAAACAAAAATGTTTGGTCCGCAAATTTTAGGCGAGGCCTGCCTCGCCTGGCCTCAGTGTAGTTACAGCGCTGCTTTTAATCACCCTTTTAAGAGATTCCTGGCAATTTACCGGTTGCACAGGCTAGGAAAATTTATGGAGGAGATAGTTATGTATAAAATATACATTAAACACACTCAGAAAAACTAAAAATCATCTCTGAACTTATTACCCTTGTCAACACTAGAATGTCGCGAAAATTGATAATATTACTCATCTTGTTAGCAATATCCGGTGTACGTTATACCGCAGTGAGTATATGTAAGTATTATTATTTGTTGTATTTTTTATCAACAAATAAAAGTAAAAAAGTTTAAAAAAAACAACATTTTTTTGTTTCTCCTGACAATTTTCAAAAAAATTGAATTGGACCAGTTTTGCACTGTGTCATTACAATGAACTATGAAGGCATAATTAGAGGCTGTGTTATACTACTTCAGCATAAATGCGTTGTTTAGTTGTTAGTTCCACGCATTTATTTATTTGTCCCCTACTGGTAAAACCGGAGGGGACTTATGGTTTGCGCTCCGTCAGTCAGTCCGTCACAAAAGTTTGTCCGGAGCATAACTTCAAAACTGAGCAAGCTATGACTTTGAAACTTCACATGTGTATAGATATCAATTAGGAGAAGTGCAGTACACAAGAACCATAACTCTGCCTTACTTAATTTTTGAGTTATTCCCCTTTGTTAATTTTCATACTTAAATTTTGTCGGGAGCATAACTCCATTACCAAAAGAGATATGATTTTGAAACTTTACATGAGGATAGACATTAATGAGGAGAAGTGCAGTGCACAAGAACCATAAATCTTCCTTACTTAATTTTTGAGTTATTCCCCTTTGTTAATTTTCATACTTAAATTTTGTCGGGAGCATAACTCCATTACCAAAAGAGATATGATTTTGAAACTTTACATGAGGATAGATATCAATGAGGAGAAGATATTGTTAACCAATTAATTTGTCACTATATGACTTGTGTTTTGCAATGTTAGCTGGGAACTTTAAATCGCGCTACTTTGTAGTGGCGAATTTGCCGACGATCAGTAAATGCAAAAATTAGTATTTGCAGAATTAAATAAGTCTACAGTATAACAAAATAAGATAAGGAAATTCCTGGAAAAAGCCACATGTTATAAACCCAACCCCCTCCAAAATTCTATCTACCCCTTTTCCCCCTCCCCAAATCCCCCAAAAAAGGCACACCAAGTGACGCACTCACTATACAAAGCGTAAAACAAACAAAAATACTCCGAGGGTAAACACCTTGGAACGGTCTGGTGAGAACTGTAGGAGGCTTAAACTAGTTTAACGGCGCCAACCTTACACTACCCTGTTATAATTGGCTACCGGTAGGGGACTTTCATTGCTTTGCAATAGTCTAGTTGTTTCTATTTCAGCGTATGTTCAAGAAATCGGACGGTGCAGAAGAGCTGGAACACATGCTCATGCCATCCTGTACTACAACAACAGTGACCTGGCTTATATTAGGCAACATGCAAGCAGCATGAAGGACTATTGCAAAACAGAAAATGTAAGAGGGAACTTATAAATGAACACTTTGGATTTAACAAGTTTGATAGGCCAACAATGTGCTGCAATATCTGCAAGTCTGCTCTTGGTTTGGATTGGGATATTTCTCAGCTATCAATCAAATGAACTGAATATGAAAACATTAATTAATTGTTGGCATTCAGATTACCTCTGAATACATTTGAGCCGTTCTCCAGGAAAGCTGGGCTAAGTGACAAAATTATGAAAATCATGATCATAATACATCGTTGGAAAGACAAGACTATTGTGGACCATTTCTGAAAATTTGAATGAATTATTTGACACATTAACAAAGTTATAGACTTTTGAAACTAACCACTTCCGCCTACATTTTAAGTGACGTTTGCATGTTATTATGTTATTTGACGTACCGCTCACAAGGCTTGCATGAATCCAGTATTTGATAAAGTATTGAAGAAAACATTTCTACATCTTGTCACGTTTTAGACTTATATTCTTTTTTTAATATAACATGACAAAATTGTGAATATGTGCTTTTAGAGAAAAGTAGCTGCTAATTGTTCTGTAACCACTGACCCCTTTGTTTTTCTCAATATGGGTAGTTTTTGGAAATGTGTCACCATAGCAACATTGGAAATTATTTTAACATCATTTATGAGAAAACGAAATATAAGAGATAGAACAATATTATCCAACTACTTAAATTCAAATCAGTTATCATGTCTTTTTTCTCATCTTAGGCCTTTTTCTAAATCATGTTTCATAATAACTATTATAATGGCATTAAGCCCGGTTTTCTTGGAGAACGGCTCATTTATATAACTTTTGTCGGGCTGCTGACTTCATTGCCCAATCTCATAATACATATGAAGTTTATGTTTATCAATCCACAAATTCAGTTCACCCTTATTAACCTTTGTGATTGGATTCTTCGTGTATTATTCATTGAATAGATTCGCCGCCCACATATATGATGAAAAGGTCTTACTGACCTCAGGTCAGCCATTAGGTGTACCTCATCTTGGTATGAAGATGGTGTCTTGTGTTTTTGAGACCGTCTTAATACATGCGTTTCTGAGTCAAAGTTTTCCGATATTTCATTCATTCCATGAAAGGATGAGCTCCTTTTTTCATGGATGCTTCTGACACATTTGAACAGGTTCTTTGTTACTCTTACGAGATGCCCCCAGTGTTCACAAACAAGCCGTGCAAACTACTACTGGCAACTTTTTCACTTAATAATGCCAACTGCTGACAAAGAACCTTCAAAATCTCGAGCGCATATTTAGACCTGTTGTTGTGGCACTTCAAAAATACCATCAAGTACTTCAACGTTCTTAGCAAACGATTTCTGTCAGGCACCTTGATAACATCATTCAACTGCATGTATACCAGCCCAAGCTCAACAACAGTTTTGCTATATGCATGTATGGAGTCACAATCACGGTGTTCATCTGCAACTTGTTCAATTCCATCAAGAGATTTCCTACTGCCAATCCATAAACCTTCAACTAAAGGCCTAACTAGTTAACATAGCAACTTGTTGATGTCCTCATCACTCATGTTTGAACTGTCAGCTAGTTGAATATTTGGTTCACTGTCAGTATTCTCTATCTCAAAGTACTCACATGCTGCCTCTACTATATAACCCTTGATGAAGGACACAGCTAATTCCTTGCAGTCATTGTAATAGTGCATTTTTACATCAGAACCATCATCATCTTTTCTCTGTAAACGAATTTTTGGAACAATTCAAATGTAACGGGCTTCAAGTGTTCTAGTCTCCCTACATGTGTCAGTGCTGCGGCACGAAGACGTCTGGCTCCTGAGAATCGTTCTCTAGTGATAACTGGTCTCCACCGATATGTACAGGCTCTGATTGAATTCCAGCACTTGCATGTACAGAGTGCACTAGTGACTCATAATTATCAAGAATGCTTATAACATTCCCATTCTTCTGTTCGTTTTTTACCATTATTGGACGAGGTATTACTTTATTCTTCAATTGAAGATTATGTTCCCCTAGTATATCCTTACTGGCTGCTCTCTTCGCAAACTTTAGCCAAGGAAAGAATTCTGTAAGAGTTCGAGCAACTAGTTGATTCAGATCATTTGTCAAGTAACTCCAATCATCATCTGCCAACAGAAAACTTGAAACAGGTAGTCCCCTCTGAGATCACATTGAGGTGATTCATGGGCGTAGGAGCAGGGGGGGGCCAGGGGGGGCCAGCCCCCCCCAATGTCTGGACAGGGGGGGCCAACATATCTTTTGGCCCCCCCAATAATTCAGACGAAAAATTATAATTACGACCTAATATATCTCGTTATAGGCAATTTGCCTTCAGTTCTTGGTAAAAACGTATCAAAATTTTTTTTTGCTCGCTTCGCTCGCAAAGTAACTTCCTTATATTCAAAAACGTCATCACCCATTGTTTACAAAAATACACTTGTGCCATAAATTGTACTCTTAACGTCCCCCAACCCTTCTATATGTCTATGGGACATTGTCATTATATATAAAGCCTTTGAAACAAACGTTTTCACCTTAAGCTTCAATCTTAAAATCTAGCAATTTAAATTTTATGCAAGCACTTAATTGAGTTTTTTGTAAGATGTTAAATTCCCTCTATTAAGGTCGATCCTTTTAGAATGCCAAATAAGGTATCTCAGAACGCATAGAATGCACTAGATTGATCCATAGTTTAGAAAAATTTCCGGAGGGTTATGTCCCCGGACCCGTGTATACTTCCAGTTACGACGAAATTACTTAACCAAATGACACAGAACCATAAACTCACAGTTAGTATATACGAGGGGTGTTCCAGAAATAATAGGACTTTTCTCATAATTTTTTACTCAACGCTTACATTTTAATGAAAATTGTCTCATATGCTTAACAATGTTTGCTCTATCTACTGGTAGTAACATACATTATTTGTTGCTGATGATGCTCCTACAATGCGTTTTCATAGAAACCATGTAACGTCAAGGCGGGTCACACTATTATTTGTCATTACTATCCTTATTAAAAATGTGAATATCTCAATAACCACTAGATAAATATTAACGCCTAATTGTATGTCATTACATGGATGACTTTGACATACGCATGCAAACTTTCGAAGAAATCGGTCTATATTTGTTACCATAAGTCAGTAATCATGGGTATGCATCTAAGCGCGTAATGGATGAAAATGACGTCAACGCCAATAAACAGAAACCGCGCGATTGTCAAATAATGGCATACATTTGGAAAACCAACAGTGCATACCAATGAAATAATGAAATGCATGTAATGTAGTGGCATTAAGCAGCCACTTGTGTTCTGTTGGCTCAAATTGTTAACATTTCGCTGATTTATAAACTTACAAATAAGCACAGGTGAGGTCATTGAGCATTAAGTTGACGTTAATAGCCCTGTTTGTACCCTGTTAGACGCTCCAAGGTTTGAGCAATTTCTAACATCATTGCAAGACATTTTTTGTGAACAGGGTTACGGAAACACATTTAAACAATCAGGACAGTATTATTAGATCTGTTTAGAAAGTCAGGATGACTATAAATAAAATTATTACATGTTTTTTATGTTAAAATACTGTGCTCGAAATGCGACGTCATAATAACGTCACAGTGCGACCCGCCTCCTTGATACATATCATATTTAATGTTTAATATATTTCTTATTTTTCATTCAATTTCTTAGATATTTCGAATGTTTGTCAGTGAAAGATCAAAATTTAATTATATACCATTAGTTTTCTTAATTTCTGATTTGCCTTGCTGCTAAGAAAAAAGTCCTATTAATTGTGGAACACCCCATGTAGATATAGGAGTGTTTTGGACGTTTAAGAGTACAGTTTGTGTCTAGAACAGTTTTGTACAAATATTGCGTGTTGATTAATTGATGTAAGGAATTAACTATGCGAGCGTAGCGAGCAAAAAATTTTTTTACCCCAAGTTGCCAAATGTTTGCCCCCCCCCCCCCCCCCAATGTTGAAGACGCTCCTACGCCCATGTGATTGGTCTAATACTGAACAGATTGGATGCCGGGAACCAGAATATCGGGACATTTGGTACGTAGTCTGGTTCCTTGTCGTATTATAGCAAAACTGAAATTAAGATACTATTTTTAACTGCTGACATAATATGGCCCAAGCTATGATTTCCACTCGTGTGCAAGCTTTTGTCAAGGTTCAATCAGCCCGTATACGGACTGATATACAGTCCGATTATATTAAATGACTCCTGATATTGTAGACAATAGTCATACCTACAGTTCAGTGTTCAATGATGTATCAAACATATCTGTAACCTAGATAAAACTGAAAATGTTACTGTTTAAATGTTGACATAATATGGCTCATGTTATGATTTCAGCTCGTGTGCAAGCTTTTGTCAAAGGCCAATCAGCCCGTACGGACGGATAGACAGTCAGATTTTATTAAACGACCCTCATAGTGTAGAAAATTGCCATACCAACAGTTCTTAATTCATCGATGTATCAAAGATATCTGTAACTTAATTAAAACTGAAAATATTCAATGTTTAATAGTTGGACATATGGCTAATTTAATTATTTTATCGCATGCCCAAGGTTTTGTCAATGGTCTATCAGCCAGTACGGATGGATAGGCAGTCAGGTTTTATTAAATGGCCCCTCATATTGTAGGCTATGGTCATACCTACCCAACGATGTATCAACCATATCTGTAATGTAGTTAAAACTGAAGATATTATTCTTAACTGTTGACATTATATGGACCATGCTATGATTTCAACTCGCGCGCAAGCTTTTATCAAGGTTCAATCAGCCCGTACGGACGGATAGACTGTCCGATTTTATTAAATGATCCCTCATATTGTAGACAATAGTCATACCTACTAGTTCAGTATGCAATGATGTATCAAACATATCTGTAACTTAGTGAAAACTGAAGATGTTACTGTTTAAATGTTGACATAATACGGCACATTTTATGATTTCAGCTCGTGTGCAAGCTTTTGTCAAAGGTCCATCAGCCCATACGGACGGATAGAAAGTCAGAGTTTATTAAATGACCCCTCATATTGTAGACAATGGTCATATCTACAGCTCTTAATGCATTGATGTATCAAAGATATCTGTAACTTAATTAAAACTGAAAACATTCAATGTTTAATAGTTGGACATATGGCTAATTTAATTATTTGAGCTCATGTCCAAGCTTTTGCCACTGGTCTAACAGCTCGAACGGACGGATAAACAGTCAGATTTTATTAAATGACCCCTCATACTGTAAACACTGGTCGTACCTACCCAACGAAAAACCATATCTGTAACGTAGTCAAAACTGAAGATATTATTTTAACTATTGACATAAGATGGCCCATGCTATGATTTCAACTCACGCGCAAGCTATGGTTTACGACGTTATCCTATGTTTTCGCTCGAAAATATGGGTTAACATTCGTAAAACCTGGTTTTACGTTCGTAAAACCTATTTATCGACCGTAAAACCTAGTTTTACGCCCGTGAACATGGGTTTACGAAATTATTGGACATTTGGCTTGCCATATACGTCTGTTATGATGTGCATTTTACATTTCATGTAGTAGATAATAAAATCATAGGCAAGTCCATTCAATTCAGAAAATACTCAGTGGTAAATTATACACGAAAACGTTGAGTAACAAATTTGAGTGGGCGATTGGTGTACTGAAGTGGGTAAGATACAGAAATAGTAAAAAGTTGAAAGTTTTAGCCACACATCAGGCCTTGATCTCCCGAATATTCTCAAGTAGAAATCTCATCTGAAATTGAGATATTGCTAAAATTGGGAGTCGTAATTACAGATAAATCTGAAGTTTCTGCTCTTGAAATTTTACTTCATACAATCAGAATATTATTTCACTCAAGTGACCTTATTTTGAGCCCAGCATTATATTAAAATTAAGATAAAAACAGTACCACTATTTGATATGAGATTTTGCTCAGATTCATAATTGAAATGCCTCGGTTGATCGGGGTCAGGTATGTTGTTTATAAGAGGGGTTTTTTTTTTAAAAGGAAAATTTTATTATAATAGCACATATACATAATTACAAACAAGCTCTGTGGCTTTTTGAAAGATTAATTTAACATTTTGATATTGAACTACTCTAGTTACTGAAAAGAAAAGAATATTTTAATGGAGTGAATGGTATTTTTAAAGTTCATCTAAAACACATGTGTCATATAACAATTTAGAAATTGTACGTACATAAATTATATATATATACATATTATACATATTATACATTAATTATACATATATATATATATACGGAATTGGCTGTTAAATAGTATTATGGTATATATAGTACGTATACTGTTTAAGCCAATCACATCATTGAGTTAGTCTAGCTGTATTATGAAATCGAAAGCGAAAGTAGACTAGAATAACTCGATGTGTGGTTATAAGTTTAATGAAGAAATCAATATCTTAATGCTTAAAATATTAAGCATCAAAATTGATACAAGTAATAAAGATAGAAGTAAGTGAATGTCAAAAGTGTGGTTAAACTAAGGGAAGGTGTTTGTTAAATAGTGTTATGAAGTGATCTTTGACTTTTTGCTGTTTGAGGTACATAGCCAAAGTATTGTATTCATATGTAAAGATATTGTATAGGTTGTTTGTTTTGGTCCAATTGTCACTCAGAAAATAAGCTTTGCTGATGCAGAAACCTATTAGCGATAGTATTTGATTCATATAGAAATATTTGGCGTTGCTTATTTTGTATCCTATAACTATATGTTTAAGGGTTCGTATGTTTGTGTTTATACCACATATATTGAAGACAGTTTGGATCTCAATCCGTAGTTTATTAGTTTGTGGACATTCAATAAACAGATGGTTATATGTTTCGGTAACGTCGCATACATGGCATTTATCCGTTTCAGATATTTTCCATCTGTGTCTTAGTTCATTTGAAGTAAATATATTTTGAAGAATTCTATACTTAAATTGTTTAACTCTATTATCTGGAATGACATGTATAAAGGAATATACTTTAGACCAGTCAATATGTAAATTTAGTACAGCTTCCCAATGATTATGCGTGTATGGTTTAGTGAATTTAGATGTGATGAGGTATTTATATATGTTGTTGCTTTTAGTATTTTCAAGTTTTAAATTATTTATTTTTATTTCAAGAGAGGTATTTACTAGAGTTCGTCTTGAATCTGTGGTTTTTAGGCATTGTTTCCAATATTAAGGAATTGATTGTAAAAGTTTGCTGTATTCCGATATCCAGTTGCGTGTGTTTATAAGTTTATCGCGAATTGTTTGTGAGTTTATATTACCGTTTTCGTCGAGCAGGTCATTAATAAAAAGAATGTTAGAGTTTATCCAGTTTGGGAATACGAGACTTTTACCATTATATTTTATATGTTTGTTTCCCCATATTATTTCTTTGCGTATTTCTCGGAAATGTGTGATTTCTTGATTATGTTTGTTGTTTAATTCTAACCATACATTTACAATGTCTTCATAGAATTTTGGTAACTTTAAATCTAGTAACTTTTTGTTGTTTAAATTCATGTGGAATAGCAGAAAATTTGCACCGTACGGTTTAAAATACACATTTGGTATCAATTTCCATTTCGCTGTGTTGTTTTTATCACACAGACCTTGTATCCATTTTATTTTTAATGATTTTATATATGACTGAATATCTTTCATTTCCAACCCACCGAGTCGTTTATCACCGATGATTGTCGTTCATTTAATTTTATCTCTTTTACCGTTCCACAGGAAGTTGTAGAACATAGTTTCGATTTGTTTTATAACATTATCTGGAATGAGTAAGGAGTGGAAAAGATATGTAAACTTTGGTAGCAGAAGTGATTTTAAGACTTGTATTTTACCAAAATAAGTAAGATTTCTTTTGTTCCAGTTATTAATTGACGTTTTGCATGATTCTATTTTTTCGTTCCATTTCAGTTTATTACATGCAGTTTGATCTGTTCCAAAGTAAACGCCTAATGCTTTAATAAGTTTATTTTGCCATTGTATTCCACCGGGAGAACGATTGCAGTTTTTAAGAGAGCCTATCCAGAGACCTATTGTTTTGTTCTTATTCAATTGTAGCCCTGATAATTTGCCGAACTTGTCGATAATTGTAAAAGTATGATTAATTTCTTGTTCGGATTTTACGAATAAAGTTGTGTCGTCAGCTAGCTGAGAGATTTTTATATTATCTATTTCATTTAACAATAATTAATTTGTCAAACATTTACACGTTCCGCAAACAAAACTGTTATTAAAATTGAACAAGCGCGATACACCTGCTTTAATATACAATTCGCACCTTATAATAATGAAAATACACTGTATTAATATGCATGCATATAGATGTAAACACTTTGTTTACAAATATCTAATTTTGAATACTATTTCATACATGTCGCAGTCTTTTTATTATTTTACTGAACCAACACAACACGTTCATTTGTACATCTTGCAAAGCAATTGGGTCAACGTTGGGTTATTTCTTTTCGCTAATTGACTTTCATGACGAAGTTCCTTCCTTTGTAAAAATTGTATATTTCAGGAGTTTAATTCGCGGGGTTTAGATTTGCGCATTCGATGTTGACCACGAATATAGCGAAAATTAAACACCCGCGAATAATACCTGCTATACAGTAATAAATAAACAAATGAGTATCAATAAATGCCGAAACGTTATTAAATATGAGTATGAACCATACTAGTGTGTAATAAATGTTCAATTCATGGTTTTCTGGATAATTGTTATTTGTCAGCAATCTCCTTCAGCAATAGTGTCTGACGATCTTGATATTTAATGGAGATCTGTTGAAGTTGTTGGACTAACACACAAATTGAGAGGGTACATGCTCAAAGATGTTAACATATATGCACTAGTTCACGCAGCTGGTTGTTACCACTAATTGTGTGTGTGTCAGCATGTGCTTTGGTTAAGTTTATTGTCAGAGTCATCTTTCACCATCCCAAGTGAGTCCATCCTGACCATGGCTGGTAACTCTGTGACCTTATATATTTGGAGTTATCTGCCCTTGATACTCTATAAAGTTCACAAATAGATGAGCAAGGGTAGTATCAAGTACCAGAAAGTCGAGCGTCCAGCACTTCTATGCAGTGTTCTTGTTGAACCGAATTCAGTCCTTGATCCATTTAGTCACTGCATCATCAAGGTCATCCATAATCAGTTACTGTCCAACTAGAGTCATCAAAGGGAGACATCATGTTGATCATTTTCTCCAACACATGTATGCTGGGAATAATCTTGACGAAAACATCTACAAAACAATGCATAAAATTCATTTGTTCAAAATTGAGTATGCCTACATACGGTACAACCTTTTGAAGTTTCATATGTTGACCATTATTTAGAAGTTGTCGCTCAACAAGGGTTGAATTTATTGACGAAATTTTGAAGGACTTATGTACAAGGGTCAGTCAAGAAAAACTGAGAGTAGGTGAATAACAATTAGAAGAATAAGCGTTCGTATATTGTCTATAAAATAGATACATTATCGTGAAATATGATATCTCATCGATGTTATGGCAAATATAATTTTTGGGTATGAAAGTTTGATTCTTGTTGCCAGGCAATGGAAGAAGACAACTCAAAGGCATGTGTTCGAGCTATCTACAGAACACAATTGTTGGTTGCTATGGAAACAAAAGTTATATCGAACATTTTCAAACTTATTTTTTATTTTGTAATACATTAATCTATCAGATAAACTTATTTATGGTTGATTTTTTCCTCCAATATAGAAAATATACTTGATGGAACTATTAATTGACACTTTATTTTTTGGTATTGAGACCAAAATTTTACCCGCCTAAAAAGAACGCATGATGTTTTTCAAAAGCGAAGTTATATTTTTTATTTCTATAACGGTACAAAATAAACATGTTACTTGTACTACATTACGCTATATAAAATTGAAATAAACGTTCGAATTGACTACACAATCAGTCTGCCAGTCGCTGGCGCGAACGCATACCCTTAAGTGATGTGCTTTGTTTGCTTAGCAACTTTATTTATAAGCCTATGTCCGATAAGGGAATTCATCAGAATATCTGTAATGGATAATAATTGACAATAATTGGAAGAAATTTATAATTGTATATACATTTGAAGGCTTAATTTAACAACTCTCAGTTTTTCTTGACTGACCCTCGTATTTCTTAGAGGGGTATTTGCTTTCGAGAGGTTGTACTATACACATTATTAATATTACCTGACCTAGATGTTACAGCTATAAATTGAGGGATTATATCCTGGATCATAGGCCCTAAAGTGCTATTGCATTGAGGGATAACAATGCATGATCTCTCAAATAGATACATACCAGTTCAAATATAAATATGACTAATGTGAATCTTTATTGAAAACATTTAGCGCTCTTGAGCACAAATCGCATGAACACATACATGTATACAAAAGTGGCGACTATGAGTCTTGCTCACCACAAGAAGGCTCAACAATAGTTGCAATGCTCAGGGTTCATATAGGCCTTGAAAAGACCTTGAATATTTGGTTTCAACCTTGAAATGCACTTGCTACCTTGAAACAATGACAAAATGGTACTTGAATTGCATTAAAAACCCTTGGAATTTGACAAACAGTCTTAAATATGTGTATTCATGTTCTCAAGACGATGCATAATGTGGGAAAAAAATGAAAGAGAAACACTTTGTTTCATCGTAAATTGAAAGTGATAATATAAATCGTCAATGACGTACTTGTAAATGAAAGTGGCTTTATGAATTCCATTCATGTAGGTCAATAATTTAGACCAATACGTATAACAACACAGATAACATAACATAGTCGGATGCAAAATAACTCTGTCAACTAAGTAGCATGTCCCTAACTTATAGGCATTAATACAAATCAACATGCACCATATAATATATTACAGCAAAATAGTAAACTAGCATCTATATATATTGATGGCTTAGAATTAGAAGGTCGTAAGTGCCACTTACGACCTTTTAAGATTCATACATATTTAGAATAAGCATCACAAGGCGTGCCACTTACGACCTTTTAAGATTCATACATATTTAGAATAAGCATCACAAGGTGCTTCTTATGAGCCCATTTTCATAAAAATCTGAAATTGTCATGTTGACCAAAATGAAGTTTTAAAAACGTGTTTTCCAATAGGTTAAGACTAAATTACAGACAGTTTTCTCTTGTTTTCTCAATATATCGATTTGGTAGTTA
Organism: Spisula subtruncata; assembly: GCA_963678985.1. Lineage (NCBI taxonomy): Eukaryota > Metazoa > Mollusca > Bivalvia > Venerida > Mactridae > Spisula > Spisula subtruncata. The sequence goes on from OY787662.1 coordinate 27,046,584, forward strand.
TGACCTTCTTGTTCTAAGCCATTAATATATATAGAATCTAGCAGACTTTGAACATATACGAGGGTTGTTCATTTAATTCCCGGACGATCGCCATTGCGCTAGATTGGAACACACGATTGTAGTAAAATTTCGTTTCATAAGACTTAGTTACCAACTGGGTTATTTGACAAAACATGAAATAATTTTATCCAACCGAACACAAACTATGGTTACTATAGTAACCCCACAAAGGACTACCCGGCCCAACCCAAATTTGTAGTGGTATGTAGAGTGTAAATTTGGTAGGGGTCGTGGTATTATCGCATATTTTAAGCAGAAAACGTCAGACAACACTATGTAGGCATCTAGGTCGTGTAATATAACATTTGATGTCAATTTTATATAACATTTTACGTCATAATGACAAAGAGCATGCTGCTGTGAATATCGCAATAAACTAGAATTTTTTAAGGGAAAACGGGTAGTGAAATAATTTTATGAAAATGTTGGCCGTACACCTGTAAAACGCAAGTCTCTCTTATAGAAAAACCCTTTACACGATTTTCATAAATGCAGACCGTTGTTTATATATGAAATAAACCATTCTACGATGACATGGCATCACCACATGATGATCAAAGGCCGTGCAACCCTAACATCATCAACAGAAAAATATGTACATTCAAGGCTTGTTGGGCGGTAGACACGAATAGAATAATAACTGCCGTATAAATTGCAGTTACTTGCGATTTAACCGTAGTTATAACAAATTACATCATTGCTGAACTCTTAACACGGCGAACATGTGTGTTCGGGCATTTTCTTGACCCTTAAATAATGATTAAATGATGCAAAAAGTAGCGTTTCAGATGCGAAAACGGCGTAACGTCGCCATTTTTGACGTCGACTTGGGCCGACTAACGTTACATGAACTTACTAAAACGCTGATATTATGAAAACCCTTTATTGTCTCAAGTTGAAATTTTGTATGTGAATAAAGGAATGATCTGAATGTACTTGTGTGCGTTTTCATTAATAGCCGTTCAATGAGTTTTTAGCAATATCGATCGTCCGGGAATTAAATGAACAACCCACGTAATGTAACAGTACGGTGTCCTCGATTTGGTAATGTGAAATCCAAACCCATCAGTGCACTCAACTGTTGCAACAAACCAAAAAAGTGATAGCAGATAACAAGGTATAATGTGAGTACATCACAGCACCCAAGTAATCTGGCCCGGTGATTATAAACATTGGAGTACGTACTCATTGCTCCTACTCATACTCTGTACTCCAATTGGAGCATTTCTTAGTTACAATAACTGATGTAGCTTCCTTATTACTGAATGGAAACATATGAAATAGGGGTTCATTTTCTTAATTTGATCATTTACTACAAGTTGGTGTTGGTTTTAAAGCAAAATTCTAAAAAAAGCCGTTTTCAAGTTTGAGCATGTTGATATATTAACAACAAATCATTCAATACCTAATGGACAGAATTCTCCGACAGCTGCAATACCATATAACCGGCCATTACCACCAACCGGAAGTGTCAATGGTTCGTCACTTTCATAGCCATCACAACTAACACTTGGAACGCCATTGCTAAAAATAAACGGTATTTGTAAATACATGTATTGGAAAGTCATTCAAACAGAATTTCAATTGACATTACTAGTATACGCCAGAGCAGAGCAGAAATTTCGTGGTTTTAGTTAACAAGAGGGCCTGAATGGCCCTAGGTCGCTCACCTGTTGCACATTGGTTGAAGTATCAGTTCAACCTACATTCTGACCATATTTCATGAAGATTGGATCAAACAGTGACCCCTGGAGTGAACACAATGTTTTTCTAAGATTTGACCTAGTGACCTAGTTTTTGACCCCACATGACCCAGTTTCAAACTTGGCCTAGATTTCATACAGAACAACATTCTGACCAAGTTTCATGATGATTGGATCAAAACCACGACATCTGGAGTGAACACAAGGTTTTTCTAAGATTTGATCTAGTGACCTAGTTTTTTACCCCACATGACCCAGTTTCAAACTTGGTCTAGATTCCATAGAGAACAACATTCTGACCAAGTTTCATGAAGATACGATCAAAATTGTGACCTCTGGTGTGAACACTAGGTTTTTCTAAGATTTGACCTAGTGACCTAGTTTTTGACCCCACATGACCAAGTTTTAAACTTGGTCTAAAGGTTCATGGAGAACATCATTCTGACCAAGTTTCATGAAGATTGGATCAAATTGATGACATCTAGAGTGAACACAAGGTTTTTCTAAGATTTGACCCAGTGACCTTGTTGTTGACCTCACATGATCTAGTTTCAAACTTGGCCTAGATTTTATAGAGAACAACATTCTGACCAAGTTGCATGAAGATTGGATCAAAATGGTGACCTCTAGAGTGTACACAAGGTTTTCTAAGATTTGACCTAGTGACCTATTTTTTGACCCAGCATGACCCAGTTTCGAACTTGGCCTAGATTTCATAGAGAACAACATTCAGACCAAGTTTCATGAAGATTGGATCAAATTGGTGACATCTAGGGTGTACACAGGGTTTTATAAGATTTGACCTAGTGACCTAGTTTTTGGCCCCACATGACCCAGTTTCGAACTTGTCCTAGATTTCATAAAGAACAACATTCTGACCAAGTTTCATGAAGATTGGAACAAATTGATGACATCTAGAGTGTACACAAGATTTTTCTAAGATTTGACCTAGTGACCTAGTTTTTGACCCCACATGACCCAGTTTGGAACTTGGCCTAGATTTCATAAAGAACAACATTCTGATCAAGTTTCATGAAGATTGGATCAAAACTGTTGCCTCAAGAGTGTACACAAGCCAATTGTTGACAGACGACGACGGACGGACGACAGACGAAGAGTGATCACAAAAGCTCACCTTGTCACTATGTGACAGGTGAGCTAAAAAGACAATTTCGTTGGGACTTGAATTCGTGAATTTGTACTACATGTACATAGCCGATGAATTTGAACTACATGCACATAGCCGATGAATTTGTACTACATATACATAGCCGATGAATTTGAACTACATGCACATAGCCGATGAATTTGTACTACGTGTACATATCCGATGAATTTGTACTACATGCACATAACCGATGAATTTGTACTACATGTACATAGCCGATGAATTTGTACTACATGTACATAGCCGATGAATTTGTACTACGTGTACATAGCCGATGAATTTGTACTACGTGTACATAGCCGATGAATTTGTACTACGTGTACACAGCCGATGAATTTGTACTACATGTACACAGCCGATGAATTTGTACTACATATACATAGCCGATGAATTTGTACTACATGTACACAGCCGATGAATTTGTACTACATGTACATAGCCGATGAATTTGTACTACATGTACATAGCCGATGAATTCGTAATACATGTACATAGCCGATGAATTTGTACTACATGTACATAGCCGATGAATTCGTAATACATGTACATAGCCGATGAATTTGTACTACATGTACATAGCCGATGAATTTGTACTACATGTACATAGCCGATGAATTTGTACTACATGTACATAGCCGATGAATTTGTACTACATGTACATAGCCGATGAATTTGTAATACATGTACATAGCCGATGAATTTGTACTACATGTACATATTAGATGAATTTGTACTACATGTACATAGCCGATGAATTTGTACTACGTGTACATAGCCGATGAATTTGTACTACATGTACACAGCCGATGAATTTGTACTACATATACATAGCCGATGAATTTGTACTACATATACATAGCCGATGAATTTGTACTACATGTACATAGCCGATGAATTTGTACTACATGTACATATTAGATGAATTTGTACTACATGTACATAGCCGATGAATTTGTACTACATGTATATAGCCGATGAATTTGTACTACATGTACACAGTGCTCACATAGCTGATGAATTATATTTCATTTTTCTGGCTCGATTCGCTCGCTAAAGAACCACGAATGTTATCATGTACAGAACAAATTTGTGTGAGTTCCCACATATATTGCTTCTCTCACAAAATAACTATGCAAAGAGCGAGTTTGTGAGGGCTCCGACAAATAGAGCTCGTTCTCTCGCCAAACGATTTAGGTTGATTCATGATATCATGAGCTCCCACAAATATTGCATTTTTCTTGCTCGCTTTGTTCGCCAAATGCCTTATGAGCATTAATTTATAATGTAAAGAAACAATTTGTACGTCCTCTCATCTATACATCCTGTCAATTCCCGATTTAGGTCACCCTGGGGGTGATTGTAGCCACGATAATACTCAAGACTGCCTCAACTAAAATTCGTGTCTGGGTACGGCACTGAAAACACATGTTTTCTCACTGTTTTATATTTTGATCTAAGGCCTCTTCCTGGAAATACGTCCATGTGATACATCTGTCCAGTAAACGCTCTGATCAACACAGTCTGAGGCAACGGCAACAGCTAGTTCATCTAAAAAAAAATAACTGTCAAGATGATATTTTCACAGACTGGAGGGATTTATTGGACTGATCAGGCAGTGTGGTCCACAGGTAACTGTATCATTGATAGGGCTGTAACGGTATACTGCGGTACACGAAAGACCGCAGACTTCAGTCCCACACATTTCACGGTACAAGAGTTGCAAATTTCGGTACGGTTCGGTATAAGCTTTTTTATGAGCAAAATGATATTCAGAGAACGTAAATGTCTGAAAGTCCTCTAATTATGTATAATTACCATGCATCACTCGTTTTAATGTATTTAGATATATGCCTCATATTGTCGGAATTCATTTAAAACAGTTCATAGAAACATAATAATTGCTGTTATAGAATCAACAAATCCATTGTCACATAAAAATTGTAGTATTTAAGCTGCTGTTAGGAATATTGTATCATACCGAAATATACCGAACCGTTAGAAAAAATGACGGTACGTATCATATCGTGATGTGAGCGTACTGTTACAGCCTTAATCATTGATAAAGACAATTTGATAATAAAAAAAATAGTGTACCATTTATATTTTTCTATATAAAAAAGATTTTGTTGGTTTTTTTTTTTCGTTTTCAACAATACAGTTACCTGTGGTCTGGTCGTCTATATAATGCCAGGGATTGATTGAGTTACATTTGAGAAAAAGGTAATACTGTGTGATAATTTCAATTTGGAATCTCGAAAATCAATTCCTAACTAGAGCTATCACAGGAGTGATGAATCATACCCCCGCAGCACAGCCTTGACACAGGAATATTATTTAAAATTGTAGTCTAAACAACACATTTGATGTAAATCTGCTGCTATACAGATTGAAAAACACCATGAATCATATTGAAGGCTAATGTGAAAATTGATGAAGAAAAAAAATAAGTAAAACATTAGGACCAATGACAAAGTTACAGAGCGGACACTATTTGCCTGACTATATAACCTTTAACCTGTAAGTGTGACATTGGCCTTTGAGATAGGGACCTGGGTTTTACGCATGGCACACCGTCTTGATGTGGTGAACATTTGTACCAAGCAATTTTAAAATCCAGTAAGAAATGACAAAGTTACAGAGCGGACACGGTTTGCATGACTATATAACCTTTGACCTGTAAGTGTGACCTTGACCTTTGATATAGGGACCTGGGTCTTGCGCATGACACACCGTCTTGATGTGGTGAACATTTGTACCAAGCAATTTTAAAATCCAGTAAGAAATGACAAAGTTATAGAGCAGACACGGTTTGCATGACTATATAACCCTTTGACCTGTAAGTGTGACCTTGACCTTTGAGGTAGGGACCTGGGTCTTGCGCATGACACACCGTCTTGATGTGGTGAACATTTTTACCAAGCAATTTTAAAATCCAGTAAGAAATGACGAAGTTTACAGAGCGGACAGGATTTGCATGACTATATAACCTTTGACCTGTAAGTGTGACCTTGACCTTTGAGATAGGGACCTGGGTCTTGCGCATGACACACCGTCTTAATGTAATGAACATTTGTACCAAGCAATTTTAAAATCCAGTAAGAAATGACAAAGTTACTGAGCGGACACGGTTTGCATGACTATATAACCTTTGACCTGTAAGTGTGACCTTGACCTTTGAGGTAGGGACCTGGGTCTTGCGCATGACACACCGTCTTGATGTGGTGAACATTTGTACCAGGCAATTTTAAAATCCAGTAAGAAATGACAAAGTTACAAAGCGGACACGATGCTAACATACCGACAGACCAACAGACCGACAGACCAACATGGTGACTCCAGTATACCCCCTTCAAACTTTGTTTGCGGGGGTATAAAATATGCGCACTTTTATAATTGTGACAACAGGAATTGCGAACGTATACAGTATAGAAAAATAATATAAAAAAACGAATAGTGCTACAAGAGAAAGTCTGGTTCCCTGTCTTACTAAAGTATTTCTAGTTCAAGAAAAAAGAAAAGAGAAAATAAGTCGAACACACAATCAAGGTGTGTCGGGTTTCATTCTTTTATTATAAACCAACGTTTCGGCTATACAATAGCCTTCATCAGGGTACAAATATATAAACATAATTCACCGAAGTAAGATTTTGAGGTGCTTTTTCAGTATTGTTGATGTCACGTGATTAGATCTATTTTTAGAAGTATAGTCGATGAGGTACTTTTTAGTGTCATATATATCATATTTACATGTACATTTTGAAGTATTATTAAAAATAAATTTTATTTAGATGGTTATTTTGAACTTATATGCTGGTTTTGAAAGTATGATAAGAGTGTCATCAGTTTTTTGTTTTCTTCTGTATTGTTTCTTCGTTGCATTAGTTTCGAAGGGCTTGGATGGATTCGTCTATCTTTTGTTTGAGTATAAAATGATTTAGTTTGCAAGTTAGTACTGTATCCTTCTGCGTATCTGACGTCTTTGTGTATAAGATTCGTTTCAAGTTTTCCATGCTTGTCTGTTTATGGTTACATAAAGTATTTCTAGTTAACGTAATGATCTAGGGAGGTAATCCAGACTAACAAGGAGAGAGAAAGTTTTGCTCATTGTTACCTAGCGGACATGATCAAATCGCTATTTCGCTGACTTAGAATGCGAAGGTCGACCCTAATAAGACTGATGCATATTCAAAATCAGCATCACAAGGTGCTTCTTATGAGCCTTTTGTCATGAAAATCTGAACTTGTCATGTTGACCAAACTGAAGTTGAAACAGCTTGTTTTACCATATTGAGTAATTTTCTGACAGTGTTGTCGTGTTTTCTCAACATACAGATTTTGTACTTAGACCTCCTCATTCTTAGCCAGCGATTAATAGATACAGACAAAACGCCCAATCGGAACACCAAGGCGTTTATCTAACAAAAGTATTTTTCAGTTACTGAAATGCCCGAGTAGTTGACAAACGCCTTGTAGTAGTTAGTTCCCCTTGATCTAAGTAACCACAGTCATCAGCTACAAAACCTCCCTCCCCACGAATGGTTGTTCCGAATTTATTATACTGCTGGTTTATGCTTGAGGTGAGTGAGTGCAACACATTAAGCTTATAGCGATACCTACCAGGAACATTATACAGGACTCATGACCCATCTGTATCCTCGCCATTCTGTTTATACACCACTTTATGAATAGAATAGCCACGTGAAAATAGCAGATAATTCATCTCGTCTGAAACTGCTGAAAAGATTTCAACAATAAATGATTGTCACATTGTCAGTCATGTGTTTCCAGTTTAACAAGCTAATAGACTGTAAACATATAATTTATTTAAACAAGACTGCCTTCAATAAACGTTTATGCCCCCATGGAAGCCATGTTAATGAGTCTAAGTCCAAAATTAGGTGAAGGTGAAATTCATAATGGAGTCAGGTGATACAGGCATGAGGAGAGTGGTCATATACAACATTCATGCAAGTTTGAAAGCTTTGTAGCAAGCCATATTAATGCTAAAAGAAACGGTCAATTTGGGTTAACCAGGCCGGACAGGTGAATCACTATATGCCTCCCGATCTATCGATACTTGCTTGTGTATGGGAACATTTGTTCTCTAGAGCAGAATCATTACTCTATAAAGTTGTTATCTTAAATGGTTTGCAAGATATTAATTGCTCTAGACAAAAAATTATAATGAAAATACTTAAGGGGTGATAATTAAAAATGTAAGACTGACAGAGTTATCGTTCTTGGTCACTGCACTTATCCAAGTTGCCATCTATTAATATACTAAGTAATAAGTCAATATCACAAATAATTTTCATGTTATGCTTCGGACAAAATTTGCGACGGGCGGATGGGGACGGACGAACAGACGTACGGACGGAGACTATTACCATATCCCTGCCAAATTATTTTCAGCGTGGATAATTAAAAATGGCCGCCATTTATAAAATGGCTGACATGGTTAAAATTAGATATAATTGGACACTTTAGATATGTATTTCAATCAGAAGCAGTATTATTTTATTATCAAACACACAACACAACATAACATTATCTGCCTGGCTATTGGTTCATAAGTTCAGTTTGGTTCCTCTTTAATAGTATCAGAACAACGAACAGTACAAGTGAACAGACGTAGGGCTGTAACGGTACGCTCACCTCACGATATGATACGTACCGTCAATTTTTCTTACGGTTCGGTATATTTCGGTATGATACAATGTTCTCTAGCAGCAGCTTAAATACTACAATTTTTAAGAGACAATGAAGTTGTTGATTCTATAACAGCAATTATTATATATGTGGCTATCAACTATTTTAAACGATTTTCGACAATATGAAGCATATCTTAATACAACGAAAACGAATTATGTGTGGTAACTAAACATAACCAGAGGGCTTTCTTTCTCTGAATATTATTTTGCTCATAAAAAAGTTTATACCGAACTGTACCGAAATTTGCAACCGTGTGGGACTGAAGTCCGCAGTGTTTCGTGTACCGCGGTATACCGTTACAGCCCTAGTGAACAGTGAACTTTTGGCATGCGTCTACGTAGCTCAGTGGTTAGTGCCCTTGATGTCTAATCTTGTGGCTCAGGTTCAAATCCCGATGGAGGCAATACTGTCATATTCAGCATAAAGCTGACTGGCAACTAAAGGCTATGTTCGGCATTAAAAAAAAAAAACAGGAAAAATATGTGCAGCAGCACGTTACTTATAATATTTTATACTGAAACAATATAGTAGTATGTTGGCGAACATAGGGGCGAATACTTTTAAAAGGAATTTAACCATACGTCACAATCTGACGTTTGTATACTGACCTCTGCAATATGTACCCTGGAATCCACTGTTACATTCACACATGTACGTATCAACATTCATCTGACAAGAGGCATTGGGGTCACATTATCTAGGATCACCGTGACAATCCACAGCTGAAACACACAAACAAAGACAAGGCTGTACTCCATATCAAAATCTGGGGTGGTATTCAACATAATACTTATTTGAATGGAACAATAAGGATACTAGTAGCCAATAATATCGCCCGTGACTGACCAACAGTTTAATATGATGTATCACAGTGATCTCATTGGTTGTCCTTATTCTTAAGTCAAGTAAGATCCATATTGGATTACCACCCCTGATCTAAACCATATCTCTCATTTTGGACACATATGCTAAAATAGAATCATTAGGCCTAATAGTTGCAGTGAGTAAAAAGTGTGTGTTCTTGTCTTGAATTGGAGAAATGTTCAGTTTCATTATCACCATTGATTCATATTCTAGTGAATGTGGCCTCGTAGTAAAATAAATTCACAAGTCACCACACAAAATCATAATTCATTCTAGGATAATTTTCGGATTATATTGTACGTCTCAATAAACTTAAGGAGACCATAACAAAGTCACAGACAATCAGTGTAAAATAAAGTTCAGCGATTGTTCATGAAAATCATCATGTTTGGTGGGCGAATAAGGCCAAAATTAAACAATGTCTAAAATATACCATGATAATTGTATAGATTTACCTCGAAGTCTGCATGTGATACCGTCCCCTTCATAGTCCCTGTTGCAGTGAAGCCTATAGCGTAGTCATTAACTGTACCTTTGTAGTTCCTTTGAGATAGTTAGGGTTATGTTCCTGTTCTGCCTTTCTTTGAATTCTGGCCTACAAAATACAATGAGAAATATAGGTAATATTGTTATAATTCCAAATTGTTGTTGGACTTTGAATAGAGGACCTTAAATTGTCAGGTTTCTTGAGTCATAAATAGGCGGTTGATAACATAAATAGCACTTGGTAGTACATGAACACACATTGACTTTAGCCACTTATGTTGCAGTTTGTATTATTTAAACTAATATACTAGCAGTGGGTCTCCAACCAACAAAGCCTGACTCAAACCAACAAATAGTGCCCAAAGGCAAGATAGGTGTGTCTTGAACCCACACAGTAGGGCTTACACCCAAATACTAATATAGCATGGCTAAAACTCATACTAAGAGGCTCAATCCCACATAGCAGGGCTAAAGCCCATATATCAATATAGCAGGGCTAAAACTCACACAGTGAGGCTCAAACCCACATAGCAGGGCTAAAGCCCATATATCAATATAGCAGGGCTAAAACTCACACAGTGAGGCTCAAACGCACATAGGCAGGGCTCAAACCAACACAGCACGGCACAAACTCATAAAATGAGGCTCAAACCCCCATAGCTTACTTCAAACCAACATAGCAAGACTCAAACCCACATAGTAAACTTAAAACCAACATAGCAAGACTCAAACCCACATAGCATACTTCAAACCAACTTAGCAAGACTCAAACCCACATAGCATACTTCAAACCAACATAGCAAGACTCAAACCCACATAGGTAGGACTCAAACCCACATAGCACACTTCAAACCAACATAGCATACTTCAAACCAACATAGCAAGACTCAAACCCACATAGTAAACTTAAAACCAACATAGCAAGACTTAAACCCACATAACATACTTCAAACCAACATAGCAATACTCAAACCAACATAGCAAGACTCAAACCAACAAAGACTCAAACCAACATAGCAAGACTCAACTAACATAGCAAGACTCAAACCCACATAGCATACTTCAAACCAACATAGCAAGACTCAAACCAACACAGCACAGCACAAACTCATAAAATGAGGCTCAAACCAACATAGCAATACTCAAACCAACTTAGCACAGCTCAAACTCATACAATGAGGCTCAAACCCACATAGCATACTTCAAACCCACATAGCATACTTCAAACCAACATAGCAAGACTCAAACCCACATAGGCAGGACTCAAACCCACATAGCACACTTCAAACCAACATAGCATACTTCAAACCAACATAGCAAGACTCAAACCCACATAGTAAACTTAAAACCAACATAGCAAGACTTAAACCCACATAACATACTTCAAACCAACATAGCAATACTCAAACCAACATAGCAAGACTCAAATAGCACTTGGTAGTACATGAACACACATTGACTTTAGCCACTTATGTTGCAGTTTGTATTATTTAAACTAATATACTAGCAGTGGGTCTCCAACCAACAAAGCCTGACTCAAACCAACAAATAGTGCCCAAAGGCAAGATAGGTGTGTCTTGAACCCACACAGTAGGGCTTACACCCAAATACTAATATAGCATGGCTAAAACTCATACTAAGAGGCTCAATCCCACATAGCAGGGCTAAAGCCCATATATCAATATAGCAGGGCTAAAACTCACACAGTGAGGCTCAAACCCACATAGCAGGGCTAAAGCCCATATATCAATATAGCAGGGCTAAAACTCACACAGTGAGGCTCAAACGCACATAGGCAGGGCTCAAACCAACACAGCACGGCACAAACTCATAAAATGAGGCTCAAACCCCCATAGCTTACTTCAAACCAACATAGCAAGACTCAAACCCACATAGTAAACTTAAAACCAACATAGCAAGACTCAAACCCACATAGCATACTTCAAACCAACTTAGCAAGACTCAAACCCACATAGCATACTTCAAACCAACATAGCAAGACTCAAACCCACATAGGCAGGACTCAAACCCACATAGCACACTTCAAACCAACATAGCATACTTCAAACCAACATAGCAAGACTCAAACCCACATAGTAAACTTAAAACCAACATAGCAAGACTTAAACCCACATAACATACTTCAAACCAACATAGCAATACTCAAACCAACATAGCAAGACTCAAACCAACAAAGACTCAACTAACATAGCAAGACTCAAACCCACATAGCATACTTCAAACCAACATAGCAAGACTCAAACCCACATAGCGGGGCTCAAACCAACACAGCACAGCACAAACTCATAAAATGAGGCTCAAACCAACATAGCAATACTCAAACCAACTTAGCACAGCTCAAACTCATAAAATGAGGCTCAAACCCACATAGCATACTTCAAACCCACATAGCATACTTCAAACCAACTTAGCAAGACTCAAACCCACATAGCATACTTCAAACCAACTTAGAAAGACTCAAACCCACATAGCATACTTCAAACCAACATAGCAAGACTCAAACCCACAAAGCATACTTCAAACCAACATAGCAAGACTCAAACCCACATAGCATACTTCAAACCAACATAGCAAGACTCAAACCCACATAGCATACTTCAAACCAACTTAGAAAGACTCAAACCCACATAGCATACTTCAAACCAACATAGCAAGACTCAAACCCACATAGCAAGACTCAACTAACATAGCAAGACTCAAACCCACATAGCAAGACTCAACTAACATAGCAAGACTCAAACCAACATAGCAAGACTCAACTAACATAGCAAGACTCAAACCAACATAACAAGACTCAAACCCACATAGCGGGGCTCAAACCAACATAGCACAGCACAAACTCATAAAATGAGGCTCAAACCCACATAGCATACTTCAAACCAACTTAGCATACTTCAAACCCACATAGCAAGACTCAAACCCACATAGCATACTTCAAACCAACTTAGCAAGACTCAAACCCACATAGCAAGACTCAAACCCACACAACATACTTCAAACCAACTTAGCAAGACTCAAACACACATAGCAAGACTCAAACTCACATAGCAAGACTCAAACCCACATAGCAAGACTCAAACCCACATAGCGGGGCTCAAACCAACATAGCACAGCACAAACTCATAAAATGAGGCTCAAACCCACATAGCATACTTCAAACCAACATAGCAAGACTCAAACCCACATAGCGGGGCTCAAACCAACATAGCACAACACAAACCAACATAGCATACTTCAAACCAACTTAGAAAGACTCAAACCCACATAGTGGGGATAAAAAAAAGGTATGAGAAAATCCGACAGGGAAGGTAGCACTCAACCCAACCAGCAGAGCACAGAAATCAGAACGACACAACTACCCTGAGCAGAAGAGTTCAAACCCACAAAATGTTTAAGCTCAAGTTGGCAATGATGTAGAAAAGATCGGAAGACTTTACAACATACCTTTTCTAATTCTTCTTCTGTTAGTTCAACAATCTTCTGTTTTGGTTCTGATGTATAAAATGGTCTGAAATCATGAAATACAATTTTATATTTAAATCCAATTATTTCACTCGTATGCATACTAAGAGTTGTGTGTACACAGTTACATTACCCTGACAATGGGCATAACTATAAGATAAGGGTATCAGTATCATTGGGAACAAAACCAAGGGGAGCAACTCCAATAGCCTTATTGTATAATAAGACATTTATTATAGAGTTACTTCCCTTGGGTTATTTTAATTATAATATATTTCATGCTTTATAGTTCTACACTGGGGCGTATTTAGGTGGGGGGGCTAGGGGGCTTGAGCCCCCCAGCTGGCTGGCCAGATACAATTTTATAAAAAATGAGCCCCTTAAAATCTCAAACTTATCCACTATAGGTACATTTCCTAGCCCCCCCCCCCCCCCCCCCCCCAATATACAGCTACATGTGTGGTCAGTGTGATTTAGCCCCCAGGCATAAACCCCTGACAGGATATACAAGTTTTGGTAAACTACATGCTTCATTGATCGCTGGTGATAAACCACACTCTCTGATTGGCTAAAGAAGAAACATTGGTCTAATGAAATTCCCTGAAACATTTAGCCACAGGCATAGAAGTTATATACACAAATTATTGATCTGATTGTTTTTACTGATAGTAATGGGATTTAGTGATATAATTTCTACTATATTAAATAATGAGTTTTAGTTGATGGTGATTTTAAATGGCAAAATACAGAAGTTTGACATCCACGATTTTTTATTGACACATTTTTTTTTTATAAACACAAACATGGCATTAGATCTAAATTATATGTCTGAAAAAAAAGTCCCAGACCAATTGTGTGAGAGTGACAGAGAATCAGGCCTTGTTCGCTCTAAAAAAAGTACCGCCCATCACTCAAATTGTCAAAGTTGAAACACTGTCAATAATGCCGAGTTTCCAAGGAGCGTATTTTTTCGGCGCATATAATATTTTACGCGCCGAAAAACGCGTCAATGGGAACGACAACATGCAATATTAAACTGAAGCGAATTTTACGAAAAATACGTGCGAAAGTACGTGCCGAATAAATACGCGCCGAAAACGTGTTGGTTTTACGCTTCATGGAAACGGGGCTTAACTTTGAGGTTATTCATCTTAGAACTGAATGCACTATGGTGATTACATAGCAGGAAATTGCACCAATTCAATTTGCCAGTTTATATTTTTCCTTCAGGGGAGCCCTCCGGGAACCCTCCATAGGTTAAGCCCCTCCCCCGAAGACAGATTTTTTTAAAAGTCTGTTCGCATATTTTGTTAAGTCTGTTCGCAAAAGGCAGACTGACTAAAAAACGGGTAGATAGATAGATATTAAGTTTTCCACAACAAGAGGAGTACAACCCTATATTTAGGTCCACAACCTTAAAATTATCTACATTAAGTATGTGTGACAAATAAATTTTATGAAAATGTGGTCAATTTCTAACTTCTTGAGTTTTATACATTTAAACATTTTCAATAAATTGGTTGTTTTTAATATTCAAGTATTGCATGTTCATTTGTCAAGCATAATGAAGATTAGATAGCAGGAAATTGCACCAATTCAGTTGGACTTTTAAAAAAAATCGACCGCCGGAGGGGACACCCCTCCCGGCACCCTCCCCAGGTTGAGCCCCCCCTCGGAAAATTTTCTGGATAAGTAAGTAAGTAAGTAAGTAAGTAAGTAAGTAAGTAAAGTCTTTATTTTACGAGGCTAACATATTTACAATAATGCAATCTTCCATATGGGCCTCAAGCAATCTTCCATACGCCCCTGTACATTGAATGCGTGTTTAAAATTTGATACAAACTGAAATTCAGTTGCACATTTTGTAGAGAAGGGGTTCTATATCCATTACACCAGTATTGTGTTGTTAGTCAGTAGCAGTTGAAAGTGAAAGTAGACTAGCACCACATAGTGCAATGTTAAAATTTTAACAAAAATTGATATAAATCAACACTACCTTCTACATCTTTTGTATACTCAAATACTGATATCTCTATTTAGATGGTTTTCACTCAAAATGAGAGCCGATCAGATTTTCTTGTTTCATTACTTACTCTATATTATAAATAACTTTTTTCTAAATTTAACAATATGATTGGATAGTGTCAACTTAATAGACAGTTATGAGATAAGATAATTACCATAGACACTGGTGAATCAGAGAGTTTCAGTAAATCTTTCAAATCTTGTCGTTCCACTGTTTCATCCAATGACCTTAATATAACAAAACAAACAAACATTAAATAATTATTGAGTATCAGAGAAACTAGAATCAAAGATTGGGATACAAACATTTAGTTGCCCACAAACTCAGGTAATATTCATCCCACCTTAAACAGTGTGTAGAATCACGTCAACAAATTCTTTTGAAATGAATAACGTTCGCACTCACAACATTTGCTATTTCGGCTGCAAACGATGAGTTTTTTCTTGATTATAGTGATCGTGCACTTTATATGAATATATTATATAACTTAAAGTACATTTATGTAAGAACACCAGACAATTACCAATTTTGCTCTATCTTCAGCTGTTGTTAACTGATGCTCGACCAAATTATTACACTCAGTTGAAAGATAGGTCGAGCATCAATTAAAAACAGCTAAAGATAGAGCGAAATAAGTACTTGCCAGGTATTCTTACATATACCGGATATTCTTTAGGCTATATAAATTATAACCATATTAAATGCACGATCGTTATAATCAGGAAAAAACTCAGCGTTAGCAGACGAAATCACAATTGTTTTGAGTGCGAACGTTATTCATTTGATCACATGATTCCCCACACTGTAAAATAACTGAAAATATGCGCAATTAGACTTGGTACCAAATATTTATTGAATTTTGACTATTAGTTAACCGTTATAATATATGCGAGAGATAAATCACAGAAAATTGCAGAATGGCATAGTTCCTGGCAATGAACAGAAAAACATATCTGATACGAAAGTAGTATAGTTTGGCTATTTTGACCTGACTCTGACCTTTATGCAAGAATATATTACAAGGTTCTTGCTTTGAATATATTAATTTCTGCAAGAAGTATTCCAGATTAGTCTTCGTATTCCATCTGAAGCGTCTTCGTGATACTCCCCGATTATGAAAACATAGAATCGGTGCTGTAAACGTAGGCAATATATCAACCGTTAAATTATGAAAATCAAAAGGTCAGGCTAGGCTCGTGTCAAATTAACCAAACAATACACCTATACAAATCGTTTAACCTTGAAAATGCTTATTGCAAAAACATTATAACTAAATGATTATTGAAAATTTTGAGTGTATCGCAGAATGTGCTTGTGTGTACTGTATGTGCAGCTTGTTTGATACCTGATATAACCATACATTGGTTATACTACTAACATTTGAAGGGTTTACATACAAAAACATATGTTCACCACAAAGGGCAATAACTCGGTATCAATCAACCTGAAATTACTGACAAAATGCACAATAATGCTTGCTAGAAAACATTTTGGCATCCATACAAACAGACATCTAGCACAAAATCAATATGTTACCCCGACTATATTTGGGAGACCACTATATTTGGGAAACCACTATATTTGGGAGACCACTATATTTGGGAAACCACTATATTTGGGAGACCACTATATTTGGGAGACTACTATTTTTGGGAGACACTATATTTGGGAGACTACTATATTTGGGAGACCACTATATTTGGGAGACTACTATATTTGGGAGACTACTATATTTGGGAGACTGCTATATTTGGGAGACTGCTATATTTGGGAGACTACTATATTTGGGAGACTACTATATTTGGGAGACCACTATATTTGGGAGACTACTATATTTGGGAGACCATTATATTTGGGAGATCACTATATTTGGGAGACCACTACACAGGAAAAACTTCCACGCATGTTTACCATACGTTTCTTACACCATATGTTTTTCATATGAGAAACGCATGTTTTTCATGCGTTTTTCACAACGCATGAAAAACATACGTCAAAAACCGTATGTTTTTCATACGTTTACTGACGTATGAAAACCATGTAACGTATGAAAAACATACGTTTAGTCAAACGCATGGTTAACGCATGTTTTTCATATGAAAAACATATGTATAATTTTTCATGCGTTTTACATGATGAAAAAAACGTATGTTTTTCATAGGAAATTTGGTTATTCGCAAAGTATAAAAAAATATGATTTTAGTAAAACTGGTAAAAATCAACTGTTTTAATATCTTAGTAGAAGAGTGTGTGCCTAAGTATAGCAGCTCACAGGTTCCATCTGAGGCTGCATCATACTAGGAATGAAACCAGTAATGTTGTCCTCCTGTGTTTTAAGCTGGAGTCATGCTCAATGTGCTGTATTTTGAAACCCGGTAATCTGGATTCGATTCATTTTGGTAAAAGTAATCCACATGTGGAGAAGTTGCTGATAGAGGAGTAGATGATGGTTCCCATATATGGAAGGGTAAGTTAGTACTGACTGTACTGGTTATCTAAAAGTCTATGAAAACTGGTTAAATGAATAAACCGTCTTATAATTATGAAAAACCTGAATAAACAAACAAAAGGATGTAAAATATCTAATAACATGTAGCGGCAAGTTTTGTGTAGGCGCTTGTTTACCTCAATGGTTGAGAACTGACCATGTAAAGGGAAGTGTCGAAGTTGTAGACCTGGTCATGCTTCGTATAGTTCCCTTGTTAATTACTATGCCTGGCATAAAACCTAAAGATGGAGGGATTGAACTGTATCTGCGATACCCTATAAGCTTGTGTCTCTTATATCTTGTGTCAATTAATGTATACCATCAGATATGAGGTGTTTATAATTTATTTTAAGTATTAGTTTCACAGTCAGCCTAAAATATAGAGTGTATAAAATGGATCTACATGTAAGTAGATCTAGATCTAAGTGTTAAAAATACATTTGGAATTCATGAGGAAATTTGAGTTAGAACCATGATATATACAGTATGTATACACATGCTGTAGTAACAGTATGCCTAAATAATCTAAAGAACAATAGATTCTCCACCTGGAGAACAGAAGTGGTATTAAATACCCATACAAAGTTTTTTATGTTGGGGACAGTTAATTTACCACAGGCAGGACTTTTTTGTTTCTGAAAACAGGTACGGCAGATACCGGCGTTTAGTAGATACACCGGATCTTTCTGCATGGGAGAATCGAACAACGACACCGTACTTCAGTCTGTTTTCATTGTGCGTCTGCTGCAGGTCTTGAATTTGGAATGAAACCGATTAAATGAACGACTTTGTCGACTGCAAATGTGGCAGAAGTCTTTGTGAAGATTCATTTCCGAAGGTATAAGATAATTAGCATATATAAAGTCGTTTAATCGCACCGTTATTTTTACGATAAATTTCGCGACCACAAAGTTGCGTAGATTCTCGCTCTATCGGGGCACTTAATGTTTTCTATGTGTTATTAAGCAACTGAATTGATCGTTTGCCACTGGCTGGCTTTAAAATTAATATCTCAGTGAAAAATAAGCTCAAAATACACGATAAAAAAGTTGATAGGCCAGTAGAATAAGACCAAAATGGGGTGATCTGGGGAAAAAATTCAGATGTTATCAAACTCTTTGATTTTGTGCTCTGCATGGTCCCTAGTTCCACAGAAAAAAAGTCCCAAAGAATCCCTTTTGGGGAAACTTTTTTATGATGCTTTGAAGTTTGGCATGTATACCCCATTGACGAGAAATTGGAAACTTTTTTGAAAATGATAAAATTTTCATAAAATATGGCATGTGACCTATCAAACTGACCGGAAAGATATCAGGAACCCTAATCAGATATAAATACTGTTGAGTATTGCCTATCGAGAGCGTAATGGACTATTTTGGGGTAAAAATTCACAAAATATAAGCCAAAATTGTAAAATTTCGAATTGATGAACTACAGTGCCGTTGATAATTTGATTTGAAAATAAATAACTACAATATGTTCATATTACTTTACAGGATCCCTAGTATCACGGAAAAAGTTCCAACAAATCCCTTTTGAGGAAACTTTTTTATGATGCTTTGAAGTTTGGCATGTATACCAATTGCCGAGAAATTTTTTGAAAATGATAAAAGATTCATAAAATATGGCATGTGATATATCAAACTGACCTGAAAGATATCAGGAACCCAAAACAGATAAATAAGTTTTGTTGTTCATTGCATATCCAGGGCAAAACAGGCTATTTTGGGATAAAAAAATACCCACAAAATAAAAGCAGACTATTATGTACTAAGGTGCTTTTAATAATTAGATTTGGAAATACATCACTATAATACATTGTATGTATATATGAGCATGCAGTTTTAATATATCATAATCTCGTATCAGAATGTCATGAACATAATGAGCTTTTGGTGATTTGACAAAATACACCTCCACATCAAGTGCTTAGCTATTGTGAAAGAATGTAGTGTTTTGCGTAAAACATGTACTAGTACCAAAGGTGTGTTTTAAAGCGTCTTATTATAAACTCAAAACCGTTATTTTGAGTTTGATACTCATTTAATGGTGATGGAACATAATAATTTTCCTTGTTATATACACATGTACTACTCATGGTATGAATAAGACAATATTCATTTCTGTATCTAGCTGTGGTAGGTATCCCTATCTAAAATAATGCTGGACTGACTGTGGTAAGTACCCAAGAAACCCAGAAAAGGCTGTAGTCCGCTTAGGTATGTACCTCAAAAAGCTAGAAATGGCTGTATACCGCTAAGGTATGTTCCTGTGAAAGCCAGAAATGGCTGTGTCCCGCTGAGGTATGTTCCTGTGAAAGCCAGAAATGACTGTATCCCGTTAAGGTATGTTCCTCAGAAAGCCAGAAATGGCTGTGTCCCGCTGAGGTATGTTCCTCAGAAAGCCAGAAATGGCTGTGTCCCGCTAAGGTATGTTCCTGTGAAAGCCAGAAATGGCTGTGTCCCGCTGAGGTATGTTCCTGTGAAAGCCAGAAATGACTGTATCCCGTTAAGGTATGTTCCTCAGAAAGCCAGAAATGGCTGTGTCCCGCTAAGGTATGTTCCTCAGAAAGCCAGAAATGGCTGTATCCCGCTAAGGTATGTTCCTCAGAAAGCCAGAAACGGTTTTATCCCGCTAAGGTATGTTCCTCAGAAAGCCAGAAATGACTGTATCCCGCTAAGGTATGTTCCTCAGAAAGCCAGAAATGACTGTATCCCGCTAAGGTATGTTCCTCAGAAAGCCAGAAATGACTGTATCCCGCTAAGGTATGTTCCTCAGAAAGCCAGAAATGGCTGTATCCCGCTAAGGTATGTTCCTCAGAAAGCCAGAAATGACTGTATCCCGCTAAGGTATGTTCCTCAGAAAGCCAGAAATGACTGTATCCCGCTAAGGTATGTTCCTCAGAAAGCCAGAAACGGTTTTATCCCGCTAAGGTATGTTCCTCAGAAAGCCAGAAACGGTTTTATCCCGCTAAGGTATGTTCCTCAGAAAGCCAGAAACGGTTTTATCCCGCTAAGGTATGTTCCTCAGAAAGCCAGAAATGGCTGTATCCCGCTAAGGTATGTTCCTCAGAAAGCCAGAAACGGTTTTATCCCGCTAAGGTATGTTCCTCAGAAAGCCAGAAACGGTTTTATCCCGCTAAGGTATGTTCCTCAGAAAGCCAGAAATGGTTGTAACCGACTGTGGTATGTACCACAGAAAGCCAGAAATTGCTGTATCCCGCTGAGGGATATACCTCAGGAAGCCAGAAATGGCTGTATCCCGCTGAGGGATATACCTCAGAAAGCCAGCCGCTGAGGGATTTACCTCAGAAAGTCTGCAAATGTTGTATCTGGCCGTGATAGGTACCTACAATAGAAGACTGTGTCAGGCTGTGGTGGGTACATCAGAAACAACTATAACTGAGATATGTACCTCAGAAAACCAAAAATAGCTCTATCTGGCTGTGGTTCGTACCTCGAACACCAAGGAATAGTTGTATCCGGCTGTAAGAGGAACCTCAGAATCCACGAAATGGCTGTACTTGGCTGTGGTAGGTACGTCAGAAACCCCAGAACAGCTGTATCTGACTGTGGTCGGTACCAGAATTGGCAGTGACCCATTGTAGTGGGTACACCCAGAATTATCTGCATTTGGCCGAGGTTGGTACAGCTGTATCAGACTTTATTAGGTACCTCCAAAAGTTTGAGTTTCTGATTGTGGTAGAAATTACAGAAAGTAAAAAATTACTGTTTCCAACTTGGGTAGGTAGGTACTATACAGAAGGCTAGAACCTGCTGTTACGATCTGGCAGTCTTTTTTGTATCACAGAAAGCCAGCTATATGTGTATGAGTTCTAGGTAGCAGTCCATACTCAGTAGAGCCAGAAGTTACATTACCAAGCACTGTTATGTACACCATAGAGCCAGAAATGGTTTGACATTGAATTGTTAGGAAACTTGTAGAGCCAGAAAAGGCTGTCTTATGTTGATGTAGGTACTTCAAAAGCTTGAAATAGCTATATTCGTCTGTGTTAGTTACAGTAGAAAAGGCATACATATAAGATATGTATTCGATGTAATGGAGTGACAGTGATACAGACACATTAATCGTTTCGGCGGCTCTGACCTACACACGAAATAGCCAACCAGTCGTAATTGTTGCCGAAGACACTGACATTTTCGTTATGCTACTACACAACAAGATGACCGACATGGCTGATTTCCACATAAGGAAAGAGAATAAGCATTATTTGAAAGCTGCAGAAATCCATGGTATCAGAGAAGCACATGCTGGGAAATCTGACGTCTGTGAATGGTATGGTTCAAAATATGATGAACCTCTCATCATTAAAGCACATTCGGTAACGAACAATGGTTGCCCGATACAACAAAATTGAACCGTAGAGACTACCATCAACGGAAAAAGACGCACATTATCACAGTCTACGGGTGCATCTTCAAAAAGCCCAGGGGACGACCTAAATAACACATGTCTCAATGCTTTAGAAGGGAGTTGGACTCTGGGGAATCATGTAATGCGCCCTATAATGACAAACATGGACCAAGAATCGCACATGTTCTCAAATTCATTTGTTGCAAAATTAATGTAAAAGTATCAACAATAGACATCGCGCCACAAGCCAGTGTTCTTGTCATAGAAACAGAATCAGGTGTGTAGTGGCCTGTGGTGGGTGTCCTGGAAAGAGCTGTTTCTACTCAGTTGATCCTACTCTCGATCCTGTACTCGATGATGCCGAAATTCATATGTGACATTAATGTTGGTACAACTATAGACATATCCCTTGTTAAAACAATTCATTGTGCCATTGTTTGAATGGTTATTGTTGGTATATTTTTATGTGGATCGTTAACTCCAATCAATCGTTAATGAACTAAATGAACAATAATTATCCGGTACTGATTATACTGCTTTCTCGTGGAGCCGAACCTGCTAGAATTAAAAGCCTTGCATGCACACTTCCTACAGTTTACTCTTTAACCAGTTTTATTTTTACTGAGTTTAGCCATTAGAAAGCTTTTATTGTAAATATTTGCTATAAAGCAAGTACCAGTCAAAAGCTAACATCATTCAGAAATTTTCTCATCGACTCGAGCCCTCTGAATGGTCAGCCTGTATTTAACTCAAAGACTGAAAACTCTTCACAAAACACAGTTGGGTCATAAAGTTAAATCATCTTAGATGATATTCACCAACTTTAAGCAATGTGAACGAGCCTGGTCACAACAAATCGTCAACAACGGAACCCCATTGTTACAAGCTTATGTGTTGATGCTTACCAAAATGGACGTTCATGGTTGGTTGCTATTAGTAATCACAGAATGATTACAAATTGTTTTCATTCACATTTGTTTTGCTGCTGTGACAGAAATATGACTTCCAGCAGATTTTAACATTTTTTTTATAAGAATCATCTCCGTACGTGTGTATATTTGACCAAAACAATAAGGGCTCGAGTCGATGAGAGGGATCAAGTCGATGAGAATCAAGTATGAAATCATGGTCGTTTTGAAGCAAAAACATACATTTTGGTGGTGTTCTTTTTCTATAACTGAAGTAAAGTAATATTTCAATGTGAAATGTGTTCCTGGTACTCTACTGGTCAGTTTGATATGTTACATGATATACTTTGTGCAAAATTTTGCTTTTTAAAAAATGTCCTAAAATATTTTGCTGACGCGTTATTATGCAAAATTTCAAAATGGCGTCAAAAATTTTCCCCAAGATATATTTCTTGGGACTTTTTTTCTGTTGTTCTGGGGCACTTGGGGAGTAGAATTCCGCAGAGTTTGATAACATCTGAATTTTTTCCCCAGGTTCGACCTATTCTACTGGCTATCCGCTTTCTATCGGTGCATGTCTTTTTTACATACAATCGGTAGATCTATTCAGTTTAACCTCTGACAAAATGTCAGGAAGCTTGAGTCTTTGAGCACAGGGCTTCTTAAGACTTCAGAAGCATCACTGCATGCTCGACCAACTGCAATTAATGGCCCTCACTACAGGAGCGCTGAGCTCAAGCATGGGTTACTATGATCAAGGATTTAAATACATATAAGGATTGGAAACTCCCTATACAGTACACTGACGAGATTAGATTATCCTCGCCGTAGAAAATATCGTCTGCTTATAAACTGATAAGAGTATGCTCAACGGGGCGCAAGGAATTTAATGAGCGTAATCACTAATAAGCGGAAAGATAAAAAGAGCGAAAAGGATTTTCACGGCATTATACAGCTTTTTATGCGATCGCTAATTTAATGTGTAGATCTACGTGCGTTTATTTATTGCGCGGTGATTAATAATAGATTATTGAAATGATTCTTTTTCATATATTATCTTAACCCCGATAATTTTGTAAGGTCATTTTTTAATTATAAGTTATATTAAAAAGTGCATCAAGTGTCCGTGACAGGAAGTATCCTGTAGGCCTATATATATGAAACCTTTCCGAAATTTTGGCCGAAATAAATCTAGTTACGTTTTTTCTTTTCCAACATATTTTTGCAGATAGATCTAAGATATTTGTTTTTTTTTATTCTCCTGAAAAGTTGCGATTGTGCATTGTGTGGTTTGCCCGTGGGGCCATTGATATTCTCGTCATAAATAATGTTTAATTCTGCCTAGCCTCTGTCTGTTGTTTCATTTTTTTGTTTACTTCTAATCTAAGCAATTAAATTACCAGGGCTGTATCCGCGCTTAATAAATTCATTAATAGGCCCGCGGTGCCGGGGTATTTGACAAAGGTGTTAAGTACTGCCTTGTGTTTGGTACCTCGGGAACGTTAATCGTTAATTGATAGCCCTGTGTTGTATGATAATAAGCTATTGATCAGTACAAATTGTTAAGGCAATTAACAATATAATTCCAATTTAATCGTCCATAATTTTAATTATGCGATAATAACTCCACGCGTTCTTTTTAAAAAATGCCGATCTTTTCACGAGTATTCACGACGTACATTAGTAAAAAAAAAACACAATAGGAACGAATTTAATATCATTTTCCAAAGTATCCGTCATACAGTTAGGTATTAAGATTTCAAATCCACTAAATAATAAATTATGGCTTACGGAAAGTGATTTTGTTGATTTTGAGAACCTTAATTTGGAATATCTACTTGGCGAGTACACGTGCAGTGAAATAGATTCCGACTACGAAATTACCAGTAAACCATCAGATGTAAAAGTGAAATAAAAAATATACCAATGTTATAAATGTGATAAATCTTATTCAACTATTTCGGGATTGCGGGGACATCTCCGAACAAAGCATGGTGTGTTCAATGTCAAAGGAATGTACGTCGTTATGATATGATATATGTGATAGGCCTACTGTTTACCTTTTTATATATAGCCTGACAAAGATTATTACCTGTGTTACGATCCCAATTCATGAAATTTGTAGCATTCTTATTCTCTTTTCAAAAGCATTTTAGAAAAACAATATATTGTACATTATCAAAAGGTAATAAGATAAACACAATGATGATGTAGCAGAATTTCCATAAATCATTACCGTATTTATAATTTTACAAAAAAGTGAAATTGTGTCAAAAAGTGTAATGTCCGTCCGCTGTCAGATTTTTAAGAGTTTATTGAAAACTATTCTCATAAAACACACTATGTAATGTATTAATAATAGTGACATCATGATATAAGTTCATATTTAAACTTAACTCCTAATTATTGGAAAATTATTGAGAAAATAGAAAGTTTATGTGTAATGTCCGTCCCCCTAATCGTATGTTGTTTCGATGTGAATAACAGTTGCATCTTATTTCTGAAAAAAATGTTCCTATGATTAAATGAAATTTAATAGTTTGAAGAAATTAATAAACTTTTTTTAAATATGTATTCTTTTCCCCACAGGGACACATTTGGTAATACTTCATAAATATTAAGAGTTTACATGTACTTAATTCTTGACATTGTACTTAAATTGAATTTGATAGGCGTTTAAACCAAAACAGTTTACACAGTGGGGTTCCAGTAAGGACCAATATACAACCAATCAGTATATGCTCTCACCATCTGTCACATTTATACAGTAGCTATGATTGTGATCAGTAGCTTATTGTAATATTTGTTTGATATTAATTAATAAACACACCCTGTGCCAATTAAACACTATGAAAACTGATTAGATCAGATATAGATCATGCATTTATGGTTGCTATGGTGAATGCACATGAGATGAAAAGATGCAATATTGTGAATTACAAACACAATAATGTTACATAACTAACTGGTTGTGTGCATGTGTATTATGTAGATACAGGGTTTATGAAATAATATAATTATCGAAAATAGGAAGGTGTGTATAATATCTGTATTTGAAACCCAGGGGGTCACGTGACTACTCAAATATATGAAACTGCTATCCTCTGAAGTTCTTTCTCATGGTGATAGTGTGTGTAAGTTTTGTTTATGAATAAAAACCATTTTATTGCCAAGTGCTGGTTCATTCATTTTGGATTGTAAACCATCAATATGTAAAGTTACATTGCAACATTTCTAGAGCAATACCTGTTTTGCATGAGAAAACTTTTTTGTACACTCTCGTCTATATATGAGATAATATTGCTTGAAGCAGGTTGTTGCTCTATGGAGGTTGATCCCAGAGAAAGCTAGATTTCTATATCAAGGAATATTCGACACCAATTTGTCCTTATTGGATGTCATTATGCTCTTATTTGAGTCAATTTGGACACTGTTTATTTCACCATTAAAAATGAACGATACCTTGAGAAAATGAACAGAAAACATATCCATTACAAATATATATCTATTAAGTACACATACAGCGGGTAATTAATCTAAATTATGCACATTCAACATCACTAGATACGTTTAAATTTTATCACCTTTTCACTTTGAGGGTCTCGGTCGCCATTAACGATTTTCATCGACTCTATTTTTACAATTAATTGTGAACAGTAACAAGCGAAAATAAACAAATTAACACATCCATGACCAAGATACATGTATAAGGAACAAATGTAGCAGGTAATTGATTTAAATACTGCACCCAGTACTTCACAGTTTGCACTGCAACATTATGAAAAATTCTAATTGCCGCCATTTAATTCTGTTCCCGGCGGGCCGATTTATCAAGAAATTTAAAATGCACTTTATTTTGGTTTTGACGCGTTTACCATGACTAATTCGTGCGGGTTTAACTTTAATAATTACTCAAATATGTGCTGTTACAAACAAAACACACAATATAATTAGTAAATATGTGTTAACTTGTAAAAACGATGTTTCAGGCCGCTTCGTTACGAAATTACAAAATGGCGCTGATCCGAGGCGAGGATAATCGGAAAAGTTCATCAACATTCGCCTCCCCTTTCTTATATACCTCCCTGCTATGATATGTATCCGGTTGTATACAACTTTGTAGATGTCCCTTCCACATACCTTTTACCAACCACTGCAATGAATCGGAGGTCACAGATTCAACTACCTCATACTGTACGCTCAAACTCGAGTTTGTCATTGCTCAGGAGAAACATCACCAGCTGTCCTACAAGTACAAAGGTGCATGCAGTGCTTCAAGATGCTGGTGAGGCCAACTATTGATTATGCATCTCCGGCTAGGGATCCACATACCACCAGCAACATCACAGTGTTGGAAGTGGTTCTGACAGACGAGCAGCCCCCTATGTCACTGGGGACTAAAGACGAACAAATAGCACCACCCAGATGACAGTGCAGAGAATGAGAGATGAAGTCGAGCTGCTACTCATGTACAGATTTACACACAACTTTGTTGAAATCCTTGAACTTCTTCCATACACAGTGGTGTCAATTTTCCTGATTAATCCGGATTTATCATTTATGAAAAGGCAATGCCTCCTGACCAAAATAAAAGTTATTTGATGAAAATATCTCAAGAAGTAGCAAAGATATGGTAAATTCAATCTGCTCAGAGGGGTTTTCTTTAATAAAAACAGAGTTAAATGTGGAAATAATGTCATTGAAGGCCCCTAATTAAGCAAAGATGTTCGGCCACTTATGATGTTCCTAATTTTAAATTTTGCCCTGTTGGCACCCCTACATCCAGCAGCCCTCCACTTCTTGCTATATTGCCGGACAGACACTGACTTCTTCCTGCCTTATATCCAGTCATCGAAAGCCATTGTCTGGAGTGGCCACTCTCCACTAGACATACCTCAGTCACAATTTTATCTGTTTTTATCCTTCAATTACCTTTGTTTACCTGCCTCACGCTCACCTTGTACATGTATATCACAAGTATGTTGACGCTCCAGACTACCAGAGTGGGCCCTGTACTTTAACGGGAAGAAGCATTTACATCCGACACGCTAAAAGAAATATTAATCATTAAGACATATCTCAAGTCAAAATAGGCAACAGAAAACATAGCGACTACAGGCTCCATAGATTATTGCGATAAATGTTATAAGTTGAACTGTTCGTGAGGTAAACTTTTGGGTTGATTGGCAAATATAAATATTGTCCAAGAAAAGTTCAAATTTTGGTGGTCAGGACTGTAAAAAATGGTGCAGCACTTTCCGGAATGTCTGTGTTGCATAATTAAATGATCAAAAGTAGAGCAGGTTTCTAACTTTCAATAACCAATAAACATTTTGAAAATTGCTATTATACGAGGGTTGTCCGCGAAAGTCACGAACATTGTCTCCCATTTAGACGCTACGTGTTACTTTCCTTAAATCTTTGAACACATTTTCGGTCAATTCATTTATAACATATATCTAGTTCTTAAAATTTATTTCCTTATGTATTTCTGCTACAAAACCTGATTAACGGATGCCTGTTGGGTATGGTCTGCGCACACTCAATTGTTTTGAATAAAAATGAAATGGTGTTTATTCAAGACCGTCTAATTTAAAGCAATTTGCATTATTTGTTTTAAAAATTATATAGGCTTGGACGTCGATGTTTTCCGCATAAATGTGTTGGTTAATACGTCGATGACATCAATAACAACAACGCCGTGAATTTATTCCTAGCATCAAATTTTTCACGTTTTTCGAAAATGGCGACGTCGCGGAAATGTGCGGGGCAGAGAGTTATAATAAAATACTGTGTTGACCGCGGTTTTATATCCCGCACAAACAAAATAAGACATAGTCTGTTCAAATGTTTCAAAGTTGCATGACCAGGACTCTTGTTTATACATTGCACAAATGTTTTAAGAGGAGTTTAACTAAATGTAAATACTGGAAGACCGAAACAGGACAAGCCAGCACTAATTAAGCGAGTGAAAACGTCTTCGACAACGACAGGCATAATGCAGTTACGGGTGAAGCGACTTAGGTCGATAGATCTATTTGTAAAACCATCGTACATAATATGTAATCAGAAAAATTTATGAGTGCATGCATATATCTGCGAGAAGAGTCCCTCAAGTTTTATCTTCCGAAGAAATGTTAACGCGTGTAGAGGCTTTCGGGGAATCTAAAGACGAAGTGACAGAGTCAAACGTAACGTCATTGACGTCGTAGAGTGTGCGCCGAACTGACTCATAGCAGTTACGATAAAATTACATACTTGTTCTATCTTTTGAGATATCACCTTCAAACTGTGCAGTTGTAGTGCTAACATATTGCTGTATCAGACTATCTATGCCAATTGCTAATATATTTTGACAAAATAAAGTAGAAACAAAGGTTCGCGACTTTCGCGGACACCCCACGAATACATGTGAAGCTTAATTATGATCAGGAGAGATTAATTTTAAAAATGGTTGCAAAATGACTAGCTGACTCAATCCCACACCTGAACACGGCCAGTCTGGGAGTTCACCATTGCCAAACATTGCAGCCATGATTGTAGATATCTTAATAAAACTGAGTCTGATGTATCGAACCCTGACCCATAATCTGTTACCCGAGTATCATACTGTTTGTCGATCAGGCTAACAAATGCTGCTGATATGATTGCAGTTAATGCTGTTGCACCAGTCAATTGAAACACAAGCCACCAAGATAAGGCGGGGATAGCCGGAGACTGGTGCCTGGTTTTTACATTTCATTTGTCCCTGCACTGCCAGGGTCAGTCAGTGCTGGATATATGTAGCACACCTTGATTCCTTGTAACTCGCAGTCACCTGTATTTTCATTGATTTTAAAACTGCCCTAATGTCAGATACCTGCCAATTAGTTTTAAGAAGTTTGAATAATAAAAAGTTAGTGGTTATTTTTTTACACTTTTAATAATATAGGGTACAATACATGTAGACTTCCTGATACTAGCAGTTTACTTAGATTTTAAATGAATTCAGAAATATTAGATACTGGTATTAAATGGTATAAATATGTTATCAATATACTCTTTACTTCATTAAAAATTACCTGTCTTTTTTATACCCCGCAAACAAAGTTTGAAGGGGGTATACTGGAGTCACCATGTTGGTCTGTCGGTCTGTCGTTACATTAGCATCGTGTCCGCTCTGTAACTTTGTCATTTCTTACTGGATTTTAAAATTGCTTAGTACAAATGTTCACCACATCAAGACGGTGTGTCATGCGCAAGACCCAGGTCCCTATCTCAAAGGTCAAGGTCACACTTAGAGGTCAAAGGTTATATAGTCATGCAAATCGTGTCCGCTCTGTAACTTTGTCATTAGGAAGCCGCGATAAGCGGCTTCCTTCTTGGAATGCAATGTGAAATTCTCACAAGTAGATGTTGCTCAATTTGGGGAGAAATAATTTTGAAGAAAATATGAAGAACATTTCACTAAAATGCACAAAAATGATACAAAAACATGTAATCAACAGTTAAAAAAATATTACTAATATTATTTTTTGCACGAATCCATTTTTTATATGAATATTCACTAAAATAAGTTTATAATAGCAACTCCTCAAAGTTTCTAAATCACTTCTCCCAATTTGAAGGGGTATAGCCAAATACCGAACTGCTGAACATAAATCAATTACCGAACATAAGCAATAATACTTATTTTAAAAACAGATAGTCATTAAAACTAATGTAAACTACAATTATGTAAAAAATGATATACAGAATATACGGATTTTGACTTAATTAATTATGTTTTCACTATTACCGACGTACGAACAGAATCTCTGTTCGGTAATTGGTTTCTGTTTACCTGTTCGGTATTTAGCTATACCGCATGAATCGGGTATCATGAGACTGGTACCACGTGTCTCATTTTCTGTTTACGTCAACACTATTTTGATACGTGGTACCAGTCTAGGCGGCGGCACGAAACACCCAAATATACCCAAAACTTACCCAAATATACCCAAATATTACATTTTTTACCCACATACTTGTATTTAACTAACAATATGGGGTTGATAAACTATATTACGCATTATAATGACCAGTGATGGCTAAATAAACGTAAACTAGCAAGTTTTTTCGGCAAGACTCGGCCCAGTACTCTGTCGAACCGGCGTGTCCATAATATTTTTTGCACGTCGTGAGAATCGCTGTACGCTAGGCGGTATTACTGAACAACCGAAAACAAATCAGAATTGCCGAAAACAATTGTTATTTTCTTTTATGTTGCGGTTTTTGTTCTAATTTTAAACTTTAATAGATGAAGTTTTATAAATATAAGACCTGTGTGCAAAATCTTGGTATTCGTTCAATTAATAATAGTTTAATTTGAGTTTTTCTAAAATACCGCCACAATCAACATTAGAGTTACTCCCCTTTTCCCGAACGTCGTCTTCGTTAAAAATGTTACCGTTCATGCTTTCATAGAATTTTTATTTGATTATTTTATTTTTAACGTTTGGTTCAGAGTTTGCTATTTTATGGTCGTAGTTAAAGGATAGTAAAGCAATACTCTTGGTTTAAAAGTATATGGGCTCATATATGCACAAAATGCCAAAGTTCCAATAAAGCGTTAATGTCAGTTTGTCTTTTCTTGTTAAATCTAGGTGTATGCTAAAATACGACTGTCGTATGTGAACTTTTGACTGTCAGACTTCACAAGTCTAATAATTAATTTTTAATTCATTTTTGTTACACGTGCATAAATCAATTACATTATAATAATAAATTAGCCCTATTGTCTCGGATTTCGAATGAAAGGGCTCGTGTCACAAAGTCGAAAACAACTTAATAAATAAAGGATGCCGAAAACAAACGATAACTCGCATCAAACTGTGTTTTCAATCAATTTTTAATATTGAAACATAAATCACTTTTCAAATTTCAAATGACCATATACGAAATTGATACTTCACTGAAATAAAGTTATAGAATTTCTATTCAAGTATTTTGTTACACAGCTGATTTTAAATAGTATTTAATGCCGAAACCAAACAAGACGTTCTATGATTGTTTGTCGAAAAGTCTCTTGTTGTTGTAGTCAAATAGCAACATATAGAATGCCGAAAACGAACGGGAATTAAAAATTAAAGATGTGTATTTTGCTTTCGTTTGCTGTCTAATAAATGTAACATAATACACGTAATCTTGAATTTAACAATTAATAACGTTAAGTTAGGTGAGGGGTCGTCTTCATATTTAGTGAATTAAGTAACATATAGATCGCACTAGATTTACTATATCTCGAGCATATTGCATTGGAATCAAATATACATGTACAATGTCGAAAACAAACGATTTCTCGTATTGTATTGTAAGCTCAGTTCATTTTAATATTTGACCGTATGACAATGACTTGTCTTCAGTGACAAAACAAAAGCAGGGCTATCCGTGTTGTTCAGACACATTTACAGTTTTGGTTTGGAACACCACTCCTTGAGTTTCTTCCTGTCAGATTGTACACCAAAACATTACGGCTTCCGTTTGATGCCTTGCATCAAACATTTTTCTTGTTTCTTACTGGATTTTAAAATTTCTTGGTACAAAGTCATGAACTTTCAATCATGGTGTTTTTCAATCTGTAAAGCAGCAGATTTCCATCAAATGTGTTGTTTAGACTATAATTTTAAATAATATTCCTGTGTCAAGGCGGTGCTGCGGGGGTATGATTCATCACTCCTGTGATAGCTCTAGTTAGTTTTGATTTTTATAGATATTGAATGAAGTTAAAAGAGACAATATACTGCTTTAATGTCTAGTGATGTAGGCATTTGCTGATTTATAAGCCAATACCTGTATATCCGGGATGCTACTTTTATTAATTTAATTTTTTTTCTTTACAGATATATATTCCCTATTGTTAGTTGGCTTACTCCAGAATCCATGTGTTGACACTACTGGTACATAATGTCATAGAACTGATTCATCAAACTGTATGACTGAGAAGTGTGGATGGCAATTGACATGAAACTGTTCAAATGCAGGTAAATTGCTTTTAAGTTTTTGTGTCGCCTGAACAGGTGACATATATTATGACATATATGTGTTACTTTTGTTTGCAGCAGCATCCTGCTTTGCGTGAGTTTGGTATTGGAAATGCAGGAGATTTCCTTAAAATGCAGAAGATTTCACTAAACTGCAGGGGATTTTCCTTGCTAAAACTAAACTCTATATGAACTCTTCTGTGCGATTTCCAACCTCTTTTTGGGGAAAATTGTATTTAGTCCAGAGCAGATTTTTTTTTTTTAAAAGTGCAGAAACATTTATGTTTCATGATGTCACACTATGGGTGCTTTGTAACATACTAAAAATCTAGGAAATGAAAGTGACACTGTGTATCATTTTGGGGTAAAACCTTACAAATCATAACAGCTAAGCATGATTTTTTGGAAACACCGTTAACAATTGTATTTAATAAAAATAGCTTGCAGCCTTGCAGTGTTTCATTTTGGTTAAGAAAACTGACTCCTTTTCCAATGACCTCAGAAAAGCAACAAGTCCCACTACGTAAAAATAAAGTATTTTCAAAATTCAACGAGTCCTTAGCAGATTTTGTGAGGGACTCGGGACTAGCTCCAAAATGAATCACTGCTGAGCTTGTGATAGGTACTTTGTTACTTGTAGTTTTCAAGTGTTCTAGAACAATGACTCTACCTTGCAGAATTTTTTGATCATTTCCCTGTGATTGATTTTATTATAGCATTTCTTGTCCACATATCTTTGTTGTACAAAGTTCAAATGAGTTTATACTTTGTATGTGTGTTTATTGCAATGACTTGCGAAGTACCTGAGTCAGGCGACTCATCTGACTTATGTTCATTTTTTGGGAAAGAGTTTGTAAAAGAGTACTTTTTGGAGTGACATCTTCATTTGCATTTATAACTTAAATACTGTGACAGTCTTTTAATGTTGCCACTAGCCCGAAGCCCGAGGCAGTAAAAACTGGGTCGGGCTAGTAATTGTCTCTAGGTGACTAGTCCGAAAGTCAAGTGAAAATTAAAAATAATTTTAATAATTTAATGGTCTGACAAGTAAATATCTCCTCGGGCTAGTAAGTTTTACCATGTTGGTAGCCCGACTGGCTAGTACTTTGAAAAGTTTTTCGTGAAGACTGCTGTGATCTTTCATGTAAAAGGAAATCACAGAAAAATATTTGGTAAGTAACCATATAGGTGCATTATAGCAATTAAATGTGTGATGTTAACATCATCTGCTTTTAAAACTATGTTATTTCTGAAATTGTTTTGACTTGTATACAATAACAAAGGTAATGTGATAAAAATACCCCCTCTGTTACAGTAACACCTGTTGTCTTTTAGATCAATGTCTCTTTTAATTAGTTACAGTGGTCACAAAAAAAAATGGTTAGCTTCACAAGGCCAAGATGATGCTGTGGTTACGGTTTCCCTACCTACACTATAATTTTGCTGCAAGTCTAAAACATTTTAATCAAAATTGAAAGTCACAACTTAAAAACAATAAAAATCCTATGTATTTATTGAAAACAGTTTGTGTTAACAAACTAAAATGGTATTTAAAAATAAAATGTTTCTCCTACAAGTACCTACCTACCTACCCTTAATTTTTTTGGCCTGTAACCTGAAACACAACATAATATGTTTTGGCCTAACCGTATTATATTTTAACATTTCAGATACATCTTTTCTGTGAAAACAAGTGCTCATACTTGGCAGTTTGGAGAAGTAACTATTTCTGTGATCGTTGTCCAAATAATTGGAAGTTAATACTGAGTGCTTCAGATCAACTGAACGTCAGATAACAAAGGTAATAGAAATTACTTAATGGTCATTCAGCTTGCTAGAACACATGTCTAAAGGCATGTTTGTTAAACTTTTAGGCATTGTCTTATGATATTAAGTTATTAATAACCACTGGATCACTGAGTAAGTAGATTCATCTGAATTGATTTCTATTAAATGGAGACTATCAAGTTGATGATCTGACAGAAGGAAATCTTTAATGCCTAGTCCTAGACTAGTACCAGAAATTTTAAACTGGTCAATTTGATAAGGTATGAAATAAATAATGATGAAAATGTTTGTATAAATCATAAATGCAACATTCAGATGTAATTAGAATAGAAGTTTTTGCTTACATTAAACTGAAATGAGCATTTATAAACAAAACACACATTTCAGTTACTGTATAATAATGTTTTTCTTGTCGTTTATTTCAGACCCATTAATTATGCAATGAAATGTAACAGTATTCTCGAAGATGGCTGATTGACAAATATATTGGACTTGATTTTGGGAGAGAACCGCTTTTACTGTTTTCATATAACTCCATACATTTAAGAGACTGAGATGACTTCCAGAGCAGGATCTAATTTGCTTTCCAACAAAATGAAGAGTTTCAGACGTGCTGATTGACTGCAATGTTGCGCAGTGAACTTCTACATTTTTTGTTTAACTTACTTGTTAAACTGATCTACATTGTGACTTATTATCGAGGATTTATTTAATTTTGTACAGCCACTGATATCTTAAAACAACACTATAAGATAGGTCAGACATTCATACTTGGCTTCCCATGTGACATCATCATAATATGCTAAGAACGTCAAATAATGTAATTCGCATATTTAATGCGTAGTGTGCATTATGGGATGTAGAATAATGCACAGATGCAGACATTGCGAAACTTGACACTTGGTCTAGAACTGTCGACTATTCGAAGAATACTCAAGCTATTGTACTCGCACAAGCAGCAGCGTCAGTGTCGGCATCCCTGTGTTAAGATTTTGCATCTAAACTGGTATCTCAGTAACCACTTAAGGGAATAGTTTAAAACTTTATGCACTTGTTGACTGTGAATTTCTAAGATGATAGGGGCAGGTCCCATAACTGTGAATTGTTTTTTTGCAGAGTTATGCCCCTTTTGGACTTAGAATATTAGTGTTAAGTTTTTGCGTGTTAGCTGGTATCTCAGTAACCACTGAAGGCAATGTTTTTAAACTGCACATACTTGTTCACTGCGAATATCTAAGCTCATAGGGACAGGTCCCATAACTGTGATTTGTTTTTTTTTGCAGAGTTAAGATTTTGCATGTAAGCTCAGGTATAGATAATATGATGTAGTACTGTGCTGATTGTCATACATACATTGTAATAGTTTTTCCATGAATTTAGTTTTAAAAATAGAGGACCTATGAGAGTTGTCAATTGATAAAAATTGATATTATACAACTTTTGGAAATTTTACTATTTTTATTATTCTCTGCGCAGGACTTCTGTCAATGTTTTGTAAATTTATTTATCATATGACTTTCATTGTATAAAGAGTATCTATCACGTGTTGTCAATTGATATAAACTTACATTAAAGTGTATAGAGCTATATCAGACGATATTTTTATAAAAAGTTTAAAAAATTGAAAAACAATAATGCTTTAATATCCATCATTTTTCGCTTCAGTTTTAACAGAAACTCTTTCTGTGATTTATTACACATGCAAATTGTCCGTTTTCATACGAAAGTGTTCTAGAACACCCTATGAAATTACAAGAATTACCGATGGATATAGCTCTAAACACTTTAAACAAGTTTTGGAAATTTTATTAAAGCGAGCCTTTGACGAGCTTAATAATGTTTCCCTTATAAGTTTAATATAAGTTTATATAAATTGACAACGAGCACTATATTTTTAGCTCATCTGATTTTTTAAAAATAGATGATTTATTGTCATCACTTGATCGTCGTCTGCGTTGCATGGTTAAGTTTTGTGTTTAGGTAAACTGTTTTCATAAACTAT
This sequence comes from Spisula subtruncata, assembly GCA_963678985.1. Taxonomy (NCBI): domain Eukaryota; kingdom Metazoa; phylum Mollusca; class Bivalvia; order Venerida; family Mactridae; genus Spisula; species Spisula subtruncata. Next base: position 27,083,647 of record OY787662.1, read on the forward strand.
CAAAGCTATTGCTTTTAAACTTGCAACACTTGTTCACCTTTAATACCTAAGTCTGTAAAGCAAGACCCATAACTCCGATCTGCATTTTGTAAGAATTATTGCCCCTTTTTGGACTTAGAAAATAAAGTGCCTTGGTTAAGTTGTGTGTTTAGGTCCACTTTTCTCCTAAACTATCAGAGTTATTGCTTTGAAACTTTCAACACTTGTTCACCATCAATACCTGACCATGTCAAGCAAGACTCATAACTCTGATCTGCATTTATGCATGAGTTATTGCCCCTTATTGAACTTTGAAAATTCCTTGGTTAAGTTTTGTGTTTAAGTCCACTTTTCTCATACACTATGTTGGCTATTGCTTTGAAACTTTCAACATTTGTTCACCATCAATACCTGACCATGTCAAGCAAGAACCATAACCCTGATCTGTATTTTGCTAGAGTTTTTGCCCCTTTTTGGACTTAGAAAATGTCTTGGTTAAGTTTTGTCTACTATGGTTAAGTTTTGTGTATTGTGTATAACATGTAATCACCATACAAATGCAGCATAATTTTTATGTCAACTTGCTTCATTACTTATTCACCACCAATACCTTATTCTGTAAAGCAGGATACATAACTCTGTCCTACTTCACGCTAAGGTTGTGTGCCTTTTGACAGTGACAGATATCAAAATAACATCATTTTCGGCATTCAATGATGTCATTTAGGAGAAGTGACGTCATTTAAAAATTATACTACACTTGTTACATATAAAGTTATACATACTCGTTATACTAACGTGGATACAAGGAAATTCGTGTGATATACAGGTATATGAGTATAGTAAGTACGTTATAATCTTAAATGTAACATGTGTAGTATAAAGTTATACTACTTGGTGTATTTTTCCAATAAAACTTTGCATTTTAGTATGCGTTTTTAGTGTCATATATAATAGAAAGAATCTATCACTCATGGTCAATTAATGGCTAAATAAAATTTCCAAAACTTGTTTAATATAAATTAATATCAAGTGACAACTAGTGATAGATCATCTATATACCTCATGTGTCTTTTTATTTAGTCATTAGTTGCTATAATTTTTCATGGCCACTGCTATGAACATATTCTGTGATTAGTTTTCTACCAGTTTTTAACCGGAGGGGACTATATGTTTGCCCTCATTCAGATTGTCAAGAAATCTGTATTTGACCATAACTCGAATAGTTTAGTAAAAATACTTTAAACCTAGAGCCAGTCAAACTTGTAAGAGTTTTGTATGTAAGTTTATGAAACTTTGTATGTGAAGAGGTGGCCAAAAGGAGATTATGAAAACATAGAAAATTAGTTTAAACAGGTGTCGACTTCTGAATTACTAAGTCTTGCAATTCCAAGTTGCCTTATTATGTATGTTTGCACATGAAATAATATTTGATCATATATATATAATAAAGATATTGAAAAGTTAACATGAATCATCTGTTTTTATTTAAATTAAAATTTTCTGTTTTTATTTCAATTATAGTCTTGAGAAGCACATCACATATACCCGTTTGACCAGGGTAGAGCAGCTTATCTACAGAAACATACTGGTTGAAGACCTATTTGTTGGTTTTCATGCGGATAACAGAAAAAAGTATAATGTACTTTTAAATAAGGATTATAAACATACGTATATCATATGGTGTACTTTTCATACGTAAAACGTACGGTGTACTATTTTCTGTTTTTCATACGTTTTTAAAACCGTACGTTTTTCATATGTTTTTCATACGTAAAACGTACGTTTTCTAATATTCTCAACCCTACGTAAAACGTACGGCGTACTATTCTGTGGATAACCATACGTTTTCAACCGTATGGAAAACGTACGTTTTTCGTACGTTTTTCATACGTGGAAGTTTTTCCTGTGTATATTTGGGAGACCACTATATTTGGGAGAAATAAGCACATTAAAACTGACATGTCGAAATATAACAGCTATCAACTTATGACTCTAGGCTTTACACAAACACAATGGACTCCAATGGACAAATATTCAAAATAATTGTGTTTTGTAAAACTGCGACTTCTAGACTATAAATTATGCAAGGTTGTTCCTAGATATGACTAAGAAACCTGGTTTTTTTTGACACCAAAAAATCTAGAATTGAGCTTGACATATATTTTATAGAAACACAATTGCGACAAGGTTTTATTAAGGTTGGATTAAAATTAAGACAGGTTTGGGCTTTGTAGCTCTGGTATGCAATTTTACAAAGTATTGTTTAATCTTACCTTCAGCTAACATTAATGTAGCATTATGTACCCTGGATCCAATATGAGCCAGACCAGTAGGTCCATGATATATTGTAAACATTGCTGCCATATTGGCCAATAATGCCTGAAATTAACAGTAGTGAAACAATAGTTATTATAATAAGTCGGTCATTGGCTAATCTGGCAGGAACAAAACTAAATGAACACGCACTTATTTTGCTGTCTCAGTAGATAGCAAAAAAGACAGGAACCAACATACTTTCCAGATGAATAAACTACAACAAGAGCCTTAACTCTGATGTAAAAAAAACAACAACATACACTCACCATAACTGTCGTGACTCAATTTCTTATCATATTTACCTATTAAAACCATCAAACATGAATGGGAGCCCTACAGACTGATAGACAAACATTAATTTCTTGAAGAGAAAATTATTCTTCCTGACAAATCTTTTTTGATGAGTTCTGTAATTAAACAACCAGCAAAGAACAAAAAGGGGAGAAGAGTACCTGAGCAGTACAAATATTGCTGGTAGCTTTATCTCGTCTGATATGTTGTTCTCTCTTTGGTAACGCTAACCTGTATGCTTCTCCACCAGCAGAATCTCTGTAATACAAGAAAACAATGTCTTATAGCAATTTTTGAACAGGGAGCTTTGCTTCCTGGTCAGTGTAAGCGATAAAAATATACTGGATAACATTGCGAGCTAAAAATAGGTCCAATTGCGCATTCCGCGGGATGACTTCGGACTTTATCGCCTAATCTTTAGCCGAGACAGTGTTTATAATGTTGCATGATGACTTAGCACTTTATTGCAGGAAGCTTGGTAAATATATCGAGACAGCGATTGTATTATGTTACGTTAGCTAGGTTACCATCCGGTCAGCATTTAAATACTGCGAGTAGTATAGGCAGTAGAGGTAATAATGTATTAACTAGATGCTGGAACATACATATGGCGTTGGGGTGGCATATGCCCTCATATTTTTGTGACTGGAAAAATGTTTTTCTGACGATAGGAACAATCCCTGTTCTTCCAGTGCCATAGGCGCTTTGATTATGTTCTACATACGTTCAAACATTTTAGTTCTTTAGTAGACCTCGTTTATCACATGTTTAAACTTTATAAAGTGTTCCAGTAACTTCTGCAGTTATTATTCATACAGTATATAGGAAAACTATTCACTATTGCCGATTTGGGCAAGTAAACTAAAATCCTAAATTCACAGGCTGTGTAGTACATGAGTAGGTCTATCCATAGGCGGCAGTATCAGTGTTTGGAAAAGAAAAAATCCGTCACTGAGCTAATACACTTCATGGACCGTATATATATTGATTGTCTATCTAACTCCATGTACACTATCAAGGTATAAAGCGTAGTATATGTCTATGTCCAAAGATTGTGGAACATAGCATAGGCTTGGTTCCCAACAATAATTACGATACTGTAAGCGCAGCGGGTAACCAGTGCATAAATAAAATGAGCTTGGGCGAAGTTAAATAACGAAAGTAACACTGTTTTGCTGTTTCGCAGTTATAAGATACAATTGAACGAGATTTTCGGTAAGAATGAATATCTTATAGTTTATTTGAATGACTTGTACAGCGATTTTTCTTCAGCGCCCGTATTTTATGTTGACACAACGAGATGCAATGTTCCACAATCTTTGGCATATAGACATATAGTACACTTAAATTTATACCTTGATAGTATATTAGCTCAGTACGGATATTTTTTTGTTATTTTTTTAATCGTTTGTGGACAAAACACTGATACTGCCACTTGTGGGTCTATCTACATGTGATCAAACATTGGGTTACCCAGGTAGCCTGCTTTCCTGTGATTTCGAGAACATAAGACTCGTTTTTGGAGAATGCTCAATTGTTTCCTGATTTATAAAAAATATTTACGATGAAACTAATGCCTGAACCCCTCTCCACAAGTTAAATACAAAACATGATGAGATATCATCATATTTTCCGAGTAGCAGCCATCTTACATAGCGGTCTTCAACTCTTCAATCACACGATGCACAATCACGTAGTCTGTGAAGTCACATTTTGGTATTACGCACAGCAAATTTTGTAAACAATCGCTCGATTGAAGCAAGAAAAATGTATGTTGCAAGTCCTTATATCAATACAAGCCAACGACAACCACATATATGTCCCTGTCTGTTCTAGTATGAATGGAGTTACGGCCAAGCTGATCAAAAATCTCAAATTCGGTGTTGGTATTGCTGACAGCAGATTCAAGAACACCATAAAACCCGGTTTTCCTTGCTGGAGTCTTCGAAAGGCATTATTTGTTGGTACTTTGTGCCTCCAAACAGCTGATGATTGATTGTTTTGTACATTAAAGCCGCTATTTCCAAGGTTAAATGTGAATTAAAATAAAGCTATTGCGGCACGTTATGAAAGTTAAATGATATTGCAACCAGTGGAAAAGTATGCTCAAATATAAGCCAGTTGTTTTGTCATCAGGTTTCATAAGAAAGTCCCAAGTTAATTGCCCTCTTACATGAATACAATATTCTAGGCAGTTTTTTCACTTAAACTACAATACTGTTTGTAACACAAAACACTAGGCCATGTAATGTGCTATCGACGCTACTTCTAAACTGTCTAGAACATTGTTATGCTGTATTTAAATAAATACTACTGTGTTGATTTACTTTCAGGATGCCAAGCAGAAAAAACGCATTCTCTTGCATTGACATGAATGCGGTAAAAAGGGTTTCCCCTGGTGTTACATGGGACAGCAGTGCCGGCAATTTAAAACAAAATCATCCCGACGTTGAGAATGGGACATGACTATTGATGGTGCTTCGATTGAACCACAACACATATGCGTCTACATGAACACTATAACATTACAGCACAGTTTCTCAATACAGACAGTTAACAATTGCCTGTGGAACAACTATAAAACGCCCATGTATGATAGTTCTTGTGTTAGCCACGGGCCTATCAATACCGACGTCGGATTTAGGCAATAGTTACACATCTCACATCTTGTGCTCATGACTTTAAGGATAAACTTTTATCACATAAACCATGGTGTGAGAGTGTAATAAAGCCCATTAAATAAAAACGATATTACACGACTGAATAATTAATGATAACTATGCAAATGAGGGGGGGTTAATCACTATTTTTATGTATTCATACGCACTGTCAAAAAAATAAACAAATATGGCCGACCGTGATTTTATTGTCAGCGGTACAGGTAAGATGAATAGACATGGCAAATCTGAAAATCACGAGCCTCGTATTTTATCACTTTTATCCAACTCGTTTAATAAATTCAATATGAAAAGTCACTCATGTAAGATCCTCTATATATGATATGACCTTGACTTTTCTGTCAAATAAAGATTCAACAAACTCAATTCAGAGGTTTCATTCAGCTTTGATTTTTAATATTCTACAAAAACATGTAACTACATGCGTAACCATACGTAAACAAATCATTTATAATAGATAATTTTGTAATGTGATACATTAAATGACGTCCCGAAAATGCATTCTTCGGAAAATTCAGAATAGTACCAACAAAGGGGTGTTTATTAAAAACTGTGTACTGCAATACTTTCTCTATTGACTGGTGCTGCTATAAGTCCACTTTATTCAGTTTAAACAAATTTAAAACCAGAACAAACTTTCAAGACGTTCATTTGTTATAACACAGAACAATTAATGCCAGAATTGTGTAATTGATAGTTTTATCTTGGTTTTCATTAATACGCATCAATACCGATTAAGAGATTAGTGTGGCCAATTATTTCAAGTTTAACCAGAACTTGAGTCTTTAATAATGTTGTTATTAGAATTTATCTTATTAATCGTTTTAAGGTTTGCTACATACATGATATAGCAAGTTTAAGATGGAGGTGCATTAGACCGAGGATCGGTTTCTGGTCGATTATGTCATGGGTTGCATCATTTTGATTGAAACATCAAATACATAATGGTGTAAGATTTGACTGTACATTCGAAAACAACTAAATTTGTACATATTATGGACGAATATAAATTTCAACAAAACAATGTATTTTCTGTCTAACTATCGGTGAAACTTGCATTGATCTGTCAAACGAGTAAAACCGAAAGCATGCAGGAAATCCACATTCATTCGGAATGGCTCGGCACTTATACTTGATATACTATGACCGAGATAATGCAATTTATTTATGTCATTATCGCGTCGCAGATATCTGCTAAAATACTCCTTTTGTTACAGTTAGTAATAAATTCAATGAATCAATTTACGACTGAAAGAAGCATCAAAACATGCAATAATAGCAACAAATTGATATGTCACCTGTTTCCGCGACACCAATGGTAATCGACGTAACAGACTTACAATTTTCGTACCCGACATTCGCACCAAGCATAAATCGAAGCATGAATGATGAAGCTTGAAGTTTTAAATGATTTAACACGTATTTGAACTGCAGTTTCCTTTTTGATGTATATTGATTTTTTGTTTATCTGTTTCATGCTTTAGGCATAGTCATCAAGGCATAACACTTTTAAGCAGTTAATTTTCAATTAAATTGGTCAATAAACTTTAATAATTTTTTTAAGCTAGTAGCTTTTCCTTTTAGCTAGTGAACCCAAATGGCACAAGCTAATTTTAGCTAGTAGATAATATCGCTAAATTCAACCCCTGTTTGTAGCAAGCCATATTAATGCTAGAAGAAACGGTCAATTTGGGTTATCCAAGAATTTGGTCTTTCAATAAGTCTAAGTCCAAAATTAGGTCAAGGTGAAGGTCAAAATGGAGTCAGATGATACAGGCTGGTGGAGAGTGGTCATATACAACATCCATGTAAGTTTGAAAACTTTGTAGCCAGCCATATTAATGCTAGAAGAAACAGTCAATTTGGGTTAACCAGGCCGGACGGATGAACGGAAGGACGGACAGGTGAATCACTATATGTCTCCCGATCTATCGATACGGGGGCATAAAAATATATCTGATCACTTAATATAGCTAGTTTTCGATAGAAAAAAATCATGTTTTTTAATATTTCTCTGTATGAAATTCTGCACGAATAAATGAAATATATCTACCAAATACACACTGAATTTACAGCAAGATCAGAAAAGAGTTTTAGTCTAGGAGCTGGTGCAAGAAATTCAAAATCTATTTACCCCATCTGGTAGAAAAAGTCCATTGGTATTTTCAAATAAAACATACATTCAGGCTTCAGAAAAAGGTGGATGCCAGATCTGAAAGTGGTGCAGATTTTTTTACCAGGGGCAACAACTCTTGCTTCCGAGCTAATTTACGAATACACATGGCATTCTTAATTCTGGTGTGAATTTTTTGTTTATGTATATATTGCCATATATGTGGGTGGATATTATTCAATTAATGTTATGCATCAAATGGACATACAAAACTGACCAGTTTGAGGTCAAGGTCATTTCAAGGTCAAAGTGAGAAAAATAGCTAAAAATTGATATTTCACCTCAGTTCTTTCTTCATATAGCTTATGTTTGGAATCAAATTTCGTTATTTAAACAATAGCCGAGTTGGTAGGTACATATTCTTTCATAATAAGCCATTTGTTTAATGAAAATAATCATTTCTTTGTCAAAATAGCCATTTCATACATATGCATGCTGGCCGAGAAGGCATTCTTTCGACCACCCCTGGTATTCTATGTTCTAATATGATTAAATTGTTCAAGTATATATTGCTACATATTTGCATGAATATTATTCATTTGATTATGGACATTAAATGGACAAACATAATGACCTTTCTTGGGTCAAGGTCAAGGTCAGTTCAAGGTCAAATCGAGAAAAAAGCACAAAAATGGACATTTCTACTCTGTTTTTCTTCGTATAGCATTTGATATGAATGTAAGCTGCTTATTAAAATGATAGCTGAGTTGGTTAGTTCATATTCTTTCATTATAAGCCATTTGTTTAAAGAAACAATCATTTCTTTGTCAAAATAGCCATTTAATACATAAGCATGCTGGCCGAGAAGGCATTCTTTCGACCACCCCTTGTATTCTATGATCTAATATAATTTAAATGTTCATGTATATATTACTACACATTTGCACGGATATTATTCATTTGATTATGGACATCAAATGGACAAACATAATGGACCTTCTGGGGTCAAGGTCAGTTCAGGGTCAAATCGAGAAAAATAGCTAAAATGGACATTTCCACTCGTTTTTTTCTTTCGTATATCATATGATATGAATTTAATTTGCTTATTTAAATGGTAGATGTGTTGGTTCATATACCTTCATTATAACTCATTTGCTTTATGAAAATGTTCATTTTCATTGTTCAAATATCCATTTTGTGCATGCGACAGTTTACGAAAACTTTTACGACAGCCCCTGGCATTCTATGATCTAATGTGATTTATGTGTTTATTTATGATATGAGTCATATGTTCACGAATACTATTCATTATATTATGGACATCAAATGGACAAGCATCTAAACCACTTTGGCATTAAAGTCGTTTCAGGATCGAAGTGAGAAAATAGGTAAAAATTTATTTGTCCACTCTGTATTTGTAATTCTCACGTATGCTTGAATTCAAATTTATTAGGAAACTGCAAATTTGATTTGTCTCACTTTTTATTAAATGGACTGTACACAATATTGCCTAAACGACCATTAATTTTGTATATGTTCAAGCAAGTATGCAAGATTACTTATAAATGCTTGCAAAATCACAATGCCTGTCTGTTTTTATGCCAGTCCGGACTATTTATATACGCCGTTGTTTCACAGGGGCACTGCTTAGAAGTGTTCTCATGTATATGTATATCATTATTAAATCCATCAGGAGAGACCCATTATGAGCTACTTTTTGTAACTCTCTAGGGCACAATAACCGTTGTTCACATTCACAGGGACAATATGGCGTACCCCTAACACATTATACAGCAATACGTACGGCCTATGACAGGTGTATCCAGTGGTAGTTAAATATCAGGCATGATATGACTGAATAACATGGTGATCAGCACAGCATCGGAATAGGATGGCAGTTGTTTCGCGTAATAATGCACCAGTCAATGTTCTGCCCGCTCGGGGACACAGGGAGATTAGACAGACGCATCCTGACTGGTGGGAATTTGACTACATCATCGACTCCTAGTCAAAATATTGACTTGTGCATAACACATAACTTAGCATATTGACGCCTGTATAGCTAAACTCTATGGTGCTATTGAGTATCATTACGGTCTGTGATGAGATATTTCATTTGTGGTAGCTAGTACTAAATTGGTTATGATATGTATATTCCTTACAGTGGTATGTACCAACATAGACATCTGATACCCGTACTTAGTAGTAATGTGTACGTCATAGATCCTGAGAAAGCTGTAACTGGCAGTGTTTTGAACCACACTCGATTCTAATGTGGTACTCATAACCATTAAGGGCAGACAGTCCTGGTCCTATGGAAAATACTAGTACAACATAACTCCTATAGTGTAGTCACCACTGCAATGACCAAAGTGATTTAGCACTGCAATAAGTATATAATGCCACAGATACGTGCATTTAACACAACGGAATACAGGCACCCCAGACAAAGTAGTACCAGCACTGTGTATAACCATATCAGGCCTAATAGCGTACATGTATCCACTACGACATAATATTTCAGAAGCCTTACGACATCACACGCTGTACGCACCACCACATAATTCAGCCATACCTGGTTCTACAGGATACCCATTAATACAAAGTAGAACCCTTCCAATTCCTAATAGATAGACATGGCTACAGGATACAGATACCCCCGACCCTTGGGAATAGATACCACAACATTGCATGTCCATACCAGGCCACAAGGGTTGATCCACTCCGCGGTGTACTGCCATTTTCAGGTTATACTATATGCGGTACTCCTCATTGCCAAATACATGTATAGCTAATGTCACAAATCATCAGGTCTTGAGCCAGCTATCATTTGATACTGTATGATACTTAACACACAAAGCATCCTGGGACACTCAGGGTGTCCAAATAGTACTTTAACAGTTTCTTTGCCTATTTACCAAATGTCTTCGTTCTCCTTTCACAAAGCAAACTTCACTTAGTGGGGTACATACGAGTATCTATCATTGGTTAAGCCATTCTGGATTTCAAATTATTTTATTGAGTTCCAAATGGATACTCAACTAGTACAGTCATATCTGGCGTTATCTGATATGCTTCACTGCAAAATAGAGGCCCTACTAGTATGGCCTATGAGTGTACCCACTATCACTGAGTACAGCTACCTCATACCACATTTGGTAATCACTACTGTATTGTACAGTTATTCAAAGCTCACCACCAAGTAAACCATTATAGACTTGACCATAGCGGGTTACCAATCGCTTCTTTGTGCAGCTATCCTTATCCTAGGAGGTAAGCATTACCATCTGCCAGATCGGTCAGCCAATGCTCCATCGAATATACACCACAATCAAGTACCGCCACATCCATATCCGACTTTAAGGGGTTCTCACTACCATGCAGTTTACTTATCCTAGTCCATATAGGTTGACTAACATATTTGGTACATCCATTACATTCCTTATTCTTGGTACAAAGAAATTTGTAATCAATGGGGCATCTAATGATGGTGACCAAACTCTACTTAATATCCAAAGTCCAATCGTTTTGGATTTATTGGTCGGAAACCACTTGGTGTGTTCATTCATTTGAAGACAATAGTGGTCCTGACATGCTGATATCAGGATCATTGCTATCTGCTGTTTCATACCAACCAACTTACCAAAAGACTAAGGATAGTAGGATCAATCATTGGGAAGGTGTTTGTTCGGAAACCGTTTCATCTACCGACAGGCTGACACACAGATTAACGTGTGTTTAAGCATACTTTCACATTAAAGATTTTCATAATGTGTGGAGCGGTTGCCTAGAGGTAGGGCGCGCGCTTCGGGATCGAAAAGTCCCGGGTTCGACCCCCCTCTGGACCACTGGTTAATCTATCTGAGCAACACCCACATGCTCAACTCCACCATGGTGTAAAATGGTACCTGTGAGGACAGTGTCTATTCATGGGCGCCAAAGATCGATGTTGGCTGCCAAACCACAGGAGAGAAATAGTCTTCCCAGGGAGACGCGAGTGTAGGTTTCCATAGGTAGCCCAATGGAAAGTTGAAATGTCAAAGGGTGCTTGAGCGGCTTAACAGCTGAAAAGAGCCCTAGAAAATTGGTAACTTAACTTATAACACTCGCAGCCAATAGAATGGATTTCAATACATTATTACACACCCAGCCAAATTATTAAGTCTACAAGTGAACACAGGTACAAACTTTTCCGTATTGCATGAGCAAACACATAAATTTTTACTGGATCATTACAAAACACAGTTTTACCTTGAAAGGACATTGATACTGACCTTGTAATGGTCAGTATTTTAAACAACTTTCAATACGATATTGATATTACAATGTTCATACATATATCCAATAACACTAAAACATACATGCGAAAAAGAACTACAGATCTGAGACAAAAATATCATTTTTGAAGCTATTCTTCTAAATTTGACCTTGAAATGACCCTGACCACAAACTTTTTTAAGATGATTGTACATTTAATGTTCATAATCAATGAATACTGGTAGCATCCCTGAATATACATGTATGTCTCACTACATACACAAACCCATACATCACATTATATCGTAGAATGTCAGGGGTTGTCGTGCAAGGTTTTCGTAAGCTGTCATATGCAAAATAGCTATTTGCACAAAAAAACACAATTGTTTATTGAACAAATGGCTTATAATGAACGAATATGACTAACCAACACAGCTATCATTTTAATAAGCAACTTACATTCATATCAAATGCTATACGAAGAAACACAGAATGGAAATGTCCATTTTTTGCTTTTTTTCTCGATTTGACCTTGAACTGACCTTGACCTTGACCCAAGAAAGGTCAATTATATTTGTCCATTTGATGTACATAATCAAATAAATAATATCCATGCAAATATGTAGCAATATATACATGAACAATTTAATAATATTAGTAAATAGAATACCAGGGGTGGCCGAAAGAATGCCTTCTCGGCCAGCATGCATATGTATTGAATGGTCATAATGACAAAGAAATGACTATTTTCATTAAACAAATGGCTTATAATGAAAGAATATGCACTTACCAACACGTCTATCATTTAAATAATGAAATTTGATTCCAAACATATGCTATACAAAGAAAGAACTGAGGTGAAATATCAATTTTTAGCTATTTTTCTCACTTTGACCTTGAAATGACCTTGACCTTGACCTCAAACTGGTCAGGTATGTATGTCCATTTGATGCATAACATTAACTGAATAATATCCACCCACATATATGGCAATATATACATAAACAAAAAATTCACACCAGAATTAAGAATGCCATGTGTATTCGTAAATTAGCTCGGAAGCAAGAGTTGTTGCCCCTGGTAAAAAAATCTGCACCACTTTCAGATCTGGCATCCACCTTTTTCTGATGCCTGAATGTATCTATTATTCGAAAATACCAATGGACTTTTTCTACCAGATGGGGTAAATAAAAATCCATTTTAAGGCCTTTTTGAAACCTGGCTCCTGGACTATTTACCAAGTTTTGTTCATAAGTTCTATGTAACATATTTGTAGTTTTGTATGAAATATCAAGTTAGAAGACTTGATACTTGCAACAGCCAATTTCACGGTCACGTGATACGCATAACGGTATATTTGCTTATTTGCAACCTACTTAATTAAATACATGCGAGGCCCGTCTGTGAATATGACGAAGTACATTTTATTGCTGTAAATTGTTTATAGGCGACACACCTAAATAAACCGAATCACCAGGGCCTCCTAAGTCTTGTCTTTATAACATCAATCTCAATCCCACCGATCACGGATTGTAACGGTTAAATAATTGATAGTAAATCATTAATGGAATACCAGATTACCTCCCTGCGTTAAACTGTAAATACGCATGTAATTTCAATATGTAATAAAGAATAAATGTATTTTAATTGGTGACTAAAAATTATGAAATTCAAAATGAGAGTAGGTAGGAAGTTATTATAGTTGTGTGTAATTTTTTACCAAAATCTGATAAATGGATTTTCAGAAATCTTTCAAAAACACAACTTTTCTATCGCAAACAAGCTATACCAATATGCGCGACATAACGCTAAGACATAAAACATATAAATATGGATTCCTCACATCTAAATAATATACCTCCTTCCTACGCATTTCACGCACATATTAAGCAATTGCATCACAGTACATCCTTATCCAAATGACTTGTACAGTCAATCTGTAGCGACCTTAAAAGACGACATTGTTATAGTGACTACATGATACAACCTCTATGTAAAGACCACACAGTACAACCTCTACAAAATAACATTACACTACAACCTTTACATAGTAACCACACAGTATTACCACTATCAAGTGACCTTTAAGTTCAACCTCTGCATGATGACCACACATTACAACCTCAATAGTGATCATGCTGTACAGCCATTCTGTATTGACCATACAATACAATCTCTTAATAATGATCTTATAATATAACCTCTACCTAATGACCACACAGTACAACCTCTTTATAGTGACTACTCAGTACAACCTCTATATAATGACCATGCAGTACAACTTCTTTAAAAGTGACCTTACCAAGCAACATCTGTATCGTGAGCACACAGTACAACCACCATAAAATAACCTTAAAACAACAGTGACCGTACATTAAGACCCTGTAGTACAGATACTCTGTTTCTACCAAACAATACAACCTCTTTATATTGACCCTGCAGTACAGATACTCTGTTTCTACCAAACAATACAACCTCTATATAGTGACTATGCAGTACAACCTCTTAAACATGACCTTATCATACAACCTCTGTATAGTAACCACACAGTACCACCTCCATAAAGTGACCTTTGAGTACAACCTCTACATAAAAGCACCGCCATACGGAGCAATATACACCCGAAGGGTTTTGTTTCAGGTTTTGGTAGCAAACTTTTGACAGTTGAAGGCAAAAGGACAGCCCTGAACAAAAAATGTAAATCCTTGAAGTTGTTTCAGTCGTCAAAAGGTTACAGAATGGGCGCAAAACCAAGTATTTTAGATGTTGAAAAGTTAGCGGAAATCGAACGGATAAGAAACTTGAAGTTGTTTCAGTTGTCGAAAGGAAAGAGAACGGACGCAAAACCAAATATTTTAGTTGTTGAAAAGTCAGCAAACCGAACGGATGCGGAACGAAAACATATTACCAAAGTTGAAATGAAACATATTAAGTACTTTAATACTGATGATACTGATTTTTAACATCAGGTTTTACAAAGTAATACAACCTTCAACCCCAAAGTGTGACCTTGATCTTAAAGCGACCCCTCCAGAACATGCACTCTGCACGTTGTCTTGATGTGGTGAACATTTGTGTCAGGTTTCTTTAAAATCGAGCAACGGGTTCATGGGGCAGAGCGGAAGGGAAACAAAGTCATATGACATTTTAACCCCTAAGTGTGACCTTGACCTTAAAGCGAACCCTCCAGAACATGCACTCTGCACGTTGTCTTGATGTGGTGAACATTTGTGTCGGGTTTCTTTAAAATCCTTCAAGAGGTTCAAGAGTGACAGAGCGGAAGGGAAATTGCTAACGACAGACAGACGGACACAGAGGCGATAACATAATACGGCCCTTCGGGCGTATAACAAGGACCACATAATGTATAGCGGGTATATTTCACGGTGTCCAATTTTCGTGTTAATTGTATCCTTTTGAATTCACGGTGTCTTGAATTCGCTCTAACGGCCTTGACCGCCAAATTAAAACCTTGTTGGTAAACATGGAATGGGAGGTAAACTTTAGAGTACGAGTATAATAGTCACTACTGATCTCGGGGTTGTGGGTTCGAATCTCAGGCTGGCCATCTAAAATTACTGATAGTATTTTGGGTGAGGCTTAAAACCGAGATCCCATGTATGGGTGCTATAAATATGGCATGCAAAAAGAACCAGGGATGCTTCTGGAATTAGGGCATCTTCTGTATAATGCACTATCTCCCAAAACTATAAGTCTTATGGAGGCCACACCCATAAGGATTATCCGGTGGTGAGGATAAAGAAACGCAATAAACCAAACAAACTGATAACTGCTAACATAAGAAAAATATGTAGATCTATTTACAAACAAATCATTATTTCGGCAAACATTTACACGTTCCGCAAACAAAACTGTTATTGAAATTGAACAAGTGTGATGAAACGGCTTACAATTCAAACCTTCAAACGATATTGATATGCATGCATAGAGATTTAAACATGTTCTTTACAAATATCCAATTTCTAACCATACTTTATACATGTCGTAGTCTATTTATTATTACTGTAATTTACAGAAGTGACACATTGTGTCGTTTTGTACGTCTTGCAAAGTAATGTTGGATTATTTCTTAAAGTTCCCTGATGCATTGTCTCCCTTTGTAAAATTTGTATATTTTTGGTGATAATTATGCGGGGTTTAGATTTCCACACAGTACCACCTCCATAAAGTGACCCTTGAGTACAACCTCACCCCAAGGATAGTGTGACCTCAATAGTGACCATACTTTAAAACCTCTATATGGTGACCATGCAGTACAGTAGCTCTGTATCAACCACACAATATAACCTCTTAATAATGACCATATTATATGACCTCAATTTTGGGACCAAATTATTTGTTTGGTTTGGACAACATTCCGTTTTTCTCACGTGCTGGTTTTTCGCTCATATTATAATTATTAAATATCCTGTTTTACATTTGAAGCTGTCCTCTATTTGAAGTTTTTGAAGCTCATGCATGTTCTTTGCTGAGACTTTGATGCATGGTTTGATATTTATTAGGTATGAATTAAGATGTACATTAATATGGCATCAAATAGACAGTTTCCATCTGCAGATGATTTTTTCCACTAGGTACATATTATGCATTTGTTTACGTCTTAAACAATATTTCTGTCAGGGTTGTTTCCCTTAGCCTTCAATCATCCCTGGTTTTCCGCAAGGCAGTAAAGCTATTTACCCATAGCTGGAGGTCTGTTCATGGGCATCAGGGCATGTCCACTCTACAGTGGACCTAGAATACCGCATGTCTGGGGGCAGACCACCTCCGAGTCTCCTGCAGTTCAGCTTGAGGCCACAAAGGGCTCAATTGACATGTGCTGCCACGGGAAGGCACTGCAAGGAGCTTGTCTAAGGAGAGGCTATGTACTGGCAGAGAACGTTTACGCTTCCTTTTAGCCTGAGCTAGCCAGTGGTGGAGGCTGAATGAAGGTGACCAGCACACAACACGCAGCTTACCACACAATTCGCATCCAAAGACCATTAAGCACACAAAAAGAGGTCTGAAGCATGATGATGACACACATTTGATATGCATGGCTGACTTACATATCCGATCTATGCTGATAGCGGCCATTGAGGGTCAGGACCTTACACTAGACGGTGACACTCCACCAACGATGCCATTGACTCTGTGTAGAATCTTCACACCAACCGGCTCAGACAAACCGACTGGTGCAGGGTGGTGTTTACGGATTGCAAGATCTCAGGGCAGAATTTAGATCCACAGGCATGCACTTAAAATATTTAAAATGAGTTAGTTTTAAGCCCTTACTTAGCGCAAAAAGTGCGAATTTAGACAATTACATTACCCCAAATTATACCAAACTTACATTAATTAATATACTAACCAATTGCCAAAATCAAAAGAATTACATTCCCCTCACAGACAGGTGTATGGGGACAAACTAGCCACCCACAACCCGAGTGCAGATTGGAACTTCCAGTGGGTGTATGGAGCAGAATGTGATTTTTCCACAGGTTAGTCTTATGTAGGAGGAAAAGGTATGCATCTATCACAAATGTAGCAGAAAGGCTGAATCTATAGCATGCATGCATCTGTACAGGAGATGTAAAATACTAGCTTAATCCACTAGAAGTCTCTCTGGATGCCATTTAACATAAGAGTCAGAACCTACAATAGGTGTCTTTAACAAGAAATGGAGCCTACAGAATGGGTCAGCAAGGTAGGTCTCACCCCTGTTCGAGATCTACCTTTTAGACACATCATGTAGTTACATCCAATGTTAGAGACACACACACTGAAGATTAATCCAATATGCTTAATCTCATCCAGAGAAACATCATGTGGATGCAGCTAGTATTCTACATACCCTGTAAGAGATACACCCTTCAGATTCCACCTGAGTGCAACATCTGTGAAAGAGTCATAACACTTGCACCTCTTACATAAGACTCACCTGTGGAAAATCACATTGTGCTCCATATGCTAACTGTAAGAGTCACACTCTGTGTTCGGGTTGTGGGGGACTTGTTTGTCCCCTGTACCTGTTACTGTATTAGGTAAATAGTCCCTATGCTCCCAGAATGTCTCCTACAGTGTGTGTATTGAACACTTAGGGTGTTCCCATGGGAATGTTTCTTACAGAGGATATAGCATGCTTGTTGAGTCCACATGCTATTGTCTCTATCACAAACGTACCACAAAGGTTGGTTCTATAGGAGGTGCAACATACGAGCTTAATACACATGGGTGTTCCTGTGTACGAGATGTGGCCTACAGAATGAGCCTACAATGGGCGTCTTTAACATGAAATGGAGCATACAGGGATGTTGTCAGGAAGGTAGGTCTCTCCCCTGTATGAGACCTACTTTTTAGACACACCCTGTTAGCCACATCCCATGTTAAAGACATCCATTGTAGGTTTATTCTGTAGGCCACAACTCATACAGAGGAACACCCATGTGGATTAAGCTTGTATGTTGCACCTCCTATAGAACCAACCTTTGTGGTACGTTTGTGATAGAGACAATAGCATGTGGACTCAACATGCATGATATATCCTCTGTAAGAAACATTCCCATGGGAACACCCTAAAAGCTCATTACACACACTGTAGGAGACTACCTAGGAGCATAGGGCATATTTACCTATGCTCTCCCTTATAGTCGCCTCTTACGACTTGCAAGGGAGAAAACAGTGGTCCGATTCTACAACCCAAGAACCACACAGGTAATTGAAGCTTCCAGCAAAGTTGCCTAAGAAGCAGCCAAAAACAATACAGAACAAAATAAAATTTGAGTTTATTGGGATATTCACAGAAGCTCTTTGACATAAGAACGCAAAAAGCTATACGGAATTGACATCAAATTTTATATTACACGACCTAGATGCATACATAGTGTTGTCTGTAGTTTTCTCCAAAAAATATGCGATAATACCGCAACCCCAATATAATTAACACTCTACATTCCACTACAAATTTGGGTTGGGCCGGGTAGTCGTTTGTGGGGTTACTATAGTAACTTTTTAAGTTAAGTTTAAGTTATTTCATGTTTTCAAATCTTACTACAATCGTATGTTCCAATCAAGTGCTATTGTCATAAGGGAAATTTATTGATTATTTTATTATACATAGTACATTAATTATTAATATTGTTATACTGCCAGATAAATGCCATCTGCACAATTGGTACCTTCTGGACAGATCTACAGTCTTCACGAAAAACTTTTCAAAGTACTAGCCAGTGGGGCTACCAACATGGCAGAACTTACTAGCCCGAGAAGAAATTTACTAGTCAGACCAATAAATTATTATTAAAATTATTTTTAATGTTCACTAGACTTTTGACTAGTCACCTAGAGACAATTACTATCCCAATCCAGTTTTCACTAGCCTCGGGCTAGTGGCCAAATTCGAAGACTGGATCTATATGTCCTATTAATTATTCTTTAAAGGTATAATTATACATATGGTTAAATCTAATGTAAGTTATAAGCAGACAAATAAAAGCCAATATGAGTTTAATATATCTTTAGGTACAATCTGTTCTTATATCCTAACCACTTACTTATTTTCAATTTGTGTTAATGAGTATTTGAGTGCTTACCAAATGTCCAGTTTTTGTCCTTCGGTATATAAACAGGCAGAGAGGTTTGACTTTATACATTTCCACTCTGACTGTCTGTTTTTATATACTTGTGTAAAATAAAACATTATTTTGAGGATAACTACTTGGTTATTTGTAGGTAAGTCACTTTTACTTTACTTCTAATATACATGAATTATTTCATTATTTGATTGTTCTAAGTTTTACTTATCTATGTAAGTACTTGATTTAATGAAGCACTTTTATATACTTTATCTTACTGATCTCAGTAAGTACATTATATAGGTAGCACTTTTATATACTTTATCTTACTGATCTAAGTTAGTAATTTATTTAATGAAGCACTTTTATATATTTTATCTTACTGATCTAAGTTAGTACTTTATTTAATGAAGCACTTTTATATATTTTATCTTACTGATCTCAGTTAGTACATTATTTAATGTAGCACTTTTATATACTTTATCTTACTGATCTCAGTTAGTACATTATACAGGTAGCACTTTTATATACTTTATCTTACTGACCTAAGTTAGTACATTATTTAATGAAGCACTTTTATATATTTTATCTTACTGATCTAAGTTAGTACATTATTTAATGTAGCACTTTTATATACTTTATCTTAGTGATCTAAGTTAGTACATTATTTAATGTAGCACTTTTATATACTTTATCTTACTGACCTAAGTTAGTACATTATTTAATGTAGCACTTTTATATACTTTATCTTACTGATCTAAGTTAGTACATTATTTAATGTAGCACTTTTATATATTTTATCTTAACTTTAATCTAAACTTTAATCAAACTATTTTGTTTTGGCATTCAGTACCTCTCACTGCCATTATTAAAGCGAGTTTGATAATTCCCAAAGAACTTAGTAATTTAAGTATTGTGTATTTTAATAATTGTGTATTTAAATAATGGTGTATTGAGATATACATTTCCACTCTGACTGTCTGTTTTTATATACTTGTGTAAAATAAAACATTATTTTGAGGACAACTACTTGGTTATTTGTAGAAACTATAAATGTGAACTCCAACTCGAACCTCTCGTGCTCATCTTACAGCACACACTTAACCACACAACAATGGTGTGAAACTATGGCAATCGTCCGATTATTAAATAAACAACCCTCATACATTATCATCATCAACAGATGGTAGAGTTATGACAGTATCGCCAGGTGGAAAGTCAGCAGGGATCTGGTGTGAGTGTCCACCAATGTCCAAGTATTGTGGTGCATTCTGGTTCCTATTAATGACGATGGTTAGCATACCTTGCACCATGATCAGCTGTAAATATTAAACAGGTGATAATAGATTGCCAAATATAGTAAACTCCCTCAAAACCGGACTCTCTCAAAACCGGAATCCCCACAAAATCGGACGATTTCTAAGGTCCCGTATTTTCTTCTTATGAAGTCAACTTAAAAAGCTTCCGCAATACCGGACTCCCAGAATTCCGGACGGCATTTACGGTCCGCTGATAAAATATTAAACGATAACTAATTAAGGAATACCGGACACGTATATTTGTCTGTACTGATGTGTCACCTTGTATATTTGATATTGTTAATTAAAGATTGTGTCATAACAAAAGGTGTCATCAACAAATCGTCCGGTCAATGTTTACTCTTAAATAGGTCCCGCGTGCAATTAGCACAGGCGTGAAAAATACTTTGTGTAATTCGCAGAGTTTTCTAGATGATTTTTAATAATTGCTTAATTACGAACGCAAATAAAAACGGTCCTTGCGTTTGATGTTTTGTTGTTAAGGTAGGTATTGCTACAAACATATACCCGAGCAAAGGATCAACATAATTGAAATTACGACAACACTGCACTAAACCCAAACAAAACATTTTTAATTGACATGTCTCCAATTATTTAAGACTTGCATTTCGGGATTTGTTGGATTACATTGTCTATACCATTGGATATTAAGAACAACCAATGAAAAAATGAGCAATTTGGATACTAATGAATGTTAGTTGATATTTAATCAAATTTAACCCCTATAGAAACACCTTCTATCCTTCTATACAAAGGCCATTATTTGTAGCTCTCTGAGAGTGTTTTTCTGCAGAGGTTGTACTGTTCATGTAATATAAGCATGTACATGTATCATTACACACACATCAACATACCTATGAAAACATATAAAGGTATACATTATACAGAGCTCCCAGAAAACCGGACTTTTGACACGGTCCGAAAGGGGTCCGGTTTTGAGGGAGTCTACTGTACTTTCTTAACACACTGTACAATGGTTGTTTGTTAAAGTCGCAAACATTGTCTCCCATTTAAACGCCAAGTGTTATTTACCTTCAAACTTTTCACACATTATCGGTCAATTCAATGTAACATATATCTGATTCTTAGAAATGATTTCCTTGTGTAAATTTGCTACTAAACTTGATAAACTGATACTGGTTGGCAAGGGCCCCCGCATACTCAATTATTTGGAACAAAAATGAAATAATGTTTATTTAAGACCATCTCACATAAAACCAGTTGCAAACTTTGCTTTTAAAATTATATAGGCACGGAAGTCAATGTTTGCTTCATGATTGTGTTAATTCAAACATTGATGGAACCAATAACCACAATGCCATGAATGTTATTCCTTGCGTCATAGTTTTCGCGTTTTTCTAAAATGGCGACGTCACGGATATGTGCAGCACAAAGAATTATAATAAAATACTTTGTTGATCGCAGTTTAACACCAGTGCAAATAAAACAAGAGTCCCAAAATGTCACAAAATATGCCCGTCTTGGTTGTGCTAGTAACAAAAAAATTGACAATGAAATAAAAGCCCATATCATATAAAAACATTTTTAACCAATCATCTTTAAACTAATATATATTCATACTAATTTATAGGAATGCTTTTGTCAACCTTCTGTTGTATGACCTTTGCATTATAGGTCATGAATTAAAGATATCTTTCTTAATTAATTTTTTTATTAGATATGTATATATATGGAGTACCGCTGCATGTTGGTCCTTGCTTGATTTATCTGTATCTTGCAAGATCACAAGTCGAGTGAGATGCATAGCAAGATTTGATACACACCAATGACTCAACACAAGTGCATAAATGTCATTATTTCATTACGGTATGCACCAAAAAGTACACACAACATGAAGACGTGTAAAATGTTAAACTTGGCTTAGATATTATGCCAATAAGTGTAGTCACCAAGTTTGAAGACGATCCAACGAAACCTGTTTGAGTTAGAGTACAGATAAGGCCAATTTCACATTTTTTTGGTAAAAGAAGGACCATAACCCACGAAGATCGGCACTGATTTGGCATATAATCAAACTTGGCCTAAATATTACACCCATAAGCATTGTCAGCAAGTTTGAAGACGATCCCACGAAAACTGTTACAGTACAGTACAGAAATCGGATGAAAACTGTTTGAATTAAAAAAACGTTTGAACGATTAACCGATTAACTGTTGACATCCCTACAAATTAGCAAATTTTAAGAATGTTACGTACTTTGAGATTATCATCGTACATCAACATCAAAGACGGGCATATCGTAAGGTGAAGATTCACCAAGAGTGACAGTTCTTGGTAAATAACTGGTGCGAATAAATCACTAGGTACATAAATGATACCAGTAGTATATTTATTAAGTATTGTCCTCCACTTGAACTTGGATCTGTGAACAAATTAAGGATACAGTCAACTATGTGTACCTTGCACTCATTTATGACAAAATTCTTTAACACGTTGACACAAAAACAGAATATCTCCCACGAAGGTGATAAATACAGCAATAGTCAACCAACCTAAAATTCCTATCAATATGCACAACTAGGCTGGTATAAGTACATAATTTTATGAGAGTCAGTATAAATAATCATACATGTACCTACATATTATAAAAGTTATGATGGCTAACACCTGTCCACTATACCCAGATGCTATGCAGATGGAATGCCAATTATAATCTGCTCTTTTGAGAACCCTTCGGGATCATTATCGACAAGAGGGCCCTTTAGGCCCCTCACCTGTTGCACATTGGTCTAGGTATCAATACAACTTACATTCTGATCATAATTCATTAAGATTGGATCAAAACGGCGACCTATGGAACGTGCCCAAGTTTTTTTTTAAGATTTGACCTAGTAACCTAGTTTTTGACCATACATGACCAAGTTTCGAACTTAGACTAAATTTCATGGAGAACAACATTTTTTCTGACCATGTTTCATGAAGATTGGATCAAATTGGTGACATCTAGAGAGTACAAGGTTTTTCTATTATTTGACCTAGTGACCTAGTTTTTTACCCCACATGACCCAGTTTCAAACTAGGCCTAGACTTCATGGGGAACAACATTCTGACCAAGTTTCATGCAGATTGGATAAAAACCATGACGTCAGGAGTGTACACAAGGTTTTTCTGACCCAAACCTCTTCTACTTCAGGGGCAAACACAAACTTGTACTGATCAGGTCGGAGTGGTTTTATGGGTAACATAAGTTTACGATCTGGCCCGCCCTCTGATGTTGTGTTGTTCAAGTTCTCAGACGACTTTGAGGAATTGATAGCTGCATCAGAGGTCATTGATCTATAAATAGAATATGATGTCATAACATGTTGACCATGTACCTAATGTGAAAATAACAAAACAAAACTTCTTTCGTAAGCACTTAAGCGCCATTGGTAGCCTGGTCCATAATAACTAGCTTAGTCAATTAACTTGAAAGTTTTGTAATGAACAGACAAACTAACAAACCGACAGACAGGTGAATCACTATATGCCTCCTCATCAATGGATGCTGGGCATAAAGAAATATTGACCTGATTTAATCACTTTACCTAAGGGTATGTAAAGAGATTGTGATACTCAGCAAAATTTATGTGACTTACTTGAACATTTCTGATGTAGATGACATCATACTGGACATCATAGATTCACTGCTTGCAGTAACATCACTATCTGATGATGAGACTGAACTAATCACAGACTCGCTCACTGGTGTCTGAAATATCCATAAAAATAAATAGTTACACCAGTTAAATTTGTCCTCTGGATTCTAATCTAGATATCGAATATATAAGGTTCAGTAAAATAATTTATTGATTTTCCATGTAAAAGCAAGCATTTTTGGTTAAGGTTTTGATGAATGTAATAGTCGCTTGATATAAAATTAATAAAGTGCAAAGATGATAATGATTGCTCAATGAACCGCAAGTGCATTGAATAGCAGAAATTTCAGCTGAGAAAAACATCTAGTCGGTGGATCTGAATGCAGCTCTCGAGGATGCACAGAATGACCAAGCCTACAGCCCGGGTCTAAATCCATGTAGCGTTTTTTCTTTTGCGCTATCCGAAATCGCTTATGTACAATCAAATGCTAATATACACAACTTTTCTTCTGATCAACATCAAAATGCAATTCAAGAAGACCAGTTTGTAGAAATATGTGTAAATATAATCAACACTTTTATAGAATGGGTGCAAAAGAAGGAAACATGAGACAGACAGAACTTGTGGAAACCTGGTAAATTAAGTCAAAATGACGTAACAGTCAAAATAAGGTACTTCTTTAAAAATCTTTTTAAAAATTATTTGAGTTACAATTTTCATATTGGTACCAGAAAAAACTTACATCTTTTGTCTAACCATGAACTAAATTTATTTCCAATAACAGAACATTATGAATTGATGAAAAATACCCACAAACTGTATTCTTTCTTTTTGGACACCCTGTAAACCTATATGAAGTATGAAAACTGTAGGATAATTACTTTGCCAGACATTGCGAAACTTGCCAGATTTTACCAGACATTCAGTCTGGTACTTATGGGGCTTATACAGTCATATAGAAATGTAAAGTTTTCCAAACTGATATTGACTCAATTAACAGTTTCATTTAATTTCACTTACTGCAATTACCTGAATGTGGAGTGTAGATCTATATGGCAATGTTTCAAATATGTTCAGTCCTTCATCGTCCATGTGTGACCATCAATCAAACTAGACACTATCAGTGATTGGAAACTCCTCAGTTGGAAAGCTCTACAACAATATAAACAAAGTGTTAGGTCGGTATATTTCATGTCAACAAGCCATCTCCCTGAATATGAAGTGTATCACTCCGCATCAGGTTCACAGACCTGTTGACATGAAAACCGACCTAACACATTTTTATTAATATTTACTTATTTAGGTACATTTTATATATTTATATGTATGTTGCATTAACGCTTATTGTGTTTATTGAGTTAACGCTTATTGTCTTTACGCTTAGTGTTTATTGAGTTTACGCTTATTGTGTTTATTGAGTTTACGCTTATTGTGTTTATTAAGTTAATGCTTATTGTGTTTATTGTCACATCAGTTCTGCTGTGTTTGATTCTGTGGCCTTTTGTATGTTTATTTCTTGTTGTAGTTCATCGCGGGTATGAGAAAGAGAAGAGAAGCCAGAAATTCTCGAGCCTCTAGCAAGGAAATTTCTGGTACCATTTTTATTTTGTCTTTGGTATGACAACGTCTAGCATGAAACCGGACACTTTCTACACTTGGTGTAGACAAGCTAGCACTAAGCAATCAAAAGGCACATGTTTAGAAATGAAGACTTAGTAAAGGAGCAAACAGCATATCAGCCACAGACCATTGGGTGTCTTTTCAAGATGATTAGAGAGTACCAGTTATGAAGTAATTGGAACCAATCAAGTAAATACTAATTTAATGCTCTCAGTGTTAATTTTTGAACAGTAATTAGACATTCGAATAATGATCTTTGAGCTGAATTAGATAAACATGCACAGACTATTTCAGTAGTAAGTATGTTCATGATTACAACAAAGTATGAAAATGCAAAAAAAAATATCCTAACAGAGGCATGAGGGTTGACAATTTCTCTGCCTTTAGACCTTGTACAAAGGAGCAATGATCATATGACCCTAACTCCACCTCAATAGCTAAATGCCTACATTAACTAAACCTTATGACCCTAAACCTGTATTATTTAAAACAAGAAAATATACAGTTGAAGAGAAATTGACACACTATAAGCAGAAAAATATGCTGAAGTATTGAGGTGGGACATTGAAAAAATAAGTTGAAAGCTTTTGCATTGAACATGACCTTATTTAAATGAAATAAATGGAAGGTTAAATTATGATCCTCACAAGCTCTTAATGCGTCACTCCTTATGGATAATGGAACCATTACATGATCCCTATACACAATTACAGTTGCCTATAATTTAGTTATAACTACACTTGAAGGGGTTGGGAGGGGGGTATGTTGAGCATAGCTATATCATAATCCTAGCATGATTAATTAACCAATTTGTGAATGGTTAATTTCATTTACTTATCACCTAAACCTACAAGCTATGCACATAAAGCCTAATTATTACCACTGTATCTCATCAACATTGACCAAAAGTCCATAGACTATTGATTCAAAGGATTTAAATAACCAATGCTCAAGAGCTAAAATACAGTGTCAAACTGAAGATAAAAAGGTTGACAGCTGCTGAGCTCCAGATCATAACGCCCCTTATGCAAGGTGGTATGTTGATTAAAAGTATTTTGAATAATTTTAAAATAATAAAAATTTGTTTAACATAGATCCTTACCCTAAACCTTAATATAAAATCCAACATAAGTGTCAAAGAAAACATTCCACTAAACATACCACCACTAATTGAATAGTTAAATAAACCCTATTATGAAACTTCCAGTAAAAATAGGTTCTGAAAGTTCCATAAACCTACCTTACATTATTTTATCCTAAGAAGCGAGGTATTTATTTTTACAACAATTATTTGAAACAAGATTGATATTTGAAACCTCATTCACATGTCCAATGCCTTTATTTCTCTTTTTAAATGTAACATGAAACTTGAGACAGGGTCAGGTCTTACTGTTGCCATATGATCATGTCCAGAATACGGGACTTGGGTCTATGATTGTTTCTTTGGCTTATGTGTGGGTGTTGCTTAGGATAGTTGCGTTGTGGTTTTTCTGATTTAATGTAGTAGCGAACCTAACTTTGTCCTAACTTTGTCCTAACTTTATCCTAACTTCATGAAATAAATAAAAAAGAACCACATTTAAAATGTAAAACGCATTTTGAAACCATGAACATAGCTACAGAGAAATAAATTTCAACATACATGTACTAAAATAGAATTTTCAAGAATTCCAGTAGTAATTTACCTTTGGTGTCCAATTTCAATCTTTTGACACACCTATAAGAAATAAGAAAGAGAAGTAGAAAGACTAGTGTGTGTGTCCTGCAGTGGATGCACACATGGTAGAGGGTGGGGGAAGTTGAGACGTCTCTCACATTGGATGTAGCACTCCGGATGTGTCTACAAAGGGCCTGTCGCATTTTAGATGCTTTAAGAGAGGGGTGTACATTTTAGATGCATTAAGAGAAATGGCGTTGCATTTTAGATGCATTAAGAGAGGGGGGGTGTTGCATTTTAGATGCATTAAGAGAAATGGCGATGCATTTTAGATGCATTAAGAGAAATGGCGATGCATTTTAGATGCATTAAGAGAAATGGCGATGCATTTTAGATGCATTAAGAGAGGGAGTGTAGCATTTTAGATGCCTACTACGCGTTGTTGCACACATGTTGTACACATGTGTCTACATGTCTCTTATAAGAGGTATAGCATACATGTGTACCGAGTGTGTAGCAGACTGCAAGGTATGTAGCCCACAGGATATGCACAGGACTTATTTTTCACTCTGGCCTAGCACGCACCACCTACAACCTGCATCTTCAACAAGGAACAAAGCAAACAGGCAGTGTCTACACATTGAATCTCATACAGGGGATTGACATTCAGAATATAGACACAAATCCCACGGACTTCATCCCTTGTGAAGAATACATACTGTAGTATCCTCTTGCATTCTAAGTCAGAGTAAACATTCAGTCTGTTCACACCTTGTGTGCTACATTAAATAATCTTACCTAGAATCGACCCTGTAGTGACAAGTTCTTGCTGAATATCCAACACAAAATCTCAGTGAGGCCCATGACTGGCAACAAACCCAATGTTTAATGATGTAGCACCAATGACCTTTGACAGCATGGCATCGCCTGTGGCGCTGACCTAAGTAGAACTGTTTAGATGGATCAATCTCTGGTAATGTATCATCTTAGGCCTACAAAAAACAACTTCAAACATTTCAAGGATGCCAAATTTAACCCTTCACTTATTACAAGAGATAGAGCCCCTAGGTCGCTCACATGTGTAAATGCACATTTGGTAACCTTAGAAATCATTTACACAAGTGAGACTAGATGATGTTACATACCAAATATGTCCCAATCTATAGATTTGGGGGCATAAAAACCATGTTGTTTTTCATCTGGTCAGTATACATATTTGAAACATTTCTTGTAAACATAGATATATTTCACAAGTGCCCAAAGGATCATTAGGCTTAATTAAAAATTAAGTTTGTTTGCCCTTTACCGACCGACCCAAAAAAATTCCGCTGACTCAAAAAAAAATTATTTGAGAAATCCTTGCGGTTTTATTTTTTTCATTTGAACGTCAATCATACGCGCCGCGTATTTTGAAGTGCAAATATGCATATGAAGAAATGGTACTTAAATAATAGTTATATAAATCTAAATCTGTCATTCCATAGAAAATGCTGGTGCAATAATTTCAAGTAAACTACGCTAAAAATAGAAATATTGCAATTTTTGTTGATACGTAATTTATACGTGTCCGATTATAGATTCTGGGTAAGTTTTCATTGCACCTGCAACCTATTCCTATATTTAGGCGTGCCGCCGGTCTCATAGACGTCTTTTATCGGCAAACATTAAACGTTTTTGTGAGCTACTTCAAACGACTTCTAATGCGGCATGTCGCTTGTGAATTTACTTTGAGTAGATTGGTACCTAAAAATTCTGTTCTGAAGAGAAATTAAAAACCACAGACACACAATTTCAGTCTTCAGGCCAAAAACCTAAATAAAATGTTTTTCAGCCCTTGAAATTCAGGGTAGGTAAAGGGCAAACCAGGTATTTTTTTAATTCAGGCCTTACCATATTCATTGAGAACAGATGATTTGCTTCCAAATAAGTCAAGTAAATTTAAAACACTTACTGCACTAACCTGAATGTTGAGTTAAGATCTACAATGCAATGTTAAGTCCTTCATCGTCCATGTGTGACCATCAATCAAACTAGACACCATCAGTGATTGGAAATTCCTCAATTGGAAAGCTCTACAACAATATAAACAAAGTGTTAGGTCGGTATATTTCATGTCAACAAGCCATCTCCCTGAATATGAAGTGTATCACTCCGCATCAGGTTCACAGACCTGTTGACATGAAAACCGACCGAACACATTTTTATTAATATTTACTTATTTAGGTACATTTTATATATTTATATGTATGTTGCGTTAACGCTTATTGTGTTTATTGAGTTAACGCTTATTGTGTTTACGCTTAGTGTTTATTGAGTTTACGCTTATTGAGTTTACGCTTATTGTGTTTATTCAGTTAACGCTTATTGCGTTTATTCAGTTAACGCTTATTGTGTTTATTGTCACATCAGTTCTGCTGTGTTTGATTCTGTGGCCTTTTGTATGTTTATTTCTTGTTGTAGTTCATCGCGGGTATGAGAAAGAGAAGAGAAGCCAGAAATTCTCGAGCCTCTAGCAAGGGAATTTCTGGTACCATTTTTATTTTGTCTTTGGTATGACAACGCCTAGCATGAAACCGGACACTTTCTACACTTGGTGTAGACAAGCTAGCACTTAGCAATCAAAAGGCACATGTTTAGAAATGAAGACTTAGTAAAGGGGCAAACAGCATATCAGCCACAGACCATTGGGTGTCTTTTCAAGATGATTAGAGAGTACCAGTTAAGAAGTAATTGGAACCAATCAAGTAAATACTAATTTAATGCTCTCAGTGTTAATTTTTGAACAGTAATTAGACATTCGAATAATGATCTTTGAGCTGAATTAGATAAACATGCACAGACTATTTCAGTAGTAAGTATGTTCATGATTACAACAAAGTATGAAAATGCAAAAAAAAATATCCTAACAGAGGCATGAGGGTTGACAATTTCTCTGCCTTTAGACCTTGTACAAAGGAGCAATGATCATATGACCCTAACTCCATTTCAATAGCTAAATGCCTACATTAACTAAACCTTATGACCCTAAACCTGTATTATTTAAAACAAGAAAATATACAGTTGAAGAGAAATTGACACACTATATGCAGAAAAATATGCTGAAGTATTGAGGTGGGACATTGAAAAAATAAGTTGAAAGCTTTTGCATTGAACATGACCTTATTTAAATGAAATAAATGGAAGGTTAAATTATGATCCTCACAAGCTCTTAATGCGTCACTCCTTATGGATAATGGAACCATTACATGATCCCTATACACAATTACAGTTGCCTATAATTTAGTTATAACTACACTTGAAGGGGTTGGGAGGGGGGTATGTTGAGCATAGCTATATCATAATCCTAACATGATTAATTAACCAATTTGTGAATGGTTAATTTCATTTACTTATCACCTAAACCTACAAGCTATGCACATAAAGCCTAATTATTACCACTGTATCTCATCAACATTGACCAAAAGTCCATAGACTATTGATTCAAAGGATTTAAATAACCAATGCTCAAGAGCTAAAATACAGTGTCAAACTGTAGATAAAAAGGTTGACAGCTGCTGAGCTCCAGATCATAACGCCCCTTATGCAAGGTGGTATGTTGATTAAAAGTATTTTGAATAATTTTAAAATAATAAAAATTTGTTTAACATAGATCCTTACCCTAAACCTTAATATAAAATCCAACATAAGTGTCAAAGAAAACATTCCACTAAACATACCACCACTAATTGAATAGTTAAATAAACCCTATTATGAAACTTCCAGTAAAAATAGGTTCTGAAAGTTCCATAAACCTACCTTACATTATTTTATCCTAAGAAGCGAGGTATTTATTTTTACAACAATTATTTGAAACAAGATTGATATCTGAAACCTCATTCACATGTCCAATGCCTTTATTTCTCTTTTTAAATGTAACATGAAACTTGAGACAGGGTCAGGTCTTACTGTTGCCATATGATCATGTCCAGAATACGGGACTTGGGTCTATGATTGTTTCTTTGGCTTATGTGTGGGTGTTGCTTGGGATAGTTGCGTTGTGGTTTTTCTGATTTAATGTAGTAGCGAACCTAACTTTGTCCTAACTTTGTCCTAACTTTATCCTAACTTCATGAAATAAATAAAAAAGAACCACATTTAAAATGTAAAACGCATTTTGAAACCATGAACATAGCTACAGAGAAATAAATTTCAACATACATGTACTAAAATAGAATTTTCAAGAATTCCAGTAGTAATTTACCTTTGGTGTCCAATTTCAAACTTTTGACACACCTATAAGAAATAAGAAAGAGAAGTAGAAAGACTAGTGTGTGTGTCCTGCAGTGGATGCACACATGGTAGAGGGTGGGGGAAGTTGAGACGTCTCTCACATTGGATGTAGCACTCCGGATGTGTCTACAAAGGGCCTGTCGCATTTTAGATGCTTTAAGAGAGGGGTGTACATTTTAGATGCATTAAGAGAAATGGCGTTGCATTTTAGATGCATTAAGAGAGGGAGGGGGGGGTGTTGCATTTTTGATGCATTAAGAGAAATGGCGATGCATTTTAGATGCATTAAGAGAAATGGCGATGCATTTTAGATGCATTAAGAGAAATGGCGATGCATTTTAGATGCATTAAGAGAAATGGCGATGCATTTTAGATGCATTAAGAGAGGGAGTGTAGCATTTTAGATGCCTACTACGCGTTGTTGCACACATGTTGTACACATGTGTCTACATGTCTCTTATAAGAGGTATAGCATACATGTGTACCGAGTGTGTAGCAGACTGCAAGGTATGTAGCCCACAGGATATGCACAGGACTTATTTTTCACTCTGGCCTAGCACGCACCACCTACAACCTGCATCTTCAACAAGGAACAAAGCAAACAGGCAGTGTCTACACAATGAATCTCATACAGGGGATTGACATTCAGAATATAGACACAAATCCCACGGACTTCATCCCTTGTGAAGAATACATACTGTAGTATCCTCTTGCATTCTAAGTCAGAGTAAACATTCAGTCTGTTCACACCTTGTGTGCTACATTAAATAATCTTACCTAGAATCGACCCTGTAGTGACAAGTTCTTGCTGAATATCCAACACAAAATCTCAGTGAGGCCCATGACTGGCAACAAACCCAATGTTTAATGATGTAGCACCAATGACCTTTGACAGCATGGCATCGCCTGTGGCGCTGACCTAAGTAGAACTGTTTAGATGGATCAATCTCTGGTAATGTATCATCTTAGGCCTACAAAAAACAACTTCAAACATTTCAAGGATGCCAAATTTAACCCTTCACTTATTACAAGAGATAGAGCCCCTAGGTCGCTCACATGTGTAAATGCACATTTGGTAACCTTAGAAATCATTTACACAAGTGAGACTAGATGATGTTACATACCAAATATGTCCCAATCTATAGATTTGGGGGCATAAAAACCATGTTGTTTTTCATCTGGTCAGTATACATATTTGAAACATTTCTTGTAAACATAGATATATTTCACAAGTGCCCAAAGGATCATTAGGCTTAATTAAAATTAAGTTTGTTTGCCCTTTACCGACCGACCCAAAAAAATTCCGCTGACTCAAAAAAAAATTATTTGAGAAATCCTTGCGGTTTTATTTTTTTCATTTGAACGTCAATCATACGCGCCGCGTATTTTGAAGTGCAAATATGCATATGAAGAAATGGTACTTAAATAATAGTTATATAAATCTAAATCTGTCATTCCATAGAAAATGCTGGTGCAATAATTTCAAGTAAACTACGCTAAAAATAGAAATATTGCAATTTTTGTTGATACGTAATTTATACGTGTCCGATTATAGATTCTGGGTAAGTTTTCATTGCACCTGCAACCTATTCCTATATTTAGGCGTGCCGCCGGTCTCATAGACGTCTTTTATCGGCAAACATTAAACGTTTTTGTGAGCTACTTCAAACGACTTCTAATGCGGCATGTCGCTTGTGAATTTACTTTGAGTAGATTGGTACCTAAAAATTCTGTTCTGAAGAGAAATTAAAAACCACAGACACACAATTTCAGTCTTCAGGCCAAAAACCTAAATAAAATGTTTTTCAGCCCTTGAAATTCAGGGTAGGTAAAGGGCAAACCAGGTATTTTTTTAATTCAGGCCTTACCATATTCATTGAGAACAGATGATTTGCTTCCAAATAAGTCAAGTAAATTTAAAACACTTACTGCACTAACCTGAATGTTGAGTTAAGATCTACAATGCAATGTTAAGTCCTTCATCGTCCATGTGTGACCATCAATCAAACTAGACACCATCAGTGATGGGAAATTCCTCCATTGGAAAGCTCTACAACAATATAAACAAAGTGTTAGGTCGGTATATTTCATGTCAACAAGCCATCTCCCTGAATATGAAGTGTATCACTCCGCATCAGGTTCACAGACCTGTTGACATGAAAACAGACCGAACACATTTTTATTAATATTTACTTATTTAGGTACATTTTATATATTTATATGTATGTTGCGTTAACGCTTATTGTGTTTATTGAGTTAACGCTTATTGTGTTTACGCTTAGTGTTTATTGAGTTTACGCTTATTGAGTTTACGCTTATTGTGTTTATTGTCACATCAGTTCTGCTGTGTTTGATTCTGTGGCCTTTTGTATGTTTATTTCTTGTTGTAGTTCATCGCGGGTATGAGAAAGAGAAGAGAAGCCAGAAATTCTCGAGCCTCTAGCAAGGGAATTTCTGGTACCATTTTTATTTTGTCTTTGGTATGACAACGCCTAGCATGAAACCGGACACTTTCTACACTTGGTGTAGACAAGCTAGCACTTAGCAATCAAAAGGCACATGTTTAGAAATGAAGACTTAGTAAAGGGGCAAACAGCATATCAGCCACAAACCATTGGGTGTCTTTTCAAGATGATTAGAGAGTACCAGTTAAGAAGTAATTGGAACCAATCAAGTAAATACTAATTTAATGCTCTCAGTGTTAATTTTTGAACAGTAATTAGACATTCGAATAATGATCTTTGAGCTGAATTAGATAAACATGCACAGACTATTTCAGTAGTAAGTATGTTCATGATTACAACAAAGTATGAAAATGCAAAAAAAAATATCCTAACAGAGGCATGAGGGTTGACAATTTCTCTGCCTTTAGACCTTGTACAAAGGAGCAATGATCATATGACCCTAACTCCACCTCAATAGCTAAATGCCTACATTAACTAAACCTTATGACCCTAAACCTGTATTATTTAAAACAAGAAAATATACAGTTGAAGAGAAATTGACACACTATATGCAGAAAAATATGCTGAAGTATTGAGGTGGGACATTGAAAAAATAAGTTGAAAGCTTTTGCATTGAACATGACCTTATTTAAATGAAATAAATGGAAGGTTAAATTATGATCCTCACAAGCTCTTAATGCGTCACTTCTTATGGATAATGGAACCATTACATGATCCCTATACACAATTACAGTTGCCTATAATTTAGTTATAACTACACTTGAAGGGGTTGGGAGGGGGGTATGTTGAGCATAGCTATATCATAATCCTAACATGATTAATTAACCAATTTGTGAATGGTTAATTTCATTTACTTATCACCTAAACCTACAAGCTATGCACATAAAGCCTAATTATTACCACTGTATCTCATCAACATTGACCAAAAGTCCATAGACTATTGATTCAAAGGATTTAAATAACCAATGCTCAAGAGCTAAAATACAGTGTCAAACTGTAGATAAAAAGGTTGACAGCTGCTGAGCTCCAGATCATAACGCCCCTTATGCAAGGTGGTATGTTGATTAAAAGTATTTTGAATAATTTTAAAATAATAAAAATTTGTTTAACATAGATCCTTACCCTAAACCTTAATATAAAATCCAACATAAGTGTCAAAGAAAACATTCCACTAAACATACCACCACTAATTGAATAGTTAAATAAACCCTATTATGAAACTTCCAGTAAAAATAGGTTCTGAAAGTTCCATAAACCTACCTTACATTATTTTATCCTAAGAAGCGAGGTATTTATTTTTACAACAATTATTTGAAACAAGATTGATATTTGAAACCTCATTCACATGTCCAATGCCTTTATTTCTCTTTTTAAATGTAACATGAAACTTGAGACAGGGTCAGGTCTTACTGTTGCCATATGATCATGTCCAGAATACGGGACTTGGGTCTATGATTGTTTCTTTGGCTTATGTGTGGGTGTTGCTTAGGATAGTTGCGTTGTGGTTTTTCTGATTTAATGTAGTAGCGAACCTAACTTTGTCCTAACTTTGTCCTAACTTTATCCTAACTTCATGAAATAAATAAAAAAGAACCACATTTAAAATGTAAAACGCATTTTGAAACCATGAACATAGCTACAGAGAAATAAATTTCAACATACATGTACTAAAATAGAATTTTCAAGAATTCCAGTAGTAATTTACCTTTGGTGTCCAATTTCAAACTTTTGACACACCTATAAGAAATAAGAAAGAGAAGTAGAAAGACTAGTGTGTGTGTCCTGCAGTGGATGCACACATGGTAGAGGGTGGGGGAAGTTGAGACGTCTCTCACATTGGATGTAGCACTCCGGATGTGTCTACAAAGGGCCTGTCGCATTTTAGATGCTTTAAGAGAGGGGTGTACATTTTAGATGCATTAAGAGAAATGGCGATGCATTTTAGATGCATTAAGAGAGGAGGGGTGTTGCATTTTAGATGCATTAAGAGAAATGGCGATGCATTTTAGATGCATTAAGAGAAATGGCGATGCATTTTAGATGCATTAAGAGAGGGAGTGTAGCATTTTAGATGCCTACTACGCGTTGTTGCACACATGTTGTACACATGTGTCTACATGTCTCTTATAAGAGGTATAGCATACATGTGTACCGAGTGTGTAGCAGACTGCAAGGTATGTAGCCCACAGGATATGCACAGGACTTATTTTTCACTCTGGCCTAGCACGCACCACCTACAACCTGCATCTTCAACAAGGAACAAAGCAAACAGGCAGTGTCTACACAATGAATCTCATACAGGGGATTAACATTCAGAATATAGACACAAATCCCACGGACTTCATCCCTTGTGAAGAATACATACTGTAGTATCCTCTTGCATTCTAAGTCAGAGTAAACATTCAGTCTGTTCACACCTTGTGTGCTACATTAAATAATCTTACCTAGTATTGGCCCTCTGT
Source organism: Spisula subtruncata (assembly GCA_963678985.1). NCBI lineage: Eukaryota > Metazoa > Mollusca > Bivalvia > Venerida > Mactridae > Spisula > Spisula subtruncata. The sequence goes on from OY787662.1 coordinate 27,120,250, forward strand.
AGTGACATGTTCTTGCTGAAGATCCAACACAACATCTCAGTGAGGCCCATCACTGGCAAAAAACCCAATGTTTAATGATGTAGCACCAATGACCTTTGACAGCATGGCATCACCTGTGGCGCTGACCTAAGTAGAACTGTTTAGATGGATCAATCTCTGGTAATGTATCATCTTAGGCCTACAAAAAGCAAAAGCAAACATTTCAAGGATGCCAAATTTAACCCTTCACTTATTACAAGAGATAGAGCCCCTAGGTCGCTCACATGTGTAAATGCACATTTGGTAACCTTAGAAATCATTTACACAAGTGAGACTAGATGATGTTACATACCAAATATGACCCAATCAATCGATTTGGCAGGGCTCGACACTAACGATGGTCCGTTAGCCTGAGGCTACCTATTTTCTCAAAGGACTACCTAGGTATCAAAGCTGGGTATCCAGTTGGGCTATCTCAAAATTGACCCATCGTTTGTGTCAACCTCTTTGTTTTGACCAATTAACGTAAATTGAATAATTAAAACAGCCGTTTGCGAATGTAAACGAAACTGGAATATGCGTCTTTCCTCTTATTAAATATGCGTTGAGTCGGTAATGATCATAGCAGACATCGCCAAATTTACATGGACCATCGGTCTTCTTGGCATATTTGGTGGAAGGTCCGACAGAATGTAGGGCTGCGACGGTCCTTCTGTCCGACGCATTTTTGCTTAAGTTTCGCCAAAAATCAGCAAAGAAGTATGTGAAGAACTTCCGGAAGTTTACAATAGAAACAATTAGTTTGCGTGTGCGCATCAATGCACGCCTATTTTTAGAAACGTGTTTATTATAACAGCGACTACGTTTGGTTCAGCGCGTCCACATGGTTTAGTTAAAGTCAACTGCGCACATGTTGCATGTAAACAAGACAGCGAATTCGTCAGGGATGATTGGTTTAATATTTTCGATCGGAACGATTTGTTTTATGTATTTTGGCAATATTTTACTGATATCCATTGATTCCCGCTTGATTTTAGCCTGAATATTAAGTAATTTAATGCTTTTTATGATTACCGGTAAGCATTCGTCTCCAACTATTTTCGTACCGATGTAAAACAAGACTGCGTTCAATAAACGCTTATGCCCCCGTGGAAGCCATGTCCATAAAAAGCTAAGTCAATCAGGGGCCATTATTCAGTTAAAATGTTTGATAGTGTTACATGACTTTGAACTATAAGGGGCTTATGATGGTAAACGAATAATGCCACATTTGAAAGCAGTGCCTTGATCGACTTTATGTGTGATCTGGTGATACAGATGTTATGGTTCTTTGTCACTGCACTTCTCCAAGTTGCCATCTATTCATATACCAAGTTTCAAGTCAATATCTTAAACACTTTTGAAGATACACTCCTGTCAAAATTTGATTCTGAAAATACTAAAGGGGAGATATTTCAAAATTTAAGACAGACAGAGTTATGGTTCTTGGTCATTGCACTTCTCCAAGTTGCCATCTATTTATATTCCAAGTTTCAAGTCAATATGTTTAATAGTTTTGAAGATATACTCAGAGCAAAATTTGACTATAAAAAAACACTAAAGGGGAGATAATTCAAAATTTAAGACAGACAGAGTTATGGTTCTTTGTCAATGCACTTCTCCAAGTTGCCATCTATTTATATTTCAAGTTTAAAGTCAATACGTTAAATAGTTTTGAAGATACGCTCCTGTCAAAATTTGATTCTGAAAATACTTAAGGGGAGATAATTCAAAATTTAAGACAGACAGAGTTATGGTTCTTGGTCATTGCACTTCTCCAAGTTGCCATCTATTTATATTCCAAGTTTCAAGTCAATATGTTTAATAGTTTTGAAGATATACTCAGAGCAAAATTTGACTATAAAAAAACACTAAAGGGGAGATAATTCAAAATTTAAGACAGACAGAGTTATGGTTCTTTGTCAATGCACTTCTCCAAGTTGCCATCTATTTATATTTCAAGTTTCAAGTCAATACGTTAAATAGTTTTGAAGATACGCTCCTGTCAAAATTTGATTCTAAAAATACTTAAGGGGAGATAATACAAAATTTAAGACAGACAGAGTTATGGTTCTTGGTCATTGCACTTCTCCAAGTTGCCATCTATTTATATTCCAGTTTCAAGTCAATATGTTAAATAGTTTAGAAGATATACTCAGAGCAAAATTTGACTATAAAAAAACACTAAAGGGGAGATAATTCAAAATTTAAGACAGACAGAGTTATGGTTCTTTGTCAATGCACTTCTCCAAGTTGCCATCTATTTATATTTCAAGTTTCAAGTCAATACGTTAAATAGTTTTGAAGATACGCTCCAGACAAAATTTTATTGTAAAAATACTAAAGGGGAGATAAGTCTAAGTCCAAAATTAGGTCAAGGTGAAGGTCAAAATGGAGTCGGGTGATACAGGCGTGTGGAGAGTGGTCATATACAACATCCATGCAAGTATGAAAGCTTTGTAACAAGCCATTTTAATGTTAGAAGAAACGGTCAATTTGGGTTAACCAAGAATTTTACCTTTCAATAAGTCTAAGTCCAAAATTAGGTCAAGGTGAAGGTCAAAATGGAGTCAGGTGATACAGGCGCGTGGAGAGTGGTCATATACAACATCCATGCAAGTTTGAAAACTTTGTAGCAAGCCATTTTAATGCTAGACGAAACGGTCAATTTGGGTTAACCTGGCCGGACGGACTAACGGACGGAAGGACGGACGGACGGACAGACGGACGGACGGACGGACAGGTGAATTACTATATGCCTCCCGATCTATCGATACGGGGGCATAAAAAATATGTAGACATCATTTCAAACATTCCTATTTTGACCAATCTTATTAGTTTTAATTTTGAAGATAAGAAAATCACATCCTTCTTGACACCATACCGTAATTTGACAGGTGTGTAGGACATTTTAATCATGTACCGAAAGCCCCTTTGTGGCAAAGGGTAGCAAACCATACACTGTCTGTTAATACGGGTGGGGGTTTGTATTTTAGTATAATTAAAAGACATTGAATAAATGAGTTGACAAAAATGTTTTATGTACTAACATGAGGACTACCTATATTTTTCAAGGACTATCTCATTTTCTATTTCCTTAAAAAGTTAGTGTCAAGCCCTGTATGGGGGCATAAAAACCATGTTTTTTCTCATCTGGTCAGTATACATATTTGAAACATTTCTTGTAAACATAGATATATTTCACAAGTGCCCAGAGGCTCATTAGGCTTAATTAAAATTAAGTTTGTCTGCCCTTCACCGACCCGAAAAAATCCTGCTGACTCAAAAAAAAACAAGAGCTCCGCAGTCGGAGACATATGCCCCCCAAACAGGGCCTTGACACAGAAATTTCGTGCCACATTTCAATAGGGGTCATCTACTGTCAAAGGCAAATGTATCTGTGAAGTATCAGGCCCATCTGTCAATCCGTTGATGAGTTATCGATCGGAAACTAATTTTCACATTCAATGTCGCAGTGACCTTTGACCTAGTGACCCCAGTTTCAATAGGGTTCACCTAGTGTCCAAGGCCAATGCACCTGCGAAGAATCAGGCCCGTCTGTAAATTCGTTGATGAGTTATCGATCGGAAACGGTCTTCAAACTCAATGCCACAGTGACCTTGACCTTTGACCTAGTGACCCCAGTTTCAATAGGGGTCATCTACTGTCCAAGGCGAATGTACCTGTGAAGTATCAGGCCTATCGGTAAATCCATTGAAGAGTTATCGATCGGAAATGGTTTTCACACTTAATGGCACAGTGACCTTGACCTTTGACCTAGTGACCCCAGTTTCAATAGGGGTCATCTACTGTCCAAGGCGACTGTACCTGTGAAGTATCAGGCCTATTGGTAAATCCATTGAAGAGTTATCGATCAGAAACGGTTTTCACACTCAATGCCACAGTGACCTTGACGTTTGACCTAGTGACCCCAGTTTCAATAGGGGTCACCTAGTGTCAAAGGCCAATGCACCTGCGAAGTATCAGGCTCGTCGGTAAATCAGTTGACGAGTTATCGATTGGAAACGGTTTTCACACTAAATGCCAGTGACCTTGACCTTTGACCTAGTGACCCCAGTTTCAATAGGGGTCACCTAGTGTCCAAGGCCAATGCACCTGTGAAGAATAAGGCCCATCGGTCAATCCATTGACGAGTTATCGATCGGAAACGGTTTTCACACTTAAATGCCACAGTGACCTTGACCTTTGACCTAATCACCCAAGTTTTAATAGGGGTCATCTACTGTCCAAGGCAAATGCACATGTGAAGTATCAGGCCTATCGGTCAATCCGTTGACGAGTTATCGATTGGAAACTAACTGGTCTACTGACAGACAGACAGACATTCACAATTTCACACTTAATGCCACAGTGACCTTGATCTTTGACCAAGTGACCCCAGTTTCAATACGGTTCATCTACTGTCCAAGGCGAATGCACCTGTGAAGTATCAGGCCTATCGGTCAATCCGTTGACGAGTTATCGATCGGAAACTAACTGGTCTACCGACAGACAGGCTAGCAAAAAAATATACCCCCTCTTCTTCGAAATTATTTGGGAAATCCTTGTGGTTTTAATTTTTTTCATTCAAACGTCAATAAAACGTGCCACGTATTTTGAAGTGCAAATATGAATATGAAGAAAAGCTACTTACATAATAATTATATAAATCTAAATCTGTTATTCCATAGAAAATGCTGGTGCAATAATTTCAAGTAAACTACGCATAAAATAGAAATGCTGCAAATTTTTGTTGATACGTAATTTATGCGTGTCCGATTATAGATTCTTGGTAAGTTTTCATTGCACCTGCAACCTATTCCTATACACTCAACCGCTTTAAAAACGCACCACATATGAAATATCGGTTTTAGTGACGAAAACGTCAATTTATGGTTATTTATTTTCGGATTAATACTTTTCAGTCTATATTCAACAAGGTGTGTGATTTTCATGATATTATTACGAGTTTGAAATGAATTATGATATAGATAACACTGAGACCCATGAAAGTGAAAGTCACAATTTCATAAGCACGTATAAAGGCCCGCTACATTGATGCATGCACGTGGTATCTCCTCCTAAAGCATAACATTAATTACGTAATTGGATAGAATTATGTTCCACGTGATGTTTCACACCATTAATGCAAAGCTAAACTTGAATTATAAATGTTATGTGGCTATGGCTATCTGGCTAATACAATACGACCGAGTGCGGTTCAGATATGCGCAATATGCAAACCTGAGATGGATTCAAGCCTTATTAATACTTGAAGTCTTGGTTATGAGCGTCAAGATATATCCTGTGGTGCAATTATGGTACCTCAAATCAACACTATGAAGGAGCTTGAAGACAAAAAGTTAGGACTTAAGGCTCTAAACGGGAGAAAACTCATTAAAAAATGTACTAAAATAATTTTCCTTTTTATTGACAATTATGAAAGAAATAATTATGAAAATGCAATAATGTACTTCTGGCTCGTTGATTGACACCCAGCACTATTGTGACACTGTCTGAAGCCATGCGGAACCAATTACAGTGACACAACCTGTGTCATGTTTCCTTCTAGCTCTGGCTCAATACCTTAAGCTAGTTCATCCAGATCGGTCTTTGGCTGTGCCATTTGCTAGGAATCGATGTTCTAAGACCACAATCATTGTATGTTGGCAGCTGAACCGTCATGTTAAGGCACCGAGGCTTTTTTCAGTTGGAAGCGAAGGCACAATCATCGAGAACAAATATTCGAGATATTCGCAGCATAAAAATACCATTAGCAAATATTGTTTATGTTGTTTTTTCAATGTGTAAACCAACAGCTTACAGTTTAAAGTTAATATTGATCACAAAGGTCGACGCGATCGAGCTGCACGCGCAAAACATGCAAAATCAAAAATGTTCTCTGGGCGGGGTATTCCGAATGAAAATAAAATCGTTTTCTTTAATTAGGTCAAGCTTATGAACTGAACAAACCCTGTAAACTATCAATTTTAGCAAAAAATATATTATGACAAAATTTGATTATTTTCAATAGTGGTGCTTTTTTAAAGCGGTTGAGTGTATTTAGGCGTGCTGCCGGTCTCTTAGACATCTTTTATCGTCAAACATTTAACCTCTTTGGAAATTACTTCAAACGACTTCTAAAGCGGCACGTCGCTTGTGAATTTATTTAGAGTAGATTGGTACAGAAAAATTCCGTTCTGAAGAGAAATTAAAAACCACAGGCACACGATTTCAGTCTTCAGGCCCACAACCTAAATAAAATATTTTTCAGACCTACCACCTCGCCCTTGAAAAATTCAGGGTAGGTAAAGGGCAAACCAGGTATTTTTTTAATTCAGGCCTTACCGTATTCATTGAGAACGAATGATTTGCTTCCAAATTAGTCAAGTAAATTTAAAACACTTCTTGCAATTACCTGAATGTGGAGTGTAGATCTACAATGCAATGTTTCAAATATGTTCAGTCCTTCATCATCCATGTGTGACCATCAATCAAACTAGACACCATCAGTGATTGGAAATTCCTCCGTTGGAAAGCTCTACAACAATATAAACAAAGTGTTAGGTTGGTATATTTCATGTATTTATGCATGTCCGATTAAAGATTCTGGGCAAGTTTTCATGGCACCTGCAACCTATTTCTATGTCCTCCCCCAAGAAAATTTTGAATGTTTAGACTCTGCACATGGCATCTCCCATGTTTTCTGGTAGGAATTGTGGTCTTTCTACTTAACAAATGAAAGGGTATGAAGGCACTTGTACAAACTGAGTCAACACAGGAAACAGCCAAAATCTAAGTAAAAATCAGAGTCCCAGGACTCCTTCTTGCAAAAAGTAGGAGTCCTGATGAATCAATCAGAGTCACAGAGCTAAGAGTGGGGGAGTGCGGGGGTAGCCCCCTCCTGCAAGTCGGTTTGGGGAAAATTTTGATTTGAACTATGGATCTACTTTTCCTGCTTTTTTTGTTACCAATAAAAATGTTTATTTTTATATCAATGTGTCATTTTTAGGCAGCTTAATTATTTTGTGATGAATCTTAACCTATATTCATGAGTGATACAATCAGCATTCATACTGTCCCCCCCCCCCCAAAGAAGAACAAAATTACAATTTACATCTTCATAACATTCTTGCTACATAGTGTAGTAGTAATATTTGATTAAAGATCGAGCTCGTCCGAAAATATGTACATATCCGAAATACTGTAACTTGCATGTCGTTTTTTATTCTATTCACGGTCAATTGTAGCCAAAACACGTAAAATGATTGATATGTTTGAATGTAATAAATTGTGTTAAAACTCGAATCATACCAACACCATTCGATTCTTTTTTAAAACATTTCGTCGACACGATTTCAATCATGAATGTTCGCGAGTGAACTAAATCAGCAAAGTTGGTAAATTCAGAAAAAATCAGATGCATCAGTCATATTTTCAAATTTAACGCACGGATATCGAATACAATTTACAGCATAACTTTCACATGTGGCACGATCAAAGTTCATCGAATGGGAAGACCGCTTCTTTGAAATTACCCGCGTTGGTTCCATCAAACGACCTTGATGTAGAAATTGTCGTGGCATGTGCGTTTGATAATTGAAACTGACAACCTTTTACCGAGAACAGTTTGGATCATTACTTGTGTTGGAGTTGTTGTAATATTTTTATCAAGGAATTATCAGCGCGGAATATGAATTTAAAGGCATGTTCTTTGGAAACTCGACATTGGTAGAATTCGAAAGTATATCGTTTGGATTTAATTTATAACCCACCTGTAAATCAATTAAGGAGTATGTGTTATTTAATTTATAACCCACCTGTAAATCAATTAAGGAGTATGTGTTTATAGACTGTTTACACAAAAGTTTGATACAATTTATAATCTAGCATAATTCAAAGTAATTTGCCTTGAAATAGCAGAACTTACTCGGGAATTCGTCACCGCTAACAATCCAGTAACAAGAGGCGTCAGTGACGGGTGATGCTCCCCATGGGATGTTTGTCACAGAAAAAATACTCCAGAATTAGGCTGGTAAACGAAAATTTTCACTCGGACTAATTGCAACAAAAACTAAACTTATACTGGGCGAAAGTACATCATATTAGTATATACAAGAAAAAAGTTGCAACCTGTAGACCCTGGCAAAACAAAACTATAGACCGTCAAAGATGTAAATATTTCCAACTGAAAGTATGGCCCGTTTAGCACACCGTAGTGAGTACTCTTCAGCGGGAGGTACGATTTACGGTCGAAGTTTAATGGCGGCGCCCAGTAAAAAACAATAACAAACGTCATGAAGTGTTATTATCGATGGAATATGCAAGGTAAGTAACGATTATGGTTATTTGTAATGATTACCAAGTAGTGTGTCTGTGTTTACGCGTTGTACGTCTTCACAGATGTGCATGTGTGTCGTTTTACGGCGAAGTCGGGGCCAAGGTCGAATGTCGTTTAAACTTCCAAACATTGAGATATTAAAGTGAATGGGATATTTTAATAATTATATAAATAATATAAATACATATCAAGGATAAAAATAAATAAAAAAGCACTTGTTTGATAATAGAAACGTGTTTTATGGGTTGTCAAATATTTTCATTTTTCCAAGTATGGAACGCCGTTATTGTCATCATTTTGACGAAACTTGATAAATTATCAAATTTACGAATTTGACAACGAATAGTGCCTTGTTTGTAGTATCTTTTCGAATTTAAATATGAAAAAACATTAAAAGCATATTTTACTGCACAATTCTCAAGACTAAAAGGATCGATCTACTATAGATATTCAATCAAATACATCCTTTAATTGATAGTTGTTATTGATTATAGCGTACATAACAGTACTAGAACACGACCAACCGTATATTATATTGTCACAAACTGCATTGCTTGATTGTCATACTGCATGTTTCATGGTGTTTATGATTTTGATATACATGTATATTGAAAATACACGCTGCTTGATACTAGCAATTAGAATAAAAACAACCATTGTCAAGTCATATTGATGTTATAATGATAGCGATCCTCCCATTGTTTTGTACCCGTATCTAATCAGAATAAACAGCCTGCTTCACGCTTTCAAAGAAAGAAACTCTTTATCTGATGCTGTTTTGCGTCTAGCCCATATCATGATATGATCGAGTATGCTCCTAAACGTTTTTAAAGATTTTTTTATTTAGTAAATCAGGGTTTCCCTAGGAATTTTCATACAAGGGTCCCCTTAAGGTTTATATTTAATGAGTCCCTGAGACATTTTGGGGGTACAATCATATACGGATATGCATTTCGAGTTCATTGTTACAGTATCCAATTTAAAAATAAAATAGCAAATGCACATGAGTTAATCATTTACATGACTATTTCAATTGGACAGCAGTATGAAATGGAACGTTCTGCCATGGTTGTCATAAGACAGGAACGCCAGGGAAATGCCTGCTGTCATTTAAATCCCAATCGAAAGCCTGCACGTGTTTCCAATTAATCTTGTACCTGACCTGTGCCTATCTCAATCAAGCCAACCAAATGCTACATGGATATATCACAGTCTTATTAAATATTACAAAGATAAGCTGTTCATTATAATTTCATGTTTGATATTATTCTGCACATAAAAGTAATGTACGATCCTATTAATTGATTTACACTCTTTACATATCTAGTGTGTTGCAGCCTAAAACAATGATAACATACATGTTTATTATACATGGATCATCCAGAGTAAATGGTTCATATTTATTTTCTATTTCAGTTGCTGAATAGATACTAACAACGAAGTCCAAGTAAATGGACATTATAAATTTGAACATTGTATATATAACTTTCCTAACATTTTTTGTAAACATTGTGTTAACAATAGTAGTATTAAATGCTAAACACATACATGATAATGTAATGATATGTAACTTTAAATTGATCTTTTGGGCCTCAGTATTTGAATATAATCATTCAGTTAATTCACAATACATATCCTGTGATACTCAACTATACAGACTATCGTATCTACAGATATACCGACCAGTATTAGCAGAGTTAAAATTGTTCTACACTACATAACTATCGTGTGTTTATGTTCATGTACATGTAATACTAATAAAATATTACTTGACAAATGATCTCACTATATAGACTTTTTAGTCTAATATTTTAAAGACAAACAATACCAGTAAGTAATTCAAGGATGGAAAACTTGAGAAAATTAAGAACAAGACTGGTTGTTATTTCAAAAGTTTTCTGGATCAAATTAGATGAATAAGTTATGTTGATTATATTGTAGAATTTAGCCGATTGTTATCTTAAACTGGGCATACTTATTCATTTCAGATAGATAGCTGTTTGTTCTACACTGTCAAATCTACAAGACAAAGGCAACAAGCCTTACTGACAGTCAATCAAATATACATGTTGTTTCTGGACAGGAAATTAATTCACATTAACTGCAGAACAGAATACATGTATATCTATAATCGAAACATTCTTGTTATTCTAAGCACAACTGATCTTCCAACTGCTGGTTCCATGAAATGCCAAACATGTCAAAACTTAAAATGGCCAGATTTTTAAGGAGTTTGAATAGATGCTAGGCCACATATTTAATATACAAAGTCAAGCTATCAGATTCCATCTATAGACAGTGATTTGTGGACACTGTTTACAAGACAGAGCCGCATGGAGTCATCTTTAGACACTATTCAATAAATTGTACATCTGGAGGAAGCAGCACAGAAGGTTCTACCAACACACACGTCTTTTGAGACCATGCTTCTGGGAGATGCAAGCAACCTACAGAAGAGAGTTCAGTTACCCCATTACTACATCCAAATTTTAGCTATTTTATTTCAATAACGACATAGATCATCCAGAATTATGTTCATTGTGTTCACCATTTTCTACTGATTCGTCTACAAAGGAATATATACATACAGTGCTGACGAGTCATTTAGGTGGGGATAATACTGATGTTAAATCAGCAAAACAAATAAGTTATATAGTAAATATACACGTGTATAAATGATTTAGTACACGCACTCCTCCAATTTGGTACCATTAAAAATAGGCATAGGTGTGCAGTTACACTAACACTTTGGACACGTGTTCACTGGGTATTGCGAGTAAATGAGTTATGTAGACGTAATGTAGTGCTATACAAACAATACAGTTGGCAGTTGTCAGTCAGTAAAATCAATAATCTGCACAGTAACGTTTAGCTGTTTTAGTTAGGATCTGTTTGTACTTCCGTCATTCTTATGATTTTTGGAGCAAGTTTGTTTTGGATCATCATTAACAGAATGTTCAATTCAAAATCAATGATACATGTACTTTAGTAATGCAATAATTCCAGACACATAATGCCATATGCAGCATCATGACCATTACTTGATAGTGAGCAGTCGCTTTTTACAAGGGATCTAAAACACTTAAACAATACCTGTTATAGTTTGATGTATATGACCATGATAAAATCTGAAGATGCATAAACCATTTAAGATGCGATAAGGAATCAGTCTTGTGGTTCTCGTGACTGAACTTACACTCTTTTTCCAGTCCAATGTCCCGAAAAGTAATGCTTTTTGTTAAATATACTTGCAAGATCCATGTACGGTATACCGCAGTTGGTAGATATGCTTAACAGTTTAGTGCTTCAGTTATTTTTAGGTTAATCATTTTGTGACTTATCCTCGATCAATTTTGGCTATTATCCATTTTCACACATGGGTCACTACAAATGTATCATATTAACAAAACTGCTGTCAAATAGTTTCAGTTTCATGAAGGCTACTTACAATTCTATCTTCGTACGTTAACAAATTAGTGAAATTGGCCGAAAATAGGTTGTTTTCGAAAACATACATCCATCATTTTGGATTATCCAATCATTTAGGATTATCTGGACAACAACGGTGCTATCTGATATGTCATAAATAAGGAAAATAAAAGACATTGTCGAATAAATAATAACTAACAAACATAATGGTGTGTCTTTGTTATTTTTCGAAATTTAAGTATAGTCCTAAAAGTGGGTGGGGTAATTTTACCCCCCAAGAAGGATAATTAATGCGTTTTTTATAGCATCGTATGTAAATAATGGCCAAAAAATGCGTTAAAACAAATCTAAAGTTCATGGTGTATACAGTACAGCTTAAAAATAACCCATACTATCAAAGGTAAGTACTAAACGACCAAAACATGTAACGATCAGAGCTTTTTAAAATGATTTCATATGACCTTAAAGAAAGGTCATTTTCTCAGTAATGCCAGGTCCATGTGAATGCAACTTTTTTCCTGTGTTACTACACATATTGTAGTTTACGAAAACAATGGAGAAGTTTTTGTTGCAATTAGTCCGAGACATGATGCTACTAAAGATTTCGTTTACTGGCCTAAATATGCAAAAGAGAGTTATGGTTCTTAGCCATTGCACTTTCCCTCAATGAGAGCTATTTACGTATGAAGTTTCAAATTGATATCTCTAATACTGTCGAGTTATGGCATAGACAGGAATAAGGTATGAAAAATTACAAAGGGGAATAACTAAAAAATATGTAATGAAGAGTCATGGTTCTTGTGCACTGCACTGCCATTCGAAGGAATATATTCACCTATGAAGTTTCAAATTGATATCTCTAATACTGTAGGAGTTATGGCCCGGACAAGAATTAAGTATGAATAAAGTATGAAAAATAACAAAGGGCAAAAACTCCAAAAACAGGTAAAGTAGAGTTGTGGTTCTTAAGCACTGCACTTCTCCTCATTGAGATATATTCACCTATGAAGTTTCAAATTGATATCTCAAATACTGTTGGAGTTATGGCCCGGACAAGAATTAAGTATGAATAAAGTATGAAAAAAAAACAAAGGGCAATAACTCCAAAAATAGGTTATGTAGAGTTGCGGTTCTTGAGCACTGCACTTCTACTCATTGAGAACTATCCACCTATGAAGTTTCATGATGATACCTCACATACTTTTTGAGATAGGCTCCGGACAAAAACTAAGTATGAAAAAACCAAAGGGCAATAACTCCAAAAATATGTTATGTCGAGTTGCGGTTCTTGAGCACTGCACTTCTACTCATTGAGATCTATCCACCTATGAAGTTTCATGATGATATCTCACATATTTTTTGAGATAGGCTCCGGACAAAAATATTCGGACGGAACGACGGACGGACAAAGCGGCAACTATATGCTCCCCCGAATTTTCGGGGAGCATAAATATCCATGTAGGAATATTTTCTTTACGTTCTTGATCTATTAAAGCTAACTAGTCAGTGATTTATAAAACACCTAATCATTTCCAAGCGTGATTGACTCATTAGTTTGTTTTTATTATCGGTCAAAATTAGCGAGTACACTGTTCAGTGATACAAGCGTGAGTTATGCATAATGACGTCATCCTAACTTGAGTAACTCACAGACTTCACGTTTCATTGTGGATTTATGAATACGACGAAATATTGTGGGTCCCGTGGTTTAAACTTATTTTGGATGGCACACATGATTTACTGGGATTTTAACATGTTAAGGGATTCTAATCATTATTAATTTACATAAGTAAATTAGGTCTGAGTTAGGCATAAATTTGTCACTGACTATTTTGCAACAATATTTTCGAATAAGTATTAAACAGAATGAATAACTTTTTTATTGAAACTGAACTAGAAAAGTTTTCGATGTTACTATTACGCACTACTATGTTACGCATTACCCACGAGGCGAGATCTCATTGGCTGACAGTGGATGCAAAGAGACATATGCTCCACCCGACGTTCCTAATTAGATAATGTTTTACGGGTGATTGACATATCTCAGGGTATCTTGTCAATATATACAACGTGTCACTTTGTTTATTACTCGTTTGACACATTTCTTTATACACATAAGTACTTCACAAAGGGCAGGGCGGTATTGATCACAGAAGGGCACAGCAGGGCGTGACAAAAAGGCAACAGGGCGTCATGCCTTGGTAAAAGCGTCTAGCTGGGGCACTGCGAAAAATGCGAGTTTCACGGTTAGTTAAAGTCGATATTGTAATGTACCACGTAATTCAATTCACAAAACAAACTTTAAAAAAAAATTGAATGAAGATCATTGAATATAATTGCTTCACAGTTCATTAACAAATCTTTTTCATGAAAAAACATGGATGCAATATACTGATAAGGGTTTAGCTACCAGACATATCCCAATGAGACAGCACAGGCATTTGGAAAAAGAAACTGTTTATTGCTTAGGCCAGGACTTTTTAATTTTACGGTTTACAAGACCGGCGACCGTGTTTTTTACGAAAGTGGAAAAAAAATAAAAATCGAATTTCACTTTTTTATTTTTCCCGATGGGACGTTTTGTCTGAGTACGAATATTCGTCTGAGTACGAATATATTTTGAATGAATTGATCGGTAAAGTCCTATCCGGCGGCCATCTATATAGCTTGAATCATCCGCGGTAATTTCAAACCCGTGTCAAAGAAAACAATCATCAGTTTACACGTGACCGCGAACGAGAAGGAAAATGGCTTCGATACACGCTGTAGCCAATCAGAGTTGTTTATTCAAAGTTTGATTTGATTTGATATGAGTTTATAAGGTCCTCGTATCGTCCCATACCTTTCGGTAATCTGGATTTTTTTATAGGACCCCTGTTTATTCAAAGTGCGATGATGCGATGTTTACATACCGCCGCTAATCCGATAATTGCTCTACTTACTGGTTCCGCGCGTCACACGCCGTGTGTATACAACGATACATCCGGGTTCTTAAAGGGAACCAGTGCGCTGTTATCCAGCTTCTATGTCAATTATGCATTGTTTACCGCACAGCGAAATATACGACTGGGAATCAGTAAACTGTAAACAACGGTGTTGTGAATTTTGTGATCATTAACGCTCAAAGAGCAATAAAACAAACGATTAGCACCTCTGATGGGTATATTTCATCAAAGTCGATCGACACAATTAAGGCTATAGATCTGTACCAATTAAACGGTATTTACGTGTAATTACCGTATTACGAGAAAATTGTTGAGTTTATCATCGCTCCTTTCGGTTTGCACGCTTTAGACAATTGTTTTTTATTGCTCAAAGTTTGTCATACGAGCAATTATGCGTTCAGAAGTGTGTTTTATTTTATTCTCTTCAAATATTTCTGACTGTCAACATCTATCAATCATGCCTTCTGCATGACGTCGTTTAGCGTCAATAAAATGTCAAAGACAACCAAGCAGATTTCATCGTTTTTTAGCGGTGTTACTAATCCAGAGAGGTAAGTGTCTGCTTATTCAGGGCAGACAGGGCAGGGCAGATAGGCCAGTGCAACCCTTAACAACAAGAGGCATACTTTAAATTACCATTTATGTATAACAACCCATTATGATACACCAGGTCCTGTCTCATTAAACAAGTACAATGTATGCTCGAAACTGACCCCCCCTTGCCCAGTATTAAGCCCCTCCGTTAAGTGGTCACCTGGCTTAAGCAGCCAAATTGGCTGCATCCCTTGGCTGGCTGCTTAAGGCAGGTTGGACTGTATGTATAAATGTGTATGTTATTAAATGAGTGCTCCTCTGAAAAGGCTATTTAACAACACATTGTTTATAAAACCAGGCTTTCCAACAGAAAGTACTGGTTATTAGCTTGGCAAATGCGTTTGGGCAGGCTGGCGCCAACAACTGTGATTTCAACACTCAATTGGAACAATTTTGCCTTTTTTTCTTCTTTTTTTTTTCGACCTGCCAGTGGACATATTTCCAAAAAATTCTTGAAAACCAGAAAATAAAAAAGAAGTGGCCTTACTTATTGAACCTGACTATCACTCTATGTGTTTAAAGCCGAAGTCATTGCTATTTTGTCTCCGGAGTGTTTCACTCATTAGTTTTGAAAACAGGGAGTGAACGACTCATTGCATCTAACTATTATCTGGAGCACTTCAACTGTAAAAACTAAAGACACTACGACTGGTGACTATATTTAACACTGTTTAATTACTGTTCAGAGTCCTTACTTTTAAATGTTGTGCTCGTATACGAGTAATAAATAGTTGAAATTAGTGTGCAGCGCTATTTTATTTGTGCAGTGTAATGAAACTGACATGATTATACTAGTTGCTTCCCTTCGATCGAATATAGGTGGTGTATGTGCCTAATGTTCATTAACAACAAGAGCTGTCTCCATAGGACGACACATGCCCCCGTGCATGCTTTGATAGTAACGTAACGTTAAGATATCAGCACCGTCACAGATGTGTCATAATATATTGGGCAAATGTGATATTGACATATTTTTCTTTGTGTAAAGGGCCATAACTCTTAAGCGTGTAGGTCAATTTGAAATCTTATTATCTAACATGACCTAGATCTTATGGCCGTACACCTTTTCATGTTTCAAAAGGTTTGACGAAGATCCGATGACAAATGCTTGAGTTATTGAGCGGAAACCAAAAAAAAACGCCATTTTCCTACGTGTCAAGGGCCGTAACTCTAAAGTGGCTACGTCAATTTGACTGGTTATCAAACCTGACCTAGATCTCATAGCCTTTCACATTTTCATGAGGTTTGGTGAAGATCCAATGACAAATGCTTAAGTTATTGAGCGGAAACCAAAAAAAACCGCCATTTTCCTACGTGTCAAGGGCCGTAACTCTAAAGTGGCTACGTCAATTTGACTGGTTATCAAACCTGACCTAGATCTCATAGCCTTTCACATTTTCATGAGGTTTGGTGAAGATCCAATGACAAATGCTTAAGTTATTGAGCGGAAACCAAAAAAAACGCCATTTTTCTATGTGTCAAGGGCCGTAACTCTAAAACGGCTAGGTCAATTTGACTAGTTATCGAACTTGACCTAGATCTCGTAGCCTTACACATTTTCATGAGGTTTGGTGAAGATCCGATGACAAATGCTTGAGTTATTGAGCGGAAACCAAAAAAAACGCCATTTTTCTATGTGTCAAGGGCCGTAACTCTAAAGTGGCTACGTCAATTTGACTGGTTATCAAACCTGACCTAGATCTCGTAGCCTTTCACATTTTCATGAGGTTTGGTGAAGATCCAATGACAAATGCTTGAGTTATTGAGCGGAAACCAAAAAAAACGCCATTTTTCTATGTGTCAAGGGCCGTAACTCTGAAGCGGCTAGGTCAATTTGACTGTTTATCGAACTTGACCTAGATCTCATGGCCTTACACATTTTCATGAAGCTTGGTGAAGATCGGATAAACACTGCTTGAATTATAGAGCGGAAACGAATCCGGACGGACTGACGGACGGACTGACGGACGGACTGACGGACGGTGCGATTTTAATATGCCCCCGAACCATCGGTTCCGGGGGCATAAAAACATCCGACGCGAGAATTAGTTCGTCACGCGAACTACTTATTGAACCATTATAATCATTCGCCGTAAACAATTTCAAGATGGCGGAGATAGACGATTAAATGGCCTTACTTGTTCTATTAGATTTTCAGCCGTGGATTGAAAATTAGGAACTCAGTAATACTTCTTTCGTGTTCTATTTATTCAGCTCTGGTATCCACACTGTTTCACAAATGCAAAACACATACAATCTATAATTAATGTTTAAATCGCTAAGATTATAATAAATTAAATCAAATATTTATCTATCCGCCATCTTTGTTCGCTTGGCGAGCTACGTGTAAAGGTCGTTCGCGATTGGCTAACATGTTCGTGGCAAACTTATCGTTCAATAACGCTAAATCACGTATTGTTCGCGAACGTTGGCGAGCGTTTTTGTTAATGAACGCCAGGGCTTGACACTAACTATTTTTGGTCACTGGTCCCCCATGAGCAAAGAAACGTTAAATTTGTAAATAAAACAGTTACTAGTCCTTCTTGATTTTCACTGGTCCTTCTTGATTTTCACTGGCCTCGGACCAGGGGACCAGTGTTAGTGTCGAGCCCTGAACGCACAGCTGGAATATAAACAAAATGGCCGCCCGATGAACGTTTGCCAATTTAAAAACAATGTTTTGATGAAATAGAACTTTATTTCACAGAATTATTGTAAAAATGATTACTTTTTACTATTTTATCGTTTGCAATAATTTTTGCTCTTGTATAAAAATATGAGTCCGGCGATTTCAGTAAACTGATCGAATATAGGCGGTACGTGGATATAACTAGTCCGAATTTTATGCTATCCGAAATTGAAGCAAGTTAAAAATTAAAGTTATGAAGAAAATCGCTCTTGATGATATTCAGTGACTATTCATGAATGCATGATTTTGAAGCTGGTTCACAGGTGAAGGTAAGATGATATAACAAAATGGAGGCTGAATAATAAAATTCACTGTGAAATCGTTATTAAATTGAAGCAATGAAAAAATATCATTGTGTTCGCAAAAAACGTCACTTTCGGTGTAAAATACAGTAGACTGGCAAAGAAATCACAAGTGATGATAAGCCGCCAGTAATGACCGGACAAACGCTCTGCACGCTTTGTTTAGTATTATAAATCATATATTTTTGTATCAAATCATTCAGAAGCATGTTTAAAAGGATTCTGGTAGAATTTTTTTATCAAAATCAACAAAGCAGTATACCTCTGTCTCATAATTAAGTGCCTTCTCATGAAAACCGTGCTTCGTTGAATTCAACTCTTGTATATGTTCTACATAGTCATTTTGGTGAAATTACCAAAATAAATCATCCAACAAATATCCTACATTAATTTAGGCCATTATTTTGGACGACACGCCATAGCTGTCACTTTGACAAAATTAAAATCGTATGGGCTATTGCGCATGCGTCGCTGAAACTGTTAAGGAGCACGGAGGTACGAGACAACAGCACTTATTTTTCAAAAATATTGTCCGCTGCTGCGATGTTGACATAAGCAACACCTAGGAAAAGAATTTGTGTGTTTGTTTACATGTATTTTTTCCAATTCCAAAGGTCATTTGATGTGATTTTGCAGTTTTATTAAAGATTAAAGGTCAGTTTAGCAGTTTCCAACAAAATATGTGTCGAGGAATTAGTGATTTATATTTATTTTGTCAATTTCGTTTGATAAACCGGCTACATGAGCTTCAAGGCTACATACACGGGTACCGTGAATACACCGGCTTCATGGGGTTAAACTATACGGTAAAACATATCGATATAGAAAATCAATGACGGTTCCCTAGATAAACCTCGGGTTGGCTAGAGTAATTGGCTAGGGAACAGACCCCGGTTTCGTAGCCACTGCCTTAATTAATTTATAAACATTCGGACTGCCTCTATCTTCCCATCTGCCCATGCAAAGACCTAAATTACACAGATTGGAAACATGTACGAAATCTTATAATATCTCGTGGCAGGTCTTCTAAAATCTCGCGAAATCTCGTCCGTTTTTAATACCTTATATCTCCTGTTCTAACAGGGGTTTCACTAGACCTGAAAACCCGAGGGTCCCAGGACCCTTCACTCAAAATTTTGGAGGGTCCCGGGAGTCCTTTCCCGAACATGCCTGTCTACATTAATGGTTAATACCATTAATTATGCAGCTCTTGCTAAGTAACATGAACAAAGTTTATTAATAAAATGTGTTGTTGTTTTATTTAATGTCAAAAAAATGTTAATATGTGCATAAATTTAGCCAAATAATGGCTTATTTACAACTTTATATGATTTTCTAATAATTAAAGTAGGATACAAAAGTGGTAGTCTTGAACAGGGTTGTGAGGCTAATATAGATTCATGATACCAAAAACAATATACTAATACACGTATCTTCGTATATTTATTAACTTCTTGATGGATTAAAATACCACTGAGTAACTTAGTTCTACTTTCGTTTTTCTGAAGGATACGCCAATATCGCGAAAATATATGACATTCGAAAGTGACATTATAATTTTGGTTTTCGTCACTACTGGTGGCAAAATAATATCAAATTGGGATATTTTGGTAACTTATACAAACTTATCGTGTGTCTGTGACTACCTTATTGAACACACCGAGTCTAAATATAAAATCGCGATCTATACGAATTTGTTTTGTTTTTATTATCGATCCGGGCACTTACAATTAATTAATTATCAATTAAAATGACCGTCCGGTGGCTTTTTAAATCGACGGGTCAAACGCATCGGCGGTTCTTTTAATTCTCTATCCAGTGGTTTAAGACGACACGTGCGTGTCACAATCAACGCAATTAATGCCAATTATAACACATTTCGCGAAATCTACATAAACAATTTACTGCCTGTCAATCTGCATATAAGTCCCGCCTCGTGTTTACATCACCTACGACGACCTTGGGAATTTTACTATGTAATTTATTCAAGCCACGCCTTCCGTCGACAATCATTGGCTTCTGACCGACTCGTGGATTTCGTCACGCATCCGGGTCCCCATCCAAGCGTTCATCGATTGCGATCATGCGTTGATTGATAGCGATTACTCAAGTGCCAGTGATTGTTAACACGCTAATATTTACAGTTTTATGACAGGAAACATGCGATAATTTAATGGACTGACAAAGGAAAAATCCCCCGGGTCCGGAGTGACGCACAGGCTTGAAATACGCCGGGTCCTTTCTGCGTCTTTTGGAAATCTCCCGGGTCCGGACTCGGGTCCTCGGGTCCATTGAAACCCCTGTGTTCTAATATACTTACGAAACAATTAATAATTCTATGCAATAGATCAATAATACAGCTTTCAAATGATACCTCATTTATTGAAATCACTCATGTAATAAAAAAGAAGACCCCGAAGAGCCAGACCTACTCTCATTTTCATCAAATTAATGTAAATTCCAAGTTTGTCAGAAAATACCTGATTTGCCTCATTCAAATCCTAATTTTCAGTATTTTATAAGAGGTAGACAAAAATGAGTTACTTTATGTAGTAGAAGAAACTTAACTCTTCAACAGGATACATTTCCCATTAAACAGTGTTTAAATTGGATAACTAAAAAAATTTTTATGCACAATAACTTAATCTGCTGCCTGTTATTTTGCGCTTTCTCTAAAATTTCAGTGAAGTGTCCAATCTGTGTAATTTAGGTCGTTGGCCCATGCATAGTCAAACAATCTCGACTTAGAGTATCCAATTCTAAGTCAAGACCCATTATGCGCTTTACTGATCAGTTTTTGAGTTTCATGAATTCTGTCTTTTACGCCAAATTAGAGCCATTTTCAGCATTGAACATGTAAAATATAATAAAAATAAACGAATGGTACAGAATACCTGTTAATATTGGTCCTTATAATCAATAAATCCATAAATAAATCAGCATGTGTAATTTCCAAAAATCCAAATGTAAACATAACTGTGAGTATCCGGTACGCGTATACCGCCCGTACAGCCCGTACAGATGAGCGCAACACGTGTGTAATTCATATGCTAACGTTGTGCGAATCGCTAAGCGAGCAGTAAAATTAATTTAACTTATCGTATTCTGTTCATAAGTCATTAACTATCAGTTTACAAGAAAAATCAGCTCAATTTGTCAACAAATCTTCGTTAATTTTTCGTTTTTAGTTTCACCCGAGCGAGCTCAGTGTAATTGGTTTCACGCGTACCAGTGTACATTACTGTGAAAACCAAAAAGTGCCGAAGATCTCCCAGCATCCTCCATTGTTCTACAAACTCATTCCATCGAGTATTCTGATTGGTCGATAGGGGAATGCGTATCAATTTGCATATCAACAACAAATAGCTGTGTAGTGGAATTTAAAAGTGCGACCTCGTCGTGTTAAAATTGTCAGACAAACGAACCGCTGAGTGTTTTATGGATGTTTTTGGTGCAGATAACGAGAAAAGGGTTGATCTTCGTGGACATGCTATATCAGGGCCTTTTTTCCTTCTAAAATAGAGGCCGATCTTCAGTGACTTCCCAATTGCAAAAAGCTTCTTTTTTTTCCAATTACGTAAAAGAATTTCCCAAAAAACCAATGCTAAATTCCCAATGTATTGAAATTTCGTACGGAACGGTTCGTACGGAACGGCATGGCGTTTATCCATTGTTCAGTTAAAATGAAGAAAAAATATGTATCATTCGATTGGCATTACTAATCAATTAAACGAACGGCCGTCAATTTATTTCATAAATTAATTAAGAGTGCGACATCGCGGAAGCAATCTTGCATTTGTTATCTACGAGCGTGGAAAGCGACTCGACAACACGGCCGCCATTTTGTTATGCAGAATGGCTAAAGTCCGATACGGGACCATACCGTTCGTATCCGGGCCGAAAATATGTTCGGAATTGAAATATCAAGGACAACAAGACTGCGTTCAATAAACGCTTATGCCCCCGTGGAAGCCATGTCCATAAAAAGCTAAGTCAATCAGGGGCCATTATTCAGTTAAAATGTTTGATAGTGTTACATGACTTTGAACTATAAGGGGCTTATGATGGTAAACGAATAATGCCACATTTGAAAGCAGTGCCTTGATCGACTTTATGTGTGATCTGGTGATACAGATGTTATGGTTCTTTGTCACTGCACTTCTCCAAGTTGCCATCTATTCATATACCAAGTTTCAAGTCAATATCTTAAACACTTTTGAAGATACACTCCTGTCAAAATTTGATTCTGAAAATACTTAAGGGGAGATATTTCAAAATTAAAGACAGACAGAGTTATGGTTCTTGGTCATTGCACTTCTCCAAGTTGCCATCTATTTATATTCCAAGTTTCAAGTCAATATGTTTAATAGTTTTGAAGATATACTCAGAGCAAAATTTGACTATAAAAAAACACTAAAGGGGAGATAATTCAAAATTTAAGACAGACAGAGTTATGGTTCTTTGTCAATGCACTTCTCCAAGTTGCCATCTATTTATATTTCAAGTTTAAAGTCAATACGTTAAATAGTTTTGAAGATACGCTCCTGTCAAAATTTGATTCTGAAAATACTTAAGGGGAGATAATTCAAAATTTAAGACAGACAGAGTTATGGTTCTTGGTCATTGCACTTTTCCAAGTTGCCATCTATTTATATTCCAAGTTTCAAGTCAATATGTTTAATAGTTTTGAAGATATACTCAGAGCAAAATTTGACTATAAAAAACACTAAAGGGGAGATAATTCAAAATTTAAGACAGACAGAGTTATGGTTCTTTGTCAATGCACTTCTCCAAGTTGCCATCTATTTATATTTCAAGTTTCAAGTCAATACGTTAAATAGTTTTGAAGATATGCTCCTGTCAAAATTTGATTCTGAAAATACTTAAGGGGAGATAATTCAAAATTTAAGACAGACAGAGTTATGGTTCTTGGTCATTGCACTTCTCCAAGTTGCCATCTATTTATATTCCAAGTTTCAAGTCAATATGTTTAATAGTTTTGAAGATATACTCAGAGCAAAATTTGACTATAAAAAAACACTAAAGGGGAGATAATTCAAAATTTAAGACAGACAGAGTTATGGTTCTTTGTCAATGCACTTCTCCAAGTTGCCATCTATTTATATTTCAAGTTTCAAGTCAATACGTTAAATAGTTTTGAAGATATGCTCCAGACAAAATTTTATTGTAAAAATACTAAAGGGGAGATAAGTCTAAGTCCAAAATTAGGTCAAGGTGAAGGTCAAAATGGAGGCGGGTGATACAGGCGTGTGGAGAGTGGTCATATACAACATCCATGCAAGTATGAAAGCTTTGTAACAAGCCATTTTAATGCTAGAAGAAACGGTCAATTTGGGTTAACCAAGAATTTTACCTTTCAATAAGTCTAAGTCCAAAATTAGGTCAAGGTGAAGGTCAAAATGGAGTCAGGTGATACAGGCGCGTGGAGAGTGGTCATATACAACATCCATGCAAGTTTAAAAACTTTGTAGCAAGCCATTTTAATGCTAGACGAAACGGTCAATTTGGGTTAACCTGGCCGGACGGACGAACGGACGGAAGGACGGACGGACGGACAGACGGACGGACAGACGGACGGACGGACAGGTGAATTACTATATGCCTCCCGATCTATCGATACGGGGGCATAAAAATCGTAATATTAATTGACAGCTCATAGTCTCATACAATGGCAAGGTATATTGTGTTTGAAAAAGAACTTAAAAAGAAATAATGATAAATAAGAGAAACTAAAGGTGACAGTTGTGGTCTATATTAAAATGGGGCTTTTGTTGTTCATGAAAAGTTAAGACTTCTCAAGGAATAACATATCTCTTATATACCTCCCTGGACTTCTTAACTTTATAATAAAACATGAGAGCCCTGGATGATTTAACATGTATGTGGACTGCAGTTTCCTTTTTTATGTATCTTAAGTTAATTTCCTTTTTCCCAATTTGGCCGAAAATCGCGCTTGAATTTCCCAAACTGACAGGCTAAGGCCTCTTCCCAATTTTTGGAAAAAAGGCCCTGTATATATTACAGTCGTTTCGGGTAATTCTGCGCATCGGGTAATTCTGCGCACCTTACCTTTCTATTTCTTACTGACTTTGCTGGGTCGTTTTCCTTTGGTCCTCAAGTGTTTTTGTAGATGTATGTTACTTATGTAAAGTTTAATAATCACATCAACAAAATAGGAAAAGTATTTCTACGAAAAATGACCACAATGAGTGTCAACGGCGATTTTCGTTAATTTGACATACCACGTGACACATAGAATGAATAAAAGCACTTTTGTAATGGATGATGACTTTTCCTTTTTTTTGTCAACATTGTCTTAATCAAGTTAATGACTTTTTCTTTCAATAATGTGAAAAATTTCTTGTGAAACAAATCTTTGAAACAGACTTTCAGACCTTTTTCTTGGTATTGTGTGAGGCCGAATTTCGGCCTCAAATTCCATTCCCAATTGGTGAAAAAAATTCCCAATTGGTGAAAAAAATCCCAATTGAAAAAAAAATCCCAAAAAAATCTGACCCAAAAACAAATTTTTTTTTTACTCCAGAGCGAAATATGTTTATTACTAAATATAACACGATATACCAAATATCTAAATATATTTTGTTAAAGAGAACTTATTTATGGATATATAAGCATGGTTTTAAGATATTTTAAAGGGAAAAAAATCCCATTTTTGTCATTTAACCGCTTATTTTTTTTCCCAATTTGTAAGAATCCGCGACGCAAAATTCCCAAATTGGGCAGGGGCCTTTTTCCCAATAAGGCCAGAAAAAGGTCTGACTTTACAAAAAACAATTCCAACTGCGCAGAATTAGCCGAAAAAAATTACGTCATGAAAACCGGCAGTCATCTTGTTTTGTGACGACATTTGACCTAGTTTAGCGAAGGTATGAAGTTTTGAATTGTTTACATTTGTCAATGAAGGTTGTTTCTATCCAAAGAGCACCATAATTTATTCTAAAAATAAAATAATCTCAAATGTAGAAAGCCAATACCCGTTAGGTGCGCAGAATTACCCGACAGCACTGTACATGGTATTTACAACTTTTCATTCATCTTTTCAAGTTGCGCCAAAAATTTGAGCGCCAAAAATTTGATCGCAAACCCCCCTATATATATGACACTTTAGTGCACATCTGCACTGGAGATAAAGGTCAGAAATTAAAAAATCTCCTAGCAGATTGCCCCACATCTAGTAGCCACTACACCTGTAAGTTTGTGCACCTAAAATTTCAAATGGGCACATCTGCACTAAAGCAATTTAATTGGAACCATCTTTATGATCAACAACATCAATTATCTATCTTTGAACACAATCCAAACACAAATTGAATGTCAAGCTGCTAAAAATGGCAAAATCAGCGTCAATGCTACATGCAGTCTGCAGTCGTGAAATAAACATTGTGACCTGTAAGTTCGTGCACATAAATTGATGACGTCATCAGGAGAGCTCGTGAAATATTTTTGCAATAAAAAGTCGCATAAAATAAAGTTTGGTCTATTGTCAGAAGGTCAGCAGCTTTTCCGATCGTAAATATATCGCATCTATTGAAAAAAATAAGAAAAACAAAGGTCTCAGGTTTTCGCGACCGGAAGCGGTGAATATGTAAACATTAAAACAGGTGCTCAGAGAAAACTCGCCACGAACGTAACAAACCATGTTTTTTAAATATTTGTTTGCATTATTCAGCTCGCTGAATGTCTTCTCAATGATTTAAAATGAATTTGGACTCAAAAATGAGAGTTTTAGCAGAGTAGTCAACGTTTTACTGAAGTGCACGAACTTGTAGGTGTGCACGAACTTATAGGAATAGAGGCTACTGATGATCTAGCCCATGCAAGGCAAAAAATTAGCGAAGTAAAATTCGAAGCATGAAAATCTGATATTTCTATTAATTGTCAATAAATATACCGATATTTGTATAATTTAACGCTTAATTGCACTCGGAATAAAAACTTCCGTAATTCTAGACAGCCCTACCTAGGACTCGAAGGTCCGTAATCATAGCCTGTGGATCCTAGCCACTCCCTTTCAGAAAAAATAGACGTTTGTCTCGACCGTCCGGCAATTAGTCATCTCTAATCCATTGTTCATAGTGGATGTAAATGAAATAGTGCTGTATTTACTAAATAGAATACTTACGAGTCTTTGTTTTGTAGATTGCATGTGACTATTTGTTAAAAATAATGGCAAAGATTTCCTGCAATCTGGAATTGGCGCTCAACAGAAATCACGGGTGTTGATTGGCTAAAAATTGACTGGTACTCCAGTTACAATTTTTCCGTCATCAATTTATTTCAACTATATTATTCGCCACTAATAACTACGTACCCAAAAATTAACAGATAAATAACGCATTTTACACACTTATTTATATTAATGAAGCAACCTATAATTTTATACAAATACCAAAGATATATTGTAAACTTGTAAACCCAATCTGAATTCATCTCAATTGAAGGAGTGTAAAAAACGTACATTTAATAAAAATTAAAGAATCATGTCTACTCGTATAAATATTATCTTATACTCCGATACGCCCTGTGACTCCATTGATAAAGTGTACATTATTTTCGTAAGTGTACACTTTTTGATTTGTAAGAAAGTTGTTTGTACAATACATTTACTCAGAAAATAATTGGTCAATCATGACAAATCCGCTTATAACTACATGAACAGTTAATAAATGACATACAGTAAAATCAATAATATTAGAGGGCCATTTAATTTCGTTAATTTTGTGGATGATTTCAACTACGAAAATCCTTTAAATTACATTGAACTTTCCACGAAATGGTCTTTTTCACCAAATCCACAAATTTTGTCACATTGAAATTTAATTATTTTTACTCGTCAAAAACATGTAGCTAGAAAATTGTAAGTCCACCCAAAGGTAGTGCTATATTAAACTGTACTACTGTAAAACCATCTTATTTGTGGCTTTTACTCAAATCAATAGTGTAGATAGCTAAATCATGAATTCCAATATTCTTGATCTATTTAGGCAAGAACAAATTTTAGAGAAATTGTTTATTGTTTTGTAAACCGCAAAATGGTGAGCAAAATTTATATCATTGTAATGACCAAGAAAAGTAGAAATTAATTATAGCAATTGAAGCAAATTAAGTTACAGAATATTCATACCAAGCAAAATTTATTTTCTTATTATTCCCAAGAAAAGCAGTGCTTTTACAGTATTTGTAACAATTTAAGCGAATTTAAGATTTAGCTGTAAAAATTCATTGTGCAATTAATTACATGAACAAGAAACCTGAATATATACAGAATACAAATAGTTACTATAATTGTCTATCAGGTGAACTTTATTCTATATATTAATATGACTGTGAGCGTCAACATGGGCAGTACGAATATAACCTTGTTATGTGTATTAGAAATAAAACAATACCAATATTTTCATAGAAATATGACAATTGCGAAAATAAGATGCATAAATTTCTACCTTTGTGCACTAAGTCCTTTATCAATGAATGAAGAAAACTAGATGCAAGTGTATTATAAGCACTTATAAGGTGTATAAACACATTGACACTTGTGTGAATTTTAATCACAAGCTAATTAAACCTATGAATGGACATTTTTGGACAGTTAACTTAATCCCTTTGGTACATTATAGGCCAAGCACATTTTTACATTAGAACTATATTTTCTATGCTGCGAATGATGCTCTGTTCATGGATTGTGCAAGGAACTTTTGGATAACCATGGTCTCTCTGGGGATAATTTTGCTTTTTGTCGGAGTATAAGTCAGATACAGAACTTGTTATCGCTCAAAAGTGTCTTCTTACAAGTGTTATTGTACAGTTTCGGAAGGACGAACAACAAATTATCCTCGGCTTCGCCTCGGACAATTATGTTGTTTGTCCTTCCAAAACTGTACAATAACGCTTGTAAGAAGACACTTTTGAACGAAAACTAGTACTGTATCTAATACATATTCCTATATTTTTATCTGACATCGGTGACTTAAAAGTGTTCTGTGGTAAATCTATATAATCTAGAAGTGTTCTGTGGTAATTCCGAGTTGCTTCCCTTGATATTCCTTATTAAGTATATAGAAATACATAAAAAGCACTAAAATAGGTCTATAATCAGTATAACTTCCCTGGACTTATCTGTCATCAAGTTGTTGCTGAAATGAAGAATAAAACATCATGTTCAAATGAGTGCTTGATTTGAGATCTGGAAATTAATGTTCGTTGGGATTAAAGTTCATGGTTGAGGTGAACCACGAAATCCACGAAATTTACCCCCACGAACATTAATGATTTTACAGTAACTAACGTATCCATGGAGTAAGGAACTAATATGTTGAGTTAACTGTAAAGATATCTTGCTCTATGACTTTGAGGATTGTCCCCCTTTATTTTCATTTCTGGATAATATTTGATCTTATTATACCCCCTGCACAACGTATGTTGCAAGGGGTATACTGTTTTCAGCTTGTCTGTCTGTCCATAGACGGATTCTTGTGGACGCAAATCCTTATAAGGATTTCCTTCTAACTTAAACACATGAACAACCTCAACATGCAGATGTGCCTGAAGGAAGGAATTTGCGCTGTGATGATTTTTTGCCAGAATTATGACCCTTTGCTAGCAGGAGGTCTATTAGTCTGCCGAATGACGACAGTTCTGATTGACATGGTTATAAAGTATACAGGGGGAGAGAAGCCTCTATCTTATGAAGATATAAACAAAATCTTCAAACCTCTTCAACCTCCACCTAGGCTTGATAGTCTTCTCATCACAGGACAGATTGATAACTATTGTCAACAGATCGGTGGATTCGCCTCTCAGAGTTTTTGAAAGTTGTTTCTTGCGGAAAGTTTACGAGAGAACCCGCCTATTAATCAAACAGCGACGTGATAAAAACGTTTCATTAGACGTTTAAATTGACATTGAAAACTTGATAGGAACGTTTTATTCGACGTTAAAATTGTGACATCAAAAACTTGTTTTCACCGCATTGAATATTGTATAAACTTTCGATCATGATACAATTGCCCAAAACATATTTCACTAAGTTATAGCGAAATAGAAGGAAACAAGTATTTACCCTTGTGTTGTTGAAAGGTTTTGCATTAGCTGTCCATAAGTCAAGGTAGTGAACCTAATACTCTGTTTCTCAATTCTGTCAGATAATTGTTGTTAATTCTTATGTCTCCGACGGAAGTGAAAACGATGTACCGTAACACTCTGGATATAACTCGGGATCATTTAAATTAAATACATTGGTATATCCAAAAGTAATGTCACTCCTCCCCTGGTTTATTTGTTGTTTGGCGGATATGCATAAAAACGACATCAAAATGTGCAGTAATTCAATTCTGATTGATATATAATGTGCAACTCGATTATCCTAGTTGGATTGTATGTACATTCAAAATATACATAGTAACCTATGACGTCATTTCACCGCACACGAAAATTACGATATTTTTTAATATTCATAAAATTTTCTTTTATAAAAATGATTCTAGCTTTTTTTTGTCCCAAAATATCGCATTTTGCGCAACAGCATGGAAAAATATGTTTGATATATTAAACTATACGCCAATACATACATATCACAATATCCTTTCATCAAATAAAAGTATTAATGGCAACGTTGGTTATAGATTGCATAATTCATGTTTCTGTTTTATATTTTGTATGATTTTATGTTTTTTACCCCAAATATTATTGACTTTCATTAACTCATATTTAGATTATACTCGAGTAATGGTGTGAAAAGTGTCTTGTTTTACTGACATTATGCACGAGTTTATAGCACCGGTGACATTACTTTTGAATATACCCACGCACACGTCAAGATACACTGCGTCCATCAAAGACTTCTCGTGGAAACAGCAGGATGTCAGTGTGGGACGGACAAGCAGTCACAATTCTACAATCCTGCTCCACTCTGGGGCCTTATTCACCAACGTTGTACGTCTAAAATTCAGACTTAGACTTAAAAATGTCATTATTCATAATCACTGGCATTTCTTTGAAATATGATTTAATCGTGTGAAATTGTATCTGACTATTTGTTGTCACCCACTGAACATGTATACCAAAATCGGTACATTTATAGCAACATGAGAGCGAAAAGAACATTTGACAATGTAAAGTCTAAGTCTGATTTTAGACTTATAACGTTGGCGAATAAGGCCCTAGGAGGAAACACGAACGTAGGTTTTGCCCACAATCCAATCATTTGAAACCAGGCTGTTGGGAGAAACAAGAAATAAACAGACGACAGAACAGTTAAAAATTACACTCAAACAGACATTGAAAAGAAACACAGAGGAATCATTTTCTGGATATTTATTGATCAACCCTCTATTAAACAACATACCAGACCCCGATCTACCGAGGCATCTCAATTATGAATGACTATTGTCTACAATATGAGGGGTCATTTAATAAAATTTGACTGTCTATCCGTCTGTACGGGCTGATTGAACATTGACAAAAGCTTGCGCACGAGTTGAAATCATAGCATGGGCCATATTATGTCAACATTTAACCAGTAGCATCTACAGTTTTAACTTAATTACAGATATGTTTTATACATCATTGCATACTGAACTGTAGGTATGACCATTGTCTACAATATGAGGGGCCATTTAATAAAATCGGACTGTCTATCCGTCCGTACGGGCTGATTGAACCTTGACAAAAGCATGCGCACGAGTTGAAATCATAGCATGGGCCATATTATGTCAACAGTTAAAAATAATATCTGCCCATTTAAGTACGTTACAGAAATGGTTGATACATCGTTGGGTAGGTATGACCATGACCTACACTATGAGGGGACATTTAATAAAATCGGATTGTCTATCCGTCCGTACGGACAGAAAGACCATTGACAAAAGCTTGGATATCAGCTAACAACATTAAATTAGCCGTATATATGTCAACTATTAAAAATGAATATCTTCAGTTTTAAATAAGCTACAGATTTGATTGATACATCGTTGCATACAGAACTGTAGGTATGACTATTGTCTACAATATGAAGGGTCATGTAATAAAATCGGACTGTCTATCCGTCCGTACGGGCTGATTGAACGTTGACAAAATCTTGCACACGAGTGGAATTCATAGTATGTACCATATTATGTCAACAGTTAAAAATAATTTCTTCAGTTTTAACTACGTTACAGATGTGGTTGATTCATCGTCGAGTAGGTATGACCATGGCCTACAATATGAGGGGTCATTTATTATAATCTGTCAGTCTATTCGTCCGTACGGGCTAATTGACCATTGACAATAGTTTAGACATCAGCTAAAATCATTAAATTAGCCATATGTCAACTAATAAAAATGAATATCTTCTGTTTCAATTCAGTTACAGATATGTTTGATTCTTCATTGCATACAGAACTGTAGGTGTGACTATTGCCTACAATATGAGAGGACATTTAATAAAATCGGACTGTCTATCCGTCCGTACGGGCTGATAGACCATTGACAAAGGCTTGCACACGAGCTGAAATCATAGCATGAGCCATATTATGTCAACATTAAAACAGTAACTTTTTCAGTTTTAACTAAGTTACAGATAGGTTTGATACATCATTGCATACTGCAATGTAGGTATGACTATTGTCTACAATATGAGGGGTCATTTAATAAAATCGGACTGTCTATCCGACCGTACAGGCTGATTGAACCTTGACAACAGCTTGCGCACGAGTTGAAATCGTAGCATGGGCCATAAATTATGGCAACAGTTAAAAATAATATTTTCAATTTTAAGTACGTTACAAACATGGTTGATACATCGTTGGGTAGGTATGACCATGACCTACAATATGAGGGGTCATTTAATAAATTCTGTCTGTCTACCCGTCCGTACGCGCGGATAGACCATTGACAAAAGCTTGGATATGAGCTAAACTCATTAAATTAGCACTATGTCAATTATTGAAAATGAATATCTTCAGTTTTAATCAAGTTACAGATCTATATGTTTGAAACATCGCTGTATACATACAGAACAGTAAGTATGACCATTGTCTACAATATGAAGGGTCATTTTATAAAATCGGACTGTCTATCTCTCCGTACGGGCTGATTGAACGTTGACAAAAGCTTGCGCACGAGTTGAAATCATATCATGGGCCATATCATGTCAACAGTTAAATATAATATCTTCAGTTTTAAGTACGTTACAGAAATTGTTGATACATCGTTGGGTAGGTATGACCATGGCATACACTATGAGGGGTCATTAAATACAATTTGACTGTCTTTCCGTTCGTACGGGCTGAAAGACCATTGACAAAAGCTTGGACATGAGCTTAAATCATTAAATTATCCGTATATATGTCAACTATTGAAAATGAATATCTTCAATTTCAATAAGGTTACAGTTATGTTTGTTACATCTTTGCAAACTGAACTGTAGGTATGACCATTGTCTACAATATGAGGGTTCACTTAATAAAATCGGACCTCTATCCGTCCGTACGGGCTGATTGAACGCTGACAAAAGCTTGAGCACAAGTGGAATTCATATTATGTACCATATTATGTCAACAGTTAAAACAGTAACATCTACAGTTTTAACTAAGTAACAGATATGTTTGATACATCATTGCATACTGAAATGTTGGTATGACTATAGTCTACAATATGAGGGGTCATTAAATAAAATCGGTCTGTCTATCCGACCGTACGGGGTTGATTGAACCTTGACAACAGCTTGCGCACGAGTTGAAATCATAGACTGGGCCATATTATGTCAACATTTAAAAATAGTATCTTCATTTGTAAGTACGTTACAGAAATGGTTGATACATCGTTGGGTAGGTATAGTCATGGCCTTAACTATGAGGGGTCATTTAATAAAATCCGACTGTCTATCTGTCCGTACAACCTGATCGACCTTTGACAAATGCTTGTGCACGAGCTGAAATCATAACATGAGCCATATTATGTCAACATTTAAACAGGAATATCTACAGTTTTAACTAAGTTACAGATATCACGGTTGATAAATCGTTGAGTAGGTATAGCCATGGCCTACACCATGAGGGGTCATTAATACAATTTGACTGTCTATCCGTCCGTATGGGCTGCAAGACCATTGACAATAGCTTGGACATGAGCTAAAATCATTAAATGAGCCGTACATTTGTCAACTATTAAAAATGAATATCTTCAGTTTTAAACAAGTTACAGATATGATTGATAACTCATTGCATACTGAACTGTAGGTATGACTATTGCTTACAATATGAGGGGTCATTTAATAAAATTGGACTGTCTGTCCGTATGGGCCGATTGACCTTCGACAAATGCTTGCACACGAGCTGAAATCATAACATGAGCCATATTATGTCAACATTTAAACAGTAACATATTCAGTTTTAACTAAGTTACAGATATGTTCGATACATCGTTGCATACTGAAATGTAGGTATGACTATTGTCTATAATATGAGGGATCATTTAATAAAATCGGACTTTCTATCCGACCGTACGGGCTGATTCAACTTTGAAAACAGCTTGCGCACAAGTTGAAATCATAGAATGGGCAACATTATGTCAACATTTAAAAATAATATCTACAGTTGTAAGTACGTTACAGAAATGGTTGATACATCGTTGGGTAGGTATAGTCATTGCCTACACTATGAGGGGTCATTTAATAACATCCCACTGTCTATCCATCCATGCAGGCTGATCGACCTTTGACAAAAGCTTGCACGCGAGCTGAAATCATAACATGAGCCATATTATGTCAACATTTAAACAGTAACATCTTCAGTTTTAACTAAGTTACAGATATGTTTGATACATCATTGCATACTGAACTGTAGGTATGACTATTGTCTACAACATGAGGGGTCATTAAATAAAATCGGACTTTCTATCTGACCGCACGGGCTGATTGAACCTTGAGAACAGCTTGCGCACGAGTTGAAATCATAAAAGGGACCATACTATGTCAACCTTTAAAAATACTATCTTCAGCTTTAAGTACGTTACAGAAATGGTTGATACATCATTGGGTAGGTATAGACATGGCCTACACTATGACGGGTCATTTAATGAAATCCGACTGTCTATCTGTCCGTAGAGGCAGATCGACCATTGACAAAAGCTTGCACACGAGTTGAAATCATAGAATGGGCCATATTATGTTAAAATTTGAAAATAATATCTTCAGTTTTAAGTACGTTGCAGAGAGGGTTGATAAATCGTTGGGTAGGTATAGTCATGGACTACACTATAAAGGGTTATTAATACAATTTGACTGTCTATCTGTGCGTACGGGCTGAAAGACCATTGACTATAACATGGACATTAGCTAACATCATTAAATTAGCCGTATATATGTCAACTATAAAAAATGAATATCTTCAGTTTTAAATAAGTTACAAATATGATTGATACATCATTGCATACTAAACTGTAGGTATGACTATTGTCTACAATATGAGGTGTCATATGATATAATCATCCTGTCTGTCCGTCCGCACGGGCTGATTGACCTTTGACAAAAGCTTGCGCACGAGTTCAAATCGTAGCAAGGACCATATTATTTTTACCAGTAGCATCTACAGTTTTAACTAAGTTACAGACATGTCTGATAAATCAATGCATACCGAACTGTAGGTATGACTATTGTCTACAATATGAGGGATCATTTAATAAAATCCGACTGTCTAATAGTCCGTACAGGCTGATTGACCTTTGACAAATGCTTGCACACGAGTTGAAATCATAGGATGGGCCATATTATGTCAACATTTTAAAATAATGTCTTCAGTTTTAATTACGTTACAGAAATGGTTGATACATCATTGGGTACAGTACACGCAAGGTGGGTTTTCTAAATTCCACCCATCACGGTGGCGGCGACTCGAGGTGAGAACGAAAAATTTGTCACCGTGAACCCACCCAAAAACATTCAGACTGTTAATTAAGGTGGACGGTCGCGGTGACAATTTCCACTGTGACATCACAGTGTAAACGCGGTGAATACACGTTGGACCGTGATAACACGGTGTATTGTGGTGGTGTTAGTCTTTATAATGTATTTGTATTCATTCTACGATTAATTTCATACTATTTGTACGCAATTTTTCGTTTTTATTTTCAGAATTACTAGAAACGTGTTGTTTTTAATTATTAAAGAAGAACTTGTTATAAAAGCAATCCTAAATACATCACCAATAGTTATATTAAGTTATACCGTTGTATCGGCTCTTGATATACATGTACGCTACAAAATGCATTCGTGTTAGTTAAAAACACATCAGAGCACACATGTACATAGTACTAAGTAGTTTAGTGAACAAAATTGTATCGTTTTGGTAAATCATTATTTTGTGTAACACGAAAGGCCACAAATAATTTAAATGCAATAAAACGCCATGAAACACAAATAAAAAGTCATCGATGAGTTCTGACATTAAGTTGGGTAGATTATTTATTATCGATTCATTTGTCTCTGTTTACTAGTATTACTAGTATATGGTTAACGCGACATTATTTCCTACTCCGCGCGATGAAGAGTTACACATATTGATACATTTTACTATAATTAATGCTACGGTCAGAATGCTCGTACGGATTTACCAACTCGTACGAGTCTAAAATATTTTAACTCAAACGTTAATTGTACAACATACGTTCTTAACATCTGGTCACAGCTCGTACGGATATTGTACGTGTTGTACAGAATATATATATATATATATTTTTTTTTTTTTTTTTTTTGAGGTGGAGTATTAGGTTATTTTCCTCGTCAATAGGTGTGTCTGGGTCGAGGACATCCCAGTACACACCTTACAAGTTCTGAGTTAGTAAATACCTGGATTAGTACATAATTATGATACTATGTAATGTATAGTTGTTTACACATAATTGCACTGTCAAATTTACAGAATGTCAGAAATATTAAACAATTTTACACATTGTAAACATGTTGCTATATAAAATACATGTATAGTAATAGATGGTGCATATGATACATATAAACTAACACTCTCTCCTCAGTTTTTAGGGAAAATGGTAAGAACTCAACTTTGACAATGGGACATTCTTATATTTTTCTTATAATATTCTGGTTCCGGTTTGGGGTATGTTATTTGTTTATTTGTATAGGTGTGTTATCTGGAGATTCATATGAAAAGTCCGGTTATGTCATTCCAAGTATCATTAAAATTGTTAATGGTGTGATTCTTAATAGCTATTTCTTTTAATATGTTGTATTGGTACTTGATATATTGTTTAGCGTAATTAATAGTGGGAACTGTATCTTTTAATCTACAGTTATAGATGAATCTTTTGGTGTAGAAGAATAAGAGGTTTAAGGCTGTTTTGTTTTTGTCTCGTATTCCTAGGATAAAATTTTCTCTATTTAAATAGTTTGTAACAGTTGTATTATGCAAACACATATTTTTTAAAAATTGTGTGGTTACTGGGCAGTGCCAAAATAAGTGTTCAATTGTTTCTGATGATGTTTTACAAAAAGAACAGTGTTCGTTTTGCCTAATGTTTATCTTGAATAAGAATGAATTAGTTCGAACAGACCGATAACTTTGTTCATCTTGGCATTCTGTACACATATAACTTAAAAGATACCGATAGGATCAAACAGCGCCTACAAAAAGCAAATAACGCGTTATTTGCCATGTCAGCACAAGGCATCCACGCTCAAGGTATTAACCCAATAGTCTCTGCAAATTTATATTCGAAAATAATCATACCCATTGCAACGTACGGATCTGAGCTTTGGAACAACACTACCCTCTCAGACCTTTCAGCTATCTCACGCTTTCAGCACTCGGCCGTCAAACGTATTCAAGGACTCCCATTGCTTACTCGTTCCGATATGGCGGAATCCATGCTTGGCCTTAACCGATTGCCTTCTTTAGTTGAATATCGCAAATTAATGTTTCTTTACAAACTTATAACTCTACCGAATGAATCTGTGACAAAAGGCATATTTATTAGAAAACTAATTTTGTTTATAACTGACACCTCCCAAGTAACACTAGGCTTTATACCAGATATTTGTCAAATTTTGTTGAAGTATAATTTGCAGAGTATCGTAAATATGTTCACATCTGCCACACATTATGTACCACCAAAACGTGAATGGAAAGCTACTGTTAAAAAATCTATTGCCAAGTTTGAAACACAGTTGTGGGATACTAGAATGTCGCAAGACTCAGACTTTATCTTCTTCCGGATTTTACAACCCGATATTAAGCCATCAATTGTGTACACAGTGTTTCAGCAGAGCGCACAAAGAAATATCATGAACATTATTTCACGACTATGGACGCGATCTGTAAACCTCGAAAACAACGTGTGTGTTATATGCGAATCAATATTCCAGGAAGAACTAGTGCATGTGCTTTGTGAATGTTTACAAACCGAAACACTCCGATATCAATTGCTAACATCGATATCTCAAATTCTCAACCAGAATGACATACGTTTGATTAACGAAATGGATAGTTTCTCTCTCACACTAAAACTTTTGGGTGCTCCACTCGAACCCATCCTTGATATCGAAACTGAAAGACAATTTCTGACACTTACATATGCATACATAGTGCAATGTCTGAACATTTACTCCAACCTGATATAGTCATCATTCTGCTGATATGATTAACATATCTTGATCTCATCATGACCAGATAATCACTGTACATATATATGCATTCTATTTATGTATTACACTTACCAGTATTGTAATTATTTATTGATTGCTTGATTGTTTTCTAGTAATTGTATATATATGTATTCAATATCCTCATATATAGAGGGAATTAAAGAGTTGAAGTTGAAGTTGAAGTTGATATTTAGTTTTTCCATCCATTTTGATTTGCTCGATGGCATTACTTGAGTTTGTGTCATTATATCGTACATAGGTTGTGTACCTTTTTTTAATTTTAGAATGTCTTTGAAACACGGCGGAATGAATGGTTTAATAAGCATTGTATTGTATTTATTTTTGTATTCTAATAGGCATTTATTTACAGATAGTTTTACTCCATAATATTGAACAAAGTTAGTTTGGAGACTGAATTTCAGGTTGAATTCCTCTAGACTAAGTACGTTACCGTCCTCATTCATAAGGTCTCCTATTGTTTGCACTCCAGCCTCATACCAGGTTTTACAAGAAAACCATTGATGCAAAGCATCAAAGGGCGACTCAAATTAGTGTGATAGCAATATGATAACAAATTGTTTACTTGTCATACCATCAATTTGAAATATTTCAAATGTATGAAATATTAATTACCTCACTACAAGGAAATTGCATTTAGATTATATAAGTTATCTTATAACTAATTAGTTGCACTGCTTCAATAAGATTTTTTATTTGCCAATACCATTATGATTATATTTAATGCATAACAATAGATGTATGTAACACATGTATACTATAATACCAGCCAAATATCATTAATGTTAAAACGCCACTTGTACATGTATGTATGTATGTGTGTATGTGTGTATGTATGTATGTAAAGTCAACAACATGACTACAACGTGTCATTAATGAAGGAATTGTAAAAACTTTCCAGAAAGTGAAGGGCATAAGAAACAATAAAACGTGGATAAATAAACTATGTTTTATTAACAAGTAAGAAAACTGTACACAACATATGTATTGCAAGAAAACACATTGGAACACTTTGATAGCACCATTTAAAATTACATAACAGGTCATAATTTATGAATATAAACAAATGTTGTAATTGTTATGTTTCTTTAAAATGATGTTAAAATGTATTGGCATAAAAATGTTTTAAGTAATAATAAAATGTCTTGAAATGCTAACATTTTGTTAATAAGCCAAATTAAATAATAATCGATAAACATACACATATACATATAATGTCTCTTAGAACTCTTAATAAGAGTGGCTATATCTGGATATGTTTTATGCTTATGTGCAATATTTGTTGTATATAGATGAGACTGAAATAAAGAATAAATATATATACACATCAGGAACGTGTTTAAAACAATTTGCACACATAATTGTTGTATCAACATGTTTTTGTTGTTTATGACTAGTGAAATTGTATCAGTACTACACCATTCCATACCATGAACATCAATGGGTACAGCACTAAGGCATTCTGTTGATGCGTTTTGTGAAATTGTATCAGTACTACAACATTCCATACCATGAACATCAATGGGTACAACACTAAGGCATTCTGTTGATGTAGTTGTACATGACATATTTTCACGGACATTTTCTGGAATTACATGGGTTGAAGGCAAATATTCTGATACACTGTCAAATACCCTGGTATCATAAGAAGTACCAGTATTACGTGCAGAACTGAAACATTCAGTTGATGTGGTGGAACATGCATTGTTTTCGCAAACAGTTTGTGCTAAAGGAAAATATTGTGATACACTGGCATCATCATTAGGCACATGTACATACACAGGTGTCAAATCATATAAAAGACCTGAATACTTGGTAAAAATAAAATATACCAACTCATCCAGTGAATCAAATCTAAGAATGACAGCTGCACCTCTACCATCACTACGTTGGCCATTGGCATCACATGCATGTGAATCAAATACATAATACTTATTGTTGGTAGAACTTACAAACAACGAAATAGTTGTTTCATTTACTGTCAACAAATGATATGGAGTCAATCTGCTTGCGTTTGATAATGCTTCAAAAAAAGATGTTTGTCCGAATGTAGAATTGACAGTACGATTAACAAAACCATAATAAACATCACGTAAATACTGTACATTGTATGTTTGACCTCTAAATGACGCTTCATTTGGTAAATCTGAGTGACCCAGATAACGGATCTGGCCCACATTTTCACTGACTTGCCCATAAAGACGATTTCCCTCGTGCAAGATTCGATCAATATCCCGACCTAAAAACACATACACATGGTTAATATCGTGCGAACATTGAAAAAATGCTAACAAAGCAATCAGGGCCATAGCACTACACTGATTCCCACTAAATGGAAAAAAAACTGGGCATCCTTGATGCATATTCCCTAAAAAACCTCTTACCATTCTGGAAACGTGATTCAACAATATGGCGTCCACAAATTCTTCTGCGTTGTTTACGTACTGCAGGCCAATCAGCAATAGCGTCTCACGATCACGTGGTTAAAACTAGCCAATCAAATCAACGATTCGCATGTAAACAAACATATGGAAAATTAATACGCTACTACGATAGTAAATACGCAATAATTAATTGACACTAATTATGAAGTTCATTTACTATTAAAATGTTTATAAAAATGATTTTCAATTAACAACATTAACTACCATGACATCGTTTTATCTATTAAAAATGTGCATCGTGAACAAACAGCGCACTACTTACTGTTAACGACAATGATTCATTCCGGCTGGACGGGCTAATTGGGGCTCTCGACGGGAATTTGTTTACAAATAAATAATAATAATGTATTAATCTATAATTTAAACAATACAAATGTAAAATCTTTTTTATTTATTATATTGTGGCAAATAATTTTTACGCATTAGTCAATATTAACGACAATGATTCATTCCGGTACTGGACCGGCTAATATCTAACTATCGGGGCTCTCGACGGGAATTTACTTACGAATAAATAATAATAATGTATTAATCTATAATTTTAACAATACAAATGTAAAATCTTTTTTATTTATTATATTTTGTCCATTAATTTTTACGCATTAGTCAATATTCTGCATCATTCAAACGCATTTAATTGCATTCAGACCTAATTCTTAAGGGAGATAATCACTACAAAATATGATAACGGTATGAACGGATTTTATAACGTATCTGAACCATTGGCAAAAAACAAAAGCTCACCAATAAGACGACTCGCTGAAGCGAGTCGCCAATAAAATATAGTATTGCCCCCTACCAAGATTTTAGGGTTATAAAATAAAGGATAAGCTAATAAATCTATTTCCTTAAGTGGCTGATGTTCATTATACTTAACTAACGCTTTAAACACATCTTTCCAAAATGTGTTTTTTAATGTATTTACTATTAGTATAGGGTAACGAGTGCTACATTTTATTAATTTGTCAATGCTAAATAGCGTACTTGCTATATTTATCCATTTACTATTGGTTTGTATAATTCTCCTTATCCAAGAGATTTTCAAAGAACATATAAATGCGAATATATCCACCTATATATAGTGTCCACCAGATCCTGAGTCCTCTACGAGTTGTGAAAATCCGTACGATGCTCGTACGAGCCTGGATATCCGTACGGGCTCCGTATGGACGTCCAGCAAGTTCAGAAAAACGAACTAGTACGGAGCTGACTAGGGCATTAGGAAAAAGCCAACGCCGGCGACTTGAAAAGACCGTTATGTTTTGTTTTTGCGATATCGAACGATCTTACGTGACGGAA
This sequence comes from Spisula subtruncata, assembly GCA_963678985.1. Lineage (NCBI taxonomy): Eukaryota > Metazoa > Mollusca > Bivalvia > Venerida > Mactridae > Spisula > Spisula subtruncata. Next base: position 27,162,007 of record OY787662.1, read on the forward strand.
CTTTAATATATTGTCAAAGTCAAGTAAAGCAGTCGTTATTTGTTTTGTTTTTTTTGTATCCAATCTGATAAAAGTAATGGCGTTTAGCATGTCAAAGCACGTTGACATTTTATTTTTCAATGATATTAAAATCCAATATATAGTGAGCGAACACCCGCGGCTTAAAAGACCGTAAATAAATATCATATACGTTTATACTATATATCCTTTCGACTCGACGAAAAATGTTACAAATTAATACATTAATGGGTCGTTAATTATTATAATATGTACAAGTGTGGCATTAAATGCAAACATACTTCAAACATAAAGAATCAATAAGCTCCTCCCACATAATATACAGTCATAATGCCCATTAGTGCATATCTAATTAGCTCCTCCCACAGGTGACTTAAGCAATATTATCTTTGCCGTTTTTAATAAGCCCCTCCCTATTATGTAACATTACATAATCCTAGTAAGATCTATATTTTATTAGATATAGTACATTAATTTACTCTCCGAATTCCCGTAGAGTTAGCACAGCTTGATAACGCAATCATGATAAGATCGGTCAGATTAAAACTGACACATGTACATCACCAAATAAAGTAGGATATGATCGATGTTGTTTTGAATACTTGTTAATTAAAGTTCAAATACGACACAATTTCTTAATTTAACTATAGTAACACATTTCCATGTATGTCTTATAAAAGACATGGCGTACTTGTGTGGAACTGTTCCTTCTCATTGTAAGTAAATTTGATTATATCGGATTAAATCCGTGATCAGTGCCAGCAATGACTTTAATGTGGCATGTTCTAAGCATTACATGTGTTGCCATCCCATCAATATGTAAGAAACAAAACGACCACATGCTTATATGGACATTACTGACTTCAACCACCGGGCGTGTTATACGTTACAAACGCCGCAGTTTCAGGGAGTGTAATATTATAATAGATCATTTCACGCGACTTAGACGCTTGACACGTGTGTGTACACATGTGATTGATTTTGAAAATCTATACATGGAATTATGTTGAATGTTTACAAGAACCTCTATTTTAATTAATTTGTCAAGTGAGCCAACTCTTGTTGACTTAAATTTAGTTGGTACGGATTTATTCCCTTTGTAAAAAACAAGGGAACGAACTCATGCTTACTTAAGTTTAGTCGGAACAGAGTTGCCACCCTTTACAAAAACAAGGGACCGTACTCCTATTTACTTAAATTTAGTCAGAATGGAGTTGCCTCCGTTTTAAAATCAAACAGAGCAAACTCATGCTGATTTAAATTTAGTCGGTACGGATTTGTCTCTCTCCTGAAAACCAAGTGAGCGAACTCTTGTTGACTTAAATTTAGTTGATACTGATTTATTCCCTTTGTAAAAAACAAGGGAACGAATACATGCTAACTTAAGCTTAGTCGGTACAGAGTTCCCTTCCTTGTGAAAATCAAATGGAGCAAACTCCTGTTGACTTAAAATTTAGACGGTATTGCCTTGCCTCCCTTTGTAAAAACAAGGTAACGCACGCATGCTGACTTAAATTTAGTCGGTACAGAGTTGCCACCCATTATAAAACAAGGGAGCGTACTCCTATTGACTAAAATTTAGTCAGAACAGAGTTGCCTCCGTTTTAAAATCAAACAGAGCAAACTCATGCTGATTTAAATTTAGTCGGTACAGAGTTGTCTCCCTTCTGAAAAACCAAGTAAGCGAACTCTTGTTGACTTGAATTTAGTCGGTATTGAGTTGCTTCCCTTTGTAAAAACTAGGGAAAGCACTCATGCTGACTTAAATTTAGTTGGTACAGAGTTGCCACCCTTTATAAAAACAAGGGAGCGTACTCCTATTGACTTAAGTTTGTTCTGAACGGAGTTTCCTCCATTTTAAAATCGAACAGAGCAAACTCGTGCTGATTTAAATTTAGTCGGTACAGAGTTGTCTCCCTTCTGAAAAACCAAGTGAGCGAACTCTTGTTGACTTAAATTAAGTCGGTATTGTGTTGCTTCCCTTCGTAAAAACAGGGGATCGCACACATGCTGACTTAAATTTAGTCGATACGGAGTTGCCACCCTTTATAAAAACAAGGGAGCGTACTCCTATTTAATTTAATTTAGTCAGAATGGAGTTGCCTCTGTTTTAAAATCAAACAGAGCAAACTCATGCTGATTTAATTTTAGTCGGTACAGAGTTGTCTCCCTTCTGAAAACCAAGCGAGCGAACTCTTGTTGACTTAAATTGAGTCGGAACGGATTTATTCACTTTGTAAAAAACAAGGGAACAAACTCATGCTTACTTAAGTTTAGTCGGTACAGAGTTCCCTCCCTTGTGAAAATCAAACGGAGCAAACTCCTGTTGACTTAAAATCAAGTTGGTATTGAGTTGCTTCCCTTTGTAAAAACAAGGGAACACAGTCATGCTGACTTAAAGTTAGTTGGTACAGAGTTGCCACCCTTTATTAAAACCAGGAAGCGCACTCCTATTGACTTAAATTCAGTCAGAACGGAGTTGCCTCCCTTGTGAAAATCAAACGGAGCAAACTCGTGGTGATTTGAATTTAGTCGGTACGGAGTTGCCTCCGTTTTAAAATCAATAGGAGCAAACTCATGCTGATTTAAATTTAGTCGGTACGGATTTATTCCCTTTGTTAAAACCAAGGGAACGAACTCATGCTAACTTAAGTTAAGTCGGTACAGAGTTCCCTCCCTTGTGAAAATCAAACGAAACAAACTCTTGTTGACTTAAAATTAAGTTGGTATTGAGTTTCTTCCCTTTGTAAAAACAAGGGATCGCACTCATGCTGACTTAAATTTAGTCGATACAGAGTTGTCTCCTTTCTGAAAAACCAAGTGAGCGAACTCTTGTTGACTTAAATTTAGTCGGTATTGAGTTGCTTCGCTTTGTAAAAACAAGGGAGCGTACTCCTATTGGCTTAAATTTAGTCAGAATGGAGTTGCCTCCGTTTTAAAATCAAACAGAGCAAATTCATGCTGATTTAAATTTAGTCGGTACGGAGTTGTCTCCCTTCTGAAAACCAAGTGAGCGAACTCTTGTTGACTTAAATTTAGTCGGTACGGATTTATTCCCTTTGTAAAAAACAAGGGAACAAACTCATGCTAACTTAAGTTTAGTCAGAACAGAGTTTCCTCCATTGTGAAAATCAAACGGAGCAAACTCCTGTTGACTTAATATTTAGTCAGTATTGAGTTGCTTCCCTTTGTAAAAACAAGGAATCGCACTCATGCTGACTTAAATTTAGTCGGTACAGAGTTGTCTCCTTTCTGAAAAACCAAGTGAGCGAACTCTTGTTGACTTAAATTTAGTCGGTATTGAGTTGCTTCGCTTTGTAAAAACAAGGGAACGCACTCATGCTGACCTAAATTTAGTCGGTACAGAGTTGCCACCCTTTATAGAAACAAGGGAGCGTACTCTTGTTGACTTAAGATTTAGTTGGTAATGAGTTGCTTCCCTTTGTTAAAACAAGGGATCGCACTCATGCTGACTGAAATTTAGTCGGTACAGAGTTGTCTCCTTTCTGAAAAACCAAGTGAGCGAACTCTTGTTGACTTGAATTGAGTTGGTACGGATTTATTCACTTTGTAAAAAACAAGGGAACAAACTCATGCTAACTTAAGTTTAGTCGGTACAGAGTCCATCCCTTGTGAAAATCAAACGGAGCAAACTCCTGTTGACTAAAAATCAAGTCGGTATTGAGTTGCTTCCCTTTGTAAAAACAAGGGAACGCACTCATGCTGACTTAAATTTAGTTGATACAGAGTTGCCACCCTTAATAGAAACAAGCGAGCATACTCATATTGACTTAAATTTAGTTGGAATGGAGTTGTCTCCGTTTTAAAATCAAACGGAGCAAACTCATTCTGATTTAAATTTAGTCAATACGAAGTTGTCTCCCTTCTGAAAAGCAAGTGAGCGAACTCTTGTTGCCTTAAATTTAGTCAGAATGGAGTTGCCTCCATTTTAAAATCGAACGAAGCAAACTCGTGCTGATTAAAATTTAGTCGGTATGGAGTTGCCTCCGTTTTAAAATCAAACGGAGCAAACTCATGCTAACTTAAGTTTAGTCGGTACAGAGTTCCCTCCCTTGTGAAAATCAAACTCCTGTTGACTTAAAATTTAGTCGGTATTGTGTTGCTTCCCTTTGTAAAACCAAGGGAACGCACTCATGCTGACTTAAATTTAGTCGGTACAGAGTTGTTACCCATTATAAAAACAAGGGAGCGTACTCCTATTGATTTAAATTTAGTCAGAACAGAGTTGCCTCCGTTTTAAAATCAAACAGAGCAAACTCATGCTAATTTAAATTTAGTCGATACAGAGTTGTCTCCCTTCTGAGAAACCAAGTGAGCGAATTCTTGTTGACTTAAATTTAGTCGGTATTGAGTTGCTTCGCTGTGTAAAAGCAAGGGAACGCACTCATGCTGACTTAAATTTAGTTGGTACAGAGTTGCCACCCTTTATAGAAACAAGGGAGCATACTCCTATTGACTTAAATTTAGTCGGAACGGAGTTGCCTCTGTTTTAAAATCAAACGGAGCAAACTCATTCTGATTTAAATTTAGTAAATACGGAGTTGTTTCCCTTCTGAAAACCAAGTGAGCGAACTCTTGTTGGCTTAAATTTAGTCAGAACGGAGTTGCCTCCATTTTAAAATCGAACTGAGCAAACTCATGCTGATTTATATTTAGTGGGTACGGAGTTGTCTTCCTTCTGAAAACCAAGTGAGCGAACACTTGTTGACTTAAATTTAGTCTGTACGGATATATGCCCTTTGTAAAAAACAAGGGAACGAACTCATGCTAACTTAAGTTTAGTCGGTACAGAGTTCCCTCCCTTGTGAAAATCAAACTCCTGTTGACTTAAAATTTAGTCGGTATTGTGTTGCTTCCCTTTGTAAAAACAAGGGAACGCACTCATGCTGACTTAAATTTAGTCCATACAGAGTTGCCACCCATTATAAAAACAAGGGAGCATACTCCTACTGACTTAAATTCAGTCAGAACAGAGTTGCCTCTGTTTTAAAATCAAACAGAGCAAACTCATGCTGATTTAAATTTAGTCGGTACAGAGTTGTCTCCCTTCTGAGAATCCAAGTGAGCGAACTCAAGTTGACTTAAATTTTGTCTGTATTGTGTTGCTTCCCTTTGTAAAAACAAGGGAACGCACTCATGCTGACTTAAATTTAGTCGGTACAGAGTTGCCACCCATTATAAAAACAAGGGAGCGTACTCCTATTGACTTAAATTCAGTCAAAACAGAGATGCCTCCGTTTTAAAATCAAACAGAGCAAACTCATGCTGATTTAAATTTAGTCGGTACAGAGTTGTCTCCCTTCTGAGAAACCAAGTGAGCGAACTCTTGTTGACTTAAATTTAGTCGGTATTGAGTTGCTTTGCTTTGTAAAAACAAGGGAACGCACTCATGCTGACTTAAATTTAGTTGGTACGGAATTGCCACCCATTATAAAAACAAGGGAGTGTACTCCTACTTACTTAAATTTAGTCTGAACGGAGTTGCCTCCATTTTAAAATCGAACGGAGCCAACTCTTGCTTATTTAAATTTAGTCGGTACGGAGTTGCCTCCCTTCTGAAAACCAAGTGAACGAACTCCTGTTGACGTAAAATTTACTCGGTACGGATTTCTTCCCTTTGTAAAAAACAAGGGAACAAACTCATGCTGACTTAAGTTTAGTCGGTACAGAGTTACCTTCTGTTTGAAAATGAAACGGAGTTAACTCGTGCCGATTTAAATTAAATCGGTATTGAGTTGCATCCCTTTAGAAAACCAAAGGTAGCAAACTCGTGCCAGCTTAAATTTAGTTGGTACGCAGTTGTCTCCCTTTTGAAAATCAAACGAAGTAAACTTATGCTGATTTAAATTTAGTCAGTATGAAGTTGCTTCCCTTTGTTAAAACAAGGGAACGAACTCATGCTGACTTAAATTTATTTGGTACAGAGTTGCCGTCCTTTTGAAAATTGAATGGAGCAAACTCATGCCAGCTTAAATTTAGTCTGTACGGAGTTGCCTCCCTTTTGAAAATCAAACGGAGTAAACTCATGTTGAGTTAAATTTAGTTGGTACAGAGTTGCCTCCCTTTGTAAAAACAAGGGAGAGTACTCCTGTAGACTTAAATTTAGTCAGTATGGAGTTGCCTCCCTTTTTAAAATCAAACGGAGCAAACTCATGCCGATTTAAATATAGTCGGTACTGAGTTACCTCAAGTGATCAAGTTAAAACAGCCTTCAACTGTGCAAATGCTTCAAATCTTGATCAAGTATTCGTTTTGTTACATGTGCAGTAATATTATGAATAAAAGGTTCATAGTATCATATTTTATAGTGATTTCTTTGATTACTGAGCGAATTATTTGACAACCACACGATTTTGGATGGTCATATATTCGGACATAAGTTCAGTTATGTGCTATTGCCATGATTATTCAACACTTTACACTATATAGTAAACCACATTGACTGATTGAGTGCTTACAGGGAAATAATCTTTAGCTGTATCAATTTCAGGTTGATCGTGTGACGGAAACTTGATGCTGAGAATACTCCTTGACATGGAATGGCTATCTCATACCATGCCCTTGATAACTGGAACCAGTGATGTCAAAGTCAAACCAAGATAACGCTATTTAACACAGCAGTATGTGGGATACAACATGGAGACAGCAAGCATGTCTAACTGGACAACACCACCTGTCAGGGACTTTTGTTGTGACTGTCTTTTTTCAGTCACCAAAGATATGCAAAATATCAGACTAATGAAGAAACAAACAAATATTTACCCTGGGACTGACTTAACTCATGTGTTTGATAAGATGTAGTTGCTCTTTATATTAAAACAAGAAGTTTAATATTAACTATTTATTAGATCTGCACAGGTCAGATTGTTCATCACATGACTTATGAAAATCAGAACTTGTCATGTTGACCAAAAGAAGGTTCTTAAAGCTTATTTTACCATAAGTAATGAGTACATTTCAGACAGTATTTTCTTGTTTTCTCAAAATATTGATTTTGTAGTTACGACCTTCTCATTCTAAGCCATCGATATAGTCAATGTGCTAGTGATTTGGCAGTTATTATTACCTTTAATAATGTTTTTATAATTGCATGCTCTTTTTATTACATGCATGGAATGACATTCAGTTGATCTGATAATACTCTATACTCATATGATCTTGTTCTAAAGTAGGCTGCTGACCACTTCAAGTTTCAAGGATTTGAAATCAAATATATCTGGAACACACACCATCCTCTTATTAGTTATTACTCAGATGTATTAAATGTTCATGAAATTACTGCTCCATGAATGTGTACACATAAATGCCCAGGTCCACTTGGGAAACATATATGCAACTTCTCCACATGTGGAGAAAAACCAGCATTGTCAACTTTTCCTGTAATGGAATAAACCTGCTGATGCTACCATCAATCAAACCTGGATTTCAAGGATACAAATCCAGTGCATTGACCACATCAGCTGCTCATACATGGCATATAATACTGTATTCATGTAACAAATACTGCAATGAAACCTCACTAATAAGACTACCCTTGATTATTTGAAAATGTTATAATATTATGTTCGCCTTCATAAAAACTTATTATATTTGAAAATGCTATAACCAGTTGGTTATAATATTAAGGCTAAATAAAGAGCGCTATTTAAATCACGGGAATGATTTGAGAATGTAGTCTTAATTTTATAGTGGTCTTTAAGTGAAGTTTTACTGTTTGTTTAAAGGTAAGACACTTGTTAATGCACAGGAATCAGCTTTTTATTAGAAAACATACATCACATGGTAATAATTTCTGGCATAAACATCTGTATGGCAGATGCATATACTGTATAGTTGGTATATTTCACGGTGTCCAATTTTGGGTTAATTGGATCCTTTTGAATTTGCGGTGTCTGGGTTTTGCGCAAACAGCCTTGATCGCAAAAATAAAACCTTGTTTGAATTAATGAAATATGATAGAGCCTCTAATGTAAGTTTCACAGTGTAAGTACGTAAAAATAAAATGGAAATTAAGTTTAATTGTATATGCAATACTGCATGAAAACTGGTCATAAAGACGAATTGTTCATTAAGATTTGATTTAAAAATTGCGAAGATACATGTATGTACACTTTTAAAAGTCCAATATTTCTAACCATAATCAATAATTAAACAATATTACAGTCCATCCAAATTTGATGATTCTTAAACACTTTAAAAGTTACCATAAACTTACATAAGAAGAATATGTATTCACAAACAAATAATTAATTCGGCAAACATTTACACGTTCCGCGAACAAAACTGTTATTATAATTGAACAAGTTTGATACACCTGCTTTAATATACAATTCGCACATTATAATAATGAAAATACACTATATTAAAATGCATGCATATAGATGTAAACACTTTGTTTACAAATATCTAATCTTGAATACTATTAAGTACATGTCACAGTCTTTTTATTATTTTACTGAACCGACACAACACGTTGATTTGTACATCTTGCAAAGCAATTGGGTCAACGTTGGGTTATTTCTTTTCGCTAATTGACTTTAATGACGAAATGCCTCCCTTTGTAATCAAAGTACTGAAAGTACTAATGGAAGGCGATAATCCAGTTAAAGGGTAACAAACAGTTGCCTTAAGGGACTGAAATGAAAATTATCAATCAGTATTAAAGTATATAAACCTCCAAATGAAAGACAGGTGTATAGAGAAATGAACAAGAATCGCCAACAGGTGCTGGACGCCTGAGTTTTATGGCATTTGAAAGTCAATTGTAGTGCCGATAGTATCTGACTTTACGTTTTTTTTTGCCGAATATTGTAATCATGAAATAGAAAGAATAACATCCCTACTGTGCATACCCCTCATAATATCTAAGTTCAACTGTATGTCTTTGCAGTTGCCACTACCAAATTTCTTACTAAACCAAATTATTCGACATCATGTCTTTCATCTAAGTGATAAGGTTGAAAGTGGACAAATAATTGTTGAGAAATTGTTAGAAGTTTACTATAATTATATTCTATATAACAGACATGCATTGCTATATGCCAGTATTGACATGTGACTGGGTCATGATTTGAGCAATCCTGGTACAGATCTATTAGACAATGCTAAGCTCTCATTTGAGCAATTTTGGCAAAGGTCCACTAGACATTGCTAAGCGCTAAGTATTTAAGATCTTCGCCTTGTGGTTACTGAGATTTAACAAAAAATAGACAGAGCATCGCCAAGCCTGAGCAATATAGGCACGAATGTTTAATTAGATACTGTAACAAGATCTGTCACCGGACAGCGTGGTCCACTATTCTGATATCCTTTGATAGTGCAAAATTGATGTCTGTTTTCTAAGTCAAAAGGAGCATTATTTGGTCGAAATGGTTGAAAGAGTTACTTTTTCTTGGATATAGGTTGGGGTCATGATGACTAACAAGTGTGCCTAGTTTCAAACCAATATGTCTATGGACTTCGAAAATGTTTGAGGTGGTATGTGAAGATTACCATTCACCGACGCTCGGGTGACTGCAATATTTTACAGAGCGAACATGAAATAATTCATATGACCTTTGACCCTTAAGTGTGGACTCGAAGCCAGCCTTCCAAAAATGCACACTGCACTTTGTCTTGATGACGTTAACATTTGAGCCAAATTTCTTTAAAATCATTTGAGCGTAGTTAAAAAACATACAGACAGATGGACAGTCAGAAAGACAGGTGGTGTGTACTTTGTCTCGATGTGGTGAACATGAGAGAAGGGTTTTCAAATTCCTTTTCAGGTCTAAGGAATTACAAGCGGGAACAAAATAAGTCATATGACCTTTGGACTCCCACGTGCAACCTGAACGCCAGCTTTCCGAAACATATAGTCTGCATATTGTCTTGATGTGATCAACATTTCAGGCAAGTTTCTTCAAGTTGCACAGCGGACACAAAATAAGTCATATCACCTTTGACCTTGACGCCAGCTTTCCAAACGATGCACACTGCACAATGTCTTGAAGTGGTAAACATTTGCGACCAAATACTCTGAATCTCACACAAAATATGTCATACGACCCGTACGTGTGACCTCGACCTTGAAGTGAGGCTTCCACTTGGTGCTAATGTGAGTTAAAAAGAAAAACAGAGACTAAATGGTTAACTTATATAAGCTTTTTTATTTAACAAAAAATAGTATCATTAAAACGAATATGAGATCATTTATCATAAAAACAATATTCACATTTGAAGCCACAGGTGAATAAGAATATTTACTATACCAAACAAGAGCTCTTATGATCAAGTTCTCTAAGTGCTTGAGAGCGAAAATGGTGTAGTCATTAAGAGCAAATAAAAAATTTAAGTTAAATGTTCTTCAACAAATGCTTCCCGATTGGGCCTAAACCTTTGACCTCCGTAATCTTATTCCACTAGGCCATGAGGATCAGTCTATACGATATAGGTTTTTTTGTGTTTTTTTATTAGAGCAAAGAGAACTTTGTTTTTACTCTAGTTTCAGCCAAACTAGAGTAAAAACAGTTTTTGTTACACGTTTAAGGTATGCTATTTGCTTTATGCCTTTAATGAAAGTAGATGTCTATTGAAAAACTAGCTGGTAGCTCACAGCCGGGACAAGTCCCACTACGAATATTCAGTCCTCCAACAAATGCTCCCTATGGAACTTGAACCTTCAACCTCCTGATCTCGAGGCTGTCACCATTATTGTGTAGCAATTTAAAGTCAAAATAGAGAAAAGCAGCTTTTTTTCAAAATGTTGGTCCCCTTTAAATAAAAGGATTTGGTCCTGTATGAAATAAATACAAACAGCAATAGTCAACAGTATATTAAAAGAGCAAAGTACCATAAAACATGTAACATAATATGTACAAGGAAATATTTACAAAGAACCAAGCACACCTTCATAAAGATATCTGCTTTTAAGTAGTGAACTTAAGAAAAAATTAGACAAATGAACAAAATAGAACAAATATTGGAGATTTTTTTCTTTTGGCATACACTTAACTTGTCAATTCACTTAAAAAGGAAACAAAACATTTTACATATACACCTAAAAAGTGGTTACAAAACTATTCACAGCACCAAGTAACATAAATACAGTCAAACATTTGAATATAAGACACTGTAATAATGTCAACGTTTCCACCAACTTATACTGTGGTCAACTGTCAAAAACTAACATCTAAGGAATGACTAGAATTTATAAGATGTCTTTAAAGGACATTTATTTCCGCATTTCAATCAATGGAAAGCCCAATTGGATTCTTTCTGAATATGTACTGAATGCAATTAGAATGGCCAATAACACATTAGCCAAAAAAGTATATGTTGCATATTCTATGTAATCTGAAACATGTATGAGAATTACACTAAGCCAATGAACACCAATACTAGTGCTACTAGTACAGTAGATAACCTGACCAGAGTGATTGGTGCTTGGCATGTAAAACAGAAAGGCATTATGCCGGTACAACCCAACAAAGTTGTTCAACAGATTATCTTATATCTGTATGAAATGGCATTTTTTGATCATGGTTGATGGAAATTCCCTGACAATTTTGCCAAGCTAGGACATCATGAATTACCTGCATGGCTGGTGAATATCAGTGGTCTAAGAAATAAATATATATCTGTTTTGCCTACTTTTATACAAATCTTGAAACAAAATCCAAAATTTGGAAAATACGAAAATGATATTACCAGGTACGATGAGTAATGTTCAATAAATGCAATTAAAGAAAAGGTAATAATTTAATACCAAATTATACCGAAACCTTATCTGAAGCTCTGCAATGGATACTAAAAAGCAGTGATGACCTCTACATAACTATTTGAGCCACAGGGAAATTTTGTTACTTAACATATATTTTTAATAAGACACAAGGCATTTAACAAAGGTGCATTTTAAATAGTAAATTGATACTGTTTTGATGCCTGTAGCTGAAATAATTATGTGGAGGTCAACATCAGGTAAAGTTGCCTGCACTAAAGTATTGATGTTACATAAAATAGTCCAAATGGGTCCTCTTACAGACTGACAAAGGAACACACAGGATATTCACGTTATAAATTGTACTTGTTGAATCAGTATCATACTAAATCCACTGATGTAACCCTTCCTTCTGTAACTGTCATCCGGCATGACAGAGGCAGTTTCTCCGTCAGGGTAACGTCCAGGTGTTCACTATCACAGTCTAGTCCCAAGCAAAACAGTTCTTTCACTACTTCATAGGTGGAGTACTGTTCTCCACTTTCAAACACCACAGTGTATACCACATCACCGACATCAAAACCAAGAATATTTCCGCTCACCTCTGCAGAGGGCTCCTGACAGGCCTGAAAGTAAAAGTTATCCAAACTATCTTACATACAACAATATGACTTATTTGTATCAAAACTTTTCAATTTACGAAAAAAAGACAGCATTCCAAAAGGAATTCCAAACTGTTTGTAGATGTACACAGGTCTATGTTAGCATGTTTTCACTGTATGTTTGCTTATAACTTTAGTGAACATACAGGCAGTTTAAGCTCAATGATTAATAAGTCCTAGGAAGATGATTGAATCCTTAATAGAAGAGTTTAAAATAGTTCTTTTGGTAATTTTGACATTCATCTATCTCTCAGCCAACATTATTGAATTTCTCTGACAAACAATAATCAAGCAAATTAAATATATTCTTCAATTAATTGGTGAATTAGTGATCTCCATTCACAGTGTGGGGAATCACGTGACTAAAATGGTACTCAGCACTATGAAATAGATCGCGAAAATCTGGATATTTGGATAGTTTTCCGATTCTTGGTAAGTACTCCTTGAATATTTTTACTAGTTATATAGTGCATGCTATGCGAAATTTAACGCTCTTTCTAATGGTACAAGGATCATTCCTGTACTATCTCTGGTTTTTGAGATACCTTCGAGGTTTTAAGGCAAACCAGGGACATATTTTGCCAATATTCCTAGATAAATAACACAAAAACCGTGTTTAATGGGAATATATAAGACCATGTTGAGGTGTCAGTACTTTATTGTATTCGGAAAAGGGTTTTTGTTGAAGACCAGTTACTGTTTCATACTTTATTGGTATTTAAATGCGTTATTCTGCAAAAAATGACAATTTTTTGAAATGGTACATTCCACGGAACAACAATGTTGTGATACAAACCACGGATCATTTTAAACTTGTATATTAGAGCATGTAACTTTTTTCGTTTTGTATATGTTCATTATGCTAACTTTAAGTTTCCTAATAATAGTTTTCATCTATTCTTTTACAGTCAAAGAAACATGGTGCCGAGAGAACTGGAATCGAAACGGCTCTGCATCAATTGAAGGAACTAGAATGAGTCGTGTCATAGTACAAAAAATAAACAATGTTACGATTCTATATTCTGTATTAACCATTACATCAAATTAAAGGATTTTCCCAAAAAGTTAAACGTTGTCATTTCGATCAGAAAAGATAAACCTAATTTGAGCTTTTTAATCTTTTTTTAAATGCGACACTGAGATAAGTTGTCTTTTACCAGGATAATATTTCATTTGAATACAATGTATATGGTCTTGAATATCAACATAATGTCGACATTTTGGTAAAAATATCTACGATCGGGCAAGTATTAATGAACTTATCTCGATACTAAGTCATTAATTCTTTAAATGAATGCCCCAGGGTTTATCGGTAAATTAAAACATATTATGGACTTTCAATTCTACATTATGTAAAAAAGGTAGCATATCAAGTGTCTGCAACACCACTGCAACAAAACAAGGTAATGCGACTTCTTCGAATTTCGCATTATGCTGTTTCATGCTAATTAATTTTGACTTTCATTTTCTGGAGTTGTCTTTGTTGTGCAATATTTTATTAAACACGTACTTGTCGACCTTTATTAATTTTCCCTCTCCAGTAGCTCAGTGGATGCGTTGCCCGGTGACACTGGCTCAAGTCCGAGTGGAGGCACTCACATGTCTGTCATATTTCAGCAGAGAGGTGACGGGCAAATGAAGGCTATGCTCGGCATTTTTGCTACCAAAACAATAAGTTCATTTTTATCTGTGTCATATGAATTTAAAAATTAATTTTGGCTTCCTTTTAAAAAATCAACTCCACTCGCACTGTCGAGTTTTTAAATCGTTAGGTCAAAGACCCGTGATTTGTACATTGCTTCTGACACCATTTGCTCTGTCATACATTGAAGAGCTGTTCATAATGTTCTACTTCAGTATTAAATTTGTCTTGGACTAGATTTATTTGTGATGTTACATTATTAACTGTTTTACATGTATACTATGATAATAAATGCTATCGAAGAACCATTATGATTTTGTCAATATAAATGTTTGTTTTCTGGTTGATATCTTTGTGAGTATTTCGACATTGCACTATATTTTCAGCTGCAATTTTAATATGATTACACAGCAGATACAATATACCATTAGTTCGTTGATACTTCTTCAGATGGGCATTGTATACCTTTATGTACGCTCATAGTCTATATTCGGTAATCAATGTATTTCGAATCACAAATGAAAAGAAAAAAATACGTTACATCGCCATTTTTTTCTTATTTCGAATTAGATAGTGCATCAAATCAGCTATCTAATAAGAAAGAGCGATGGTTGATTATCAGTACAAAATGCCAATAAAGTAAATGGACAACAAACTGTTAAAGATGGGTGTTGCATTTAATCATAAAAAGACAAAACAGCACAGTGATTGTGGAAAAAAATAATTAAAATTCACAATTGCAATGAAATAGCACTAAATCAGCTGTAAATTGCCGTCCTGGATGGATTGATGTAACATTATATTTGGATTCCATTCCCGTCCAACTATACAATCTTCAAAGCTATGTCTCTGCTTAGTTATAAAGTACAAATGCACTGTTTTAAGATTCATTCCGCATTCGAATTCGCTCTGGTGATAGTGTGTCTAAATTTTCTTTTTATTTTAGTTGGCCCGTGACGTGTTCCCTTCATTCGTCTGAGCCTAGCTTCTCGACAACGTCTTGCTGTAACTTCTGTATAAGAATAAAGGAAACATAATTTAACAACTGAAAGCAATTGTATTCAAACATTATTCTGAACCAAGGTTCCAAAATGCGGACAAAAATTTCTTCTAGAATGTACAGGACTGGTTTAAAACTGATCCGTGATTAGTATCACAAATGTGTAATTCCGTGGAGAGTATCATTTCAATAATTTGCCATTTTTGCACGAAATCCCTTAAAATCACCAATAAAGGACATTATCAGTCAATATATTTCAACGAGAAGCCTTTTCCGAATACAATAAAGCACATTGCACCTGACTGTGGCATAATAAATTGCCTTTAAATACAGTTTTTTGTGTAGTTTATACGCATTAATGTAGACTTGTTGACAAAATATTCCACTGGTTCGCATTAAAACCTTAGTCCGGCAGTTTGGTGCATATTTTTAGTCGAATTGTGGGTTTGATGATAAAAGCATGAAACTTTGCATGATGGTAGTTGAATGTATTTTAGTCAAAATTAGATATGGACCCACTTTCAAAAATATCCAATATGGCCGCCATTTTCAAAATGGCCACCATTGTGAAAATTGCAATATAGTGTACCTTGAAAATTTTATTTGCAATGACATCACAAATAAAACAGGGCTATCATGTGCTTAAAACCAATCAAAGAGATGCCATGAACATTTTGATATCCATCTGGCAAGCAATTTTTACGAAATTGTCATTTTTTTATAAAATGGGGGGGGGGGGGCTGTCAAAATCTAACGGACTGAGATCTTACAAATAAAAATAGAGTAACTATGCTTGTTGAGAAAATAATACAGGTTGACATAGTTGTTATGTATGCTATTCCCAACAATATTATACATCAATCCAATTTGTCAAGTATCATAATAGCGCCATTTTTCAAGATGGCCGCCATTTTGCAGTTTGTAACAAGCATGTACGTTTGTATTTACTTAAGTTCAAAATATTTAAATTTACCTTTTAGTTTGTCTTAGTAATTTGCATAAATATTCAATATCATAGATGATGATTTATAGTAATATGCATCCAATAAGTTCAATCAAAATGGTGACAATGCTTTCAAGATGGCTGACCTTGTCCGATTATTAGAAACACAGGCATTGTGTGCATTTGTGTATCCTCACCTAAGATTATATCCTTTATCTTTGTCTTTAAGCCAAAAAAAATCAAATACACATACTGTATATCACAGAATGCATTTTATTATTAGGTTATTATTCACATTATAAATGTAAAATGTTTGAAATGTTTGTCAACAATAAATTCGGATATGTCTTGAATCAATCGATTTAGAATTTGGTGCACTTTGAAAGATGTACCTGTATAGATAATATTGCTAAATTATGGGCGTGAATCGATTGCTATAACTTTACAAAACTTAATTACTTGATAATAAGATGTATTAACAAGATCTAAGACATAAACTAACCAGAAATAATAAGCTAACCATTACGAGAACCTTTTTGCAGTGTTAGGTACCTATATAGTATGGACATTTGACAGACATTTATATGTTTCGGGTACACGATCATAGTATAAAGCTATTTATGGCACATAACATCGCCAGGCACAAGTACAAGTGGGGAGTTTGGCGCACGCTTCGCGATCAATAGGTCTTGACCAATGGTTAATTTCTCTGAGCAAAAATAACCCACATGCTCCACTCCACCAAGGTGTAAATTGGTACATATGAGGACTAGGCGCTGCAGATCGATATTGGCTGCCAAACTCACAGGTGAAAAATAGTCTCCCTATGGAGACACGGACGTTAGTTTACATAGGTAGCCCAATGACCAAGGGATGTTCATATGTCAAAGGGTGCTTGAGTGGATTAACTGCTGAAAAAAGCCCTAGAAAATTGGTAACTTGTTTAACTTTTAAGCATTTCTGCTCTTATTAAGTACAACGATTGTCCTTGTTTGTTATCTTAACCAGCATATACAGGTATTCCCATACGTTTGGGATACTGACCACCATCAAATACACATGCACCAATTCCTGACCAAGTGGTACATTTACTTACAACCATCAGGTACTATGGTCTATCTTGTAACCATTGTACTGCCATTATTTGTCCTATTTGGTACATGCACTCACTACTACCAGGTAAGTGTATAATCATAATCAGATGCGGTGGCTGCGGGATTGCCTTCATATCACTTAGAAACACATATCATCTTTTCAGCAAAACAGGTTACGGCAACTGCACATTCATTGCATATGCCACTTGTCCTGAGAACGCCACAACCCCGCACTCGAATGGGAATTTACTCAACCACAACATTATACGTGGTAGTCAAAACAATATAGATCCCCTTGGTCTGTGCAGTTTTGGATCAACACGTTATTAGTTCTCAGCCTAGTAGGGATCTGCGTTTCGAAGTGATATGAAGGCAACCCCGCAGCCACCGCATCTTGTCACTCAGCCACTTGTCACAGTTGAACCTGATTCTTTCTAGACCCTATAATGCCAAATGTAAAGCCATTCGATGTTGTATTGGATAGCTATAAATTTTCAATCTGGTTGGAGTTTGGTACATGTACATACCATAGTAACTCACACCTGGGTAACTCAATTTCTGATGGCATTTGCAAACCCTCACCAATGACAGTAAAAGGTCAGTCAATCCCTGGTCCTATTGATTATTTGAAGCATGTATTGTCCTCTTTTGTCATTCTTGTTCACCAGGCATAGACAGACACAGTCATTTCTATTCTAACGTGGTACAAAACACCACAAGGAGCTGATACTACTGAATTCTCATAGTCATTCCTAGTTCATATTACGTACATAATTACTACACACATTTGTTCTCGATCCGCCTGAGTACTTCTAACCATGAGGTAAACCCAAACTGGTCTGTGTGGATCGCCGAAGTCACCAGGTGATTGTCTACGTGTACTAACAGCATTTTGGTTCAGGCACGACTTGCCTTTATTAGGTACTCACAACTGTCATGCACATACATTCCAATACCAATATTCCTACCTACTTAAGCCTCTTCAGGATTGTTTGCTCCTAATTCCATCATTAAAGAACGCCAATGATTTCTATCCGCAGGTAATCGCTTCACTTGACCGCATGTTCAGCTTTTAGCTGTCATTTCTCGATTAATTTTGTTGATCTCCGCCAGGTTTCCTTTGATCTTCCCCTATTTCTCTTCCATGTTGGTATCCATCTCATAGCTACCCGTGGGATAGAGTCTGCGGCTCCATTCTTCTGACGCGTCCTATCCATCTCCATCTTCGTCTCAGGATTCCTGTAGATATCGGAATAGTTGTTTGTTCTCCGATAACGATCTCTGTTTGAGATGGTGTTTGGCCATAATATTTGAAAGATACTTCTTAAGCATGCCAATATTCACAACACTTGTTTCCAAATATAATTCACTTAGAAATACAACAATCTCAATTGTTCTTTTAGGGATTTCTATAATGATCGATGATCATAGCTATAGGCAAAAATAAAATTCAATAGATAAAAGCGAATCCCACTGCCTAAACAGTTTGTGATTACGTTTTTTCCAGTCGCTTTATATACTAGTACATGTACTCATGTACAGGGTACTCGCAATTACCAAATACATACATTCCTTGTCTACGGTTATTGTCTGATTGGGTACATACAGTCACCAGACACAGCTTTCCTATCATCAGGGATATGCACAAACACCAGCTAGTTATAACAACTATACAATCATTGGTGTACACCAAATTTAGTACACACGCAATTGGGTACAAAACATCAGAAGGTTTTCCAGGGTACCTAACACTTCTAAAAGGTAAAAAGGTAATTATTACGGTCACCATTTCCTATGATTGCGTCTGGAAGCTTGTAACTACATTCTATTATCAATTTAAATAAAGTTTTAGCAAGCCACTGTCGTTATATGTAAAGACTATACAAATGTAGACTATATAATGGCATATATAACATTGTTTTACAAATACTAGTACAATGGCAGCCATCTTAAAAGCATTGTCGCCGTTTTGACTGACCTTATTGGGGTTGTTTTTCTGCTAAAACATTATCTATGATATTGAATACTAATAATAAAGTATTTATATAATATCAAGACATACTAAAAAGAAGATTGACATATTTCGAACCTTAGTAAACACTAACTAGAAAATGGCAGCCATCTTGGAAAATGGCGCTAATTTGATACAACAAATTGGGTTCATATCTGATATTATTGGGAATAGCATACACAACAACCAAGTCAAGCTGTATTCTTTTCTCAACAAACATATTTACACTTTCTTGTTTTTAAGATCTCAGTCCGATAGATTTTGACAGCCCCCCCCCCCATTTTTTTAAAAAAGAGAAAATTTCGTAAAAATTGCTTGACAGATGAATATCAAAATGTTCATGGCATCTATTTAATTGGTTTCAAGCACATGATAGCCCTGTTTTACTTGTGATGTCATTGCAAATAACATTTTCAAGCTACACTATATTGCAATTTTCACAATGGCGGCCATTTTGAAAATGGCGGCCATATTGGATATTTTTGAAAGTGGGTCCATATCTAATTTTGACTAAAATACATTTAACTACCACCATGCAAAGTTTCATGCTTTTATCATCAAACCCACAATTTTTTCACCAAACTGCCGGACTACCTCGAAGGTATCTCAGAAACCAGAGAGAGTACAGGAATGACACGTGTACCATTCGAAAGCGTGTTGAATTTCGCATAGCCTGCACTATATAACTAGTAAACATAACCAAGGAGTACTTACCAAGAATCGAAAAACTATCCAAATATCCAGATTTTCGCGATCTATTTCATAGTGCTGAGTACCATTTTGGTCACGTGATTCCCAACACTGATTCAAGGAAACATTTAAATTCTTACAAACGTAATGATTCATTAAACTCACCAAGTAAACAGAGTTGGTCAGTATAAATTATATCATGCAGCATAGTATCTGACAAAATGCCTGTGTAGCCGTACACAAGTGACCTATAGTGTAGCCGTACACAAGTGACCTATAGTGTAGCCGTACACAAGTGACCTATAGTGTAGCCGTACACAAGTGACCTATAGTGTAGCCGTACACAAGTGACCTATAGTGTAGCCGTACACAAGTGACCTATAGTGTAGCCGTACACAAGTGACCTATAGTGTAGCCGTACACAAGTGACCTATAAGATATGTTGTATTGTACCACGACCACGGTATGCCAGTGTAGCCGTACACAAGTGATCTATAGGATAGGTATGCCAATCAGGCCTGGTGATTATAAACATTTTTCCTTCTCATTCTCAAACTCCATACTCATGCTCCAACTTGAAAAACAGATTTTTTTTAGAATTTTGCATCAAAATCAACACCAACTTGTAGCAAATGATCTAGCTAACTAAGAAAATGAACCCCCGTTTTATATGTTTCCATTCATTAATAAAAAAGTTACAGCAGTTTTTGTAACTATGAAATACTCCAATTGGAGTACGGAGTATGAGTTGGAGCATGGAGTAGGTACTCCAATGTTTATAATCACCGGGCCTGTACAGGTCAAATATGGTGAAAACCATTTATCTTAGCTTGCCCTTGGTTACAATATTATAATACTATTGTAGACTAAGTACCTTTATTTCGGTCCTTGAAGTGGTGGACCTGGACACCTCATCCTTGTACTTATTAACGAGTACATTCGTTAAGTGTATGTACTGTCCCATCAGGCCTTTGTCACTTAGCTCACGTCACAGCGAGACTTTCAATTCATCCTCTCCCTCCTTAATCTGAACACTCTTCACTTGGACATCGTTGCCCCTCACCTGTACGGTCTTCACTATTTCTTCCTGAAACCAATTAACAATAATAAAACATATCTGAATTATGAGCAGTACATATCAATTGAATTGAAAGCTATCCTGATAAGTTCTTTTATAGGTTCAACAAGTCAGGAAAAGTCAACCATATCAAAGTAGAATAGAAAAATAATGCATCCATATAATGCATCCATATAATGCATCCATCATACAAAGAAACACATCCCAAGTCACCAGAACATCTGACGCAGGTAGCTCAGTGATTCATTTTGGAGTGCATCCCGAGTCCCTGACTCACAAAATCTGCTGGGGACAGCAATCTCCTTCAGCAATAGTGTCTGACAATCTTGAAATTTAATGAAGATCTGTCGAAGTTGTTGGACTAACACACAAATTGAGATGGTACATACTCAAAGATGTTAACATATAAGCACTAGTTCACGCAGCTGGTTGTTACCCCTAATTGTGTGTGTGTCAGCATGTGCTTTGGTTAAGTTTATTTGTCAGAGTCATCTTTCACCATCCCAAGTGAGTCCATCCTGACCATGGCTGGTAACTCTGTGACCTTATATATTTGAAGTTATCTGCCCTTGATACTCTATAGAGTTCACAAATAGATTAGCAAGGGTAGTATCAAGTACCAGAAAGTGGAGCGTCCAGCACTTCTATGCAGTGTTCTTGTTGAACCGAATTCAGTC
Organism: Spisula subtruncata; assembly: GCA_963678985.1. NCBI lineage: Eukaryota > Metazoa > Mollusca > Bivalvia > Venerida > Mactridae > Spisula > Spisula subtruncata. The sequence continues at coordinate 27,183,541 of OY787662.1, forward strand.
CTTGATCCAGAGCATCATCAAGGTCATCCATAATCAGTTACTGTCCAACTAGAATTGTCAAAGGGAGACATCATGTTCATCGCATTTTCTCTAACACATGTCTGCTGGGAATAATCTTGATGTTAGCATCTACAAAACAATGCATAAAATTCATTTTTCTAAACTGAGTATGCCTACATACAGTCAACCTTTTGAAGTTGCATATGTTGACCATTATTTAGAAGTTGTCGCTCAACAGAGGTTGAATTTATCGACAAAGTTAAGTGAAATTTTGAAGGACTTATGTACAAGGGTCAGTCAAGAAAAACTGAGCGTAGGTGAATAATGATTAGGAGAATATGTGTTCGTATATCATCTATACATTATCGTGAAATATGGTATCTCATCGATGTTATGGCAAATACCATTTTTTGGTATAAAAGTTTGATTCTTGTTGCCAGGCAACAGAAGAAGACAACTCAAAGGCATGCGATCGCGCTATCTGCAGAACACAATTATGGGTTGCTATCGAAACAGAAATATATATCGAACATTTTCAAACTTATTTTTATATTGTAATACATTAATCTAATCAGATAAACTTAATTATGGTTGATTTGTTCCTCCAATATAGAAAATATGCACTTTGTTTCATTTTAATTGAAAGTGACAATATAAATCGTCAGTGACCTACTGGTAAATGAAAGTGTAGGTGAATAATTTAGGCCTAATACGTATAACAAATCTGGTACAAAAAAACTCTGTCAACTAAGTAGCATGTCCCGACAATACAATACAAATCAACATGCACCATATAATACATTACAGCAAAATATAGTAAACTAGCATCTATATCGATGGCTTAGAATTAGAAGGTCGTAAGTGCCACTTACGACCTTTTAAGACTCATACATATTTAGAAATAAGCATCACAAGGCGCTTCCTATTTTCATAGATATCTGAAATAGTCATGTTGACCAAAATGAAGTTTTAAACTTGTTTTCCCATAGGTAAAGAGTAAATTACAGTTTTCTCTTGTTTTCTCAATATATCGATTTGGTACGACCTTCTTGTTCTAAGCCATCAATATATATATATATAGAATCTAGCAGGCTTTGAACATATACTGTAACAGTACAGTGTCCTCGATTTGGTAATGTGAAATCCAAACCCATCAGCTCACTCGACTGTTGCAACAAACCAAAAAAGTGATAGCAGATAACAAGATGTAATGTAAGTACATCACATCACTCAAGTAATCTGGCCCGGTGATTATAAACATTGGAGTACGTACTCATTGCTCCAACTCATACTCCGTACTCCAATTGGAGTATTTCTTAGTTGCAAAAACTGATGTAGCTTCCTTATTACTGAATGGAAACATATGAAATTAGAGTTCATTTTCTAAGTTAGATTATTTACTACAAGTCGGTGTTGGTTTTGATGCAAAATTCTAAAAAAAAGCCGTTTTTCAAGTTTGAGCATGGAGATCAGAGTTTGAGTACGAGAATGAAAAATGTTTATAATCACCGGGCCTGTTGATATATTAACAACAAATCATACAATACCTCATGGACAGAATTATCTGACGGCTGCAATACCATATAACCGGCCATTACCACCAACCGGAAGTGTCAATGGTTCGTCACATTCATAGCCATCACAACTAACACTTGGAACACCATTGCTAAAAATAAATGGTATTTTTAAATACATGTATTGGAAAGTCATTCAAACGGAATTTCAATTGACATTACTAGTATACACCAGACAGAGATAGCTCCACCTCAATGTTTGTTGAAGGTGTTTGGCGGAGGTTTTCAAGCTAATCCATTGAACCATGTGATTACACATGTACGACATGTACATAGCCGATGAATTTGTACTACATGTACATAGCCGATGAATTTGTACTACATGTACATAGCTGATGAATTTGTACTACATGTACATAGCTGATAAATTTGTACTACATGTACATAGCTGATGAATTTGTACTACGTGTACATAGCCGATGAATTTGTGCTACGTGTACATAGCCGATGAATTTGTACTACATGTACGTAGGTGCTCTCGGCTATATGTTTCGTAATGAGTGCAGTTATACAAATCGCTAATGACATTAAAATTGTTGTCAAAAGTGTGATGAAGAAAACCAATCTCGTGCCAGTCGTCTAATGAGGACAAATGATCAAACTAAACAAGAAACATGTCAGCTCTGTCATCTATATCAAACACACCTACATGTTTATATCAACGACAGCCACTGAGGTGTTCATATGGTCGTATAGTACATGTTACTAGCAATATGTTTGTTTGTTTTGGGGTTATGTTGTTTTGAAACTCATCCCACATCACTTTACTGGTCAGCCTGAATGCAGCGCGGCTACTGCCTGTCACATCACTTTACTGGTCAGTCTGAATGCAGCGCGGCTACTGCCTGTCACATCACTTTACTGATAAGCCTGAATGCAGCGTGGCCACTGCCTGTCACATCACTTTACTGATAAGCCTGAATGCAGCGCGGCTACTGCCTGACACATCACTTAACTGGTCAGCCTGAATGCAGCGTGGCCACTGCCTGTCACATCACTTTACTGGTCAGTCTGAATGCAGCGATCCCACATCACTTTACTGGTCAGCCTGAATGCAGCGCGGCTACTGCCTGTCACATCACTTTACTGCTCAGCCTGAATGCAGCGCGGCTACTGCCTGTCACATCACTTTACTGGTCAGCCTGAATGCAGCGTGGCCACTGCCTGTCACATCACTTTACTGGTCAGCCTGAATGCAGCGCGGCCACTGCCGGTCACATCACTTTACTGGTCAGCCTGAATGCAGCGCGGCTACTGCCTGTCACATCACTTTACTGGTCAGCCTGAATGCAGCGCGCGCGGCTACTGCCTGTCACATCACTTTACTGGTTAGCCTGAATGCAGCGCGGCCACTGTCTGTCACATCACTTTACTGGTCAGCCTGAATGCAGCGCGGCCACTGCCTGTCACATCACTTTACTGGTCAGCCTGAATGCAGCGCGGCCACTGCCTGTCACATCACTTTACTGCTCAGCCTGAATGCAGGACGGCTACTGCCTGTCACATCACTATACTGCTCAGCCTGAATGCAGGGCGGCTACTGCCTGTCACATCACTTAACTGCTCAGCCTGAATGCAGCGTGGTCACTGCCTGTCACATCACTTTACTGCTCAGCCTGAATGCAGCGCGGCTACTGTCTGTCACATCACTTTACTGGTCAGCCTGAATGCAGCGCGCGCGGCTACTGCCTGTCACATCACTTTACTGGTTAGCCTGAATGCAGCGCGGCCACTGTCTGTCACATCACTTTACTGGTCAGCCTGAATGCAGCGCGGCCACTGCCTGTCACATCACTTTACTGGTCAGCCTGAATGCAGCGCGGCCACTGCCTGTCACATCACTTTACTGCTCAGCCTGAATGCAGGGCGGCTACTGCCTGTCACATCACTATACTGCTCAGCCTGAATGCAGGGCGGCTACTGCCTGTCACATCACTTAACTGCTCAGCCTGAATGCAGCGTGGCCACTGCCTGTCACATCACTTTACTGCTCAGCCTGAATGCAGGGCGGCTACTGCCTGTCACATCACTATACTGCTCAGCCTGAATGCAGGGCAGCCACTGTCTGTCACATCACTTTACCGGTCAGCCTGAATGCAGCGCGGCCACTGCCTGTCACATCACTATACTGCTCAGCCTGAATGCAGGGCGGCCACTGCCTGTCACATCACTATACTGGTCAGCCTGAATGCAGCGTGGCCACTGCCTGTCACATCACTATACTGGTCAGCCTGAATGCAGCGTGGCTACTGCCTGTCACATCACTATACTGGTCAGCCTGAATGCAGCGCGGCTACTGCCTGTCACATCACTATACTGGTCAGCCTGAATGCAGCGTGGCCACTGCCTGTCACATCACTATACTGGTCAGCCTGAATGCAGCGCGGCTACTGTCTGTCACATCACTTTACTGGTCAGCCTGAATGCAGCGCGGCCACTGCCTGTCACATCACTAGACTGCTCAGCCTGAATGCAGGGCGGCTACTGCCTGTCACATCACTATACTGCTCAGCCTGAATGCAGGGCGGCTACTGCCTGTCACATCACTATACTGGTCAGCCTGAATGCAGCGTGGCCACTGTCTGTCACATCACTATACTGGTCAGCCTGAATGCAGGGCGGCCACTGCCTGACAACAGTATTCCGTATCAACAGGCCATTTCACAGACTTAGAATGAGAAGGTCATAACTATAAAATCAATAATTTGAGAAAACAAGAAAAACTGTCCGACAATCAATCTTTTACTTTGGTAAAACAAGCTTTTTCAACTTCAAATTGGTCAACATGACAATTTCCGATTTTCACGAAAATAGGCTCACGAGAAGCGCCTTATAATGTAGTTTTCAAATATGCATTAGTCTTATAAGGTCGTAAGTGGTGACCTTCTCATTCTAAGCCAGCGTTTTAATCATGTTCTAAAGGTATCTTAGTAATATGGTTATTATGCTTGGAACCAAGGAGCAATGACAAAGAATGAGAAGTAAAGTGAATGATAAAAATCCATGTACAGTGGAACTCATTTATAGTGAACTAGCTTATAACGAAAACTCGGTTATAGCATAAGGAAAAAAAATCCCCGACTGAGTCCCTTCTTTATTTCAATTTATTTCATGCTGACCGGTGGTTTACGGCGGAATAACAGTGGATTATTCCCCGATAATTTCACTGTTCATAATTTCACAGTTCATAATTTCACGGCAAACGGGATATTTTTTAAAAATCAAATTTCCTCGCCGTCAAAAATAAAATAATAAGCATTTTCACTTGCTCTCTTAATCTTTAACAAATAACACAACATTATATGTACATAAATGTAAAACAAATGGAGGAAATTGAAGCCATTGCAGAAGAACTATTTGATAGCAACTCGACGTGTGCATGGCGGGAAAACGACGTCAAGCAAAACATTTCAGGTATATAGTGGAGTATTTCCATCATTTAAGCTATTTGAAGCATGAAATAAATAGAATATTAGTATTTTACCGTGTGTGATCGTTTGATAATTCACCTCGTGAGCAGCTGACTTATATTTTCACTCGTGGCTACGCCACTCGTGAAAATATTACATCAGCTGCTCACTCGGTGAATTATCAGCCGATCATACACGGAAAAATACAAATATCCTCTATGTAATACCACTCGCTTTTAACGTAATCGGATATAATGAAAAATCGGTTATAACATAGTGATTTCTTTGTCCAGATGAAGCATTTTGTGTGCAAAACTGCTCGGATATAACAAAGGCGGTAATTGTGTGAAAAATGTTTGTGCAAACAATCTTAAAAGGTGTTAAGTAGTTGCGTCAAGGGCATTTGTCATTGCAAATTAACTGATTATACCCCTAAACATCATTGACATAACAAGGTTATTAACTTTTTTAAATGTATTTGCAACTGTTACTATCAAACGAAATATTAGACATTCTCCATCGTTACTTACTGAATTGTTTTGATGGTTTAACGGCTAGTGCTTAGAACTTGCTAATTAGTGGACTTTTCATATAAGCATACTTTGTCAAAGTGCTCAGATACAGAGGATTTATCACTCGTCAATTGATATAAATTTACATTAAAAACACTAAAAATGCGAAATATGCATCGATTTATTGGAAAAACTCAATACCTTATACTACACGTGGTACGTATAACTTTATATGTACAGGCTATACTAACCTGGGTACAAGGAAAGTCATTTGATATAACGAAATATGTTATATCCAATCTCATATAAAGAAATTTCGTTGTACTGATATAGCAAAAATCGGATATAGCGTAAGGAATCTCTGGGTCCCCAGGATTTCATTATAACCCAGTTCCACTGTATTATATTACCTCCCTTTGACAAAAATGTTACATTTTCTTTAAAACACATAAAGTACCAAATGAAAATATAAATAGTTAATTCATTTCACCATTTGTAATAGAACATCAGATAAAGGATGGTACTTGAACAATTAAAATAATTGACATTGACTCAAAAATACATGATTTTAACACTTTTGTTTACTCACTGTTTTATATTTCGATCTAAGACCTTCTTCAGAATTTCTTCTCTGTCTGTTTCGTGTAACATATTATTTTCCTTTTGTTCCTATCATTACTACTAACTAACTCAATTTCAATTTGACTATATGGGAGTCAACAATATATGTTACAGTTAGTAGTAATAATAGGAACAAAAAGAAAATAATATACTGTAAAATCATTAATTTTCGTGGGGGATTAAATTTCGTGGATTTCGTGGTTCATCTCAACCACAAACTTTAATCCCAACAAACATTGATTTTGACCCTTGTTTTATTACTTGAAATGCATATTCCACAAATTCAAGACCCAATGAAATTGTCTTTTTGACCAAAACCACGAAATTTCGTCCCAACGAAATTAAATGATTTTACAGTACATGTAACGCAAACGGACTGATAAGAAATTCTGAAGAAGGCCTTAGGATGAACATAAAACAGTGAAGTGAAAAATATGAAAACTATAAAACATTTGATTATAAGACATGCCGGAAACTACTCATTCCTGTCCAAATCCACCAACATTTGCCCTGGAAATACGTCCATGTGATAATCTGTCCAGTAAACGCTCTGATCAACACAGTCTGAGGCAACAGCAACAGCTAGTTCATCTAAAAAAAAAGTAACTGACTGTCAAGATTGTATTTTCCGGGTGGAGGTACATATATATGCATGCCATGTTTCAGTAGAAATAAAGCAAATAAAGGCAATGCTCGGCATAATAATTTAAAAAAAAAAGATTGTATTTTATCAAACTGGAGGGATTTATTGAACTGATCACCAGTGTCGTCCACAGATAACTGTTTCATTGATAAAGACAATTTGAAAATGAAAAAAAATGTAACATTTATATTTTTCTATATAAAAAAGATTTTGTCTGGGGTTTTTTTCCCGTTTTTTTTTTTCGTTTTCAACGATACAGTTACCTGTAGTTAGGTCGTCTATATAATTCCATGGATTGATTGAGTTACATTTGAATAAAAGGTAATACTGTGTGATAATTTCAATTTGGAATCTTGAAAATCAATTCCGAAAAATATGTGCACTTTTATAACTGTGACAACAGGAATTGCGAACGTATACAGTATAGAAAAATAACATAAAAAAAAGAATAGTGCTACTAGGAGAAAGTCTGGTTCCCTGTCATACTAAAGTATTTCTAGTTAACGTAATAATCTAGGGGAGGTAATCCAGTCTAACTAGGAGAGAGAAAGTTTTTCTCATTGTTACCTAGCGGACATCATTAAATCGCTATTTCGCTGACTTAAAATGCGAAGGTCGACCTTAATAAGACTGATGCATATTCAAAATCAGCATCACAAGGTGCTTCTTATGAGCCTTTTGTCATTAAAATCGGAACTTGTCATGTTGACCAAAATGAAGTTAAAACAGCTTGTTTTACCATAATGAGTAATTTTCTGATAGTGTTGTCTTGTTTTCTCAACATACGGATTTTGTACTTACACTTTCTCATTCTTAGCCAGCGATTTATAGATACAGACAAAACGCCCAATCGTAACACCTAGGCGTTTATCAAACGAAAGTATCTTTCAGTTACTGAAATGCCCGAGTAGTTACGATTGACAAACGCCTTGTAGTAGTTAGTTCCCCTTGATCTCAGTAACCACAGTCATCAGCAATAGCATAACATTATTCAAAAGTACTTGGATGTAGTATTTAAATAAAACCAAATTTATTTAAATCTACCTGAAGGTTGTTTCAACAGCGCACTCCGAAACATACCTGCTTCGAATACAATGCAATTACCTCGCATATTCAAGAGCGATTTCAGTCATTCCATGAAACCATGTTTTGTTCAAATACAGATAAAAGTTAGCTTCCCTGACTTGGAATAATAAATTTGATATCGATGTCTTGCTGAAAGATTGATCTTTCAGAAAATGTTTATTTCAAACATATCTGACTTTCCGATAAAAAGTTATCGGTCAGTTATCAGAACTTTCAGAATGCCCCTCGTAGTGTATCATACCGTGAAACATACGTAGGGTCTTACATTAGCACTACTACAAAGCTCCCTCCCCACAATTGGTTGTTCCAGATTAATTAGACTGTTGGTTTATGCTTGAGATTTATGCTTATAGCGATACCTACCAGGAACATACAGCACTCGTGAACCACCTGTATCCTCGCCATTCTGTTTATACGCGACTGTATGAATAGAATAGCCACGTGAAAATAGCAGATAGCAGATAATTCATCTTGTCTGAAACAGCTGAAAAGATTTCAACAATAAATGATTGTCACATTGTCAGTCATGTGTTTCCAGTTTAACAAGCTAATAGACTGTCGACAAATAATGTATGTAAAAAATGAGTAAAATAAATAGACTGTAGCTGAAAAATTAAAAAAATATGTAACAGAGCGGACATTCGTATCCGTAACACATACTGTATCCGCCTCTTATTTTGTGTTATTTTGATACATGCTTATATACAAGTACATGTACTGTATAGTGGGTATATTTCACGGTGTCAAATTTCTGTGACATCAAGTAAGACAACCATGGTATATAAGATAAAATAGTTTATCGTGGCAATTGTTTGACGACCAGTAGTATTTATTTCTAACTATGATCATGGCCGCGATGTATTTTTTCCAGTGGCAATGGTTAAAGTACCAAACATGTTCAACAACTGTAATGTGGGAAATCCTAAACGCATATTTATAAACAAGTGCTTGTATGATACGGAGGAATCTCTCAATTCAGTTTACCATGAAAGTAGACACTGATAGTACCAAAAACATTAACCACTGATAGCCCTGATGATTGGGAATTCAGTGTAACTTTAATTAAAGAATAGGAAAACCAAAGGCATCAAACCTAAGCAATATTAGATATGGACCCTATATAAAACAAGATTGCGTTCAATAAACGCTTATGCCCCCGTGGAAGCCATTTCAATAAGTCTAAGTTAAAAATTAGGTCAAGGTGAAGGTCAAAATGGAGTCAGGTGATACAGGCGTGTGGAGAGTGGTCATATACAACATCCATGCAAGTTTGAAAGCTTTGTAGCAAGCCATATTAATGCTAGAAGAAACGGTCAATTTGGGTTAACCAGGCCAGACGGACAAACGGACGGACAGGTTAATCACTATGTGCCTCCCGACGGACAGGTGAATCACTATATGCCTCCCGATCTATCGATATGGGGGCATAAAAACAAGATCCATGATCACATGGACATCCCAGCCGAATGCAATTGCTTGTGTATGGGACCATTTGTTCCCTAGAGCAGAATCATTACTCTATAAAGTTGGAATCTTAAATGGTTTGCAAGATATTAATTGCTCTGAACAAACAATTATTATGAAAATACTTAAGGGGAGATAATTCAAAATTTAAGACATATAGAGTTATGGTTCTTGGTAACTGCCATCTATTTATATATCTTATAGTAAATATCTTAAATAGTTTTGAAGATACGCTCCGGACATAATTTGATTCTTAAAATACTAAAGAGAAGATAATTCAAAATTTAAGACAGACAGAGTTATGGTTCTTGGTTATCGCACATCTCCAAGTTGCCATTTATTTATATACCAACTTTCAAGTCAATATCTTAAATTGTTTTGAAGATACACTCTAGACAAAATTTTATTAAAAAAATACTTAAGGGGAGATAATTCAAAATTTAAGACAGACAGAGTTATGGTTCTTGGTCACTGCACTTATCCATGTTGCCATCTATTCATATACCAAGTATTAAGTCAATTTCATAAATAGTTTTCAAGATATGCTTCGGACAAAATTTGTGACGGACGGGAACGGACGGACAGATGTACAGACGGAGACTTTTACCATATCCCTGCCGAAATTTTAAAAATGGCCGTCATTTTTAAAATGGCTTACATGGTTAAAACTAAATATAATTGGACACTTTAGATATGTATTTCAATAAGAAGCACTGCTATTTCATTATCAAACACACAACACAACATAACATTATCTGCCTGCCATTGATTCATAAGTTCGGCTAGGTTCCTCTACGCTCACCTCATGATATGATACGTACCGTCAATTTTTTTAATGGTTCGGTATATTTCGGTATGATACAATGTTCTCTAACAGCAGCTTAAATACTACAATTTTTAAGAGACAATGAATTTGTTGATTCTATAACAGCAATTATTATGTGGCTATCAACTATTTTAAACGATTTTCGACAATATGAGGCATATCTTAATACAATGAAAACAAAATATGTGTGGTAATTGAACATGATCAGAGGGCTTTCTTTCTCTGAATATTATTTTGCTCATAAAAAAGCTTATACGAACCATACCGAAATTTGCAACTTTTGTATCGTGAACCGTGTGGGACTGAAGTCCGCGGTCTTTCGTGTACCGCGGTATACCGTTACAGCCCTAGTGAACAGTGAACTTTTGTCATGCGTCTACGTAGCTCAGTGGTTAGTGCGCTTGATGTCTTATCTTGTGGCTCAGGTTCAAATCTGGGTGGAGGCAATACTGTCATATTTCAGCAAAAAGCTGACTGGCTACTAAAGGCTATGTTCGGCATTTAAAAAAAAACAAGACTGCGTTCAATAAACGCTTATGCCCCCGTGGAAGCCATGTCCATAAAAAGCTAAGTCAATCAGGGGCCATTATTCAGTTAAAATGTTTGATAGTGTTACATGGCTTTGAACTATAAGGGGCTTATGATGGTAAACGAATAATGCCACATTTGAAAGCAGTGCCTTGATCGACTTCATGTGTGATCTGGTGATACAGAGTTATGGTTCTTTGTCACTGCACTTCTCCAAGTTGCCATCTATTCATATACCAAGTTTCAAGTCAATATCGTAAACACTTTTGAAGATACACTCCTGTCAAAATTTGATTCTGAAAATACTAAAGGGGAGATAATTCAAAATTTAAGACAGACAGAGTTATGGTTCTTGGTCATTGCACTTCTCCAAGTTGCCATCTATTTATATTCCAAGTTTCAAGTCAATATGTTTAATAGTTTTGAAGATATACTCAGAGCAAAATTTGACTATAAAAAAACACTAAAGGGGAGATAATTCAAAATTTAAGACAGAGTTATGGTTCTTTGTCAATGCACTTCTCCAAGTTGCCATCTATTTATATTTCAAGTTTCAAGTCAATACGTTAAATAGTTTTGAAGATACGCTCCTGTCAAAATTTGATTCTGAAAATACTTAAGAGGAGATAATTCAAAATATAAGACAGACAGAGTTATGGTTCTTGGTCATTGCACTTCTCCAAGTTGCCATCTATTTATATTCCAAGTTTCAAGTCAATATGTTTAATAGTTTTGAAGATATACTCAGAGCAAAATTTGACTATAAAAAAACACTAAAGGGGAGATAATTCAAAATTTAAGACAGACAGAGTTATTGTTCTTTGTCAATGCACTTCTCCAAGTTGCCATCTATTTATATTTCAAGTTTCAAGTCAATACTTTAAATACTTTTGAAGATACGCTCCTGTCAAAATTTGATTCTGAAAATACTTAAGGGGAGATAATTCAAAATTTAAGACAGACAGAGTTATGGTTCTTGGTCATTGCACTTCTCCAAGTTGCCATCTATTTATATTCCAAGTTTTAAGTCAATATGTTAAATAGTTTTGAAGATATACTCAGAGCAAAATTTGACTATAAAAAAACACTAAAGGGGAGATAATTCAAAATTTAAGACAGACAGAGTTATGGTTCTTTGTCACTGCACTTCTCCAAGTTGCCATCTATTTATATTTCAAGTTTCAAGTCAATAGGTTAAATAGTTTTGAAGATACGCTCCAGACAAAATTTTATTGTAAAAATACTAAAGGGGAGATAAGTCTAAGTCCAAAATTAGGTCAAGGTGAAGGTAAAATGGAGTCGGGTGATACAGGCGTGTGGAGAGTGGTCATATACAACATCCATGCAAGTATGAAAGCTTTGTAACAAGCCATTTTAATGCTAGAAGAAACGGTCAATTTGGGTTAACCAAGAATTTTACCTTTCAATAAGTCTAAGTCCAAAATTAGGTCAAGGTGAAGGTCAAAATGGAGTCAGGTGATACAGGCGCGTGGAGAGTGGTCATATACAACATCCATGCAAGTTTGAAAACTTTGTAGCAAGCCATTTTAATGCTAGAAGAAACGGTCAATTTGGGTTAACCTGGCCGGACGGATGAACGGACGGACGGACGGACGTCCGCTCTTACGAGAGGTACAATGTGGGGTGTGCGGTCGTGACTATGGTACATTGTGGGGTGATTTTGCACTATGGGGTGCACCCCGTAATACGATATGCTCAGATAGCTGTAAATGAGCGAAAATGGACAAATTTGATGTTAAGGGGGGTGCACCCCAGAATGATTATGGGCTGATTGTCCGTACTTGGACTTTGAACTTTTGGACTGGTTATGGGCTGCACCTCACAGGGATTTAACAGTTGTAAACACAACAAGTTCAAAAAGGTGTGATTGTCACCCCATAATGCCTACATATACTCAACTCATAATTCATTAACTAGGGTATGATCAAAACCCTTTAAATGGACACTATAGGAATGTTTGTAGGGTGCACCCCACAACGATGAATTGTACAAAAACGACATTGTGGGTTGAATTTTGCACCCCGGAAGTAAGACTGTGGGGTGCAGCTCATAATGTACCTCTCGTAGGACGGACGGACAGATGAATTACTATATGCCTCCCGATCTATCGATACGGGGGCATAAAAACAGGAAAAGTATGTGCATGTTACTTGGGGAAAATAGGGGCGAATACTTTTAAAAGGAAATTAACCATACGTCACAATCTGCTGTTTGTATACTGACCTCTGCAAATAGTACCCTGGAATCCACAGTTACATTCATACATGTACGTATCAACATTCATCTGACAAGAGGCAGTGGGGTCACATAATCTAGGATCAGGGGACAATCCACAGCTGAAACACTTAAACAAAGACAAGGCTGTACTCCATATCAAAATCTGGGGTGGTATTCAACATTAGACTTATTTTACTGGGACAATAAGGATAGCCAATAGTATCGCCTGTGACTGATCAAGGGTTTAATATAATGTATCACAGTGATCTCAATGGTTGTCCCTATTCTTAAGTCAAGTAAGATCCATATTGTATTACCACCCCTGATGTAAACCACATCTCTCATTTTGGACACATATGCTAAAATAGAATAATTAGGTGTAATAGTCGCAGTGAGTAAAAAGTGTGTCCTTGTCTTGAATTGGAGAAATGTTCAGTTTCATTAGCACCGTTGATTCATATTCTAATGAATGTGGCCTCGTAGTAAAATCAATTTTACAAGTCACGACACAAAATCATAATTCATTCGAGGATAACTTTCGGATAATATAGTACGTCTCAATAAACTTAAGGAGACCATAACAAAGTCATGGACAATCAGTGTAAAATATAGTTTTGCGATTGTTCATGAAAATCATCATGTTGGCGAATAAAGATATATACGTTCGACACTTGGGTTGGGTTGGGAATGTCTAAAATATACCATGATAATTGTATAGATTTACCTCGAAGTCTGCATGTGATACCGTCCCCTTCATAGTCCCTGTTGCAGCGACACCTATACTCCAATGTCTGTGGATCATATACACATACAATACATCATACAAGTTTAACAAAATTTCAGTCACAGTCTGGGAATTATATGTCAACAAAATTTGAGTCACAGTCTTGGAATTATATGTCAACAAAATTTGAGTCACAGTCTTGGAATTATATGTCAACAAAATTTGAGTCACAGTCTGGGAATTATATGTCAACAAAATTTGAGTCACCATCTAAAATACAAATAACAACAAATTTGAGTCACAGCCGGGAAATCGTATATCAACAAAATTTGAGTCAGAGTCTGGAAATAATCAGTAAATTGAACCATAGACAGAGATTTATATATTTGAGTGGTTGTCTGGAATCCACAAATCAACAAAATTTGAACCACAGTTTCAAAATCCATGTCTAAGCTTGTAAGTTTCATTGAAATCTGACCAGTGATTAAAGAGATCAAGCATGGTCAAACTTTGTGACTCACATCAGGACAGACCTCCAAAACGAAATCAGTATGTCTCCCCCCCCCCCACTAATGTAAAATCATTTATTTTTGTGGGGAATTAAATTTTGTGGATTTCTTGGTTCACCTTACTCACAAAATCAAATCCCATTGAACAATAATTTTGACTGTCGTATTTATTACTTGAAATGCTAAATCCAAAAATTAACGTCACATCGAAATGCTCTTTTTTACCAGAACCATGAAATTTTGTCCCATCGAATTAAAAGATTTATCAGAAAATCGATGGCTTAGTATTAGAAGGTCGTAACTACCAAATCCATATTTTGAGAAAACAGGAAAAACTGACTGACATTTACTCTTTACTTATGGTAAAACAAACTTTTACAACTTCATTTTGGTCAACATGACTAGTTCAGATTTTTATGAAAATGGGCTCATAAGAAGCGCCTTGTGATGCTTATTCTTAATAAAACCATTTTATGTACATTATATACTGTTTTAACCATGTATTAGTCATGATTGTACAGCACTTTTGAACGTGTGTATACATGAAAAAAGGGCTATATAAATATGGTATAATAATAATAAAATAATAATATGTATGAATCTTAAAAGGTCGTAAGTGGCACTTTTGACTTTCTAATTCTAAGCCATCAGATATGTGGTAGAGATAATGAGTACCTACATCTGGCATCTCAGTGACTGTGCTGACTTGATGCTGTGCTACAATATCTTCCTCATCCCAATCATCGTCTCCTCCCTTCTCCTTTTTCCTTTTCTTCTGTTTCTTCTTCCTTAGTTCATTATTGTCCATCTGCATATATTTATCCGAGGCGCTCATCCCTGTCGAATTTATACCTGTGGAATTTTAAAATTAAAAACTATTACCCAGGTGCTCATCATTTTGTAATTTAAACCATGACAATTTCATAATATAACTTAGGCTCTCAACCCTATATACGGTTTTATTCAGCGTTTCAATTTGGTTTTGAAGAATCTTGTCTGAATGAACAAAAATAATCTACGACTCTTCTATGTAAAATTCGGGTTTTTCTAAACCAATGTTGTGCCTTTGGACTGGCACCAAAATAAAACCATTGGTCAGTAACAGGTTATATGATTGGCTATCCTTAATCTCCAACTAAGTAAGATCAATATTGAATACCACCCCTAAGCGAAATCTGATAACGTGACTTTCCAGGAATATGTAGTGGTACAGTGAGGTCAATCTCTGATACAGGTATACCCACCACAACCTCTTCTGATCCACCATATCTCTTCTACAACAACAACAACAACATTTACTCTATGTAATATTAATTGTTATATACTGAAAAGATTATCAATTAAAGAACATCACATACCCTGTGCAATTGACATTACGCCAGATACGAGATCGCACCACCTGTTGTGTGTCAAAGGGTGCTTGACAAAGGTTTTCAAGCTAATCCATTGGACCATGTGATTATAATTTACCGTTCATATTGATTTAAGGGTACTGATTGACAACTGGCGTAATGTCAATTATGTTTGAGGTACTTGGTCATTTGGTTTTCAGGCGCGTAGCTACCTCACTTTCCGTTGCATTCATATTGTAATTATCCTCAGATATGGAACATGTTATATACGCAAAGAGTTTTACCGTTCCTTGTAATTATTAGCTGTACTGGTGCCACTTACGAGGGCCATTCAAAAAATATGTAGATTGTTTAACTATCTACCATCCGAATTTCGTCAAAATTGGTAGAAGTTAGGTTCTACCGGTTATGAATTCAGTGGGTATATTTATCATGAAAAATATATGTTATGTTTAAAAATATGGTAGTTATAGCAATGCAAAATTTAACACACTGGGCAACCAATCGATTTATCCCGTAGAAAATTGGTGTTGATTTCTTCACCCCGTCATTATCGTTAACGGTTGCGAAACCTTTATAGAATTGATGTGTGTATTGTTGAGACTATATAATTCTGTGTTTCAAGTTATGATGCCATAATTAACAGGGTTACAGAGATATTGGTTATCATACAAAGTCACTCTTAAAAGCGGAAAGAAAATGTGACGTCGCGTTAAATCACAGGGAATGCGTAATTCTGCAATTATGTGTTGCGCTTGGTATAAACATTTTTTAAACACACATACTTACTTGAATCATGGCCGAAATTGGAGATTTCACCTAGAGGAAGTACCCGAACATCATGTAAAACATACAGTATTGGGGTTTTATATTTTTCCTGATTTAATCAGCTTAAACATGTCCCAGGGAGTCCAAATTTCGCTTTTCTAGACGTCAAGACTTTGATATTGGCGCGATTTTGGTACGTGAGTGTAAAACTCGAAACAACAAAATTAATGAAATAATGAATGCTATTTGGTTTTTTTTGTAAGCTTATAATCCGCCATTGTAAATTGGTCATTATACATAATGGTTGGAAATTTACAATAAGTATTATTGTGATGATTTAGAAGATGTTGTGAGGTTACCGAAACATATGACGTCAACAACGACGTCTGGACTTGCCCAGTGGTCACTATAGGTGCAATGCATAAAACATGATCCTCACTTAACCGCCGGTCTGATTTCTATGAAACTTTTGGATTTTGGCAAATGATGGGGGTACAGCAACATAATAAATAATTATTGATTTATCTGAAAAAATAAGCTAGCAAATTGATTTGTCTACGTATTTTTTGAATGCCCCTCGTACATGCACGTTCGTTGGCGTTAAAAACTCATCCCAGTACAGCCGCCTAACTTCATTTTTAACAAGCTGAGTCAACTACTGATGAAGTAACCAGTTTCTCAAGCATGTTCTCATTACTATATATAACTTTATTGCCTCCATTTTCTGGAGATATATCGTTTACAGTTTCAAACATACAATAAGCATATAGCAAGAAAAAGAACATACAGAAAAAGTTATTTACAACACACAGAAAGAGTTATTTACAACACACAGAAAGAGTTATTTACAACACAAAGAAGAAAGTAGTTAACTTGAGCAAACTCGATGCACAGAATGTCTATCAAACGTCTATATACAGGTTCACATGAATCGGTGAACATCTTGATAATTATCTTACTGTCTCTAATTACACACCGTTTCACTTCACCGAGTATATTTAGTTAAAACGAAACGAAATTTAGAACTAAACATGTAAGGAAAGGGTGTCTAATGAAACAATGATCTAAGAAATTTAGCATTTTCGATCAAGAACTGAGTTGAAGTACAATTGTCAATATAGAGCATTAAAGTGTCATCTATGCGACCAAGTAGATATGAGCAAAGTTTGTCCCTGGTAACACCATGCAAGTAATTGCTAAGAGCAGGATTGAAAGTCCAGCTTAGTTTCAGAAAATAGTTCGATCGTAATATAGTAACATTAGGACCTAAACAATCAAACATTAGGTGTTGTAGTTCGTCTCTAAAAGATGAGTCACACATATGGCATACTGTCAGTTCTGGGTTTTTAGTAGCACAACATATCTTGACCAGATGTTTGATTATCCCAAGATGTTCAGGTTTGGATTTCGCAACTTTCCAAGCACTAAACACAGTTAAATTATTATGAACAAGTTTGAAACGATCAAAATCATTACTTTCTAGTTGTCGCTGCTTCCATGCTCAACTCTCGTAGTTGAATATGGTTGTATTACACGTATTCTTCCATTGTGACTTGCTCTGGAACGTACCGGTTATTGCATACTGGGTCCACACGTCGTTCAAGCCGTACTTAAAGAGAATTCGTTCTACGTCTTTTATGGACCCGTTTTGTCTAGAGCGTCCACATGTTTGGTGTTGGAAGAATCTGTAGTTAAAAAGTTTCGTAACTAAGTCGGTTGGTTTTGATCTACACAAGGTACCGAAAAATCTCAATTTTTGCAATTCGATATATGCCTGGATAGATGTTATCCCCAGAAGGCCTGTGAACATGTCAGACCGAGTGCGATGAGGGAGACCTTGTATACGTTTCAGGCAGAGATGATGAGTGGATTCAAGTTTTTTCATGTCGGAGACAGTAATGTTGTTCCACAGTTCAGATGCGTATAGCGCCCTTGGTAGAACACATGTTATATAGAGCTTGGTAAGCGTTGTTGGCGTAATTCCAACGTTGTCACTTAATCGGTTAATAATAGAAAATTGAGTTCCTCTCATGGATTGTCTGATTCATCGACGTCATGTAGCTGATTACCCTTTGTTGATTGCGTGATGCCCAAGTGTTTATATGATTGTGTACACTGAATATCTATATTGTCATAGTTTAGTTGTATAAGTAATGACGGACGAGTGTTTCAACAGCATCGTAGCATTGTAGTGGTACCTCCACTGTGACGCGTATTTCTTGCAGATATCAAGAAGTTGGCCAAGACCATTTCTGGTGAGTGATAGCAACACAATATCATCTGCCTGTGTCGGTGAGCTAAGTTTGAGGTCACCGATTTTCAACCCATGCGATGATGACTGTAATTTATTCAGGAGTTGGTCAATAAATACTGTATAGTAAAATGGGGCACATATGCTTCCTTGTCTAGTACCCTGCATTATTTCGAAAGGTTCTGATAGATAACCGTTCATATACACTCGACTTAAGGAGTCTACGAATGAGTCGTGAATTATTCTCAGAAGTTTTCCATGAATTCCAAATTGATAAAGTTTGTATATTAGACCTGTTGTCCACACTCTGTCGAAAGCTGACCTGGGTACCGTTTTATCATAGTACTTACGGAAATTGTAAACTTACGTTCAAATTAAAACTATGTATAATTCTTTAACTATTGCAATTTGTGGGCGAATATTGTTTGTAGACGTTTATTAACTGAATCTTAATTAGTATTACAGCTCTATGAATCACACTTTAAAGTTGTAAAAGATTGATAAGGAATTAAAATTTGATCGTAAGTTTAAGATTTGCGTAAATGCGTTGATAAAACAGTACCCTGGCGTCTAGAAACTGGCTGTTACGTTCACAAACATAAATGCGTGAGGATAAATGATACCATTTTACAGTCTTTCTCTTTTTGAAAACCGTGTTGTAGGTCGTTCAGTTTTGGGAGAAACGTAGCATTCTGTATAGGCGTGAGTATGAGTTTTTCAAACACTTTCGAGATTACTGGTAACAGAGAAATTGCACGATAGTTATTTGGGTCAGTGGCAGGTTTGCCTTTACCTTTGTGAATTGTGATTGTAAGTCCAGTTTTGAATTTTCTAGGTAAGAATTCCTTCACAAATATTGCGTTGAAAAGTTTTGATATAACTTTTAAGAGTTGTTCGCGGCCGCCCAATGCACTCCACAGAAACTCGGTAATGTGCAAAACGTCTTTTGGGAACAGATGCGAAGCGATAGTTTTGCTATAAGTAATGATGCAATAAGTAATCACAAGCTGATTTCTGATTCTGCATCAGAGTCTATATGAGACAGTAGATGGGCTAGTCTTGCAGACTTTATCGTCTCTTTGCATGATTTCTATTGGATTCATATTGCAGAATTCTAGACCACTTCAAACGTTCACAGAAGCAAATCATCAAGTTGAAGCAGCTTGATTCTCAAAGCATTGTTGGGGAGAGTTGTATGGCATTTGCGTTATATGATCATATTGCAGAAAGTGCAGCATTCAAAACCAAAAACAGCTCACCACTGTGACATTGTTATCTCAGAATACTAGAAACGGGCACTGATCTAAAGGCACTGTCGTGTTGTTGTGAATGTTAGTACTATGAGAAGGGCAAAGGCCTATGATCTATTATGACAACCGAATGTCTGTCTAGGCTGGCAATTTTGGATAATAGTAGAAGTAGCTGAAAACTTAAGGACATTGGTTGACAATGTAATAATACAGTTCGTTGGCCTAAATATTGGCGGCAACTAGACTTCTATGAGCATATCAGAAAACCATATAAAAATATCAAAATTGCTCTTGGGCATTCATTTGATTTAGAATTTAGTCGAGTTTGAGTATTTGTTTGTAAATTCATTATCCTAAAATTGATGTTTTTACAACTAAGCAAAGCACCACAAGATTGCCTGAAATGCACCAGATTTCACCTTTGTTTTTAAAATTTTCCAAGGGGAGCATGCCCGACCCCCTAGCAAAATCTTGAATCCACATGCAAAGAGGGCTAGCTACGCGCCTGGTTTTATTCGATATCCCTACCAGATTGCCCAATGACCTCAGACTTTGAGGGAGATTGAAATTATAAACTTAATTTGTTTATGAAGATAGATTGTCATAAAATCTTCAATTGCAAAATAATTAATCAAGAATCTTGGAGAAATTTCGATATTTTATCTAAAATAGTATTTTGGGGTCATTAACTGTACCTTTGTAGCTCCTTTGAGATAGTTATGGTTATGTTCCTGTTCCGCCTTCCTTTGAATTCTGGCCTGCAAAATACAATAAGAAAAATAGGTAATATTGTTATAATTCCAAATGGTGGTTAGACTTTGAATAGAGGACCTTAAATTGCCAGATTTCTTGAGATATAAATAGGCGGTTGATTATATAAGATAAGGATATCAGTTACATTGGGAACAAAACCAAGGGGAGCAACTCCTATAACCTTATTGTATAATAAGACATTTATTATAGAGTTCCTTCCCTTGGGTTATTTTAATTATAATATATTTCATGTTCTATAGTTCTATATTAATTGCGTGTTTAAAATTTGATACAAGTTGAAATTCAGTAGCACATTTTGTAGTGAAGGGGTTCTATATGAGCTGCTTCAAGCATAAAAGGTCCTTATCGTAAATTACGTCATAAGCCGCAAATGACGTCAGAAGAAATCGTGACGTTTCAAGATGGCTGCGCCCATTGTAAACACGTAGTGTTAACATTGAGGTCTAAACCATGGAAATTTCAACATTTCACTATATTTAACAATTTCAAAATACGTAGATTGTTTTATTCACATTAAATAAATATAACGAATGTTTTTTGAAAAGTTTATGAGTCTGGATGTATAGGATAATTAATAGATCTATAAATAGATCAACTTCTCTATAAATAGTTCAACGTCAGGTGCGTAGCGGGAGGGGTGTGTTCAAAGCCCCGTCTGTACATGGTCAAAACAAGCTGCATAGAGCTCTACATACATTTGAAATAAGTAGATTTGTATGTTAAAACATAGTGTGAATATATGTATATCATTAAAAGTGTTGCCATAATCACTGGCAATAGGAATAATTCATTATTTGTTGTAAACAATAGATCTAGACCTAGATATAGAATGCGTAAAGAATGACGAGTCGATATAAGTTATTTCATGATTGACAGACAAATTAAACTGTCAATCAACAATCTCACAAAGAATTAACTAGGTTAGATTAATGCACATTTCAAGTAGGTTAATCATGAAAAAAGCGCTTTGAATTCAGACCGAGTTGCGATCTAAATTTGGACTTTTGCCGCACAAATTAGAACAGATCTAGACCTACAGTAGGTCCTATTATTTTAGATTTCTATTGCGACGCAAATAGAATTTTCGTGTAGATCCAGGTCTGCATCACTAAATTTAGAGTACAATAATCAAACTCGGTTCCCGATTTAAAACAAGGGCACGTAGGGCCCTATTAATTTAATAATGAAACATTTTAAGAGCAACAATAATATTTATGCACCAGTCAGTTGCATCAACGCCCCCTACCCCGGAGATAGGTCGGGATTTTAACATTTGGGTTGAAAAATCCCCGCCCTCCACGGCCCTGCCGGGGAAATCTGAGGGTTAAATGTCTGGTATTTCCCCCCCCCCTGGAAACTAAATATTGTCCCCGGGGTATTGGTTCGGAGAAAAAAACTTCCATATTTCCCTGGCAGTACGGGGGAAGCTGGAAGGTAAATTTTCCATTGAGGATCCCCGGTGCCGTGGATGCAACAGACTGCATTTATTCCGTGGTATATTGTTAGAGACGACGGTCTGTGAAAGCTAAGGTTCCTGGTTCGAGGCGTAGCCATGAAACAAACTTTCTTTACTGTATATTATTAAAATGATATTTATACTATTTTTAGGGTTTCTACGGAGTCTAATTATTTACACCTTTTATAAATCATTTTTAGTGCAAATCTGCAATCTGTGTTTTCAAACGACACAGAGCTAATATATCAGTCAGTTGCATCCACGGTCCAGTCCCCGGGAATGGGCTGGGCTTTTTACTTTTTGGAATATCAAATCACTGCCCTTCCACGTCCCCGAGGGGGACAGCTGATGGTAAAATATTCGGTATTTCCATGGCCCATGATAACTAAATATTGTCCCCGGGGTATTGATTCAGAGAAGAAAAAAAATTCTCGGCAGTGCGGGGAAGCTGGAAGGTTAAACACGATCATTTCCCCAGCCCCTGAAAACTAAATAATGTTCTCGGTGTATTGTTTCGACAACAACATCCCAAAACATTTCCCCGGCGGTTCGAGAGAAGCCAGAATGTAAATTCACGACCATCTCCCCAGAACAGAGTGCGTGGATACTTTTAGCTGATGCATTAACATTCTTCAAATGGTTATAATTGATAAATGTCGACGCCGGACATATCATACGGCGATGAGAGACCTATCAAATTGCATTTTTTATTCCTTTTTTGTGCGAGTATTGATCAACGGCAAATAAATAAATCCTAATTTCCACAAATATCGGTGAAAATATAGACTTACATAATCATCATATAAGTGTACCATCCAATTTAAGTTTGGCATGTAGGCATACACGTGGAATAGCAACTGTTGTACAAATCTTGGAAAACACCTGTCCAACCCATGTCGGTCTTAGGATGTGTCGGTCTCTTTGGCATCTTTTATCGGCAACCATTAAAAGTCTTCGTTGGTACCTTAAAACAACTGATTATGCTCCGCTTCGTTTGTGAACTGCTTTCTTTTTATTTATTACCCTACTCACACTGGCGCACAGCTTCCATTACGATATCTAATTGTAATATCGGGGTAGCATGATGACGATATCTATATGGTTCATATCACAATTGACATTACGCCAGTACTCAGTAACGGTAAATCGTACTCGCATGGTCCAACGGATTAACTTGAAAAACTTTGCCAAGCAGCCTTCGACATACAACTAGGAGGAGTGATCTCTGCTCTGGTGTGATATCAATTGCTCATGTATCATTTAAGCATCAACTGACAGTATTATAAAGTTGCCGTTGTTGTGATGGTGGTTGTCGCAGTAACATCGTGGTAAAATCGGCAACAAATGTGTGTCGTTTATATTAGTGGGGGTTTATTATAGAAAACATGAATCAAAATGATCAGAAACGTTGTGCATAGTCGTAGAGAAATCGTAGAACAAACGCAGATCAGTTGTACCGGTGCAGATAGTAACTTTTGTATTTTTCTTGATTTTGACGCAGATCCCTTCCTGATACTTTGACTTAGGTTGGGACAGATCGACACGTGCATTACCGTAGGTTAGTCGTGAACAAGACATTTGTAGCACGACTGCCTACACGGAATGACAATATGTACCAGACCATATTCTGGATTGGTAATGATTGAAATTATGTAGCTAATTGTACAGCACGTGTCAATCAGATTTCTAGGAATACGGATAGATGTAAATGTCAACACGTTTTTTTTAGTACAAATAGCAGTTGAAATTATTGGTCGCATCCAGGACGAGCGCGTTCTGAAACACATATTCGGCAGCATCATGAGCTTGTCGTATAAAAGTTATCTAATTTGGCGGCACATATTTGATTGCAGATCGACGAACGTTTGTCGTACGTGAGGTCATTTTAAATAACAGTTTCGCTTTTCAACTTACGTCTTCAACTCTGTATTAAAAATGTATAAACGATCATGCAGTATCCGACAATGTATATATTTTAGAAACCTTAAATAACGAAGATTATTTTGATATCAAAACACGAAAGTGTTGAAAAATTACCATAAGGTACATTTTTGCTGGGAAAATAAGGTTGTAGAATAAAATATGCTAGACATTGACCGGGGTCGCTTTAAAGTTAATTTAGATATGTAGCATTTACTGTTATTGGAGAAAATAATGTATTTTAATTCAATAGTTTTAGAATAATCAATTCATAATGACTTAATAATTTTGGTTGGTCTTTGACTGTTCCTACATTTCATCATTGTTGTAAAAAAATGAAACGACGTCGACTGAAAAAACATGACGTCATTTAACCTTTTTGCTATCGAACTTGACGTCTTAAATGCTTTATAGAGGTAAATATTGTCATGTTATACCCGATAATGTATATATTTTTGGAAAGATGAAAGAATGAAGATTATTTTGATATCAAAACATGAAAATGTCAAAAAAATACCATAAGGACCTTTTATGCTTGACGCGGCTCATATCTATTACACTAGTATTGTGTTGTTAGTCAGTAGCGGTAGAAAGCAAAAGTAGACTAGCACCACATAGTGTAATGTTAAAATTTTGACAAAAATTGATATAAATCAACACTTCTATCTTCTAAATCTTTCGTATACTCAAATACTGATATCTCTATTTAGATGGTTTTCACTCAAAATGAGAGCCGATCAGAGTTTCTTGTTTCATAACTTACTCTATAAATAACTTTTTTCTAACTTTAAGAATATGATTGGATAGTGTCAACTTTGTAGACAGTTATGAGATAAGATAATTACCATAGACACTGGTGAATCAGAGAGTTTCAGTAAATCTTTCAAATCTTGTCGTTCCACTGTTTCCACTATAACAATACGAACAAACATTACATAATAATTGAGTATCAGAGAAACTAGAATCAAAGATTGGGACACAAACATTTAGTTGGCCACAAACTGAGGTAATATTCATCCCACCTTAAACAGTGTGTAGAATCACATCAACAAATTCTTTTGAAATGAATAACGTTCGCACTCAAAACATTTGCTATTTCGGCTGCAAACGATGAGTTTTTTCTTGATTATAGTGATCGTGCACTTTATATGAATATATTACACAACTTAAAGTACATTTATGTAAGAACACTAGGGCTGTAACGGTACGCTCACCACACGATATGATACATACCGTCAATTTTTCTAACGGTTCGGTATATTTCGGTATGATACAATATTCTCTAACAGCAGCTTAAATGCTACAATTGGGTAATGTCAGAAATAATGAAGCTTTACCTTTCAACCATTCCCCAATCAATATATGCTCTTAAATTTCCTTATAAATGTGTCCACAAGATTCACTTAGTAAATGTGAAGAAAATTGCCAAGTTTTATGAAATTTGAATGAGTACAAAAAAAGTTATGACAAAAGGAGGTAAAAAATGTCATGAGTGTAACAAATTTCCGTGACATTTTTTAAAAATCTTGTTTTGTAATACTAATTAATAAAATTCAAGGTCTTTAATATTGACAATTGCAATTGTTTTGCATTGTAGAATATGGTGGCTTTTACTACATATCCATTTCCATGTTCAG
Source organism: Spisula subtruncata (assembly GCA_963678985.1). Classification (NCBI taxonomy): domain Eukaryota; kingdom Metazoa; phylum Mollusca; class Bivalvia; order Venerida; family Mactridae; genus Spisula; species Spisula subtruncata. Next base: position 27,209,084 of record OY787662.1, read on the forward strand.
ATAGTTATAAATAAGATTTAACCAACATGATTATAAAGTTGCTGCTTCGGGAAAAACACCTAAATTTTGCTTTGCATTTTTACTAATATCACAATTTCTTCTAATATATGTACAAGTTAGTCCTTTGCATGTTTCAAACATTTTCTTTAATGTATCTTCTATATAGAAACGTTAATACCTTTTATGTTGGACTATCGTTGTCTAGTAGGGGACTTATAACAAAATTGTACATGAAAGTGTCATGAGTGTAACATTTTGAGTTTAACATACTATGTTGAAATCAGACAACACTTTATACAACTTTCAGCTTTCTGACATAGTAGTTTGTGTCACAGAGATTCTATCAGTAACAATTATTCATGCTTTTATCCAGTATATATTTTTCTAACATGGTCTTAAGTTATGTCATGAGTGTAACGCTAAATTTGAAGTTTTGTGTTGTTTCTTTATTCCTGTCTACCGTTTATACTTTTTCGATTAGCATTTGATGTTATGCATTTTTATCAAGGAAGGTATGGGAATTTAATTAATACATGATAAAAACATGCTTAAGTCATATATAATTATTTAATTTGGCACTTTAAAATAAAAATGCACATTATCACAACAACAAAAACTGAGAAAAAATGAGAATTTTTTAAAAAGATTTCCCACTGTTGTAACTGGATTGGTAAAATGTTGTTCAGTGTACATAAAAACGCACATAGAAACTGAAAGTGTTACACTTTTTATCTGTCATGATGTCATTTCTTAGTCTTTCCATAAGTGTTACACTCATGACATTGTTTCATAATTTCTGTGTTTGCTAAAATTTAAACTTGTTTAAGGCTGCAAATTTTAACATTTAATACTTCAACAGGATGGTTGAAGTAAGATATACTCTTTCCGCTATTCAAAAGTCAAAATATCACAAATAGCGAAACTTCTATGGATATGAAAGTGTAACACTGCTCCCATCAACCAAATCTAATTACTTATTCAGTATTCACACTGACAATTGAACGTCTATATTTAACACAACTGTAAATAACAAATCAAACCTTGAATTTCAAGATAACAGAAAATGAAATTCACCGATGATTCCGTGATTTTTCTCCGACTGAAAGCGGATTTCTCCTGACTTTTAAAGGTGTTCGCAACTTAGATACAAATGTACACCTGAAAATATAACATTCGATCTCGCCTTACGACCGTACCTTCATTGCAAAACTCATTATTGGTATGTATGATGTATCTTACAATTCATACATGTTGCTAACAGTATTTTGAAGATATCTATTCAATAAAGGCATGAGAAGAAGCTACCAGTCGAACATAATCATGTGCTTAGAATTTTGATAAAAGATAGTGACAATTCCCTGATTTTTGCCCAATTTTAAAATTGTATAATATTTTCCTGAATGGATTTGTCGACCAGATGGAAGAGATGTTTATAAAACTCATACAGGTATGCCCCATGGCATCCCAATAGTATAAAATGGTAAATGTCACAATGACCTTGACCTTTGATCTACTGACCTCAAATACATAGGGATCATCCTCTTGCTGACCAAACTCCATGTAAAGTTTTTTTTATTTTCGTTTCGGGCCCACAAGGGTAACCCCATTTATAGTCCCCGTCTGTTGGTTTTGTGGGGGTCGGAGAATCATGTAAAGTTTAATGATTCTAGAACAAAGCGTTCTTGAGTAATTGAACAAAAACAATTGGTCTAAATATGGTATAGGTCTAATAGACCTTGACATTTGACCTACTGACCTCAAAATAAATAGGGGTCATCTAGTGTTGCTAGCCAACCTCCATGGAAAGTTTGAATATCCTAGGTCAAATCGGTCTTGGGTATTTGAACGGAAACCAGTTGGTCTATTTACGGACATACAGTTAGAGACAGACAGACAGACCGTCAAACATGAGCAAAGCAGTACATTTATAAACCATCATCAAAGATGGGGGTCATAATATAGTAACCATACTTTTTTTCTGAGAATGTGGCAACCCTGACAATGTACCAGAACCAACAACTAAATATTCATTTTAATTTTATCAGCACACAATAGCCAAATTGGTGAATGCATGCCTTGATAACTATAGCATCATCAACATCAACCAAACAAATCACATTTTCTAATACACTAGCACATAACAGGCATCTACATAAACTATCAACATCATTTTAACCACGTTAATTTAAAGTGACACTGTCTTTGAAATACTATGAAGGAACTTTACATACAAAACTACAACTGCATAATAAAACCAAGCCATGAAAGTTACAGCATCTACCAACATATTTTGACCCAGAACCCCAACAGTCACACAAGTGTTTTTAAAGTGTTGAGGACATCACGTCATTGATGATGATGACATCACAACTGCAATTTATTATATTTCTGGTAGGCAATTTATGACTCCACAAAATGAATTGGTGTTGACAAAACACAACTTATGGTATAAAGGCAATAAACTAGAACTTTGGTAGGAATACTAAATATACAATACACTCAAGTTAAAGAGGCGTTCCCTATAACTTTGATCGTTTAAATCGATTCAGGAATTTTATACATTAAATGAGAATCATTATTGCTTAAACTCTTCAAACCGTCAAACAAAAGCTCCCACCAATTACCGAAAAATAAATGAAAATATATTTCCGTAACAAGCCAAAATAGTCACGAGTTGTTTCCCTTTGACCACACAATAATAAATCGTTGGAAGCGATAAATTATTATTTGTGATTTGAGCATATTTTTGACATTATAGAGACATATTTGCGCACACTTTGTTCTGAGAAATAATGATAATTGATAGTGCTTTGTACATTTAGCTCATCAAATGTGATTGTAGAGAAAAATATTCTAGTTATAGGGAATGCCTCTTTAAAAGTTAAAATGAAACAATCATAATTACATACAGTATTTTGCTAGACATTTTAACTCACGCTACTGAGCATATGAACACATCCTACAATGTATAGTGTTCGTTCTAACGAGCTTTGCATTTAAAAAAAATGAATGCGTCAATACTTTGTTCTTATCAAAATATGGTTAAATGCCAACAGTATTTAGATTGGGCATATATTATATTTTGATATAATATGCATGTAAAGATTTCCGTAAAAAATGTCGGAAATCAAATTAAAATGTTTGATTACAGTAAGTGATGTCTTTTCCATGTTTTGTTTGCAAAGCATTCCAAAAATACCCTTTTTGCATATTTCATATTTGAAGTGTCATGTGTGTAACAGTTACATGCTTACAAAGTAAGTTTCAAAGTTTATAAATACATGTAGTTAAATTATTTTTAATATAGGATTTTTAAAATCAGTTTAAAAGCTGTCAATACATGTAGGAAAGAACGTTAAGGTTACATCCAGTTATTGATTTATATCATATACAAAAATGTTTGCACATTTTTAATTGTTACCCTGATAATTTGAAATAACGAAGTGCACAATTGTATGTTTTTATTTATTATAAAATGACAATATGGCTATGTAAATCAATTCTTATACTTATTTAATATTTGTAATGATGTTTTACAACAAAACAATGGTAAATGACAGTAGTTCATATAAGTTTTCGAAACGTCTTAAGTTCAACTTTATTGTGTCATGAGTGTAACATTTGTTTTTAAATCTTAAGATTACATTTGACTTGCTGTCATTTTCTTTTGAAAACTAGCAGTATTTAGAAAATTTCAATACCTGTTTAGTTATCATCAATAAAGGTTGTTACAAGTTTTTATTAATTTTGTGTGAAAAATGTGTCTTCAGAGAAAAAGTTTGTGAGTATAACCATAATATCGGGGTCATAAAAGACATAAAATTCCATTTTTTTCTCAAACAATAGCTTCAATCGATGTAACAATGACATTTTTAGGAACCTAAATACGATTGTAGTCAAAATACACCATAAATGCATAATAACTGGCTTTGACCAAGTAATTAACTTGATTACATTGTTTCAGGATATTTCGCATTCTTTTATGAATTTGTTTAAAGTAAATTGTAAATAATTAAAAACGTTCAGGTTTGTCACAAAACCATATTATCGTACATAAACTGCAAATACTATCCATTTGCTTGGAACAAACAATTATTGACTCATTTTATTTTGAAAATTGTCACTCCATGTCATTCTTGGCTTCATTATTTCTGACATTACCCAATTATTTAGTGACAATGAATTTGTCGATTCTATAACAGCAATTATTATGTGGCTATCAACTATTTTAAATGATGTTCGACAATTTGAGGCATATCTTAATACAATGAAAACGAATGATGCATGGTTATTATACATTATCAGAGGGATTTCAGACATTTTCGTTCTCTGAATATTATTTTTCTTCAAAAAGAGCTTATATCGAACCGTACCGAAATTTGCAACTTCTGTACCGTGAACCGTGTGGAACTGAAGTCTGCGGTCTTTTGTGTACCGCGGTATACCGTTACAGCCCTAAAGAACACCAGACAATTACCAATTTTGCTTTATCTTCAGCTGTTGTTAACTGATGCTCAACCAAATTATTACACTCAGTTGAAAACTGCATTTGGTGACAGGTCGAGCATCAATTAAAAACAGCTAAAGATAGAGCGAAATCAGTACTTGCCAGGTATTCTTACATATACCGGATATTCTTTAGGCTATATAATATAATCATATTAAATGCACAATCGTTATAATCAAGAAAAAACTCAGTGTTAGCAGACGAAATCACAATTGTTTTGAGTGCGAACGTTATTCGTTTGATCACATGATTCCCCACATTGTAAAATAACTGACAATATGCGCAATTAGACTTGGTACCAAATATTTATTGAATTTTGACGTCAAGTTAACTGTTATATGCGAGAGATATAATCACAGAAAATTGGAGAATGGCATAGTTCCTGGCAATGAACAGAAAAACATATCTGATACGAAAGAAGTATAGTTTGGCTATTTTGACCTGACTCTGACCTTTATGCAAGAATATATTACACGGTTCTTGCTTTGAATATATTAATTTCTGCAAGAAGTATTCCAGATTAGTCTTCGTATTCCATCTCAAGCGTCTTCGTGATACTCCCCGATTATGAAAACATAGAATCGGTGTTGTAAACGTAGGCAATATATCGACTGTTAAATTATGAAAATCAAAAGGTCAGGCTAGGCTCATGTCAAATTAAACAAACTATACACCTATACAAATCGTTTAACCTTGAAAATGCTTATTGCAAAAGCATTATAACTAAATGATTATTGAAAATTTTGAGTGTATTGCAGAATGTGCTTGTATGTACTGTATGTGCAGCTTGTTTGATACCCGATATAACCATACATTGGTTATACTACTACCATTTGAAGGGTTTTCAATACAAAAACATATGTTCACCACAAAGGGCAATAACTCAGGCCAGTATCAATCAACCTGAAATTACTGACAATATGCACAATAATGCTTGGTAGAAAACATTTTGGCATCCATGCAAACAGACATCTAGCACAAAATCAATATGTTACCCCCACTATATTAGGGAGACCACTATATTTGGAGACCACTATATTTGGGATACCACTATATTTGGGAGACCACTATATTAGGGAGACCACTATATTTGGAGACCACTATATTTGGGATACCACTATATTTTGGAGACCACTATATTTGGGAGACCACTATATTAGGGAGACCACTATATTTGGAGACCACTATATTTGGGATACCACTATATTTGGGAGACCACTATATTTGGGAGACCACTATATTTTGGAGACCACTATATTTGGGAGACTACTATATTTGGGAGACCACTATATTTGGGAGACCATTATATTTGGGAGACCACTATATTTGGGAGACCACTATATTTGGGAGACCACTATATTTGGGAGACCACTATATTTTGGAGACCACTATATTTTGGAGACCACTATATTTGGAAGACCACTATATTTTGGAGACCACTGTATTTGGGAGACCACTATATTTGGGAGAAATAAGCACATTAAAACTGACATGTCGAAATATAACAGCTATCAACTTATGACTCTAGGATTTACACAAAACAAACTCCAATGGACAAATATTCAAAATGATTGTGTTTTGTAAAACTGCGACTTCTAGACTATAATTTACGCAAGGTTGTTCCTAGATATGATTTAGAAACCTGGGGTTTTTTGACAGCAAAAAATCTGGAATTGAGCTTGACATATATTTTATAGAAACACAATTGCGACAAGGTTTTATTAGGTCGGATTAAAATTAAGACAGGTTTGGGCAGCTCTGGTATGCAATTTTACAAAGTATTGTTTAATCTTACCTTCAGCTAACATTAATGTAGCATTACGTACCCTGGATCCAATATGAGCCAGACCAGTAGGTCCATGATATATTGCAAACATTGCTGCCATATTGGCCAATAACGCCTGAAATTAACAGTAGTGAAACAATAGTTATTATAATAAGTCGGTCATTGGCTAATCTGGCAGGAACAAAACTAAATGAACACGCACTTATATGGCTGTCTCAGTAGATAGCAAAAAAGACAGGAACCAACATACTTTCCAGATGAATAAACTACAACAAGAGCCTTAACTCTGATGTTAAAAAACAACAACATACACTCACCATAACTGTCATGACTCAATTTCTTATCATATTTACCTATTAAAACCATCAAACAAATTTAAAAGCAGAATAATGAACAGTCCTACACATTGATAGACAAACATTAATTTCTTGAAGAGAAAATTATTCTTCCTGACAAATCTTTTTTGATGAGTTCAGTAATTAAACAACCAGCAAAGAACAAAAAGGGGAGAAGAGTACCTGATCAGTACAAATATTGCTGGTAGCTTTATCTTGTCTGATTTGTTGTTCTCTCCTCGGTAACGCTAACCTGTATGCTTCTCTACCAGCTGAATCTCTGTAATACAAGAAAACAATGTCTTATTCTACATGTGTTCAAACATTTTAATTCTTTAGTAGACCTCGTTTATCACATGTTTAAACTTTATAAAAAGTAACTTCTGCAGTTATTATTCATACAGTATATAGGAAAACTATTCACTATTGCCAATTTGGGCAAGTAAACTAAAATCCTAAATTCACAGACTGTGTAGTACATGAGTAGGTCTATCTACATGTGATCAAACATTGGGTTACACAAGTAGCCTGCTTTCCTGTGATTTCGAGATCATAAGAAGGGGTGTTTATTAAAAACTGTGTACTGCAATACTTTCTCTATTGACTGGTGCTGCAATAAGTTCACTTTATTCAGTTTAAACAAATTTAAAACCAGAACAAACTTTCAAGACGTTCATTTGTTATAACTCAGAACAATTAATGCCAGAATTGTGTAATTGATAGTTTTATCTTGGTTTTCATTAATACCCATCAATACTGATTAAGAGATTAGTGTGGCCAATTATTTCAAGTTTAACCAGAACTTGAGTTTTTAATAATGTTGTTATTAGAATTTATCTTATTAATCGTTTAAAGGTTTGCTACATACATGATTTAGCAAGTTTAAGATGGAGGTGCATTAGACCGAGTCAGACCTATAATAGACCGAGGATCGGTTTCTGGTCGATTATGTCATTGGTTGCATCATTTCGATTGAAACATCAAATACATAATGGTGTAAGATTTGACTGTACATTAGAAAACAACTAAATATGTACATATTATGGTCAAATATAAATTTCAACAAAGCAATGTATTTTCTGTCTAACAATCGGTGAAACTTGCATTGATCTGTCAAAAGAGTAAAACCGAAAGTATGCAGGAAATCCATATTCATTCGGAATGGCTCGGCACTTATACTTGATATACTATGACCGAGATATTGCAATTTATTTATGCCATTATCGGTTCGAAGATAACTGCTAAAATACTCCAACAATCATTGAGTACAAGTTTGTTACAGTTAGTAATAAATTCAATGAATCAATTTACGACTGAAAGAAGCATCAAAACATGCAATAATAGCAACAAATTGATATGTCACCCGTTTCCGCGACACCGATGGTAATCGACGTAACGGACTTACAATTTTCATACCCGACATTCGCACCAAGCATAAATCGAAGCATGAATGATGAAGCTTGAAGTTTTAAATGATTTAACACGTATGTGAACTGCAGTTTCCTTTTTGATGTAACTTGATTTTTTGTTAATCTGCTTCATGCTTTAGGCATAGTCATCAAGGCATAGCACTTTTAAGCAGTTAATTTTCAATTAAATTGGTTAATAAACTTTAATAATTTTTTTAGCTAGTAGCTTTTCCTTTTAGCTAGTGAACCCAAATGGCATAAGTCCAAAATTAGGTCAAGGTGAAGGTCAAAATGGAGTCAGATGATACAGGCTCGTGGAGAGTGGTCATATACAACATCCATGCAAGTTTGAAAACTTTGTAGCCGCCATATTAATGTTAGAAGAAACGGTCAATTTTGGTTAACCAGGCCGGACGGATGAACGGACGGACGGACAGGTGAATCACTATATGCCTCCCGATCTATCGATACGGGGGCATAAAAATATATCTGATCACTTAATATAGCTAGTTTTCAATAGAAAAAATCATGTTTTTTTAATATTTCTCTGTAATTACAACACCTACAAGTATGAAATTCTGCACGAATAAATGAAATATATCTACCTAATACACACTGAATTTACAGCAACATCAGAAAAGAGTTTTGTTCATGTGTTCTATGTTACATATTTGTAGTTTTGTATGAAATATCAAGTTAGAAGACTTGATACTTGCAACAGCCAATTTCACGGTCACGTGATACGCATAACGGTATATTTGCGTGTTTGCAACCTACTTAATTAAACACATGCGAGGCCCATCTGTGAATATGACGAAGTACATTTTATTGCTGTAAATTTTTTATAGGCGACACTCCTAAATAAACCGATTCACCAGGGCCTCCTAAGTCTTTGTCTTTATAACATCAATCTCAATCCCACCGATCACAGATTGTAACGGTTAAATAATTGAGAGTAAATCATTAAAGGAATACCAGATTACCTCCCTGCGTTAAACTGTAAATACGCATGTAATTTCAATATGTAATAAAGAATAAATGTCTTTAATTGGCCACTAAAAATTATGAAATTCAAAATGGGAGTAGGTAGGAAGTTATTATAGTTGTGTGTAATTTTTTACCAAAATCTGATAAATGGATTTTCAGAAATCTTTCAAAAACACGATTTTTTTCTATCGCAAACAAGCTATACCAATATGCGCGACATAACGCTCATGACATAAAACATATAAATATGGATTCCTCACATCTAAATTATGTACCTCCTTCCTACGCATTTCACGCACATATAAAGCAATTGCATCACAGTACATCCTCATCCAAATGACTTGTACAGTCAATCTGTAGCGACCTTAAAAGACGACATCGTTATAGTGACTACATGATACAACCTCTATGTAAAGACCACACAGTACAACCTCTACAAAATGATATTACACTACAACCTTTACATGGTAACCACACAGTATTACCACTATCAAGTGACCTTTAAGTTCAACCTCTGCATGATGACCACACATTACAACCTCAATAGTGATCATGCTGTACAGCCATTCTGTATTGACCATACAATACAATCTCTTAATAATGATCTTATAATATGACCTCTACCTAATGACCACACAGTACAACCTCTTTATAGTGACTACTCAGTACAACCTTTATATAGTGATCATGCAGTACAACCTCTTTAAAAGTGACCTTACCAAACAACATCTGTATCGTGAGCACACAGTACAACCACCATAAAATAAACTTAAAACAACAGTGACCGTACATTAAGACCATGCAGTACAGATACTCTGTTTCTACCAAACAATACAACCTCTATATAGTGACTATGCAGTACAACCTCTTAAACATGACCTTATCATACAACCTCAGTATAGTAACCACACAGTACCACCTCCATAAAGTGACCTTTGAGTACAACCTCTACACAAGAGCACCGCCATGCGGGGCAATATACGCCCGAAGGGTTTTGTTTCAGGTTTTGGTAGCAAACTTTAGACAGTTGAAGGCAAAAGGACAGCCCTGAACAAAAAATGTAAATCCTTGAAGTTGTTTCAGTCGTCGAAAGGTTACAGAATGGGCGCAAAACCAAGTATTTTAGATGTTGAAAAGTTAGCGGAAATCGAACGGATAAGAAACTTGAAGTTGTTTCAGTTGTCGAAAGGAAAGAGAACGGACGCAAAACCAAATATTTTGGTTGTTGAAAAGTCAGCAAACCGAACAGATGCGGAACAAAAACATATTACCAAAGTTGAAATGAAACATATTAAGTACTTCGATACTGATGATACTGATTTTTAACATCAGGTTTCGAGTTACAGAGCGGAAGGAAAACAAAGTAATACAACCTTTAACCCCAAAGTGTGACCTTGATCTTAAAGCGACCCCTCCAGAACATGCACTCTGCACGTCGTCTTGATGTGGTGAACATTTGTGTCAGGTTTCTTTAAAATCAAGCAACGGGTTCATGGGGCAGAGCGGAAGGGAAACAAAGTCATATGACATTTTAACCCCTAAGTGTGACCTTGACCTTAAAGCGACCCCTCCAGAACATGCACTCTGCACGTTGTCTTGATGTGGTGAACATTTGTGTCGGGTTTCTTTAAAATCCTTCAAGAGGTTCAAGAGTGACAGAGCGGAAGGGAAATTGCTAACGACAGACAGACGGACAGACGGACACAGAGGCGATAACATAATACGGCCCTTCGGGCGTATAACAAGGACCACATAATGTATAGCGGGTATATTTCACGGTGTCCAATTTTCGTGTTAATTGTATCCTTTTGAATTCACGGTGTCTTGAATTCGCTCTAACGGCCTTGACCGCCAAATTAAAACCTTGTTGGTAAACATGGAAGGGGAGGTAAACTTTAGAGTACGAGTATAATAGTCACTACTGATCTCGGGGTTGTGGGTTCGAATCCCAGGCTGGCCATCTAAAATTACTGATAGTATTTTGGGTGAGGCTTAAAACCGAGATCCCATGTATGGGTGCTATAAATATGGCATGCAAAAAGAACCAGGGATGCTTCTGGAATTAGGGCATCTTCTGTATAATGCACTATCTCCCAAAACTATAAGTCTTCTGGAGGCCTCACCCATAAGGATTATCCGGTGGTGAGGATAAAGAAACGCAATAAACCAAACATACTGATAACTGCTAACATAAGAAAAATATGTAGATCTATTTACAAACAAATCATTATTTCGGCAAACATTTACACGTTCCGCAAACAAAACTGTTATTGAAATTGAACAAGTGTGATGAAACGGCTTCCAATTCAAACCTTCAAACGATATTGATATGCATGCATAGAGATTTAAACACGTTCTTTACAAATATCCAATTTCTAACCATACTTTATACATGTCGTAGTCTATTTATTATAACCGTAATTTACATAAGCGACACAATGTGTGGTTTTGTACGTCTTGCAAAGCAATGTTGGACTATTTCTTAAGTTCCTTGATGCATTGTCTCCCATTTGTATATTTTTGGTGATAATTACGCGGGTTTAGATTTCCAGACAGTACCACCTCCATAAAGTGACCCTCGAGTACAACCTCACCCCAAGGATAGTGCGACCTCAATAGTTACCATACTTTAAAACTTCTATATGGTGACCATGCAGTACAGTAGCTCTGTATCAACCACACAATTTAACCTCTTAATAATGACCATATTATATGACCTCAATTTTGGGACCAAATTATTTGTTTGGTTTGGACAACATTCCGTTTGTCTCACGTGCTGGTTTTTCGCTGGTTTTTCGGTCATATTATAATTATTAAATATCCAGTTTTACATTTGAAGCTGTCCTCTATTTGAAGTTTTTGAAGCTCATGAATGTACTTTGCTGAGACTTTGATGCATGGTTTGATATTTATAAGGTATGAATTATGATGTTACTTAATATGGCATCAAATAGACAGTTTCCATCTGCAGATGATTTTTTCCACTAGGTACATATTATGCATTTGTTTACGTCTTAAACAATATTTCTGTCAGGGTTGTTTCCCTTAGCCTTCAATCATCCCTGGTTTTCCGCAAGGCAGTAAAGCTATTTACCCATAGCTGGAGGTCTGTTCATGGGCATTAGGGCATGTCCACTCTACAGTGGACCTAGAATACCGCATGTCTGGGGGCAGACCACCTCCGAGTCTCCTGCAGTTCAGCTTGAGGCCACAAATGGCTCAATTGACATGTGCTGCCACGGGAAGGCACTGCAAGGAGCTTGTCTAAGGAGAGGCTATGTACTGGCAGAGAACGCTTACGCTTCCTTTTAGCCTGAGCTAGCCAGTGGTGGAGGCTGAATGAAGGTGACCAGCACACAACACGCAGCTTACCACACAAGTCGCATCCAAAGACCATTAAGCACACAAAAAGAGGTCTGAAGCATGATGATGACACACATTTGATATGCATGGCTGACTTACATATCCGATCTATGCTGATAGCGGCCATTGAGGGTCAGGGCCTTACACTAGACGGTGACACTCCACCAACCTTGCCATTGACTCTGTGAAGAGTCTACACACCAACCGGCTCAGACAAACCGACTGGTGCAGGTGGTGTTTACGGATTGCAAGATCTCAGGGCAGAATTTAGATCCACAGGCATGCACTTAAATTATTTAAAATCTAGTTATAATTTTAAGCCCTTACTTAGCGCAATAAGTGCGAATTTAGACAATAACATTACCCCAATTATACCAAACTTACATTAATTAATATACTAACAAATTGCCAAAAAAAAAAGAATTACATTCCCCCACAGACAGGTGTATGGGGACGAACCAGCCACCAACAACCAACAACCCGAGTGCAGAAACTTCCAGTGGGTGTATGGAGCAAAATGTGATTTTTCCACAGATGTGTTTTATGTAGGAAGAGTAGGTATGCATCTATCACAAATGTAGCAGAAAGGCTGAATCTATAGCATGCATGCATCTGTACAGGAGATGTAAAATACTAGCTGAAAGCACTAGATGTCTCTCTGGATGAGATTAAACATACCGTCAGAACATACAATGGGTGTCTTTAACAAGAAATGGAGCCTACAGAATGGGTCAGCAAGGTAGGTCTCACCCCTGTTTGAGATCTACCTTTTAGACACATCATGTAGTTACATCCAATGTTAGAGACACACACACTGAAGATTAATCCAATATGCTGAACCTCATCCAGAGAAACATCATGAGGATGCAGCTAGTATTCTACATACCCTGTAAGAGATACACCCTTCAGATTCCACCTGAGTGCAACATCTGTGAAAGAGTCATAACATATGCACCTCTTACATAAGACTCACCTGTGGAAAAATCACATTGTGCTCCATATGCTAACTGTGAGAGTCACACTCTGTGTTCGGGTTGTGGGGGACTTGTTTGTCCCCTGTACCTATTACTGTATTAGGTAAATAGTCCCTATGCTCCCAGGATGTCTCCTACAGTGTGTGTATTGAGCACTTAGGGTGTTCCCATGGGAACAACCTAAGTGCTCATACCAAAACTGTAGGAGACTACCTAGGAGCATAGGGCATATTTACCTATGCTCTCCCTTATAGTCGCCTCTTACGACTTGCAAGGGAGACAACAGTGGTCCGATTCTACGACCCGAGAACCACACGGGTAATTGAAGCTGCCAGCAAACTTGTCTAAGAAGCAGCCAATAACAATACAGAACAAAACAAAATTTGAGTTTATTGGGATAATCACAGAAGCAATGTACTAAAGTTAAAATAGTCTCCCGTTTAGTTGCCTCTTACAACATGCAAGGGAGAATATAGAGGTCCAATTCTATTTCCCGGGAACCACACGGGGAAACCACATATCAACAACCACCATTCTAAACAACTCCTTTTAAACTAATACTAATCTTTATTTTCCAATTGGTTTTTTTTCATTTGCAAATTCTACAATGACTCTATTATTCCCAACTTAGTAATTATATGTCTTTTAACCAGCATGAACTTTATATGTAACCTAGCTTTAAAGATCAACTCTATACTTCATTTTCTATAATTTAAGCATTACTTTCATTCTCCATAAAATTTGCATTATTTATAGTAACTGTTTTAAATTATGGCCTCCAACCTCCCCTTTAGCCATTCCTTCACCACCATGTTAAAATCAAACTTTAGAAATTTATCAATTCATATTAATGACAGAACATTAAATCAATTAAAAATAAGATAAGGCCACACCAAATTAATTTTTGGTTCTACGGATTTTTTTGGGAAAAATTAGGGGCGAGCGAGCGAAATATAAATTTAAATATTTATTTTTGAAAAACCCGTAATTGAGAGCGAGCGAAGGAGCGAAATATTTTTTTTTTAATTTATTTTTGAAAATGCCATTTTTGAAAGCGTGTGAAGGAGCAAAAGTGCCCTATTCATTTCTGATGCACCCATTTTTAGGAAATTGTGTCAATATTGAAATTATTACAATAGCTTTAATAAGAAATGAGGCCAAATAAATGATTGTTATATATTTCTTGTTATGTTGTGTAGGATTTATCAAATTATTTTACCAGAATACAGGTATTCAAGGTAATTGTGGGCAGACATTGTCACATACATATAAATGATAATGAACACAAATGCACTGAGTGACAAGTGGTTAAAGATTCAAATCAACTAAGCATCAAGCTAGTCAGTCTCAATGATCACCATGTACAGTTTTGTTCTTGTCACATCATGCTCAGACGGCTGTTTATTTAGCACTGTTAGTAGCGCACCGATGCATAATGCTATGCAAGGTCCCGCCAGGGGGGTTTGGGGGACCTCCCCCTAGAAAATTTTGGATTTGTAGACCTTCAAGATTGCTTCTCCTGTGTTTTTTTTCCTAAATAAAAGTGAATTTTGTGTGACTGATTATGATGGTGTTTATATTTAGTTATAATTTATTTGAGCAAGTTTTCCATTAGAATGCTTAATTTTTTACTACCTATCTATCTATAGCTATGGCTTGATGATACCAGCCCAGATCAACAGCTTTTCTGTTTGGTGCCTTTCTGTTTATACCTCACTGCTATATTTGTTGAAATTGTAGATCATTAAGATAGCTCCTCTTGTTTTCTTACTAAATTTGGTGTAGTTGTAAGACAATATGTGTAGCAAATTTCATTTAAATCTACCCCCCCCCTCATTATTTGGAGGGGCAAAACAGAACAAATCTATACAGTGACTGTGTGTTTATTAATTTATATCATGGGTCAATTAATATTTAACAAGTTCAAAGGTGGCATTTTAGTATATTATCTGTGTACGTACTTGAAGACTGACCTTGCTGACCTGGGTTAACCTTTTAAATATCAGTTACAACAGCTATAAAATGCTGGCATTTACTCTAGGGAGTCATTAATCACAGAAATCTTCTCTCTTATGTGAGGTATTTCTTTTGTGTTGCGTTGTGTTGCATAACCTTCAAGGTTATGGTCAGACTTCTCCTACATATTTCTTAGATTTTGTGAATGATTCTGAAGTGTGATTTTTTTGTTGAATAAAGTTTTTCAATTAGTTGTCTGCCCCCTTCCCCCCCCCCCATTATTTTCTTGTTTTCGTTTTCATGCCATCTTGGACCACTCAAGCACACACATGCTAGTCCTGTCATCAGTAATTGACGTTGCAAACAAATAGGTATCAAAAGTTTAAACATAATTGACTTTTAATTATTAAAGATCTAAAGCAACGGAGGCTGTTACGTATTGTTGCAAACGTTAAACAGAGTGTTTCTCACGCTTGTAAAAATTACACGCAACACTGTTCACAAATTGACAATCAAGAAAAACAAAAGTTTGTCTGCTAATTATGTCTCCAGCTGAGTAGGTATACAGTATGACATGTATCCATAGGTGTGAATGGGGCAATAAACTGGTCAATCCTCGTTTAACCAGCGTGTTTTTCCTCCATAATACTAGGGACTTGACTATACACTGATTCATGAGAATGTGGATCTGTTTATTGATGGCTATCAGTGACATAATTAAGTCCGGAAGAGGGGTTCTTATAAAGGCTAATTACGCGAGACGGTAAGTTAACACTTAGGAAAAAAATCACATGCGCGTGGTTTTCCCAGGTGCGGGAGCAATAATTTAAATTTAAATATTTATTTTTCATTTTGGAAAAATCAGGAGCGGGCGCTCCCGACGAACGCATGATCAATTTGTTGTGGCCTAAGCCTATATCAACAGTGCCTAAACAAAACCCTGTAACTCAATTTTGGCGCGAAAACTTTTTTTGCAGCATCCGCATCTGCTAGACGTCCCGTGCATTTCTGTCTAGTCGCCATCTAAGTAACGCGATTGGGTCTTTAGATGGCGACAAGACAGAAATGCGTGGGACGTCTAGCAGATGCAGATGCTGCAAAAAAGTTTTCGTGCCAAAATTGAGTTACAGGGTTTTGGTTTTGCACCGTCGATATAATGCTTTACATGTGTAAAACATATTTTGATTTTAGATATAGAACTTAGTCAAGCATTATTATCAAACGTCTTAAAGTGTTATCTATTTAAGCAGCTTTATAATAGGTTATAGTTGATACTAAATCAACAGGTATTTAATATTTGCAACAAAAGAGAAAAAATAAGACAATTCAGACATTTATACTTGATTTTTGTTCATAAACAACATTTTATATAAGTTTTAAATGTTTGTGACATCAACGCAATATACAAAGAATGTCACATGACATCATTTACATATCTAAATAAAAAGTCATGCTATTTTAACTTTGGTACCTGACTGGTAAAAGATAGTTTTATGCCAAAATAAAACACTCGGGTACTAAAGTTAAAATAGTCTCCCGTTTAGTTGCCTCTTACAACATGCAAGGGAGAATATAGAGGTCCAATTCTATTTCCCGGGAACCACACGGGGAAACCACATATCAACAACCACCATTCTAAACAACTCCTTTTAAACTAATACTAATCTTTATTTTCCAATTGTTTTTATTTTCATTTGCAAATTCTACAATGACTCTATTATTCCCAACTTTGTAATTATAGTCTTTTACCAGCTTGAACTTTATATGTAACCTCGCTTTAAAGATCAACTCTATACTTCATTTTCTATAATTTAAGCATTACTTTCATTCTCCATAAAATTTGCATTATTTATAGTAACTGTTTTAAATTATGGCCTCCAACCTCCCCTTTAGCCATTCCTTCACCACCATGTTAAAATCAAACTTTAGAAATTGATCAATTCATATTAATGACCGAACATTAAATCAATTAAAAATAAGATAAACCTATATCAACAGTGCCTAACCAAAACCCTGTAACTCAATTTTGGCGCGAAAACTTTTTTTGCAGCATCCGCATCTGCTAGACGTCCCGTGCATTTCTGTCTTGTCGCCATCTAAGTAACGCGATTGGGTCTTTAGATGGCGACAAGACAGAAATGCGTGGAACGTCTAGCAGATGCAGATGCTGCAAAAAAACTTTTCGCGCCAAAATTGAGTTACAGGGTTTTGGTTCGGCACCGTCGATATAATGCTTTACATGTGTAATACATATTTTGATTTTAGATATAGAACTTAGTCAAGCATTATTATCAAACGTCTAAAAGTGTTATCTATTTAAGCAGCTTTATAATAGGTTATAGTTGATACTAAATCAACAGGTATCTAATATTCGCAACAAAAGAGAAAAAATAAGACAATTCAGACATTTATACTTGATTTTTGTTCATAAACAACATTTTATATAGGTTTTAAATGTCTGTGACATCAACACAATATACAAAGAATGTCACATGACATCATTTACATATCTAAATAAAAAGTCATGCTATTTTAACTTTAGTACCTGACTGGTAAAAGATAGTTTTATGCCAAAATAAAACACTTTGGTACTAAATTTAAAATAGTCTCCCATTAAGTTGCCACTTACAAGATGCCAGGGAGTAAAACGGATGTCCAATTCTACTTCTTGGGAAAATAGCATATCGACGGTGCCGAACCAAAACCCTGTAAGTTCAATTTTGGCGCGAAAACTTTGTTTGCAGCATCGGCATCTGCTAGACGTCCAGCACATTTCTGTCTTGTCGCCATCTAAGTAACGCGATTGGCTCTTTAGATGGCAACAAGACAGAAATGCAAAAAAAGTTTTCGCGCTAAAATTGAGTTACGGAGTTTGGCACCGTCGATATCTACTACTGCTTTTAACGCCAACTCTATTACTTCATTTTTAAGCATTAGTTTCATTTTGTATAAAATTTGCATTATTTATATTAACTGTTTTAAATTATGGCCTCCAACCTCCCCTTATAGCCATCCCTTCACCACCATTTCAAAATCTCAGTGCTTAAATTTCTAAAGTTTGAATTTATATTTTATTAATTTATTTCATGACTCAGAATATTAAATCAATAAAATAAATAAGATACTAAATAGTAATCCTATATTTTGCTTGACATGTGAACTATTTAATTTTAATTACAGTCCTAAGTCAAACACAATAAATAAGTCTTAAAGAGGTATTTGTTAAAGCAGCTTTTAAAAAATGTTATAAAAAAGTTTCAGAAGTCAAGATATGTGAACCTGATAACACAGGAAAAAGTGCCACATAAAAAATTCATACGTTTGGATTTTCATGAGAATTTCATACGTAAAATGTATGAAATTCATATGTGAGACTCAACGTATGTTTAACATACGTGAACTTTTCATACGTATTTCATATGAATCTTCACATATGAAATTCTTTAACGTAATTATTTATTGAAAAATAGGGCAATTAACAACTTTTTAAAAGGTTATATATTTTAGCGTATGAAATTTATATGTTAAACAAACATAAAAATATTTTGCGGTTAAAACATTTGATTTTGATTTTCATAAAATTTTGAGAATAAATTAGCTATCAAAAAAATCACACAATATTTGTTTTCTCTTAATTTTGCTCATAATGCATCAAAGATGGAAAAAATCCCATTAATAATATTAAGACCCATGTACCTACACTATATAGGGCCTATATAGATGTAGCCTACATACTGATTAAATGACTCTTACTTTAAGATCAGTAGAATCAAGGCTCACTAGATCTATTTATAACCAAAGGGCAATTAAATTGCTTTGCTAATTTCATTTTATAAAGTTAACGCCAAGGTTTTTAAAAAAAATATTTGTCATGAAAAAAAAATCTACATCGATTTTACGGGCGGGGCAAACTTTCGATTGTCCGGAAAGCATTCCGAAACTAGAGTTTCCTGTTTAGAACGCTGCAGAAAGAAGTTGATGAAAATGCAATTTTATGGATAAGATCAACGTTTTGGTCGAATGCAAATGTTGGAGAATGCTTGTGAAGAAGCCGTTAACCCAGCTAGTAACTTTTTCCAAAGTTAAAATTGAATTTGCCCTCAAAAAGTGCCTGCTTTCGACTCGCCATTATGGCGTTCTTTTGGGTGACAGTGGGTTTGTCAAATCTCCGGTTCGTCAAACTTAACTTTCTGTACAAAATAGGTTATGGTTTCGTCGATTGAATTATAGAGGGATTTGAGTTGATATACATAGAAGTGTGAACAAACACCTTTTTATAAGATTTGGTTGTATTGTATGGGGTTGGCGATTGATTTATTTGTAATATTGTGTAATAATCATGCAATTGTTGGTGTGTTTTAATTTAACAGTTATTACAATTTTAACTTAATTAAATGATAATTATCATCCGTTTATCAGTTTTGTTTGACAAACACACACAGAGTAATTACATGGATGGTGTGAATCACTCTATATTATCACTTTGACGAACCCGAATTTTGTTTATACTATAAATTCATTTTGACGAACCGGGGATTTGACAAAACCACAGTAATTCGTTCTTTTCACTTTTGCAATTTTCACGAATTTTCGTCTTATTTGTCATAAATTAATGTTATTTTATATTCGACCATTGATATGTATTAAATGTTAAGTCACAATTCGACCATTGATATGTATTAAATGTTAAGTCACACACAAGGTAGTGCCAGTCAGTTGAAAAATCACGAAAAAATCACGAAAAAAATCACGAATGCACGAAAAAAAATCACGACTATTTTAACTTGTTCTACCAGCCTGTTTCATTTTGGCCTAAAACAGTCCTGCACCAAAGTTATAATAGTCTCCGATATAGTCGTCTCCTAAGACATGCAACATACGACAGGGAGTGAAGAGAGTCTACCTCCACTTCCCTGAAACCACACAAGTAAATTGACATTATGCCAGGTGTCAATCAGACAAAGCCTTCAACAAACAATCAGGCGGAGCAATCTCTGCTCTGGCGTAATGTCAATTGTTGATGGATGGACAATGGATAGAGAAAGAGTGATCACGAAAGCTCATTTGATATGTCATCATTTACCTATATCAGCTCATGAAATATCTAAAGCATGTAAACAATTGAGCTTAAATCGATCAAGCGGGCCGGATCGCGTCTTGAATGAATTTTTTAAACATGGATATACACACTTATCTGTATATATAGTAAAATTGTTTAACAAATTATTTGACAACGGTTACTTCCCTTCAAAATGGACAGAAGGTTTTATAATCCTGCTTCATAAAAAAGGAGACATAAATCAGCCGGAAAATTACAGGGGAATAACTTTATTAAGTACGTTTGGCAAATTATTTACTAGAATCATAAATAACAGGTTAGACCAATGGGCCGAAGAATACTCAGTTTACGTAGAAGCTCAATCAGGTTTTAGGAAAAATATGGGTACATGTGACAATATATTTATTTTACACGGGTTAATTACTCATATTTTGAACGAAAATCGTAAATTGTTTGTATGTTTTGTTGATTTTACGAAAGCATTTGATTATCTAGTAAGGCAAAATATTTTTTACAAACTTATCCAGTATGGTGTACGAGGCAAAATGTTAAATATAATTAGGTCATTATACACAGATGTTAAATCTAGAGTTAAGTATAAAAACGAACTTGGCGATAATTTTGAGTGTTTCTTAGGGGTAAGACAAGGTGATTGTTTATCACCTTTTATATTCTCTATGTATGTAAATGATCTAGAAGAATACATGATTTTAAAGGGTTTTAAAGGTATTGATATAGGCATGTTAAAACTATTCTTATTGTTATATGCTGATGACATCGTTATATTTGCTGATACACAGGAGGGTCTTCAAAAAGGGTTAAACATTCTAAAAAGTTATTGTGATAAATGGAAACTTGTTGTTAATGAAAAGAAAACTAAAGTGCTAATTTTTAAAAAAGGTGGTTTTCGGGTACGAAATACACGATTCATTTACAATGGAACGGAGTTAGAAATTGTAACAAAGTTCACATATTTAGGTATAGTTTTCACCAGTAATGGATCATTTAAGCAAACGTTCGATGCATTAAGTGGACAAGCTATGAAAGCAATATACAAAATGAAATTTTATCTCTCCAAATTTGCAGATGTATCTATAGGACATAAAATGGAACTTTTTGATAAATTGATATCGCCAACTTTGAATTACGGGTCAGAGATTTGGGGTTATTTAGATACGACACAAATTGAGAAAGTTCACCTTCAATTTTGTAAACAACTGTTAGGAGTCAGAACGCAAACTCAAAATAATTTCATTTATGGGGAACTAGGAAGAATGCCGTTCAAAGTAAGCCGTTTGGTAAATGTAATACGATTTTGGTTGAAAATTGTAAATAGTTCAGAAAATAGGTATATAAAATGTATTTATAATATGATGCTAAATGATATGGAAATACACCCCGAAAAAACAAACTGGGCTTCAAAAGTAAAACTAATTTTAGAAAGGCTCGGTTTTAACAATGTATGGCTTTTTCAAGGAGTTGGAAATTCACAATATTTTATAAAGTTATTTAAACTTAGAGTTAAGGACAATTTTATACAACTATGGAATGAACAACTACGAGATTCTTCTAGAGCATGCTCTTATGTATTGTTTGCGAATTTCGGTTTCAAACCATATTTAAATATTATTAATATTAGAAAATATATTACTGCTATATGTAGAATAAGAACTTCAAGTCATCGTTTAGAGATAGAAACGGGCCGATGGCATAAACCATTAAAAATTCCTAGATCAGAGAGAAAATGCCAATTATGCAATAAATTAGAAGATGAGTTCCACTTTATTCTAGAATGCCCTTTATACTATGAAATACGAAAGCAACACATTAAATCATATTTTTGGAAGCGACCAAATATTCCTAAATTTATAGAGCTTATGTCATCTGAAAGCAAAATTACCATTATAAATCTCTCTCAATATATCTATAAAAGTCTGAAACGAAGGGATGCTGAATATTACGTACGCTAACACTCTTCTCCCTACTGTAAAACAATTATACATTTTAAGATAAAAAATATTACATGACTAATAGATACCCACGAAACTGAAAATTTAATATAACATACTTTTGTACCGGAATTGAAATTAATAATATGTAAACATTCATGTTTTGTTTGTGTAATTTGTGATACGTATATTTGTATATCTGTATGTATTTATGACATTGCATGTTTGTTTGTATTTGTACATGTGAAATCATGGGCATATTGCCTAATTTTCGAAATAAACTATCATTCATATCATTCATATAATGCCTGGCTCGCTTGATGTGCTTCACTTGATATGTCATCATACAATGCCTGGCTCGCTTGATATGCTTCACTTGATATGTCATCATATAATGCCTGCCTTGCTTAACTTGATATGTCATCATATAATGCCTGGCTTGCTTGATGTGCTTCACTTGATATGTCATCATATAATGCCTGGCTCGCATGATGTGCTTCACTTGATATGTCATCATATAATGCCTGCCTTGCTTAACTTGATATGTCATCATATAATGCCTGGCTTGCTTGATGTGCTTCACTTGTTATGTCATCATATAATGCCTGGCTCGCTTGATGTGCTTCACTTGATATGTCATCATATAATGCCTGCCTCGCTTGGTGTGCTTCACTTGATATGTCATCATATAATGCCTGGCTCGCTTGATGTGCTTCACTTGATTTGTCATCATATAATGCCTGCGTCGCTTGATGTGCTTCACTTGATATGTCATCATATAATGCCTGCCTTGCTTGGTGTGCTTCACTTGATATGTCATCATATAATGCCTGCCTCGCTTGATGTGCTTCACTTGATATGTCATCATATAATGCCTGCCTCGCTTGATGTGCTTCACTTGATATGTCATCATATAACGCCTCCCTCGCTTGGTGTGCTTCACTTGATATGTCATCATATAATGCCTGGCTTGCTTGGTGTGCTTCACTTGATATGTCATCATATAATGCCTGCCTCGCTTGATGTGCTTCACTTGATATGTCATCATATAATGCCTGGCTCGCTTGATGTGCTTCACTTGATATGTCATCATATAATGCCTGGCTCGCTTGATGTGCTTCACTTGATATGTCATCATATAATGTCTGCCTCGCTTGATGTGCTTCACTTGATATGTCATCATATAATGCCTGGCTCGCTTGATGTGCTTCACTTGATATGTCATCATATAATGCCTGCCTCGCTTGATGTGCTTCACTTGATATGTCATCATATAATGCCTGGATCTCTTGTTGTGCGTCACTTGATAGGTCATCATATAATGCCTGCCTCGGTTGATGTGCTTCACTTGATATGTCATCATATAATGCCTGGCTCACTTGATGTGCTTCACTTGATATGTCATCACATAATGCCCGGCTCGCTTGATGTGTACTTCAAAAGGGTCTGCCTCACTTGATGGCAAACAAAAACACGAAAAATCACAATAAAAATCATGACTATTTTAACTTCTTGTACCAGCCTGTTTCATTTTGGCCTAAAACAATCTTGTACCAAAGTTAAAATAGTCTCCGATAGAGCCTTATGAAATGCGACAAACGACAGGGAGTAAAGACAGAGGTCTATCTTCACTTCCCAGAAACCACACAAGTAAATTGACATTATGCCAGGTGAACAACTGAGCTTTCGACAAACAATCAGGCGGAGTGATCTCTGGTGTAATGTCAATTGTTGATTGATGGAAACTGGACGGACGGACAAAGTGTGATCACGAAAGCTCACCATGTCAGATCAGACGCATTACTAGTCTGGTTCCCGGTACCTAAATCTTACATTACATTACAGTTTAGGCCCGAGTTAATATAACAAAGATTTTTTCCATGTGTAAAACAAGCTGGCGGTTGTATGTTAGTTAATATAGGGAATTTAATATTATCCCCTAAAGTGTTTGTTCTTTGATGAGATTTTGTATATTAACAGAAAAAATGCATGTCTTTTCCATTTAATTAAAACGACATCACTGATACATGTATGTACCGGTACTAAAATAACTAATCAAATCATAAAAACTTCTGTACCAGCGTGTACACAGTGCATGTTAATTGCTTTTGAATTCAAATGCCTGGTTAGCTCAAATGGTGGAGTGTCTAACGAGCAAGGTGAATGTTGCAGGTTTGAATCCAGAAATATCTTCTTTTTTCCAAAAAAATATTATAGATGTTTTTGCTATCAGTTGATACTTGTATTACGAATATAATGAGGAACGAAATATTTCTTATACCAAAAAAAAGAAAATATCTATGCAAAATGTAAACAATATCAGGCCATTACAGGGCTCGAACCAGGAAGCCACGTTTACAAGTCAGTCGCCCTACAGATTGAGCTAATCAGACACTTGCTTACATTCACAATTGTATGCATTAAATACACCCTGCTACAAAAAGTTTTGATTTTTTAATTAAGACTATTTAGTTCATATTTAATATGTACTAAATAACATTAATATTATTATTGGTGTGAATAAACTTGTAATATTGTAAAATCATTTAGTTTCGATGGTACCAAATTTTGTGGTTATGGTAAAAAATTCCATTTCGATGGGACCTTAATTGGTGGATTTTGCACTTCAGGTAATAAATATGATGGTCAAAATTACTGTTAGATGGGATTTGATTTTGTGGCTGTAGGTAAACCATCAAATCCACAAAATTTATTCCCCCACCAAAATAATGATTTACAGTATTGCAAAGACTATGCATTTTTCCATTGATATACAAAGTATCATCAAAATGACACTAAGACAACACACTGTAATGCTATAATCTAAAATTGTCTGAACAAACTAATGTACATCCGCCATTTTGATTTGACCACTGGAGTTATTGATTAATTGGATGATACCAGGAGGCTGTTGCATAAACCAGGCTCTATCAAACACTTTGTAGCACGCTGCTTAAGTACGGCTTGCTTCAAAAAAGGGCTTTGTATTGGACAAAACAAAAAATGTATATGCTACCGGCGAGCGCTCGCAGCTAGCAAACCGTTGTGTAGCAAAGTCTCGGCTACCAACTGGATTTGAAGTGGTTCGTTGTATAAAAAGCAGTTGATAGCGCTCCTCTAGCAAAGTGTTAAGAAACGGTATGCTATCGGCAAACATGTTTGCCGGTAACATGTCGTTGCATAGACATAGTTAAGCGCTACCATATAAAGCGCTCGATAGTGCCTTGGCTATGCAACAAACTACTGTAAGATTTGAAACAGGGAACCAGACTAACATCATTATGGTCAAAGTAAGAAGACACTTGAGACCATGCGTCTATAGAGTGTGACTCTTACTAGGGGTGTATGGAGCACATGGGATGTTTCCATAGGTGTGTCTTTGACAGCCTTACGTTCATTAACGAAAACGTCCGCTGCGAGAATTAGTTCATCACGTTAACTACTTATTGAACGATTATAATCGTTCGCTGTAAGCAATTTCAAGATGGCGGAGATAGACAATTTAATGGCCTAAATTGTTCTATTAGATTTTCAGCCATAGATTGAAAATTAGGAACTCAGTAATATTTCTATCGTGTTCTATTTATTCAGCTTTGGTATCCACACCGTATCACATATGCAAAACACATACAATCTACAATTAAAGTTTAAATCGCTAAGATTATAATAAATTAAATCAAATATTTATTTATCCGCCATCTTTGTTCGCTTAGCGAGCTATGTGTAAAGGTCGTTCGCGATTGGCTAACATGTTCGTGGCGAACTGATTGTTCATTAACGCGAACTAGCATATTGTTCGCGAACGTTGGCGAGCTTTTTCGTTTATGAACGCACTGCAGATGTTGTGTCAAAATGGTATAGCTTGGCAAATTTGACATGAACCTGACCTTTATGCATGAATTTACTACAAGGTTCTAGCAAATCGTGCAATATCGGTATCTGTTTTTGTATTACATCTTAAGCGTCTTCATGATACTCCCTGACTAAGAATACATACAACCAAGGTTATAAATACTGACAAGATATCGACTGTTAAATTATGCTAATCAAAAGGTCAGGTTTATGTCACATAAGTCAAGCTATAGGTCTCTATCACATATGTAGTACACAGGTTGAACTAGAGGGTGAATCTCTTACCAAGGGTATATTACACAGGCTGACTACACAGGGTATTTCTCTGAATGAAGTGTAACATACAGAATGACTACAATGTGTGTCTCTAACATGAAATGTAGTACACAGGATATATCAGCAAGGTAGGTCTCATCCCCTGAAAGAGATCTACTGATTAGACACATCTTGTGTTACATCCCATGTTAGGGACACACATTGTAGGTACAAACAGTATGATATACATCATCCAGAGACACACCCTGTGGATACAGCTTACATGATACATATCCCCTGTAAGAGATACAACCTATTAATACAACCTTTGTTCTACACCTGTAATAGAGACATATAGCTTGACTATTTTGACCTGAACATGACCTTTATATATTTCAAGGTTCTTGCTTTGAATATATCAATTTCCGCAAGCAAATCGTGCAATACAGTAATTCAGATTTGTGTTTGTATTACATCTCGAGTGTCTTCGTGATACTCCCGATTATCAAAACATATGATAAGTGATATAAACTTAAGTAATAATTCGACTGTTAAATTATGCTAATCAAAAGTTCAGAGTCGTGTTAAATTCACCAAGCTATACCATGCATGTTATACACCCTATAAGGGACATCCCTATGGACACATCCTAAGTGCACAATACACACACTGTAAGAGTCATTCGAGAGCACAAAGGCTATTAGCCCAATAAAATGGGCTCTCCCATTTCATCGCCTCTTACAATTTGCAAGGGAGAATGACAGAGGTCCTATTCTACTACCCGGAACCTCACGGAGAAATTGAAGCCATCATGAAACTGAACATCTACACTCCTCGTCTCTTCAAACCTGAAAATACAGAAAAAAAACTTAAAACAGCAGTACAGACAAGATGGATAACTAACTAACTACCTATCTAACTACCTATCCAACTACCTAACTAACTACACATGAAAAACAAAAACAACACCACCACCACCCCCACCCAAACCCCCCTCCCCCCTTCCCCACCCCCCTCCCCACCCCCCCTTCCCCACTGCACAAGGGCAACCTGTGTGTTAACAAGGCCTTCAAGTTAAATGTGTTAATACCCATATAATAGTCATCATGTAAATTGTGCTTAAGGGGCACTTGCAAATATCATCACTGGGTAGATCAACAATGGAATAAGATTTTCTTGTTGTGTCATCAAAGTGATGGCAGAGTTCAGGTTAACATGGATAGGTATTAATCATTGCTTTTCAACATCTCTTGGTAGGATTGATTAGAATTTGAATGCATATCCCATGCCGCTGTAATGTTTGTATGTATGGCCACTTGTATACTAAAATACCACTGATAAATTGAGCAATCTTTATTTTTCCAACCCTGTGGCTTACCGGGTATGCCAAATTTACTAGCCTTGGCGCACTTGTGTACATGGCGCAGTATATATCGAAATTCTAAAATAATTTTTAAAAAATGACAATATAAGTTCGCAATTAAGTAAAAATGGTATCAATATCTCAAAATGAAAAGTCACACTTCAAGTTCAAAGGTCAAATACACCAATATGCTAAAATAAAATCACTTTTTGTGTGGAATTACCCCACCCACTTTGAACCCTATGCAATAACATGTAACTGCTATTTTGTATTGGAAAATCAATTTAATGTCATCAAAATAAATATGTTTACTAAAAAAATGATTTAAATGTTTGTGTTATAACTGTACTTTTATGGGAATGACATTCCAAATAAAAGAAACATACCCTAAAAACCACTAATTTTTGGTTTATCTATTGGTCATTTAGTGTCAAAAATGTCAAAATGAGCAAAACCATCCTAATCATCTATTTGGTTGGACTTTTATTGTACTTGGACAATACAAAACATATATTTGAAAAAGCAATACAATTCAGGCCTAAATAAGTGTTTAGTATCAATTTGCAGGAAAATGGCGACCAATTACTGGACGCCATCTTGGATTCTGAACATTGTGAAAGCAGAATTTTGCACAAAAAGAGTTTTCTTCAAGTTTGATCATAAGACTAACTTTGGTGTTAGTTTCAGATTTGGACAACATGTTTGAATAAATCACCATCAGCTCTTAGGCTATTATAGCTAGCTGACTATTACTCTAGCCGTTATTATTCAAGCCTCCTATTCAAACAAAATTCTAGTAATACTGGCTGTTTTTTTTTAGTGTAGATTGAACGAGTTCACGCAATTAAAGTAATTATATGCACAACATTGTACAAAAAATGGACAGCAAAAATGCATTTATTTCCATTTTAGTTTGTAAACAAAGGACAGCATTATATAATCACCTTAATATGTTGTCAATATCTCCAAGGTCAAGATCACAATTTGGTTTCAAAGGGTAAAAAATAAACACTTGCACAAATAATTTTTTTAACATGATCTTAATTGTGACTGATCTGGTACTTTTAGATTTCAACCTTATGAAAGCGTATCACATTTAAGGTGATTCACTGGTGTTGGATTTTTCTGTATGAGGTGTATCAAATTTGTTATATTTATGAAGAACACATTTATGACAAGCGTTTTAGAAAATCCCAACAGTTTTCCTCGGCTAGTTTTGAAGAAAACCCCTTAAAGTCACTTAGGCATATTGTAAGAGATAACAGAACAATCCCTCCAGATGATTTATTCCAAATGATATTAAACACCTATCTATGTAATCTTGCAAATTGGTTACAGCATATTTAAAACATAGATCTATTAATCCATATCAAAATTATTCAATGGTTTTAAACAGTTTCCGGAGTATTTTTGAGAGCTTATGGTAACTTGGCTTATTTTAAATATTACAGTCATTTTCAATAACTTTCAGACTGTCTATAGTTTATAATTTATTCTGCATTAAAATCCAAGCAAACAAGAGATGTTTGTAAATCGTATAAATGGTAAAGGTCAGTGAATAAAATGATCTTATGAAACTATTTGGTCTACTGACGAACGGACAGATAGACATACAAGAGCAGAGCAATATCATCAAAGATGGGGGCCATAATTTTTGTTTGTTGTCAAAATTCAGCATTGTAAAAATAGATCATTGTGGTTTTAATTTTGAAATGAACAAGACTGCGTTCAGTATTTTCTTATGCCCCGGTCTAAGCTTTGTCCATAACAAAAAGCTTAGTCATTCAGTGGCCATTATTTTGTTGTAATGATTGATGCTATACAGATCTTTCAAAATTAAACGAGAATCGTTTGTCAACATCGAGTCGTCTGTTAGGCAAATTATGTTTATCTAGTATACCCAAGCTAACGGTACTTTACATTGAATCCTAGAATACTCAAATTAACCTAATCCCCTGCTTTTCTTTCGAATGTGATATGTCCCTCATTAGTATTACTTATTGAATCGACTATACATGGTTTTGACAATTTATTGTTGTTTATGATGGTAAACAAGTATTGTGTTTATGATGGTAAACAAGTATGCCAGGTTTGAAAGCAATGCCTTGATGAACCTTTGGTTGATAAGGTATGAGTGAACAGAATTCACAATGTACTCATGTGTCAAGAGTACAAAGAAACTCGAATGTGTTCTGCAAGTTAAAATACATAATTAAAGAAAGTCTGCATGTACCTAGTTTGGATGTTTAAGTGTCATAATTATATAAAGAAAATATTAAATGACATAAATATTTTTTCATTTTGTTTAAGTTGTAGTATAATGTAGAAGTTATCTTATCAATCATTCTGAGTGTGACATTGTTAACATGTATGTGGATGTAGATAATCCCAGGCGAAAATGGTCATTGTTTATCATGCATTCACATAATTCAAATTGTGAAAACTTTCGTAGAATGTTACCGTTGTTGTCTTATACATCAATGTTCTATTTGTGTTGTCAATGTACGACCATAAAATGATGAAAACATCATTGTTTTGTGTTTGTTTCTCTGACTTTAGTAAGATGAATGTTTTAATTTTTGATATTGATGGCTTTTAAAAGTTACGGCAGTTAGCAATGTAGCGGTACAAAAGTATGAAGGTAACCTATTATAGCAGAGATTATTACTCAAACAACTTAAACTAGTAGTTAATTTCTCATAATTAATGTCCCCTAAATTGATTTGTATTGTACAACCTTTTTTTCCTTTGATGCAAACAAACAATTAAATGTTATGATTTATGCTGGTGTAAAAAAAGATTTTTGTTAAATGCTGAGCTTAGCCTTTATTTGTCAGTCAGCTTTCTGCTGAATATGGCAGGCATATGTGTGCCTCCACCCGCATTTGAATCGGGTCAACGAATAAGGTGCCAAGCACGTTTACTACTGAGCTAAAACGGAGCATACAAAAATTAAATATGACATTTTTCAGAGGTATGAAATTTCGCTCGGATGATCCCATCGAGCAAATGCAAGTAATAAACCATGAAAATTGTTGAATGGACTGCCACCTGTGCTCGAGTAAGACCAGGTGCTCCTAATACTGATGCTTGAATTAATGCTATAAATTCATATACAGTAGGTCAAACCACGGAGGTATATAAATAAATGGAGGTGAATGTTGATGAACTTCCCGATTATCCTCGCCTCGGGAGATCGAATCGTCGCCATTTTGTAATTTCTTAACGAAGCGGCCTGAAACATCGTTTTTACAAGTTAACACGTATTTACTAATTATATTTTGAGTTTTATTTTTAACAGAACATATTTGAGTAATTATTAAAGTTAAACCCGCACGAATTAGTCATGGTTAACGCGTCAAAACCAAAATAAAGTGCATTTTAAATTTCTTGATAAATCGACCCGCCGCGAACAGAATTAAATGGCGGCAATTAGAATTTGTCATAATGTTGCAGTGCAAACTGTGAAGTGCTGGATGCAGAATTTAAATCAATTACCTGCTACATTTGTTCCTAATACATGTATCTTGGTCAGGGATGTGTTAATTTGTTTATTTTCGCTTGTTACTGTTCACAATTAATTGTAAAAAATAGAGTCGATGAAAATTGTTAATGGCGGCCGAAACCCTCAAAGTGAAGAGGTGATAAAATTTAAACGCATCTAGTGATGTTGAATGTGCATAATTTAGATTAATTACCCGCTGTATGTGTACTTAATAGATATATATTTGCAATGGATATGTTTTCTGTTCATTTTCTCAAGGTATCGTTCATTTTTAATGGTGAAATAAACAGTGTCCAAATTGACTCAAATAAGAGCATAATGGCATCCAATAAGGACAAATTGGTGTCAAATATTCCTTGATATAGAAATCTAGCTTTCTCTGGGATCAACCTCCATAAAGCAACAACCTGCTTCAAGCAATATTATCTAATATATAGACGAGAGTGTACAAAAAACGAAAGTTTTCTCATGCAAAACAGGTATTGCTCTAGAAATGTTGCAATGTAACTTTACATATTGATGGTTTACAATCCAAAATGAATGAACCAGCACTTGGCAATAAAATGGTTTTTATTCATAAACAATACTTACACACACTATCACCATGAGAGAGAACTTCAGAGGATAGCAGTTTCATATATTTTAGTAGTCACGTGACCCCTGGGTTTCAAATACAGATATTACACACCTTCCTATTTTCGATAATTATATTATTTCATAAACCCTGTATGTACATAATACACTTGCACGCAACGAGTTAGTTATGTAACATTATTGTGTTTGTAATTCACAATATTGCATCTTTTCATCTCGTGTGCATTCACCATAGCAATCATAAATGCATGATCTTCTATATCTGATCTAATAAGTTTTCATAGTGTTTAATTGGCACAGCATGTGTTTATTGATTAATATCAAACAAATATTACAATAAGCTACTGATCACAATCATAGCTACTGTATAAATGTGACAGATGGTGAGAGCATATACTGATTGGTTGTATATTGGTCCTTACTGGAACCCCACTGTGTAAACTGTTAAACCTATCAAATTCAATGTCAAGAATTAAGTACATGTAAACTTTTAATTAAATTCGTTCATATTGTTTTTTTTACTAATGTACCACGTGAAAAGATCGGCATTTTTTTAAAAAGATCGCGTGGAGTTATTATCGCATAATTAAAATTATGGACGATTAAATTAAAATTAAATTGTTAATTGCCTTAACAATTTGTACTGATCAATAGCTAATTATCATACAACACAGGGCTATCAATTAACGATTAACGTTCCAGAGGTACCAAACACAAGACAGTACTTAACACCTTTGCCAAATACCCCGGCACCTATAGGCGGGCCTATTAATGAATTTATTAAGCGCGGATACAGCCCTGGTAGATAATTTAATTGCTTAGAAGTAAACAAAAAAAATGAAACAACAGAGAGAGGCTAGGCAGAATTAAACATTATTTATGACGAGCATATCATCGTATATATCTTAGATCTATCTGCAAAAATATGTTGGAAAAGAAAAAACGTAACTAGATCTATATTTATTTCGGCCAAAATTTCGGAAAGGTTTCATAAAAAGAATCATTTCAATAATCTATTATTAATCACCGCGCAATAAATAAACGCACGTAATAAAACACGTAGATCTACACATTAAATTAGCGATCGCATAAAAAGCTGTATAATGCCGTGAAAATCCTTTTCGCTCTTTTTATCTTTCCGCTTATTAGTGATTACGCTCATTAAATTCCTTGCGCCCCGTTGAGCATACTCTTATCAGTTTATAAGCAGACGATATTTTCTACGGCGAGGATAATCTTATCTCGTCAGTGTACTGTATAGGGAGTTTCAAATCCTTATATGTATTTAAATCCTTGGTCAAACTTACTTTAATGTAGAAGTGTTTTATTTAAAGTGTCACCTCAATTTAAATGTCCAGCCAATTTTCTGAACACATCTGCCTGATTCCTAAACTTTAATGCACGTCACCAGAGTCAGCAATTAAGGCATACATATTTAACTAACTAAAATTTCAAGCTAGTGATTGGCAATATCAGTAAAAACCCTAGCCGGGCCCTGCCAGGGTTCAAACCTTTGCCCCAATACTCTTTAAGCTTGATACATAAAGTCACAAAGCTGAGGGACATGGAATGTTTTTAATGTCTTTAATTTTCATGTCTTAGTTTGGTATGCTATAGTGTAAATTGCTGTTGTCAGCTTCATGCTATTGTCACTTTCCGGTATTTTAAGTATCATCTTTTGAAATTTTACAATTAGTTTCAGAAGTTTCATATGATTAGCAAATATCAATCTTGTTCTGCATAAATGTACATTTAACACATATAAATATGTTACATCAGTATAGTGCAGTATTTAAAGTTGTAAAGACCTAAACGCCTCCTATTACTGTAATACAATTACCATACAGAATCAAAGTACTGAAGGCACTGAATTTGTTTGGGTTTTAAATATTGAAAATGTCAATAACCTGCATATATGCAGTATATATGCTCCAATGGCAGCCTTAAGTATATCATGTTTAAGACAACTATAACCCTTATAGACGACCTTCGGACTTATAGGTCAACATGACTTCATCTACTGATGTTGACCTATCTTCAAGTGGCATTTTCAACAAACTGACAAATAATGAATTTACACTGAGTCTATTAGTAAATTATAGCAAATGCATCCAATTATAGTGAGGTAGACGAGACAGCATTACACTGAAATACGCTCAATGGGTAAAAAGGAATTTTATTTTGTGATATCAACACAAAAGAGGGAAAAGTAAATGACAAAAAGGATTTTTGAAGCAATTATACAGATATGTGCAGCGTAAGCACACTTCATGGTTATTGAGATGCTTTGAGTTATTAATCTTATCTAATTGAAGAATAAGGATATCCAATTGTATCGCCTGTGTACGTACCAATAGTTTAATATGGATGATTTGATTCAAATTGATAAGCAAATCAGCTAATAATTAACAATACTGGTCAATAAACTGTCTTGCCACAGAAAACTATTGGTTTTGTATGTACATAATCATGTGAATATATTTTAGATTTCTGTATAGCTATACAAATTGTAAAAATGACAATATGCTATACATATGTGTAAAATATGGCCTTTACTTAATTACAAAGTTTAAAACAGATATGCTGTTTAAATAAAACTGCCCTCATATTAAAATGTACCTTTTTTAAAATTATATGATTTATAGTAAAAAGGGGTAAAAATGTTTATACACACACAGGCCTGGTTACCCAACATTCTTAAAGCTTCAACCTACACTTAAACCACAGTGGTGTACATACTGAAATGCACACATTCTGGCCTGGTGTTGGGCATGAACAAGCATTTTCAGAAACTCATGTAAAGCACTTAAACCACAGAGGTGTACATACTGAAATGCACACATGCTGGCCTGGTGCTTGGTTATGAACTAGCAATTTTAGAAACTCATGTAAAGCACTTAAACCACAGTGGTGTACATACTGAAATGCACACATGCTGGCCTGGTGCTTGGTTGGACCAACAGTTTCCGAGTTTCAGAAATACTTTAAATACAGGTATGCTGTTTAAATGAAAGTGCCCTCATATTAAAATGTACTTTTTTAAAATTATATGATTATAGTTAAAAGAGGTAAAGTGGTTTATACACAAACTGGTCTGGTTACCCAACATTCTTAAAGCTTCAACCTACACTTAAACCACAGTGGTGTACATACTGAAATGCACACATCCTGGCCTGGTGTTGGGCATGAACAAGCAATTTCAGTAACTCATGTAAAGCACTTAAACCACGAAGTTGATCACAACAGTCAAAAGTAATTATGATTTACCAACAAGACAAATAGTTTTCGAAGACAAGACAGTTAACCAACCAGCATTGCCAAATTACCAAATAGTTTTTGTAAAAACTAATATGCTAATATATTTAAAGCAGATCACACCATATTAAACTATTGGTCCGTAACAGGCAATATGATTGGATAACCCTATCCTCAAATTAAATAAGATGAATAACACCAATATAGAAGCAGAAATAAGAAACAGAAGACCAACAGATTCTAGCAAATATTAAATATTAAAACGCCACTTATCTATATAATTTCTATGAAAATCCTTTTTATCAGACCTCAATGTTTCTTTATTAAAACTATTGATTACATTTAGACATGACTTTTTTGTGCCTCAGCTGTTCTTACTGGGTGTCGACACAAGGTGACCTAGATTGTATGGAGGCATCATTGTGACCAGACACAAGGTGACCTAGATTGTACGGAGATGATCATTGTGACCAGACACAAGGTGACCTAGATTGTATGGAGATGATCATTGTGATCAGACAAAAGGTGACCTAGATTGTACGGAGATGATCATTGTGACCAGACAAAAGGTGACCTAGATTGTATGGAGGCATCATTGTGACCAGACACAAGGTTACCTAGATTGTATGGAGGCATCATTGTGACCAGACACAAGGTGACCTAGATTGTATGGAGATGATCATTGTGACCAGACACAAGGTGACCTAGATTGTATGGAGATGATCATTGTGACCAGACAAAAGGTGACCTAGATTGTATGGAGGCATCATTGTGACCAGACACAAGGTTACCTAGATTGTATGGAGGCATCATTGTGACCTGACACAAGGTGACCTAGATTGTATGGAGATGATCATTGTGACCAGACACAAGGTGACCTAGATTGTATGGAGACGATCTCATTGTGACCAGACACAAGGAGACCTAGATTGCATGGACACGATCTCATTGTGATCAATATTTAAAGAGCAGACCAAAAGTGTGATCTAGTGACTACACAAACAACACGTGAATGGACAGACGGATGCAAAATGATATAGTTATATTTTCTATTAACACTGTATGCAACAAAGATAAGGAAAGTCCTCTCCCTGATTATTAGAACAACAATTTATTACTGTTTGACCCTCAGGTGTAAAATGTGTGACAAATACTCAAATATGGCACTAAATTCACCTCAATTCTGGCCAATTTCAGCAGCTAGGAGAAGTTCACAGCACCATATTAGGTACTACTTAAAGACATTAAGGAAAGTTCACGGCACCATATTAGGCACTACTTAAAGACATTAAGGAAAGTCCACGGCACCATATTAGGCACTACTTAAAGACATTAAGGAAAGTTCACGGCACCATATTAGGCACTACTTAAAGACATTAAGGAAAGTTCACGGCACCATATTAGGCACTACTTAAAGACATTAAGGAAAGTTCACGGCACCATATTAGGCACGACTTAAAGACATTAAGGAAAGTTCACGGCACCATATTAGGCACGACTTAAAGATATTAAGGAAAGTTCATGGCACCATATTAGGCACTACTTAAAGAAATTAAGGAAAGTTCACGGCACCATATTAGGCACTACTTAAAGACATTAAGGAAAGTTCACGGCACCATATTAGGCACTACTTAAAGACATTAAGGAAAGTTCACGGCACCATATTAGGCACTACTTAAAGACATTAAGGAAAGTTCACGGCACCATATTAGGCAGTACTTAAAGACATTAAGGAAAGTTCACGGCACCATATTAGGCAATACTTAAAGACATTAAGGAAAGTTCACGGCACCATATTAGGCACTACTTAAAGACATTAAGGAACTTTCAAGGCATCATATTAGGCACTACTTAAAGACATTAAAGAAAGTTCACGGCACCATATTAGGCACTACTTAAAGACATTAAGGAACGTTCACAGCACCATATTAGGCACTACTTAAAGACATTAAGGAACGTTCACGGAATCATATAAGGCACTACTTAAAGACATTAAGGAAAGTTCACGGCACCATATTAGGCACTACTTAAAGACATTAAGGAAAGTTCACGGCACCATATTAGGCACTACTTAAAGACATTAAGAAAAGTTTACGGCACCATATTAGGCACTACTTAAAGACATTAAGGAAAGTCCACGGCACCATATTAGGTACTACTTAAAGACATTAAGGAAAGTTCACGGCACCATATTAGGTACTACTTAAAGACATTAAGGAAAGTCCACGGCATCATATTAATTATTACTCAAAGACATTAGGGGAAGTTCACGGCACCATATTAGGTACTACTAAAAGACATTTAGGAGAAGTTCACAGCACCATATTAGGTACTATTAAAAGACATTAGGAGAAGTTTACGGCACCATATTAGGTACTATTAAAAGACATTAGGAGAAGTTTACGGCACCATATTACGTACTACTAAAAGACATTAGGGAAAGTTCACAGCACAATATTAGGTACTACAAAAACTACCTGGACGTCTTCATGAAAAGCAAGTTGACTTAATTAGACATTGGAAAAACATTGGCATCAGTATTACAAGCGCCTGGTCTTACTGAAGTACAGGTTGTTTATTATTTGCATAAGCTTGAGGGTTCATCCGTAATTTCACACCTCCGAAAAATCGTCAATTAAATCTGTGTATGCGCTGACTGAAATGACTTTTGCTTAAGTGTAAGTAATGTTCACACCATGTGTAACTCACTGATCGCTGATATATGCGTTTACAAAGTCAGAGAAACAAACACAAAACAAACAATGTTCACGCCATGTGTAACTCACTGATCGCTGATATATGCGTTTACAAAGTCAGAGAAACAAACACAAAACAAACAATGTTCACGCCATGTGTAACTCTCTGATCGCTGATATATGCGTTTACAAAGTCAGAGAAACAAACACAAACAAACAATGTTTACACCATGTGTAACTCACAGCAAGGTTTTTTTGCATTATTTTTTGTCAGATTTTAAAGAAGTCTCAATAGTATTTAAATATCATTTGCACCCAATAGTCAAATCAGATAATAAGGAGTTAGTGTCCTTTGATATTTTCAATTATGATTGTGACTGTACTATTGATTAATAATTTAATATTGCCACTAGACTAGGCAGATATGAATATAATAATAGTTTAGACATCTGAAGCAACCAATCTGTGTCAAGCAGTGACTGGGGTATTCATCTCAAACAGTGACATTTCTGTACCAAAGAAACAGTGAAAATTTAGCTGCCTCTACTGGGAATCGAACCCAGGTCCCTGGATTGGTTGATCCAGTATGGTACCACTACACTATAGAGACAACATTATTCTACACTGCTCATAGGACTTAAAACAACAAGAAATATCACATGAATACCCCCAAACATTGCTTGTCACAGAGTGGTAGTATTAGAAGTCTAAATTATTGATATTCATATATTCCAAGTCAAGTGACAATATCAAATTATAAAGTAATACTACTGGCACAATCAGGAGTGAAAATATCATTTAACAATAACTCTATAAAACTATTCAGACTATAGAGTGCAAATGATTTTATAATTCTAATGAAACTACTGACCGACAGACAAAGGACAGACAGACAGACAAAAGCAAAGCAACATATCCCTCATCAAAGATGGGGGGGGGGGCATAACAACATTGCAATTAAGGTCATTCCCTACTTTTGGATTTTTCTGTACAATGTATATAAAACCTGTTATAGTTTATGAAGATCAGATTAAGGTCAATCAGAGTAAAAAAAAATCCCACCCAATTAGCTAGGCTAGTTTTTAAGATATTCTTAGATTTTTGGGAAAACCCCAAAAAAACATAAAATTGAATTTTACCGAAAAAGTTTTGCTCTAAATGAAAGGAATGGAACAGTACAGTTTGTTTGTATTTTTAAATAGTATTGTAAAATATGTAAAGTTTTGTTTTTGTTCTTAACATGAACAGCATACTGTTTTTGTATATAAAAAAGTATAGCAACAATTATAGAAGTTTTATACCAAACTTCATGACAATTGCTCGGCTAGGTTTAATTAAATTTAATTAATAGTGGTTTCTGAAATGCTGAAAACAGGGGAGGTTATAAAATCAATCAGCATTTTGCACTTGTTGTTTGTAATTTTCGCGATAATTTGTTATTTAAACAAGACTACATTCAATAATAAGGTCAGTTGATATAGGTGTGTGGAGATTGTTGAAATACAACATCCTTGTATGTATGAAAGCTTTGTAGCAAGTCATATTGATGACCGTGAGTTTGGGCTAACCTCGTACAGATGGACAGACAGGCGAATCATTATATGCATCCCGATGTGATGATTCAGGGGCATAAAAACGTTTATTTGCAAAGATGTAAGTTTTGGTTCTTCTACATTAAATAATTTTGCTAGTCAATATTCATTAGAAATAAATGCAAATTGAACTTCCTCTAAAATATCCTGGATCCTGTTTAAAATATTGACTTAGTTTTGGTACGAGTGCATATAGAACTACGGTTTACAAACATTGTGACCTATTTGCAAGATTTGGTTGTTCAGAGCATTTGGAATAAATCATTCGTAAGGTTTACTCAATAGTTTCTTCAGTAATTTTTTCAATATCAATTCAGAATAACTATTCACAATTGTCTCGATTTTAAGGCACGAGAAGCATCATTTTTAAGCCTTTTGATACTATTTGGTCATGGTCGTGAGATACTTTAGTGACATCTAAGGTACTGAAATTTTAAACTTCCACTCATATGTAAAGGTAGCAATAACCTTAAAACGCCTCTATTAAGGATATTCGGGTTTAATAAAGAATCTTCTCTAGAAGAGATCTCACATTCAGTAATTTTATGGCAAATTGACTGATTTCCTATAGGTCACTAGAGCCAAAATGTTTTGTATTCTTTTTTTCCCTTTAATTTTTAGTTATAAGACAATGTTTTGGCTTTATAACATGACTTTTTGAAAACAATCGAATGGTGCAAATTGTTTAGTTCACAGCTAGTTCTAGCTTAAATAATTCAATTCAGACACCTCATGTCTGATGGTATCCATTGGTGCTAGACAATTCTTTAATCCAATTTCGTTCTTTTTAATAATACCCTGAACAAAGCAATGAATTTAAGTATGATACAATCTTGCCACACTGAATCTAAATTTGTCTGGCATGAAATACTTTTAGCTACACTGAATTACAGATATAAAATCAATATGTTTGTATTTGAGTAAATAACATGTTGTGCTTTTAATTGTGCAATGTATAATATATCACATGGTCTAAGTCAGATCATAGTGTCTATATGGGATAGACTACTCCACTCATTTTCTATCCTATACCATTATTAATTAGTTATTACAATATCAAACTTAAAGTCATAAATACTGATGATTGATATTTATATGACAGAAATGTGGAGATCAAGAAATGTCAATGACATGTAGTATATTATTAATATTATTATTGATGTACAGATCTTTCAAATTAGACAAAAATCGTTTTTCAACATTGAGTCGTCTGTCAGGTAAATTATGTTTAACTATGTATACCCGAGTTAACAGTACTTTACATTGAATCCTTAAGTATACTTTAACCTAGTAACCGCTATTTTTTCAAAACGGGATAGTTCCCTCATTAGTATTACATATTAGATCGACTAAAGTGATGTATAGTATGAAGACTTCATTGCCAGTAAATATTTGTACTTTTATTTATGACGTCTTGCCAAAGTTTTTATTGTAATTGGTCAATAAAGTTGACTAGAAATGTGTCCATGAAACACTGGTGCCCCTATTGGGGTATGAAGGAAACATTACAAAGGGTATGATTTTACAAAAATAGTTTCTTCACTTGACTTCTGGAGTGTTAACAAGGTTTTATTCAACCCTGTGACTTATATGTACCTATGTCTAATAGTTATGAGTACACTGTTTAATTATTACCAGCTATACTTTTGCTGTTCAAAACACAAATGTCATGTCAAACAACATAATTCTGATGTTGAAAGGTGGTAATATATTGAGATTAAGGCAAAGTGGAGGTATATGAAGCAAATGTGAAAATAAGGTAATGTTTTAATGATCACTAGCTAATGTTCTTGTACTGAAAATAAATACAGCAAAATAACGTCAGTTCTGGTTAACCATCAGACATGTCTATACCAAAGTTATTTCACTGTATTTTATTATCTGTACAAGAACATAAGCTAGCAATAATGAAAACATAACCGATTTTCTTGTATTGAAAAAAAAGACAGTGAAATAACGTCAGTTCTGGTTAACCATGGGACTTGTCTATACTGACATTATTTCACTGTATTTCATTATCAGTACAAGAACATAAGCTAGTAATAATGAAAACATAACCGATTTTCTTGTACTGAAAAAAAGACAGTGAAATAACGTCAGTTCTGGTTAACCATGGGACTTGCCTATACTGACATTATTTCACTGTATTTCATTATCAGTACAAGAACATAAGCTGGCAATCTGATTTTCTTGTACTGAAAAAAAAGACAGTGAAATAACGTCAGTTCTGGTTAACCATCGGACTTGTCTATACTGACATTATTTCACTGTATTTTATTATCAGTACAGATTTACACATTGCTCTATATCCCAACTTTGTGTTAATTACAACATATGACCATCTTTCAACATAGGGGGAATTAAACATATGACCATCTTTCAACATAGGGGGAATTAACATATGACCATCTTTCAACATAGGGGGAATTAACATATGACCATCTTTCAACATAGGGGAATTAAACATTTGACCATCTTTCAACACAGGGAGAATTAAACATATGACCATCTTTCAAAATAGGGTGGAATTTAAAACATTGTGAAGGGTTGTTAAAGATTGAACTGCTGAAAACAACCCTTGAAATTTTCTAACTAAATGATGCAACTTATAAGAGACCCAAGTATGTTAATTTTGAAAAGATAAAGTCGCTGGTGATAATGAAAAACACTGTGTGGATCATTAATAGATAAAAGTTGCATATTCTGTTGGTATTAAGGATTAAAAGATGCATTTGGACTAATGTTTCTTGAATGATTTTATCCTTGACAAATATTTATATGATAGATACAAGCAGGGTTGTCTTTGATAGAGACACAAGCTCAGCAATTGCCTATGACACATTATAGGCGAGTCCATGCAATTTCTATCTGACTTAGACCATGATCAATAATAGTTAGCTTGGGACTTTATTAGATTTAGTACGGAAGCACAACAATAGACCTATCGAAATTCAGTTGTAATTGTACAAAAATATATATTTCACGAGAGACTTTACCTGGGTTTCCAACCAGTTCATCACAAGGTTCAGTGGGAAACACATTTAAACTTTCTGACAATTAGTTAAGAAGAGTCGCCAAAAAATCAATAAACACAACAAAAACATAACTTTAACTTTCAATTTTTGTATCCCCCATACATTTTGATATTTTAAGATTATTATCAGACATGACGCTCGATGACTACAAAGACAGTTCTAAAAGGACACAGGAAACTTCGTAAGTGTGAGTGAGAATCGGTTTCAACTGTCTACATGTAGCTTTGCTTTCTAACCTCAACTCTCCACAATCATTGGTCTACTCACCATGGTAATGTTTTATCGAATCACTTGAAAATGTAAAATATTAAGCTCAAAATTAAATTATCAATGATTAAGTAAGCATTGACTTACTTACACCAACAGCTGCAATGCATATTTATAGCATATTTAAACCAAATAGAGTCAGTTGTGTTCGCTGAAGACACAGCTCTATTAATTAATTGAGTTATAAGGGTGGTCTTAAAAATGTCGCAGATGTCATCACAATAAACAAAGAATGTCAAATGACACCATTTTCATATTGAAATCATCATGGCTATTTAAAACTTAGTACCAGATTGTTATATTCCAAAATAAAACAATCAAGTATAGCTAGTTTGCGATAGAAAAAAATCATGTTTTTTTAAGATTTCTGAAAATCTAGTCATCAGATTTTGATAAAAAATTACACAGAACTACAATAACTTTCTACCTACTCCCATTTTGAATTTCATAATTTTTAGTCACCAATT
Organism: Spisula subtruncata; assembly: GCA_963678985.1. Classification (NCBI taxonomy): domain Eukaryota; kingdom Metazoa; phylum Mollusca; class Bivalvia; order Venerida; family Mactridae; genus Spisula; species Spisula subtruncata. Next base: position 27,252,290 of record OY787662.1, read on the forward strand.
AAAAGACATTTATTCTTTATTACAGATTGAAATTACATGTGCAATTACAGTTTAGGGAGGTAATCTGTTATTCCATTGATGATTTACTATCAATTTTTAACCGCTACAATCCGTGATCGGTGAGATTGAGATTGCTGTTATAAAGACAAGACTTAGGAGGCCCTTGTGATTTGGTTAATTTAGTGTGTTGCTTATAAACAGTGTACAGCAATAACATGTACTTCGTCATATTCACAGACGGGCCTTGCCTGTGTTAAATTAAGTAGGTTGAAAATACGTAAATATACCGTTATGCGTATCACGTGACCGAAAAATTGGCTGTTGCAAGTATCAAGTCTTCTAACTTGATATTTCATACAAAACTACAAATATGTTACATAGAACTTATGAACAAAACTTTTTTAACTAATTTCTGGTGTTGCTGAAATTTCAGTGTGTATTAGGTAGATATATTTTATTTATTAGTGCAAAATTTCATACTTGTAGGTGTAATAATTACAGAGAAATATTTAAAAAACACGAATTTTTTCTGTCGCAAACTAGCTCTACCAAAGTTAAAATACTGTAGAATCTGGTAAATAAGCGCATACGCTTATAAATATAATTTTAGTGACACTTTTATGCGCTTATTTTCGATACGCACTTATACTTTTGCCAAATAATATACGCTTACATTTGATATGCGCTTATAGACATGTCGTATGTCCCTATCTTTCTTACATATATAATATCTACACACACTATGTGCCTATTCTCACGACCACTTTTATGGTAAGGATATAGTATGCGCTTATACTCCAATAATGTACTGCCACCTTATGGAACGGTCTTCCTGTGGAAATCAGGCGCATTGACTCTCTGACAGTCTTCAAAAAAGACTTTAAAAACACATCTGTTTAAAAGTGCATATCAGTGAATCAAGTGAAATTGTTTTAGACTTTTAATGAACTGTCAACTAGCTGACTTTCGCAAGTTAAGCGCTTGAGAGACTTGTTATATAAAGCGCTATATAAATATTTTCAACTGACTTCAACTAATATACATTGACAGTAAGGTTGTATGCGCTTATTTTTGACAGGCGCTTATTTTCAACTATGCGCTTATTTACCAGATTCTACAGTAGTCTCCCATTTAGTCGCCTCTTACGATACATGCAAGGGAGAAAGACAGAGGTCCTGGGCCAGTATTTATAAAGCATCTTAAGTGAAAACTTAGAATTTTCTTAAAATCAAAAATTGTCCTTAAGTGTATCAGCTAAACAGGAAAACTGATATTAAAGATTATGTACATTGTTTAGAAGCATTGTGTTAAAAGCTACAACAATCATATAGAAAATGTGGGCTATTTTTAGTTTCTTGTGAAATATGGGCAGTTCCATATTTTAACTTAAGTCAAAATATTTAAGTTTTCACTTTAGATGCTTTATAAATACTGGCCCTGAATTCTACTACCCGGGAACCACACGGGAAAGCCTCAAATCAACAACCATTCCAAACAACTCCCTCTTAATTAATACCAATATTGATTTTGCCTATAGTTGCTTACATAGAGGTTGTACTTTATTGTCACCACATAGCGACTGTATTGCATGGTCACCATGTTGAGGTTGTTCAGTATGGTCTCCAACAGTTCATCTCATGTTTAGTGAGAAACACATTTACACTTTCTGGAGATTAATTATGAAGTGTCACCCATACTCAATAAACAGACAAAAACATTACTTTAAATTTCAACTTTTGTATCCCCCATACTCTTGGATATTTTAATTTTTTTATCAAACAGTATTGACCTAGTTTTTGACCCCATATAATCCAGTTTCAAACTTGGTCTAGATTTTATAGATAACACGATTATGACCAAGTTTCATGAAGATTGGATCAAAATGGTGACCTCTGGATTGAACACAAGGCTTTTCTTAGATTTGACCTAGTAACCTTGTTTTTGACCCCACATGACCCAGTTTCTAACTTGGCCTAGATTTGATAGAGAACAACATTCAGACCAAGTTTCATGAAGATTGGATCAAAATTATTGCCTCTATAGTAAACACAGGAGAATGCATATTCATTTGTAGTAATAGTGATTTTGGGGGATTAAATTTCGTACATTTTGTGGTTCACTTTCTACCAAGAAATTAACTACCATCAAACAAAAACTTTGACCCTTGTATTTATTACCTGAAATGCAAATTCCACGAATTTACGCCCAATCGAAATGGTCTTTTTTACCAAATCCACAAAATGTTGTCCCATCAAAATTAAATGATTTTACAGTATGCCTAAGTGTCTATTAGAGGTGACCTATTCACACAATGAGCTTACTGTATACCAAGTTTCATTGATGTATAACAGCCAATAGCATAACTCTGACAAAAACTTAGTTTGCCATAAAACTTGCCAAAAAGAGATCGATCATGAGAATAAAATATAAAAAGTATCACGCAGCACATCTGTGAACATTATTATGACTCACTCATTATCACTTAGTCTTACTAGGTTATTTCCATATTTTACAAATTCCTTTTAACTTTCCCTGGTCATTGGGCTACCTATGGAAACCTATGCTTGTGTCTCCCTGTGGAGACTTATTCGATCTGCGGCGCACAGGGATAGACACTGCCCACACAGGTACAATTTTACACCATGGTAAAGTGTAGCATGTGGGTCTTTCTCAGAGAATTTGACCAGTGGTCCAGACGGGGAATAAACCCGGGACTGTTACAAGTAAGTTCCACAGTAACATTGTTATAGTCCAGACAAAGTAAACAGATGCAATTTATGACCTTTGAACTCAAATTGGGATATTGACCATGGTGATATCGATGGCTTAGAATTAAAAGGTCGTAACTACCAAATCGATATTAAGAGAAAACATGGAAAAACTGTCTGACATTTACTCTTTACTTATGGTAAAACAAACTTTTACAACTTCATTTTGGTCAACATGACAAGCTCAGGTTTTTATGAAAATGGGCTCATAAGAAGCGCCTTGTGATGCTTATCCTAAATATGTATGAATCTTAAAAGGTCGTAAGTGGCACTTACGACATTCTAATTCTAAGCCATCGATATATAGAAAAAGATTTACTGCGTATTAACACAATGATTTCCTGCCATTACAATAAGGCATACACATTGAATTATAAAGTATGACAATAAGTCATACAGTGATCAGATTTACATGTGCTCTTAATTGCAACAAGTCATGAATACAAGTAAATTTTAAGGTATCCCAATAAGCCACACAGTGATTTGGTTTTTACGTTGTGCTTTAATGACCACATAATTTTTTCAAAAATCCTGCAAAAAACTAATACTGTAAACCTAGAAACTTTCGCGGATACTAACTTTTGCGTTTTGCGAATCGTTGGCATGTTTGCGACTACAAACTTTCTCAATTTTAAGTCTTCCTGTATTTGTACTATCCCCTAAAACCTAAAATGACTAAACTTTTCTGGGGGCCTCGCCCATGTGGAATATCCTGAGGCGAAGATTAACAAGAGGGCCATGATGGCCCTATATCGCTCACCTGATTATAAACCCTGCACAATTTTCACCCAAAGGAATAATTTGAACATCTTGGTAGAAAACCACAAGATGATGCTACATACCAATAATCAAAATTCTAGGCAGTGTAGTTTTAGGCAAGAAGATATTAATATGTTTTCCCTATATATAAGTCTATGTAAAACGGTGACCCCCGAGTAGGGCCAATTTTGACCCCAGGGGCATAATTTGAACAAGGATTTTCTAAGATTTGACCGGATGACCTAGTTTTTGACCCCACGTGACCTATATTCGAACTTGACCTAGATATCACTGAGACAAACATTCTGACCAAGTTTCATGAAGATCAAGCTTCAAATGTGCCCTCTAGAGTGTAAACAAGGATTTTCTAAGATTTGACCCTGTGACCTAGTGTTTGACCCCACGTGACCCATATTCAAACTTGACCTATATATCACTAAGACAAACATTCTGACCAAGTTTCATGAAGATCAAGCTTCAAATGTGACCTCTAGAGTGTAAACAAGGATTTTCTAAGATTTGACCCTGTGACCTAGTGTTTGACCCCACATGACCCATATTCAAACTTGACCTATATATCACTGAGACAAACATTCTGACCAAGTTTCATGAAGATCAAGCTTCAAATGTGCCCTCTAGAGTGTTAACAAGGATTTTCTAAGATTTGACCCTGTGACCTAGTGTTTGACCCCACGTGACCCATATTCAAACTTGACCTATATATCACTGAGACAAACATTCTGACCAAGTTTCATGAAGATCAAGCTTCAAATGTGCCCCCTGGAGTGTAAACAAGGATTTTCTAAGATTTGACCGGATGACCTAGTTTTTGACCCCACGTGACCTATATTCGAACTTGACCTAGATATCATTGATACAAACATTCTGACCAAGTTTCATGAATATCAAGCTTCAAATGTGACCTCTAGAGTGTTAACAAGGATTTTCTAAGATTTGACCCGGTGACCTAGTTTTTGACCTCACGTGACCCATATTCAAACTTGACCTATATATGACTGAGACAAACATTCTGACCAAGTTTCATGAAGATCAAGCTTCAAATGTGCCCCCTGGAGTGTAAACAAGGATTTTCTAAGATATGACCGGATGACCTAGTTTTTGACCCCACGTGACCTATATTCGAACTTGACCTAGATATCATTGATACAAACATTCTGACCAAGTTTCATGAAGATCAAGCTTCAAATGTGACCTCTAGAGTGTAAACAAGAATTTTCTAAGATTTGACCTGGTGACCTAGTTTTTGACCCCACATGACCCATATACGAACTTGACCTAGATATCATTGAGACAAACATTCTGACCAAGTTTCATGAAGATCAAGCTTCAAATGTGACCTCTAGAGTGTAACCAAGGATTTTCTAAGATTTGACCCGGTGACCTAGTTTTTGACCTCACGTGACCCACATTCAAACTTGACCTATATATCACTGAGACAAACATTCTGACCAAGTTTCATGAAGATCAAGCTTCAAATGTGCCCCCTGGAGTGTAAACAAGGATTTTCTAAGATTTGACCGGATGACCTAGTTTTTGACCCCACGTGACCTATATTCGAACTTGACCTAGATATCATTGATACAAACATTCTGACCAAGTTTCATGAAGATCAAGCTTCAAATGTGACCTCTAGAGTGTAAACAAGAATTTTCTAAGATTTGACCTGGTGACCTAGTTTTTGACCCCACATGACCCATATACGAACTTGACCTAGATATCATTGAGACAAACATTCTGACCAAGTTTCATGAAGATTGAGTCCAAAATGTGACCTCTAGAGTGTAAACAAACTAATTGTGAACGGACGACGGACGACGGACGACGGACGACGTACGACGGACATCCATCGATCCTAATAGCTCACCATGACCACTTCGTGGTCAGGTGAGCTAATAAAAGCAATAAGCCAGGTCTCACTTCACTGTTTAAAATTATCATATTATAATTATGTGTTCAAAGACCATATAATTATGCAGCAAATGTGATAGGTAGTTTAAATTTGTGAATAACTAATATAGCATTGTAAATTCAAAATCATTATCACACAATTATACACTAAATAGAAACACTTTTCTACTTGATAGGCAAATCTAGTAGCTTAAATATGCAATTTAAACTTAATATGGTCATGCAAACTTGATACCGAAAAATAATGAATTATTTCAGAAATAAGAAAGTTTCGCGTTTTACTTGTTCTGAACATTTTCACGGCTATTAACTTTCGCAAGTTTCTTCAATCCGCAAACCTTTAAGTGTTGCGTTAGGAGTATTGATTAGTTTACAACCAAATTACAGTATTGTCAAATTCATGATCTTTGAACAACTTTAAGTTTGACCTTGAACTATGAGATGTTGCTACCATTTTTCACATGACACACACCTCGTTGTGGTCAGTAATGAGGTGCCTAACAAAGCTAGTTCACAGTGGCATATTAGGTGCCTAACCAAGCTAGTTCACAGTGGCATATCAGGTGCCTAACAAAGCTATTTCACAGTGACATATCAGGTGCCTAACAAAATTAACAGAGGGATATGAGGTGCCTTAAAAAACGGTTTACAGCAGTAGGGTTAGGCATTCAAATTCTAATCAATCACAACAAGCGCACAGGTAACTGTATCATTGATTTAGAGAAAATAAAATTAAGAATCTTGTAAAAATTATAATTTTTCTATAAAGGTATATATTTTAAAGTAGCCAAAATTTCAATGTATCAAAAGCCAGAATTGACTATCGATATCTTCATCAACTAATTACATTCATGCTAAGCATTGCTGAAACTACTTCCATACGAAATACCATCGTATCAAATACGAGGGCCGATGCAGTCAATGTTTGTGAATATCACTTTATCCTGGATACACTATATTTCCTACCAGTCACAGCCTTTTTACTGAGATTTTGAAAATGGCCAGAAGTAGTTCATTGCCAACTCTGGGTTGCTCAATCAAACTAAACAGCACTGTTTATTATAATTGGAACCCTTATGATATGACGTCGGAATATTAATTGTATTTTTGACCATCCACAATTTCAATAAGTTATCACAAAGCATTGTGAAACAGTGGAATTAGTTCACAAATTTATTGATAGGCCCTGGTAGTTAACAAGTTATTCTATGACATATAGATACTGTGTCGAAACCATTCACTGCTGTGCATTCAACACAAACCAAGATGACCATCCTCACAGCATTTTACATGTACAAATGTACCATTGAAAGTTTAAACAATGGACTATATAATATGAAGTAACATGTAAATTTATGCCCGCACACATTGCAAAGACATTGAAAGAAAGATATAAATGGTACACAAAAAAGTTATTCTCCTTTTTCTATTGTTATCAGTGATACAGTTACCTGTGCATTTATAACACAACAACAGAGCCAAAAGTGACAGGTGAGCTTACAAAAGTTATAAATACACACCTTAGTTTTTGGCCATTTTGTTTACAACAAAAACATTTAAAGATTCAAAGCACTATTAATCTAGCAGGAGAGAACATGCATTGGAAAGGTCTACTTGACCGGAACTCCTCATTTTCAAGGAGTTTCCACACAGCTCAGGTTGAAATATATAGTGCTTCTGTGAGTACCAATAACACCCCTAGCAGTCACTGACCATGTCAGGACATAATTGGCACAACCGTATTAGAAAATTTGATTTTGATCCTAGATGCCAAAGCAAGTCTTTTGATCCTCACACATGTGCGAGATTTGCAAAACTTGATTTTTATGAAACACATTTTCACTTTATGTCAAAGAGCAACTATTTTATCACATTCATACTGAACCTTAATTATAAACAATTTGAAAATGTGTACTTAAGTGTACAGTCAGCCCTCATTACGCCACTGTTTGTTCCCAACCAAAATGTTATAGCTAAGTATGGTAGTCAGGAAAGGAATCAGCATTTTAAATATGGGGACCAAAACTGGTTTGATTCAGTTTAATACTGGCTATAATCCAGTTAAAGAATTTTGAAATTGTTCCGGTGCTAAATAAAATATAAATATAAAATCAAGCCCAAATATTGTTTACTGTAAAATCATTTAATTTCGTCGGGAAGAAATTTTGTGGATTTGGTAAAAAAGACAATTTCATCGGGACTTGAATTCGTGGATTTTGCATTTCAGGTAATAAAACAAGGGTCAAATTAATGTTCGTTGGGATTAAAGTTTGTGGTTGAGGTGAACCAAAAATCCATGAAATTTAATCCCCCACGAAAATTTATGATTTTACAGTATATAAATTGTAAGTGAAACTTTGGACGATTTCTTTGAGAAAAGACAATAAATAATTATGTCAGGTGGGAAAACAGCCCAGGGTCAGTGTCAGTATATAGAGTATAAATTAATTACTAAATGTAAACTATCAATCCGTTCCCAACCTTTTGGTCTTGGAGTCAGTATACGAACATGACTTGATAACATTGAATAGAATTTGTCCCCAACAATTTATGTTATTAAAAGAAATTCTCGGTAAATAGAGTGTTGTCATAAAAAGGGCTGACTGTATTTGCAAGAGATGTTGAATAGCAATGCTCAATACCTATCAAAGTACACCTAAACTCTGCCATCACTTGGATAAGACAACAAGAAAATATCATTCCATTGTTGACCTACCGAGTGATGATACGTGCATGTACACCTTAAACACAATTTACATGATGACGATTGCATGGGTTGTAACACATCCAACTTAAAGGCCTTGCCCACAGGCTACCCCTGTGCAGCTTTTTTTCAGGGTTTTTTTTCGCTCCACCAAATGTTTGACATGTTATTTATGACACTCAGGCAACAACCATGCACAAAAAACATAACAATGCATATTTGTTAAGTATTAATTGAAAACATTACAAAACATTACCACAAAAAGTATAAAGTTAAGTACTTATCTTTTTCACCTGTTGAATTCTGTCCATATAAGGATTAAATGTTCCTCATTGTCCCTACTTACATTCTGGTTTAGTGGTCCATCCCATCATTCTTATTCCAAACGCCCACCATCATCTGAAAAGCATGACAACAATTAATTTCTTGAAACCCAAGCAGTGAATAGTATCTAAAGTTCGAAATTTGTAAATTACACTCAATCATGGAAACATTTGTGTTAAAAGACCATTCCTTTAAGCAACCGTTTTCAGACCTTCCCTAAGGTAGTCGCTTAATGCAAGTTGCACTGTAACTAGAAGTTTGTGCCCTCAGGAAATTATGTCAAGCCTTGGCACACATTGAAAAAAATGCACAAACTTTAAAGTGACATAATATCATATAATGAATAAAGAAGAAAAGATCCCTTAGTTACTAACTTCAATTTGGCCTTTGTCTTCCAACTGTGACCTTTGAGAAAGGAACTAGGGGTTCTTCTAGACACTCTGATTTATAGAGGTTAAAGTCCCATAAAGTCTCAGAAATAGCTATATTTTACTAACAAATAAGACCGTGAAACATTGACAGGTTATAGAGCTCACCAAATGTCATAGAATCAGCATATATTTGATCTATGTTGACTTTTATCCTAAGAATAATAATCTCCGCAAATCGTCAATTTGTAAACAAAGGAGTATTTTGTCCACCACACAAAATACTCCTTTGTTTACAATCTGAAATCGACGGGTCGTTCCGAAGACAGTACGTAAAGTTCCGTAATATATCGAGGACACATATATTGATGACCAATTTATGCGAGTACATGTATATGCATTTAAATAAAAGTCAAATACCGACCGGTATCCTCCGGTACTGGTAATTGCCGGTATCATATTGCACTCTATTGTATAGGGTAATCGAGTGTAATATATCACGGGTGAATTAAAGGGTAGACTGTTTTCAATAGGTTATAAATAATATAACATATTGAGAAGTAAAGTGTCTATTTAATAATGTGTTAGACCTGAATTACGTCAACTAGACCCGGGTACTATGCGGAAGGGATGCTGATTACAACATGCTCGTTTCGGGAACCCTTCAAGTTCATTTAATGAAAAGCATGGATACTGACGAGAATAAGTAACATGGTGCGCGCTGAGGGTGTCAGAATTACAAAAATCCAGACATGTATGCTAAAACGTCATTTTGAAAGTGCGATATTTATAATAACATGGGGTTTAGCTCGAATTAGTGCTTCTATCAATAAAATTGGACAGTATCGAGGTTTCGATTATTTGTATTCTTCTAAAAGCAATTTGTTAAAAGACACGTGGCCAATCAGAAATTCGTTCAATGTATGCATGAATCTGACGTCATGAGCGCGTTCCACATGGCTCATTCTCACAAATTGTAGTGTTTTTGAGAAAAGTCAATCAACAGGGAACAAATTCATATACTAAGTACGATAATATTCCAAGCTGTTTACGAGACCAACGTGCAAAAAATATTTGCCGTTACGCATGGATGCTTTTTTACATGAATAAGCCATTTTATTCCGGAAATCGATAAATTAGAGCGTGGAATGAACAAATTACACAGCCTTAATTTTATTGATATAATATATCAGATGACATAATGTTGTTTTAGGGTGGCCAATTAGAAATTTGGTTAAGTGTATAGACGATGCCGAACTACTATCTGAACCCCTTGGTAAACTGACGGCATCGCATCCGCTGCCATTCGAGATATACGATGATGACCCGGCATCACTTCTTCCACGATCAACTGTAGCCTTTAGTAACTTTTCGCTTTTCGGCTTGTGATCTTAACATAATCGGCATAGAGTCCGTGTGTAGAACTCATCCCTTCGGTGTTTTCGGGGAGCTTTTGGCATCGATTCGACTTTGGAAACCTTTCGGGATGTCTACATGATTACGAAGCCTCACAGAAAGCGTCCCGAATATGTGGATTGAATGTGGAATGATGCGGAAGGGTTCCATAACATCGCGAGGACATGCCGAACCATCTCGATCTGGCGAATTTCTGCTTCGGGAACCCTTCCGGTCCTAGTGGACGGCAGGTCTTAGACATTTTAGTTTAAAATATAAGTATAAATATTTTATGAATATTTTAATAATTTAAATTTCTGTCAATCCTGTTAAAAACTGTCGCAAAGAAGCGTTGGCTTTAACAGATGAAAAAGTGTAATATACAAGTAGCACATAGTTAAATAGAAAACTATCACAATGTTTGTGAATAAGTAATACCAACCAACCCACCAAAGCTTAGTTATAACAAAATCTACTCTATACAAGGCAATATACAGTATGTTTAACCAGCGATACCGACAGTTTCTATAGTTTCAAAAAGATACCGGCGGACACCGAGATTTAGTACTCGCCCACGTATGTGAATAACTTCACGCTCGCGTGCACTCAGTACTTGACGAAAATAAGCTCGGCGTGTATAACAGTAAACAAAACATCAGAATGAAAGGCCAGAATTATCCATATTGTGTTAGTCAACTTATTGTTGCGCAGTAATCAATATTTATAAAAACATAATACATTCTCGATAAGTAACTCATTTTGGGCACAAAATATGACTGCTTTTGAGCGTTAATGGGACTTTAAAATCTATGCCAATTTAAGTAAGATTGATCCATGCATGACAAAGTTATGTTCCGGACAAGCTTCAATGTGACCTATGACCTCCAATTGTGACCTTAAAAACTCTGAGATAGAAACGGGGTGTTTGGCATGATACTCTGTCTCATGGATAAGGACATTAATATAAGAAAGATTGGTCAATGCTGCTGAAGATGACAAATTAATGGTCTGATAATCCTCTAATATATATTTATGCTAAATTGTAAGGTGGGAAGAAGGTTCCCCCACCTTCTCACACCTATGACAGGGAAAATAAATGGGCAGTATGATCTAGCCGAAAAATTAAAAAAAAATATGGTCTGGGCAAGATTCAATTTGACCTTCAACTGTGACCTTGACCTTTTTCGTGGATTTTGCATTTGAAATTTTCAGGTAATAAATACAAGGGCCAAAATTAGTGCTCAATGGCTTATTATGGGATTTGATTTTGAGGTTAATGATGAACTATGAAATTAAATGATTTTATAGTATGTATCATTCGCTTGACATTACTAATCAATTAAATGAACGGCCGTCGATATATTTTTTTAAATTAATTACAAGTGCGACGTCTCGAAAGCAAAAGTGCATTTGTTATCAACGAGCGTGGAAAGAGACTCGCTGACGACGGCCATATTGTTATGCAGAAGGGCTAAAGTCCGGTACGGGACCGTACCGTTCGTATCCGGCAGACTATCCGGGCCGAAAATATGTCCAGAATTGAAATATCGAGGACAAAAATCATAAAATAAATTGACAGTTCATACAATGTAAATGTTATGTTGGAAAAAGAACTTTAAGAAAGAATGATAAAATACTAAGAGAAACTAAAGGTGACAGTTGTGGGCTATAATGGACTCCTGTTGTTCAAGAAAAGTGAGGACTTCTAAACTTTATAAGAAAAGTGAAAGCTGTGGATGATTTAACATGTATGTGGACTGCAGTATCCTTTTAGATGTAACTAGAGTCAGACTTCCTTTTCTCAATTTGGCCGAAAATCGCGCTTGAATTTCCCAATTTGGCTGAAAATCGCGCTTGAATCTCCCAAAATGACAGGCTAAGGCCCCTTCCCAAATTTTGGAAAAAAGGCCCTGGAAAGTAAATCATTATTAAAGGAAGAAAATGTGCTTCATTTTCCAAAATACTGACTTTTTTCATTTTTAAATTTCATATAATGCATACTTTTATGTATAGCTTGGCAAAGACATAAATTACAATTTTAAGTGAACTTGACATGATCCTGAACTTTTAATTATCATAATTAAACAGCCTATCCTGTTTATATTTGTAAAACTGATATTTTACGATTTGTTTGACATATTCAAAAAGCAAGAACCTTGCAAAGATATATTGATGGCTTAGAATTAGAAGGTCGTAAGTGGCACTTACAACCTTTTAAGATTCATACATATTTAGAATAAGCATCACAAGGCGCTTCTTATGAGCCCATTTTCATAAAAATCTGAACTTGTCATGTTGACCAAATTGAAGTTGTAAAAGTTTGTTTTACCCAAAGTAAAGAGTAAAATGTCAGACAGTTTTTCCGTGTTTTCTTAAAATATTGATTTGGTAGTTACGACCTTCTAATTCTAAGCCATCAACAGGGTTCTCGGCAACGCGTAATTACGCGTATTTGGACGCATACTTTTGAAATCAGACGCATAAAATCGGCGATCAACGCGTTTTCGGGACGCAAGCTTTTTCCGACGCACGCGTTTGACCTTGGGTCATAAATTCATCATAAACACACGATTATACAATAAACAATTGCAGCGTCCCTAGTATCGAGTAATTGACAGGCGAGAGGCAGGGTTAAATACCAACGATATGCATCGTGAACCAATCAGCGCTCGCGAGTCCTTAGATAATCATTGACGCGTCCCCCGAAAAATAAACTTTATTAGATCGATGCAGATACAGTATGTGTAAATTACAAACTGTTACGTAAACACGTACGCTTTAATTGATTGGTGATAATTGATATCTCCACTAAATTACTGACCGTGTCGTTTATTTAATTGCAGACAGATTTATACGACGATTTTAATGTTTGTCGTAACGTTGTAACATCGGAAAACCAAACTTATTATTTACGATTAACGCGTGTGTTATAAATTAAATCCAAACAATAATTTCGAATTCTACAAATGCCGAGTTTAAAGAACATACCTATTAAATTCATATTCCGCGCTGATAATTCCTTGATAAAAATATCACAATCCCAACACAAGAAATATTTCCGACTCGAGGTCATTTTGACCTAAATACGGAAGACAAAAGTTTCAACTGTACTCAGTAAAGGTCGTCAGTTTCAATTATCAAACGCACGTGCGGCGACAATTTCTACATCAAGGTCGTTTGATGGAACCGACGCGGGTAACTTCAAAAAAGCGGTCTAGCGATTCGGTGAACTTTGATCGTGCGACATGTGAACTTAATGCCGTAAACTGTATTCGATATACGTGCATTTTTTCATTAATTTGAAAATATGACTGATGCAGCTGACTTTTTCTGGGTTTACCAACTTTGCTGATTTAGTTCACTCGCGAACATTCATGATTCAACGCATGTCAATTGACGAGATGTTTAAAGCATTGAACGATGCTGGTATGATTCGTGTTTTAACACAATTTATTATAGTCAAACATAATCAATCATTTTACGAGCTTTTGGCTGCAATTGACCGTGAATAGGATAAAAGTACGACATGCAAGTTACAAATTTCGGACGCGTACATATTTTCGGATGAGATCGATTTTTTTTGTCTTTTCAATTTTCGATCGATCTTTTATCAATTATTAATATGTAGCAAGAATGTTATGAGTATGTAAATTGTAATTTAACTCTTTTTCTGGGTATGAATGCTGATTCTAACATTCAGTAATAGGCTAAGGATCAACCACAAAATAATTAAGCTGCTTAAAAATGTCACATATTGATATAAAAAATGAATATTTATTGGTAACAAACAACTGGAAAAATAGCTCCATAATTCACCAGAGTGCAGGATTAAAGGCTTTAGAAATCAAAATTTTCTTGGGGGAGAACCCCAAACCCCCCTTGCAGGAGGGGGTCACCCCCTCCCTCACCCTCCCCCACTCGTCGCTACGCGACTCGGATAGAGTCCTCAGGACTCCTACTTTTTTGCAAAAAGGAGTCCTGGGACTCCTACTTTAAAATCCTACAGAGAACCCTGATCAATATTGAAATATTCATGCATAATGATCCCATTTAAATACATGCAAATCAGTGTTTATGCATCAGTTATTTGCATCCATGCCCCATCCAGCCTTTGAAAGTTTGGTCGAAATTGAATATGTGATTAAATGCCCCATCCCCTGAGTGTCCCCTCCCCGGGGATTTAGACAGTAAGTGTTGTCCAAATGGTGTGGATTAAGGTAATTTTATGAGCTGAAATTGAAGTCACGAGTGTGTTATTGTGTCGGAAAACAATTTGATTTATCAAGTCTGCAATATAATTTTCAGCTGAAATCATTATGCTACATTGAAAAATTTACATCTACAATGAATATTTTAAAAAGAAATAAAAATGCAGTTTGTAAAAAGTGTTTTATAACACATTGAAAATTGCCAATTTTTGTGTCAAAATCCTGAAAAAAGTACTCACTCAAATTCAATGTAAATCACATTGCTATGTTCTCCAATCCATTATCGAGGTGATAGACTATAGAATTATTGCATATTAATCACATTTTATCCATAAAACACTAAATATTTAACCATGTAAAATTTATAAATCTGATATGTATTACACATTTGAAGATGACCAGTGTGTAGAACATTTCTTTTCCTGGGATTATGTTGCTATCAAAACAACTCATGGTCAAATCTACTATTGAATTTAGACGGTCATATAATGTAAGAATACACACTTCTTATATACTGTAAAATCATTTAATTTCGTTGGGACAAAATTTCGTAGTTTTGGTAAAAAAGACAATTTCGTTGGGACTTGAATTCGTGGATTTGGCATTTAAGGTAATAAAACAAGGGTCAAAATTTATGTTCGTTGGGATTAAAGTTCGTTGTTGAGGTGAACCACGAAATCCACGAAATTTAATCCCCCACGAAAATTAATGATTTTACAGTATATCACACTTAAAATAATCAGATATGTGTAATGCTATTTTACAAATTTGGTAATAAAGTGGCCAAACGTTTTGATTCGATGTGTGCATGTCATTAATTAAATTGATAAGTGGAGATAGTCTATCACCTGGATAATAGATTGGAGAACACAACAATGTGTTTTATATTGATTTCGTGCGAGTACTTTTTATATATTAGGATTTTGACACAAAAAATGACGAATTTCAATTGTAGATAAAACACTTTTTTATAAAATAATTTTTTTTTAAATCAATTTCATAAATGTATAATTTTAATTTAGTATAACAAATTTTGTAATAAATGCTGTTGCAGACTTGAAAAATCTAATTCTTTTCTGACACGGTTACACACTGCTGGGTTCAATTTCAAATAATTAGAAATGAGTAATTCCCCTGGGTCAAATCACCCCTATCTATCTTCATGATAGCCAAACCCCTGCTGGGGACTTAGGCTTTGACACGCGTCAATCTGACAAAGAATGTTAATAAGGATAAGAAATGAAAGTATAAAAGATGTGAGAAAGAAGAAAGGTTAAAAATAGGTTAAAAACAGGGCAGGTATTATTTAGGGAGAGGCATGTTCAATACGGCTAACAGCCGTGCTGAACTCGGGTGTGGGAAGGTCAATGATGTCAGGGGGTAGGGAGTTCCAGTGTATTATTGTTCTAGGGAGGAAGGAGAATTTATAGTAGTCTGTTTTTGCATGTATCTGTTGGAATGTCTGAGAGTGTGATGTGCGTGAGGACCGGGTGCTAGGGATGAGACAGTTTGGACGTGGGATAGCAACCCGGTCATGTAAGATGTTGTGTAGCATAGTCAGTCGTTGGTCGATACGTCGTTGGTCAAGGCGTCTCCAGTTTAGGGTAGTCATCATGTCTGTGACACTGGACGTACGACTATAGTCTCGCTTGGTCCAACGAGCAGCTCTATGCTGTATGGCCTCAAGTTGCTCAATGAGGGTAGCTGTATGTGGGGACCAGACAGTAGAGCTGTACTCAAGTTGGGGCCTAACAAGTGTTTTGTATGCTGTTGCTTTTAGTTTTTCTGAATGTACTTTTATGTTTCTTCTGAGAAATCCTAGTGTTTGATTTGCTTTCTTTGTGATGTTGTTAATGTGTGTGTTCCAAGTGAGGTCATTTGATATTGTAATTCCTAGGTATTTTGCTGATGTTACTGATTCTAAGATTGTGTTATGTAGTGTATATTTTGTTGGGATGACTGTTTTTCTTTTGGTGATGTGGATGACTTGGCATTTTGATGGGTTAAATTTCATGTCCCACTTTGTTTCCCATTGTTGGAGCCGGTTTAAGTCTTGTTAGAGTACGCTGGAGTGAGAGGCAACAGAAAGAGCAAGATAGATAGCTGTGTCTTCAGCAAAGAGTCACGCACTTTGGAAGATTGAACTGACTCAGGGAGGTCATTTATGTAAATGAGAAAAAGAAGCGGTCCTAGGACCGAACCCTGGGGAACACCTGAGGAGACTGGTATGGTGCTGGATGTGGAGCCATTGACAACTACTGACTGTGATCTGTTATCTAGAAAGCCTTTGATCCATCTCAGAGTATTTCCTCTGATTCCATAATAGTGAAGTTTGTAGAGTAATTTTTCATGGTTGACCATATCAAAGGCTTTTGAGAAGTCTCCCTCCCCCAGCGGTCATAACATAAGTACGACCGCCATCATAGAAGCAAAATGTATAAGAAAATCTTCCGTACCGTGGCGTGGGCTCCAAGGTCAGAAAAATCCGTGCTCAATGCGCGCAATTAAATAGACGTTAGTGTAAACATCGTAAAACTCTAATTGCATGCTGATATTATGTGTAG
The DNA here is from genome assembly GCA_963678985.1 of Spisula subtruncata. NCBI lineage: Eukaryota > Metazoa > Mollusca > Bivalvia > Venerida > Mactridae > Spisula > Spisula subtruncata. Next base: position 27,269,309 of record OY787662.1, read on the forward strand.
AATTTACATTTTCAACTCAAATCCAAAAACTACAACTTTACTTACATCGTATTTTCACAACAGTTTGAAATCCGCATTTTCGCCATTGGTAACCTTTGACCCGGAAACACTAGAAATGCACCAATCAAAATGAATAGTTTTCGGGATTAATGACGGAAACACCCGATCATCATCATCAAGGTATTCATGCCCGAAGCAAAATAGCTCGTGATATTTCAATTGTTCGTTTAACAATAAAGGCGATTTAGTATAGATCCACGCACAATCATGACATGTGTTCATCTATTGCATAGACTCTATTTTAAACATGGCAACCTCATCACGTGTTATGCATCGTGTGAACATTGAATAGCCTAACATGGGCGTAGTCGGGATCAAGGTCATTGAGTACAAATCAAAGCACTGAAAGTACTGATGTGTGGCGTACTGATGTGATTATAACCAATCAAATAAAGGCTGCATCAACATGCTGTGTCAGAGTTCTGAGAAGCCCAGACTCACTCGAATGTTTGTGCTGCTCTCAAGACACCAAGCGTCGGTGTCAAGATGAGTGACTGGGTAGTCTCCATACAACTGAATACAGTGGAAATTAAAACACAACAAACGAGATAGTCATCCCCCCTGCTATAAAAACAGGACTTGGTAGAAATATGTTAGGAAAATAAAATAAAGGGAGGTAATTAATAAACTAGAACCAGAATTCAATGTAAGGAAAATATAAGAAAATTATATCAATGGTAATATCATGACTTCTTTTGGTTGAAGGAAATAATTCAAGAATGGAAACAGATATAATTATGTTTTCATGTCACAGCACTTCTCCTAGACGCCATATACATAATATATTTAAAGTCAATCAATTGAATTTATGTGGACAAGTGGTCCAGTGGTAAGGGCTATTGACTACTGATATGAAGGTTTCCCTACTCCCGCCGGATCAATAGCAGAAATGTTTTTCGGAGTAATATAACTAAACTTACGAACAGACTTTCGGACCATACGTAAATAAAAAGTTACCATCCTATTGACAAATTTCAATCATAACCATGTATTTGTTATTACTTGTATCATCATACTATGTTTGGCTCGTCAAATAATTGAGGTTGTATATAGAGGAAATAATTAAGTTGTCTAATGTGTGAGATCAGAACGACTATATTATATAAGTTTAGCTCGCTTAGCCAGCAATCTATTTTCTTCTTTATTGTAACAATGTAGATAACAAATCTGAGTAGTAGCCATGGAAGACTGTTCAGAAAAATGAACGCAGAAATAGCCACCTGTAGATCTATTTTCCATTAGCATATAGGGGCCTACCCTAATTTTACGACCTTAAGACCCACATTCCATACAACAACCTAAGACCTATGCACATGGCTAAGGCGCGGACGCTCCCACCACTAGTCTATCGATGGTCACGTTTCAATCAGACATCAATTTCCGCTACTTGATAAAAATTCTTAAACACGAATACACGGACGTAAAGTTCTCCCGTGCAATAAAAGTCACCGCGCAGTGACGTCAAAGTTAGGACGTTATATCGCAGGACATTTTTTCTCTTTCTTAAAAAAATCCGGAACTCGTTTTAAATACCAGTTTATAACAATTGACAACTCGGCGTAATAGATCCTGAATATATGTTATATACGTCAAATACTGCACAGGCTACGTTCATATTTTGGTATGTTTACAGTTGCTAGATGTCTTTGTGTAGAAATAATGCACCAGTCACAATGGATCCTCGGGGGATACGGCCGTGTTTTTACCTTCCAGCTTCCCACACACTGCCGGGAAAATGTTTTTTTCTCCGAACCAATACCCCGGGACAATATTTAGTTGTCAGGGGCACCGGGAAATACCGGAGATTTTACCATCAGCTGTCATCCGCAGGCCTTGGAAGGGCGGGTTTTTTGACAAACCAAAATTAAAAATCCCGGCATATCCCCGGGTGGGGACCTTGTATGCAACTGACTCGTGCATATGCCAAGGGAAATAAAAAGCACATGGTAGTAAAACGCATTTAATTAAGTTGCGCAAATATGATGGACGTACGTAATACCGATTTCGCTCTATATTTAGTTGTTTTTAATTGATGCACGACCAAATGCAGTTTTCAACCGCCGGAGTGTAATAATTTGGTCGAGCATCAGTTGGCCCACATGGAAGATTGGGTGACCAAATCGCTGGCTTAGAACAAGAAGGTCGTAACTACCAAATCAATATATTGAGAAAACTGTCTGTAATTTACTCTTTACCTTTGGGAAAACACGTTTTTAAAACTTCATTTTGGTCAACATAACAATTTCAGATTTTCACGAAAATAGGTTCATAAGAAGCGCATTGTGATGCGTATCCTAAATATGTATGAATCTTAAAAGGTCGTAAGTGGCACTTACGACCTTCTAATTCTAAGCCATCGATATATATAGAACAAAATTGGTAATTGTTTAGTGTTCCTACATATACGGGATATACTTAAGGCTGTATAATAATATTCATTTCAAATAATTTGATCACCACGTGATTCCCCACACTGCTATAGAATGACAATATTCGAAAATATAGTTCATACAATCTTGAGGTCATGATTGGGGTACCAACGAAAGTTGATCATGCTTTATCAGGAGGCGCTTTTTATGAGCCTATGTTCATGAAATTCGGGACTTGCAATGTAGAACAAACTGTAGTCCTAAACGTTTATATTGATACATTTATATAAGTAAAGAGTAGTTTTCATACAGTTTTGTCTTGTTTCTGTTTCTCTGGTCGATTGCTAGTGGTAACATCATGGCGTAATGCAGATTTCAAATATGCATGATTTTAACAAGGTCGTATTTACCACCTTCTCATATTAGGGCAGCGACATATGCAAACCATACGTCAACAGAAAGCTGACTGACAAATACACCAAGGCAGTTTAACTTCAAACTGTGTATTTAGTCATCTTTACCACCAACGAGAGAAACTAATTACTGGTATACTTTCTACGACCTGCCTCTGCCTATAATCCATGATAAACCGACACGTAAAGCAAAATAGAACAGCCGTTTTATAACACAAGGAAGAAATACCATTTTCATGGTGACCATCGCACGATAAAATCGCGCACTATCTGATTCACTAGACTTTATATTTCGATGGCTTAGAATTAGAAGGTCGTAAGTGCCACTTACGACCTTTTAAGATTCATACATGTTTAGAATAAGCATCACAAGGCGCTTCTTATGAGCCCATTTTCATAAAAATCTGAACTTGTCATGTTGACCAAAATGAAGTTGTAAAAGTTTGTTTTACCATAAATAAAGACTAAATGTCAGACAGTTTTTCCGTGTTTTCTCAAAATATCGATTTGGTAGTTACGACCTTCTTGTTCTAAGCTATCGATTTGATGAATGCTATCCGACTCGTTCAAATGGGGACAACAGCACGAAAAAATCGTGCAACTTGGGAATTTTCTCTGACTTACAAATGGTGTGACTCTTGCACGAGAAAACCGTGCGCTGGCTGATCCAGCAGGGTATACAGTCGGGGGAAATGTCAACTGACTCTTTGCAATTAAAGGGAGGCAATCCTAAAATGATAACTTACATGTTCACATAGACTTACTCCCCATTCTTTAATATACTGTAATCACGTCATGTACGGTATATTTGCCCTTTTTGGATTACTCAACATAATTAGCGGGCTTCTTCGTCGTGTTCCAATTACAGAGCAGGAGTTCTACCAGACTTTTTATTATTGACGACCGCTGTGGCCGTTTATGTTATCGCAAATGTCGATGTGAACAATTGTTTTGTGATGGATAACTTCTTGGGATTGTGGGTTCGTGCCTATAAACTCTATCCTACATTAGTTATATATATAGGGCCTACATATGAGCCGCGTCAAGCAAAAAGGTACCTTATAGCATTTTTTTAACATTGTCATGTTTTGATATCAAAAAAATCTTCATTCTTTCATCTTTCCAGAAATATATTCATTATCGGGTATAACATGACCATGTTAACCTCTATAAAGCATTAAAGACGTCATGTTTGGTAGCAAAAAGGTTAAATGACGTCACGTTTTTTTTCAGTCGACGTCGTTTCATTTTTTACGACAATGATGAAATGTAGGAACAGTCAAAGACCAAACAAAAAAATAAGTCATTATGAATTGATTATTCTAAAACTATTGAATTGAAATACATTATTTTCTCCAATAACAGTAAATGCTACATATCTAAATTAACTTTAAAGCGACCCCGTTCCAATGTCTAGCATAATTTATTCTACAACCTCATTTTCCAGCAAAAATGTACCTTACGGTAATTTTTCAACACTTTCGTGTTTTGATATCAAAATAATCTTCGTTATTTAAGGTTTCTAAAATATATACATTGTCGGTATTGCATGATCGTTTATACATGTTTAATACAGAGTTGAAGTTGTAAGTTGAAAAGCGAAACTGTTAAAATGACGTCACATACTTCAAACGTTCATCGATCTGCAACCAAATACGTGCCGCCAAATTAGATAACTTTTATACGACATGCTCATGATGCTGCCGAATATGTGTTTCAGAACGCGCGCGTCCTGGATGTGACAATAATTTCAACTGATATTGGACTCACAAAAAACATGTTGACGTTTACATCTATCCGCATTCCTAGAAATCTGATTGACATGTGCTGTACAAATAGCTATATATCTTTTCAATCATTACCAATTCAGAATATGGTCTGGTATATATTGTCATTCCGTGTAGGCAGTCGTGCTACAAATGTCCCGTTCACGACTAACCTACGGTAATGCACGTGTCGATTCGCCCCGACCTAAGTCAGGAAGGGATCTGCGTCAAAATCAAGAACAAATACAAAAGTTACTATCTTCACCGGTACGGCTGATCTACGTTTGTTCTACGATTTCTCTACGACTATGCACAACAGTTCTGGTCATTTTGATTCATGTTGTCCATATAAACCCCCACACATAAAAACAACACACATTTGTTGCCGATTTTACCACGATGTTACTGTGACAACCACCATCACAACAACGGCAACTTTATAATACTGTCAGTTGATGCTTAACTGATACATGAGCAATGGATATCACACCAGAGCAGAGATCACTCCTCCTGGTTGTATGTCGAAGACTGCTTGGACCATGCGAGTACGATTTACCGTTACTGACTACTGGCGTAATGTCAATTGTGATATGAACCATATAGATCTCGTCATCATGCTACCCCGATATTACAAATATATATCGTAATGGAAGCTGTGCGCCCGTGTGAGTAGGGTATTAAATAAAAAGAAAGCAGTTCACAAACGAAGCGCAGCATTATCAATTGTTTGAAGGTACAAACGAAGACGTTTAGGCCTAATGGTTGCCGATAAAAGATGCCAAAGAGACCGACACATCCTAAGATCGACATGGGTTGGACAGGTGTTTTCCAAGATTTGTACAACAGTTGCTATTCCACGTGTATGCCTACATGCCAAACTTAAATTGGATGGTACACTTATATGATGTGTATGTAAGTCTATATTATATTTTCACAGATATTTGTGGAAATTAGGATTTATTTATTTGCCGTTGATCAATACTCGTACATTAAGGATAAAAAATGCAATTTGATAGGTCTCTCATCGCCGTATGATATGTCCGGCGTCGACATTTATCAATTATAACCATTTGAAGAATGTTAATGCATCAGCTAATAGTATCAACGCACTCTGTCACGGGGAAATGGTCGTGAATTTACATTCTGGCTTCTCTCGAACAGCCGGGGAAATGTTTGAAATTTTGTTGTCGAAACAATACACCGGGAACATTATTTAGTTTTCAGGGGCCGGGGAAACGATCGTGTTTAACCTTCCAGCTTCCCCGCACTGCCGATAACCAATACCCCGGGGTCAATATTTAGTTGTCATGGGCCATGGAAATACCGAATATTTTACCATCAGCTGTCCCCCTCGGGGACGTGGAAGGGCGGTGGTTTGATACCCCAAAAAGTAAAAAGTCTGGTCCATCCCCGGGGTGGGGCCATGGACGCAACTGACTGATATATTAACTCTGTGTCGTTTGAAAACATAGATTGCAGATTTGCACTAAAAGTTGATCTACTTAGTAAAGAGTCGCTAAGTCCAAATTAAGTAAATCTTCTAACGTCGGCAAAACTACATAATAAAAATAATAGGTGTAGATAATTAGACTCCGTAGAAACCCTAAAAATAGTATAAATATCATTTTAATAATATAAAGTAAAGAAAGTTTCATGGCCACGCCTCGCACCAGAAACCTTCGCTTTCACAGACCGTCGTCTCCAACATACCAGGAAATTAATGCAGTTAGTTGCATCCACAGCACCGACACACCCCGGGGATCCTCAACGGAATATTTACTTTCCAGCTTCCCCCGTACTGGCAGGGAAATGTGGAAGTTTTTTCTCCGAACCAATACCCCGGGGACAATATTTAGTTGCCAGGGGGCCGGGGAAATACCAGACATTTTACCCTCAGATGTCCCCGGCAGGGCTGTGGAGGGACGGGATTTTTAACCCAAATGTTAAAATCCCGACCAATCTCCGGGTAGGGGCGTGACTGCAACTAACTGGTGCATACATATTAGTGTTGCCATTGCAATATATCATTATTAAATTAACAGGGCCCTACGTGTCCGTGTTTTAAATCGGGAACCGAGTTTGATTATTGTACTCTAAATTTAGTGATTTGATTTATTGTTGCAGAGCTGGATCTACACGAAAATTCTATTTGCGTCTCAATAGAAATCTAGAATAATAGGACCTACTGTAGGTCTAGATCTATTCTAATTTTTGCGGGAAAGGTCCAAATCTAGATCGCAACTCGGTCTGAATTCCATGCGCTTTTTCAGGATTAACCTACTTGAAATGTGCATTAATCTTACCTGGTTAGCCTAATTCTTAGTGAGATTGTTGATTGACAATTTAATTTGTCTGTCAATCAGGAAACAACTGATATCGACTCGTCATTCTTTACGCATTCTAGATCTAGGTCTAGATCTATGGTTTACAACAAATAATGTATTATTCATATTGCCAGTGAATATGGCAACAATTTTAATGATATGCATAGATTCACACTATGTTTTAACATACAAATCTACGTATTTCAAATGTATGTACAGCTCTATGCAGCTCGTTTTGACCATGTACAGACGGGGCCTTAAACACACCCCTCCCGCTACGCACAAGTTGAATTATTTATAGAGAAGTTGATCTTTTTATAGATCTATTAACCATCCTATACAGTACATCCAGACTAATAAACTTTTCAAAAAAACGTTCGTTATTAAGTTATATTTATTTAATGTGAATAAAACAATCTAGATCTACGTATTTTGACAATTGTTAAATATAGTGAAATGTTGAACTTTCCATGGTTTAGACCTCAATATTGCAGTAACTGGAATATAATTATTTATTCGGTGTATAAAACAGTAATATAATTATACATGTACGATTAAGCGGCTCTAAAGAATATGATTCACAAGCAGATGACAAAGATATACATGTACTGGTATTTCATTTGTGATTGCATAAATCAATGATAGGGGAATGTTTATAAATATACTGCTAAAATATAACTACAAAATATTAGGCCCGCGCCACGCTGAGGCACACGGTGACCGAAAATGTTTTGTTGGAGGAAAGAATGCCTCAAATAGACCCCAATGAACATTTGTCTCGGTTCTTATTAGTCTATGGATACGGCTCTATTATATTAAAGCATGATTTGTTAGGTTAGATAAAAGACAAGGACAATGAAAATGCTTCAAAAATCTAAAATCGGTTGAGCTGGCTCTCACTTCAAACTAGGTCAATTCGCAGTAATACCTCGTTTCGTCACTTCGTGGTTTTGGTAAAAAAAGACAATTTCGTTAGGACTTGAATTCGTGGATTTTGCATTTCAGGTAATAAAACAAAGGTCAAAATTAATGTTGGTTGGGATTTAAGTTCGTGGTTGAGGTGATCCAGGTAATCCACGAAATTTAATACCCCACGAAAATTAATGATTTTACAGTATTTCGTTTGGTTATATATGTACTTTGTCCCGTGTATTTGTGGTATGTGATGTTATTTATGCTTTCTGTGCTCGGCTTGAGTACTGCCTTCCCTGACCGATTACCTCATACCGTTTTACTTCAATTCGTTAAGCTCGTATTGTCATTATGGCCAAATGCACACAATGATTATGTAGATTAGGTACATCGTGTAATATTACATTAACCTTACTGGAAAAGAATTGTCCTACCAATCCTTCCATCAACATACACCTCTACACTCACTGGAAAAATTGCCATGGCGGGTGCATTTTCAAAAACTGCGTACACCGTTGACCTATTTGAGCATATGGGTTTCCGATCGAAATCGGAACAAGAAAGTCCCTGAAAAGAGTATTAAACTGTTCGAATTGTAAGCCACATTAAACATGTATCAAGCATACATATACTATGTATCGCATACAGTGGGAATGGTATCAGTCTGTGTACCTTGTTTAACAACAAGAGATCATGTGCAATTCCAGAATAAACTGAAACAAATGGAATATCTGCAAATGTGTCCTTATCAATAAAAATGCAAAATGGTTGGATCAAGAAGTCAGCATCAATACAGACTAGTCTTCGGATATCTACTAGACTGCGAGTGCTGTTCGTTATGCAAGTTTATAATTACGGTGTCCAATAGAAAGAACGAAGATATGGGAATATATTAAACAAATAACGTCCGACATGAATGTTCTCAAACTATAACGTATGCATATGGTAACTAACATTATAGATAGTGAGCGATAACGTATGACAGACGGATTTGGTCATTTCTCATTATTCGTGTAAATAACCAAATCTAAAGCACCCATAACATATACAAATGTATGTAAATCAAGCAATGTTTACGAGTATAACATTAAACGAAAGGCATCATCAACTGTCTTTCACATGTATGGAGTATTCAAGGTTTTCAACGAAGTGTTACTTACATTTCGCGTATTGTCCAATGGTAAGTGGTCGTACCCGATAAAATAATTGAACACTTGATCACAGATATCTCGGGTCATGGAAGAGTAGTAGTTTCCCTTTTCATAATTTCTTATACAAATTGATGTAGATGTTGTATTATTTATAATGGTGAAGACACAGTGCTTGAATGTGTGGCTATCATCACTAAACGGACTGTCTGGCATAAAAGAGATAACTATATTATGATCATTCTGGTTGAGGGTATACGTGTGATTACATACATCATATGTTACTTCTATTGTTCTGTATTGGCCTACAATGAGAACAAATATGTGCAACAGCATCTGTATGACTAAAGTCATACAATCCCTACAAACAGTTACACTTTATCTTTCTAAATCAAGTGATCAAACTACAGAGCACAATGTCTTATAATGTGTCGAACATTTGCCCTAACAGTATTATTATACCCCCTACATTACACGTATAATGGAATGGGCATTTCCAAATAGTGATGTCTTCTAGGGATTCTATCTATGGCACCAGAGTAATACTCACTTAAATATTAAATAATATATTAAGTATAGACAGTTTAACATACATAGGAAAATACCTTTGCATAACTTAAATTTAAGTTAAAAAAGTTACCAATTTTGTAGGGTTCTTTTCAGCTGTTAGGCCGCTCAAGCACCCTTTGACATTATAACTTCTTATATGGAAACCTACACTCGTGTCTCCCTGTGGAGACTATTTCTCTCCTGAGGGAGTGTGGCAGCCAACATCGATCTGCGGTGCCCAGGAATGGAGAATGCCCTCACAGGTACCATTTTACACTATGGTGTAGTGGAGCATGTGGGTCATGCTCAGAGAAGTTAACCAGTGGTCCAGAGGGGGTTGAACCCGGGACCTCTCGATCCTGAAGCGCGCCCTACCTCTAGGTAACCGCTTCCCATAATACAATAAAGAATCACAAGTGATCACAATTATGCTGCATTTCATTATGATTTGGAACTGACGCCTTGGAAATTGTGGGATCGTTCATGGCGCCATAATGCCAACATAATTCCAGTAGTTTATATTAGACTGTTTTATTATTCAAGCTTTCGAATGACATATGATGAATAAAAATTATGTATTTTATCTTATTCAGAAAGATTATAATAGTTTGAAAATAGTTTGTATAAAAAAGCGCCAACATACCTATACCTGCGTTTGAAATTCCTACCATGACAGAATATACTGCGATCAAAAATCCAATCATTTTAACTTTCATTTTTGTATGTGACACAACTTTTTTCACGTTTTCATCATTTGGTTACGGAATTTCAGCACAGCCAATACAAAACTTTGTTTCTCCTCTAGCGCGTATATGCACGACAGTAGAGAGGTCTGAAGAATATAGCAATCGATTAGACATGGCGGTGGAATATTCAGGAATAAATCCACAAGAGCCAGTATATATTACCCCAGTCATATCGAAGCTTGCCCGCGTTCTTAATGACCAAATATAATTCAATACTTGAAGCATCTCAGAGTGTAAGGTAAAATACCAAGCATTCTATAAGATATAAGAATTTTTTTATTCATAAAGTCTGAACGTTTGCAACTATTGGTATTCTGTGATTAATTACTTGTATGCATTTGACAAAAGTTTAGATTATCTATTGATTTGGACATAACCTTCAGTAATTAACATGGTACTAAATGTGCACATTGCCACAAACAAAGTTAATTGCGCTCGTGGAGAAAACGTTTTTTAGTACGAAAAACACTACGTTCATACTAGTCCCGTATGTGATTATTGTCAAAACTAGCACAAAATTATAAAAAATCATCCCTTATTATTATATGCATATCTTTGGAGTACAAATAAGAAAATCACAACAATTGTTGCATCCAGGTATTGTTGTCACTGCAGTTGGTTCCAATTATATGTTACTCGCCAAGCTAAGACCCTTTGTAAGACGGTAGCCCTGAAAATGGTACAAAATAGATATTACTTCCATGTTTATGATACCAGTATATATGGTTTACAAAATAATAATAAGTCTCCATGGAGAGGGTCTTAAAGTTGACGAGTCTCCATGAAATCGTCTTAAACGTTAAAAATATGCAAATGGAGCCTCCTAAATAAGCAGAAACAGTATTTTAACCATAAAATCATGCATGAAGTACCTAGCAAACACAGTAAAACCACCCAGAATGCCCCAGATACGTCAGAATTAATAAAAATCAATGCGGACTACGGACACCCGATGTTACCATCCCTTCTTTCAGGCTTTTATCGCTGCACTGACGGACTAAAACAGACCGCCGATAGGGGGCTCAAACTTATGGCTAGGTGGTTATCGCATACACACCACATATAAAACAAGAAAATGAACTTACTTTGGTAAAAATGTGTCCGCCAAGTGACAAAAAACATCAAAATATCGGCCATTGGCACCAATCTCCATGGAAAGTCTTACTTAAACCACCATTCTCCATGCTTTAGGTTATACCCCTTGGTAATACCTACATTTTGATATGCAGCGATGTATCAACCATATCTGTAACGTAGTTAAAACTGAAGATATGTATCTATAAATGTTAACATATGGCTCATTTAATGATTTCAGCTCGTGTCTAACCTTATGTCAAAGGTCAATCAGCCTGTACGGACGGACAGACAGTCCGATTTTATTGAATGCCCCCTCATATTGTAGGTGATGGTAATACCTACATTGTTGTATGAAACGCTGCATCAACTATATCTGTTACGTACTTAAAACTGAAGATATGTTTTTATAAATGTTATTATTTGGCTAATTCAATGATTTCAGCTTGTGTCCATGCTTTCGTCAGAGGTCAATCAGCCCATATGGACGGACAAAAAGGCCGATTAAATTAAATGACCAATAATATTGTAGTAAATGGTCATACCTATGCAACGATGTATCAACCATATATGTAACATTGTTATTACTGACGATATTTATTTATAAATGTTAACATTTGGCTAATTTAATGATTTCAGCATGTGTGCAAGCTTTTGTCAAACGTCAATAAGCCCGTACGGACTGACAGACAGTCCGATTTTAAATATGACCCCTCATATTGTAGACAATGGTCCTACCTACAGTTCTGAAAATATTACTGTTTAAATGTTGCCATATGGCTCATGTTATGATTTCAGCTCGTGTGCTAGCTTTTGTCAAAGATCAATCAGCCCGAACGGACGGATAGACAGTCCGATTTTATTAAATAACCCCTCATATTGTAGGCCATGATAATACCTACCCAGTGATGTATCAACCATATCTGTTACGTAGTTACAACTTATGATATCAATTTTTTAAATGTTGACATATGGCTCGTTTTATTATTTCAGCTCGTGCGCAAGCTTTTGTCAAATGTCATTCTGCCCGTGCGGTCGGACCGACAGTCATATTTTATTAAATGACCCCTCATATTATAGACAATGGCCTAAAGTTCCGTATGCAACGATGTATCAAACATATCTGTAACTTAATTAAAACTGAAGATTTTAATTTTTAATACTTGACATATGGCTCATATTATAATTTCAGCTCATGTGCAAGAATTTGTCAAAGGTCAATCAGCCCTTACGGGCGGATAGACAGTCCGATTTTATCCATTGACCCATCAAATTGTAGACATTAGTCATACCTACAGTTCTGTATGCAACGATGTAACAACCATATCTGTAACTTAATTAAAACAGATGATGTTACTGTTTAAATGTTGACATATGGTTCATTTCATGATTTCAGCTCGTGTGCAAGCTTTTGTCAAAGGTCAATCCGCCCGTAAGGACGAATACACTGTCCGATTTTATTAAATGACCCCTCATATTGTAGACAATGGTCATACCTATATTTCTGATAGCAACGCTGTATCAAACATATCTGTAACTTAATTAAAACTGAAGATATTAATTTTAATACTTGACATATGGCTCATATTATAATTTCAGCTCATGTGCAAGCTTTTGTCAAAGGTCAATCAGCCCGTACGGACGGAAACACAGTCCGATTTTATCACATGACCCCTCATATGGTAGACAATGGACATACCTACATATCTGATAGCAACGTTGTATCAAACATATCTGTAACTTAGTTAAAACTGAGGATGTTATTTTTTAAATGTTGACATATGGCTCATTTCATGATTTCAGCTTGTCGAAAGTTTTTGTCAAAGGTCAATCAGCCCGTACGGACGGACAGACAGTCCGGTTTTATTAAATGCCACCCATATTGAAAGCAATGGTCATACCTATGCAACGATGTATCAAAGATATCCGTAACGTAATAAGAACAGTAGATATTAAGTTTTAAAGGTTAACATATGGCAAATTTAATGATTGCAGCTCGTGTCCAAGCTTATGTCCAAGGTCAATCAACCCGTGTGGACGGACAGACAGTCCGATTTTATGGCTTAGGATCTCAATGTCTTAAGTACCACTTACGACCTTATAAGACTCATACAGATTTAAAAAATGCATTTCAAGGCGCTTCTTATAAGTCTATTTTCATGAAAATTGGAAAGTATCATGTTGAGCAAACTGAAGTCCAAAACGTTTGTTTACTTTAAGTAAAGAGTAGTTTTCAGACAGTTTTTTCTCGTTTTCTTAAAATATCGATTTTATAGTTACCACCTTCTCATTCTAAGCAAGCGATATGCCTCATAGACTATCAGGTTTTACATGGTGGAAAACGTCTAACCTTCTTTAATGCAAGCATTGTCTTATTTATGCATTGTGGTAAAAACGTTTTATTCAATACTAAGATTACGATCAAACACACACACATTTATTTAGCATAAATAACACACACATTTATTTAGCATAAATATATACCCATGTAGAATATTAAATAATTGTGTAGAGAATACATATACAAACGAGACTTGCATAACCAGATAAGTATTGGAATTGCATTATACTTAGTGTACGTTACTATGGTAGTAGTGCCATTTTGTACGACACACATTCATGTGTTTGATTCATGGTACAATTTGAATCATGAATTGTTCTATTGTTCTATGCGAAGGTTGAAGTAATTTGAACACACGATAAACATTATAGAGCATTTTTCCTAGAACTTTTGAAACGCCCCTCGTATAGATAATATGGATGTCTTTAGAATCATGGTACAAATATGGTAGATAGTTTCACACCAATTTCTACCCAAGAAATAAAAAATAATTACAGAAAAAAACATTTTCCCAGCGCATGAAACTTGAAAAAACTACATTGCATATCATTAGCTTCCCTGAAACAAACACAAATACTATTTACCCCACGTTTACTGACTAGATATGACAAAATAACTCACAGTTTATAATTATATAGAGTATAGTCACAGACTAACCATCGTTTACATTGAAACACTTGTCTTCTGAAACAATAGATCATTGACGATCACCTATATTGAACCAAATGCGGTAAAGTGTAATCACGTTTGTTTTTTATGAAAATCATCTGCATTTAGATGTAATCTCTCTAAAGGTACATACATGTAGTCTTGTACAGTCGTAATATACAACAATTGAGATGGATTAACCTGCTCACAAATACCTAATACATGTATATCTAGTAACTGACTACTTCTGTCCCAATAACAATGTGTCACTTCCAACATCTCGGCGATATCATGTATTGACATTTTAAGAAATGCAAAAATCCGGTTAAAACTTTTTAAATGATATGTGGCCAATCGTCTGTACTTCGCCTGTGACTTAGTCACTCCCTGTTTTTGAAGCGGAGTTCATCCAAGACGATACTAGTTCACACTTTCACTGCATAAGGTAAATTTATTAGACCTGCAAGCATGTTACGTCCTATGGTGACAACTTGTTAACAACAGTGTCATTTTGGTATTCAGTATCCAGGGTAAGGTGGGGGAGGCGGCAGGTCGGAGTAGTCAGGGGGTGGAGCTAAAAAGTAAAACAAAATGTTGTTAAAAACAACTAAAAGTACGATACAAATCATTTTGTCAGTTACAGATATATGAAAAACTAGGAACTCTTCTATCTTGCCTCCTTTTTAAAATAAAACAAGCCAAGCATAGTGTTTATTTGTCAGTCAGTTTTCTGCTGAATATAGCAGGCATATGTGTTCCTAAATCCGTATTTGAACCCGTGTCGCTGGATTAGGCGGCAAGCGCTCTAATCACTGAGCTATCTACTTGTATAATTAGTTGCTCTAGTTACATACAAACTGTATGAGACTTTCAAGTATGTAGACTTATCAGCGTATTATTCTGACACTCGACCATCCAGTCCAGGAACGATCCTTATACATACGCGCACAAAATCAAACAGAACCAATATAATATGTGTCATCGTGACGTCACTCTCATAATGAAGAACATAGTTTATAAAAGAGGAGGCTCGGAAGTTTCTCTTACCAATATACAAAACGCTAAAGCCTATAATAGTAATGATAGAGTATGTATAGACAAACAAGACACTTTGTTACGAGGCTTAATACAGTGTTTCATTTCTACATGAGATAGTTGCAGTAGTAAAAGAAACGTAACGAACAAACCTGTCGGTGTCGTTTGGTTCCCAGCCTGATCCTCGGCTATATATCTGGTTACTGGCTGATCTTGACATAAAGGTTGGTTTTCGGGTATAGGAAATGCGTTTGCAGCATTTGACCTCTCTGTCTGGGTCTGACACACAGGTTGGTGTATTTGCCAATTTTTGTCTTCATTTTGTCGTTCGTGTAGCATTACTTCAGAGTAGGGCGGGGCACTTTCAGTGTATGTTGGCATGCCCGGTGAACGCATGTCCGGAGAATACGTTGGCATGTTTGGGGAACAGGCGTCTTGTTGGTTACCTGTTAAAATAGACAAACCTGTTCAGATTCTAGATTCAAACAATTGCTTTTAAAGAGCATCTGCTTTGTTTCGAATTATTTCACTGAAGTATTCTCGGCAACTCATATAGAGACTAACACTTATTCTGACAACAAAGCAATCAACAGTCGTGAAACTACAGTCTTACGTTAAGCCCAATTCAAGTGTCATTATAACAAGTCAACTATGTGATGATGTCACAGATACGGAAAGCAACCCCGTCCCCGATGCAGTACGCTCTCCAATGATGACCTTCTAAACGAAACAACGTTATTTCAAGTTGTCGCATATTAAGATAATTGCATTACAATGTATACATTTAGAATTACAATATTTACATCGATTGTGCTTAACTTGGAGCATTTTCTCTCAAAGACAGACACCTTAGCATGGATAATAGCCAATACAATTTCAAAATGTTGTGTTTGTGACTCTCTTTGTGCACTTATATATTGGCGTAATCAAATAATACCATTTGATAATTTCATTTTTTCTATCGAAATAGGGTAGTGGATAATATCAAGGATTTAAATACATATAAGGATTTGAAACTCCCTATACAATACACTGACGAGATTAGATTATCCTCGCCGTAGAAAATATCGTCTGCTTATAAACTGATAAGAGTATGCTCAACGGGGCGCAAGGAATTTAATGAGCGTAATCACTAATAAGCGGAAAGATAAAAAGAGCGAAAAGGATTTTCACGGCATTATACAGCTTTTTATGCGATCGCTAATTTAATGTGTAGATCTACGTGTTTTATTACGTGCGTTTATTTATTGCGCGGTGATTAATAATAGATTATTGAAATGATTCTTTTTATGAAACCTTTCGGAAATTTTGGCCGAAATAAATATAGATCTAGTTACGTTTTTTCTTTTCCAACATATTTTTGCAGATAGATCTAAGACATTTTTTTTTATTCTCCTGAAAAGTTGCGATTGTGCATTTATGTGGTTTGCCCGTGGGGCCGATGATATTCTCGTCATAAATAATGTTTAATTCTGCCTAGCCATTTTTTTGGTTTACTTCTAAGCAATTAAATTACCAGTGCTGTATCCGCGCTTAATAAATTAATTAATAGGCCCGCGGTGCCGGGGTATTTGACAAAGGTGTTAAGTACTGCCTTGTGTTTGGTACCCCTGGAACGTTAATCGTTAATTGATAGCCCTGTGTTGTATGATAATTAGCTATTGATCAGTACAAATTGTTAAGGCAATTAATAATTTAATTTCAATTTAATCGTCCATAATTTTAATTATGCGATAATAACTCCACGCGTTCTTTTTAAAAAATGCCGATCTTTTCACGAGTATTCACGTGGTACATTAGTAAAAAAAACACAATAGGAACGAATTTAATATCATTTTCCAAAGTATCCGTCATACAGTTAGGTATTAAGATTTCAAATCCACTAAATAATAAATTATGGCTTACGGAAAAAGTGATTTTGTTGATTTTGATAACCTTAATTTGGACGATCTACTTGGCGAGTACACATGCATGCAGTGAAATAGATTCCGACTACGAAATTACCAGTAAACCATCAGATGTAAAAGTGAAATCAAAAATATACCAATGTAATAAATGTGATAAATCTTATTCAACTATTTCTGGATTGCGGGGACAGTTTACACAGTGGGGTTCCAGTAAGGACCAATATACAACCAATCAGTATATGCTCTCACCATCTGTCACATTTATACAGTAGCTATGATTGTGATCAGTAGCTTATTATAAAATTTGTTTGATATTAATTAATAAACACATGCTGTGCCAATTAAACACTATGAAAACTGATAAGATCAGATATAGATCAGGCATTTATGGTTGCTATGGTGAATGCACATGAGATGAAAAGATGCAATATTGTGAATTACAAACACAATAATGTTACATTACTAACTGGTTGCGTGTAAGTGTATACATGTAATGTTGATACAGGGTTTATGAAATAATATAATTATCGAAAATAGGAAGGTGTGTAATATCTGTATTTGAAACCCAGGGGGTCACGTGACTACTAAAGTATATGAAACTGCTATCCTCTGAAGTTCTCTCTCATGGTGATAGTGTGTGTAAGTTTTGTTTATGAATAAAAACCATTTTATTGCTAAATTAAGTGCTGGTTCATTCATTTTGGATTGTAAACCATCAATATGTAAAGTTACATTGCAACATTTCTAGAGCAATACCTGTTTTGCATGAGAAAACTTTCGTTTTTTTTGTACACTCTCGTCTATATATTAGATAATATTGCTTGAAGCAGGTTGTTGCTCTATGGAGGTTGATCCCAGAGAAAGCTAGATTTCTATATCAAGGGATATTTTAAACCAATTTGTCCTTATTGGATGCCATTATACTCTTATTTGAGTCAATTTGGACACTGTTTATTTCACCATTAAAAATGAACGATACCTTGAGAAAATGAACAGAAAACATATCCATTGCAAATATATATCTATTACGTACACATACAGCGGGTAATTAATCTAAATTATGCACATTCAACATCACTAGATGCGTTCAAATTTTATCACCTCTTCACTTTGACGGTCTCGGCCGCCATTAACGGTTTTCATCGACTCTATTTTTTACAATTAATTGTGAACAGTAACAAGCGAAAATAAACAAATTAACACATCCCTGACCAAGATACATGTATTAGGAACAAATGTAGCAGGTAATTGATTTAAATACTGCACCCAGCACTTCACAGTTTGCACTGCAACATTATGACAAATTCTAATTGCCGCCATTTAATTCTGTTCGCGGCGGGCCGATTTATCAAGAAATTTAAAATGCACTTTATTTTGGTTTTGACGCGTTAATCATGACTAATTCGTGCGGGTTTAACTTTAATAATTACTCAAATATGTTCTGTTACAAATAAAACACACAATATAATTAGTAAATATGTGTTAACTTGTAAAAACGATGTTTCAGGCCGCTTCGTTACGAAATTTCAAAATGGCGCTGATTCGATCTCCCGAGGCGAGGATAATCGGGAAGTTCATCAACATTCACCTCCATTTATTTATATACCTCCGTGATAATATGGTTTCTCCGCGTAACGTTTCTTTAGAACCAGAAATATTGTGGATGTTATTGAAACTTTCTATGTGTCTATTCAATGAAGATGGACTGTTCGAGTAAGACGAATACTTTATTAACCTGCGGCCTTGAGCCGCAGGTTATATTTGTATGCAACAAGAAAAATTTCCATGTAGGGGCACGTGACCTGTTCTGGATGGTTTACCATTTCAAAAAAAAAATCCAAAAAAATCAGCATTTCTTAAGAATGTCGTGAACCAGACTAATACCATTTTTTTTTTTTTAATTTAGATTCGTATAGATCTATTTTATTTTAAATTTTAAAATAAAGTATTAACCATAATTAACCCCTTTAAGTAATAATTAATTAGAAAAAAAACGTGTTTCGAAATGTGTTTTAACGCGCACTTGACCTTTCGTTAGTCTGGTTCACGCGTTCAAAACTATATCCAAAAAAATGAAGCACTTTGTGCGAATGTCGTAAACCAGACTATTTCACTAATTATTTTATTTTATATTTTAAAATAAAGTAATGTAAGTTAATAACTATAATTATTTCTTTTACACTTTTAAGTAATTAAAAATAAGAAAAAAATGTGTTTCGATATGTTTTTGGCGTGCACCTGCAGTCTGGATTACCTTTCCTAGATCATTACGTTAACTAGGTCATGCAGGCCGACGCGTCGGCATTAAACACCCAAATCTTACCCAAATCTTAACCAAATAGTAACGTTTTTACCCAAATACTTGTATTTAACTAACAATATGGGGTTGGTTAACTTTATTACGCATTTTAATGACCAGTGATGACTAAATAAACGTAAACTAGCAAGTTTTTCGGCAAGACTCGGCCCAGTATCATTTCGAACCGCGTTTGTCCATAATATTTGCACGTCGTGAGAATGGTTAACAGACACTACTCCTCCTGGACTTTACTCCTCCTGGACTTTACTCCCCCTAGACTTAACACCTCCCAAGGTCCCAGGACATTACTCCTCCTTGGCTAATGATAATTGGATTAGCGTTGGTAAAGGCATGGAGGTATATAAATATATGTATAATTCCTTGGTAAAGGTGTCAGACACTGTGCTGTGATAGTGTATTGATGTCTGATTGAAATTATATTTATTACAAAATAAAAGGAAGTTTTTCAAAATAGTTATAGATCTACATTTAAAATCCAAAAGAAACAATCATATTAAAAATAATATTGCTATTAAATATGGATGTATTTCAATTATTATGTGATTTATCAATGCAATTTGAAGTTTCAAACTATACCTTTTGATGTTCAAACATATTTTCAAACAATATTCTTTGATGTTGAAACTTAGTGTAGGGTGATGTTATTGTACCTTTTTTAATTGATTTGTTCATTCAAACTTGAATAATTCTTTGAAGTATAACTAACATACATACACGCTTGTTAAAAGTATACTCATCCAAGAAAAAGTATACAATAATTGTAATACTAAATAAAATAAAGTATAATCAATCATAATATATCTATGAATATATTAATAACTTTTATTAATCAATGATATACTTAGCAACTTTTCTAAGTCCACACTTATATTTTTGAAGATAACTTTGTCAACCGTACAAGTAGCCTATTCAAATTTTGCTATGATGTGCGTGTGTTGAAGGTGTGCAGAAATGTACAAAAAAAGTCGTTTTGGATTTAAATTTATTGAATGAAAACACTCAAAATAATAGGAACGAAAGAAAGTAAAAGTCGCAAAGATATATTTTGATATATTGGATGACCACCATGTAGTATGATGTTTCTATTGACAGTCAAAGACCTCAGTGGGAAGCATTGCTGAACAAAGAGACTAATTCAATTTTACCGTCTGGACGCAAAGTTGTCATGCGACGTCGGCGTAGAGCGTTTTTACGTCATAACGTCAAAATAAATGCTAAACGTACTCGCAACCACTATTATACGACAAGCAAACGATACGTTTACCTTGAATTAAACACTCATAGACGTGTTTATACATTAAATATCAATCAAATGTGGATGTTCAGGAAATTATTCTTGATTGTCGACACAAAATGCTACCCTGTACCGTACTGACGTCATTTCATATTTTTTCTGACACCATTCCACGAACAACTGTGATATCTAAACAAATTTTCCAAACTGTTTTTCATACGTGGTTAGTCATTGGGCATAGTTTGAAGGCATTTTGAACAAACCACAGGGATATGTAAACACATGGCGTCAAAAAAGCATGAAACGGACGTCAATCTCATGACGAACAAACCAGGTGACATTGAGACATTTCGAGACGCGGATTATAATGTCTTTGTTGTACAAACTTCACATGAGAAAGTTTATTACTTCACTGTACATAATAAAAAAGTTATGGATAAATGAAAATGAGGACTTAGAAAAGTTGTTAAGTATATAACAATATACCCTAGACATTACTCCTCCCAATAGGAGGAGTAATGTCTAGGGTTTTGGGAGGAGTAATGTCCATGACCAAATTGTCTAGGAGGAGTAATGTCCTGAAATCCTGAGAATCACTTTATTTTACTTTCGGACTCTTCGTGCGCCGATACCCAAATATACAAAAGTATGAACGTTTATTTACCCAAATACTTGTATTTAATAAACTATTTGTCGTAAATAAACTATATTACGCATTTGAATAACTAATAATGAAAATAGCACCATTTTCCGGTAAATTATACTAGGTAAATATACCCAAACACACATAAGCCTACTAATCAGAGAGGTTTGTAAAATTCCGCATTTTTCGACGGGGACTTGGACTTTTAATTGTTTCTTTGGCTCACGTGTGGGCATTGCTCATTGTACATGTGTCGTGGTGTTACTGGTGCGAGTCTTTGCTCGGCTGGTAAAGTGTGCTGCCTCCCCTGTCCGATTTCCTCATACCTTTATATCAAGCCTTATTAACACTTTAAAAAGTTCTAGTTTCTAAAATTATAAAAAAAATGTCTCTCACAATACTGGTCTGTAAAACAATTGGCCGCAGGAACTATTTAACTTGTTATTTATATCATTATTAACAGTTGCTTTCGTTTCGGGGCAAAACGTAACATACCTGTATTTTCTGATGCTTGGCTTTTCACACATGAACAACATACAATAAACATTGTTAGCACTACTCCTAATCCAATGGCTATTTTCAACATAACATCACCGAATTCAAATGCTTCTGTCTGGTCGTCATAATCATCATTGTTATACCAATACGTCGTCGTAGTGACTCGTCGAGTAGTTGTAACTAAAATATATAAACTTTGTATCTATAACATATCTTAATAAATCACATGTATTTTCGTATTTAGGTCCTATGAAGTACAAACACTCATACAAATCTTTAATTTCTGAATCTCAATGCATCATATTTTGGTTAAAAATACACACAACAATACCTACATCATACCTATCCCTATTCCAAATTTCATAATTTTTAATTACTTATTTCATTCATCGTGCAAATTATCATGTATCTTGTATTAGCAGTAAATATTGAGAAATCTTCATTGTATATATAAATGTGTTTTTCTCCAACAACCTGTACAATAAACACATACATGTACAAGTAAAATTATACTTCATAGTATCGGATTCACAAGCTGGGGCAGTAGGTATTCTGATAGTTCGATTATGTTGGCATTAAAAATGATAAGCTACTTCAAAGTTGTCATTACATTGGAGACTGGTTTATTAGATTTGACAAAATGCAAAGACAATGTCCCAGTTTCAAAATACTCGTATCTAACATTGGTTCAACTGGATCTAACTTCAAAGTTCCCATTTAATATGTTGTACAACATATACCTTCTCCGTGGTCTAATGATCAAAGTCAGTACATGTATGAACAAATGTAATAATGTAGCTTCTTAAATACATTGTTCTATAGTGAATTACCGAATTAGAAAACAACACGTTCTTACCAAATTTTTCCTCAACATATATTTCTACACTCACTGGGTAAATTGCAAAGGCAGGTGCATTTTCAAATACTGCGTACACTGTTGACCTACTTGTACACATGGGGTTCCGTTCGAAATGGTGACAAGAACGTCCCTGAAAAGAGAGAGTATTAAACAAGTAAAATGTCAAGCCAGGTTTACCGTAATATTTTCGAATATCAAGCCATGTTAACCGGATGTCAATCATACAAATGTGCAGTATGCAATTGCCTTAGTCAGCATTCCTTGCATAAACAACAAGTGTTTTACGTGCTCCTTCCAGAACAAACTGATACACATGGTACACAAAGTTTACCATCGTATCGTTTTTCAACAAAGATGTTAGAAGGTTCGATCAAAATGATAGCTACGGTGCAAGACTATGAAAACTTCATATTTCCTCTTGACTCTTGGTGCTGTTATCAATGCACATATCAACAATATGTCCGACAAATGGATGACATGCATAAAGTATTAAATAATTTCGGATAGGAGAACTCAAATGGTAGCATGATTCTGTCGTTCGAAAACATTAAGTTTTAGCATTTCGTGAGTCTCTCTTGAAAGCGAAGTCTCCAGCACAATTTGACCCACTTGTTCATTTTCAAGAGCCCATGACATTCAAACAAGCAAATGTTAATAGTATAATATGGCCGCAACGTCAATAAGTCGTGTAAACATCTTAATCGTCGCATACTTTAGCATCATGAAATAATCAGGACGGTCGAAGCAGGGTTGTGTACTTAAAAAGTACAACAATATGATAGTATGTTGTAAATAATTATGTATAGTATAATTCATGTGCATGTATGTGATTGAATATAACTATTTATTTGCAATTAATATTATTCATACTTTTCTTCTTATAAATGTATTTCTCTGTAATTGTGTATTTCAAACGCCAACTAATTGTGGCGACAAACATGTATATATGTTTATGCCAATAAAATTTCTAGAACTTGAACTTGATGTGTTACTTACGTTTCTTGTACGGATCGACGGTAGTTGCTCGTACCCGATAAAATAATTAAACAGCCTATCACACATGTCCTGAGTCATATACGAGTTTGTAGTCTTTCCATGAGTTCTTATGCAAATTGGCAAAGATGTACTATTATTGATGACGGTGAAGATACAATGTTTGAACGTATGGCCATCGTCACTAAACGGACGTCGAGGCATATAGGACAAAACTAGATGATCATTCTGATTAAGGATATACGAGTGGTCACATTCGTCATCTGTCACTTCTATTGTTCTGTATTGGCCTAAAATGAGAAAAATATACATGTGTATCAGTATCAGGGTGACTTAATCTTATAATTTGCCTCCGTAGCTCAGTAGTTAGTGCGCTTGTCGTCTAATCTGGCCACCTGGGTTCAAGTCCGGATAGAAGTACATATATATGCCTGCTGTGTTTCAGTAGAAATAAAGCAAATAAAGGCTTTGCAAGGCATAATTAGTTTAATCCCTGCACACCCTTTATTTTTCTATCCTTCATTAATTTCTTGAAATCAATTGCTATAACAACAGAGCACAGTGTCATGTAGTTTGTCGAACGCAGTTTGTCGAAACCGAGCCTAAACACTACATACAATATGTCCATTACATGGGGACCTTCAAAATAAATGACATTCACACTTCCAAACATTTTCTAATCACAGGTGGCAGTATCAGTGTTTGGTCCGCAAACGATTAAATAAAATAATAAAAAAATATAAAAAATGTCCGTACTGAACTAATATACTAACATTACTTTATAATGGTGTACAGGGAGTTAGATAGACAATCGATATATATACGGTCCATGTAGTGTACAAGCTCAGTGACGGATTTTTTTTTCTTTTACAAACACTGATACTGCCACCTGTGTTTCTAATGGTGTTCTTACAAAACATACCATGGTGTGTACTGTGTAACATAATTATATAAATTGTACATGTGGATTTAAAGTAACGATAGCCCTATATATGTATAGATGAATAGCTAGGTTATACACGTCGTCAGCCGGTGTCGTATAAAAAATTTGGCTCATTTTATTTTTATTTTTGTCCATTCTGTAAAATATATACGACGTGCTTCAGCGGCTGAAAAAATGATGGACATTCTATCCAATCAGAACGTGGAGTAAGATGCTTGTGACAAAATGCTGTATGTTCATTGGTCAATTTTTCCGTACTTCGAAAAGCTCGTATATTTCACTAAAACCTATGCAAGCTATGGAAACGACCATTATGAAGCCTGAAATAAGGCTAAACAAACGATTGGACGCTATCATTTGCAGCTTATATCTTTCATTTGTCAGTTTTGTACTTAATTTGTCATTTGAAAATCAGTGTTGAATAAATATTGTTTAAACTAAAATCAGTCACGGTCTTCTGATATACGAGATTTTAGAATTACAGGTTCATTGGCAATTTGGATTAAGATAGGAGATTTTTGAATTGAGATATATGCCTACAAATGAACTTTGTCCTTCTTTAAAGGTTGTTTCCACGTGATTCTTCTTCCGTTAAATGGAAATTCCTTCTCAAATTTCAGTACACAGCGATAAAATATGTCACGTCCGACAAAACTGTTGGAAATAGTCCTGGAAACAAGCTCGTATAATTAAAAAAATGTCAATCTGCAATTCCAAAATCTCGCATGTGAAATTCACCAAATACTAGACACTTGGCTCTTAACTAGACATGTTCATTCCATAAAGTTACTAACAAGGAAACTTTGTGCAAAAATCTCAATAAAATCGTCGGTTCCATTTTTACAAAAACAGTTTTTTGTCTCTCTTGAACACCTGCAAATAAATTATACGAGTAATTCGACGCCGGCCGACGACGTGTGTCATCTTTTATCACTAGTGTATATAGTACCCCCTCCTGTTTAGCTACCTCAGCCAAAATTCACCACAACTGACATTTAATAGTGGCGTGAACCCCAAGTTGTTAACAAGAGACTAACGTTACATTCTCTTCTTGGTGATCTTCTTGGTTGTCCGTTTTTGAACGGCATTTTTACTCACTAAGTTGACTAGGATATTCAATGTTATGCTAATCAAAGTGCAACAGAGAGTGTTGACTATACTCATGGAGGGGGTTATATCATCATAATAAAATTATCATTTTAAGGTTACATACAGTGATACATAGATTGCTTGCTACTTTTTATACCGGATGCTATATCTGGTGCACGGTTTCCAACGGTGAAAGAATGACACCAAAGGGGTATTTCCGGATTACGGATGTTATATCTGGTGCACAGTTACAAACGGTGAAAGAATGGCACTAACGGGGTATTTCCGGATTACGGATGTTATACTAGTATCTGGTGCACGGTTACAAACGGTGAAAAAATGGCACTAACGGGGTATTTCCGGATTACGGATGTTATATCTGGTGCACGGTTACCAACGGTGAAAGAATGGCACTAAAGGGGTATTTCCGGAATACGTATGTTATACCTGGTGCACGGTTACCAACGGTGAAATAATGGCACTAAAGGGTATTTCCGGATGTTAAATCTAGTGCACGGTTCCCAACGGTGAAAGAATGGCACTTAAGGGGTATTTCCGGATTACGGATGCTTAGCTGGTGCACGGTTACAAACAGTGAAAGAATGGCATTTAAGGGGTATTTCCGGATTACGATGACTCACAGTGATGCAGTGGCGTATTAAACGTCTAGGCTACTACTCACTTGGGGGTTGCCTGCTGTACAGTGATCCTCTCAGGATAGTACCCACACTATTTTTATTTGTGAATACACGAATATCAAATTACAGGTAGATCTAGATCTTGCCTCGTATGTACTCATTGTGTATGTACTATGTAACATATGAATTGTAATGTCTAAAAATAGCTCAATTTTAACTATACCTGCGTACGAAACGTCCATCATGACTGAATACACTGCGATGATCCAGCCTACAATTTTAACATCCATTTTGTAATGTTTGTATATGACACAATGATCTCTCCACGTTTTCACCATTAATTTACTGTATCCGAATATCAATAACTATTGTTTCTCTAGCTAGCACATATTCACACCAGTAGAGCTGTGTCTGTAGAATATCAAAGCAATCGATTATGTACTGTTGTGAATATTCAGAAGAAAAAACTCCGCTTCAGCGCATTAGTATGCCAGTCATATCGAGCGTTGCCCGACCAATTATAACATTGAATCTGAACTAAATGCATAGTTCATTATAAGGATTATCTAGTTTATTATAAGGAGTATTTATTATTATAATAATGCATGTGTATCTGACACATGTTTACAACTATGTGTACATGTATGTTTGTGGTATAGTCATAAACGATAGAACCCGACGCCTGATTGGTGATCTTTAAATAATTCAATATACATGTATATTCATTAAATAAACTAGCCTAAAAGAGCAGTCTGGTTATATCTATAAATGCCTAGATTGATTTACAATACTAATATTCTATAGTAACCATGTTAAACGTATTGATCATGTACAACCAATTAAGGTCTAGCTATAGCTAATACTCATGATACTAGTACTCGGTTTAAAAGGTCGTGGTTTGATTTATTATTATGTTTTCACATATCGCTGGCTTAGAATGAGAAGGTCGTAAGTACTATATAGCTACTTACCACTTTGGTACATATTTAAAATCAGCATCACAATTCGCTTCGGGCTTTTTTCATGATAATCGGAACTTGTCGTTTTTACCAAACTTGTTCCAGTTTGTCTTATCATAAGCAAACAGTAAATTTTGGACAGTTTTTCTTGTTTTCTCCATGTATTTTAAAAATGCATGTTTTTCTTACAAAATATTAATTTGTACATACGACCTTCTCATTCTTATTTCTAATGCGCGAAATCTAAACCGCGCGAAATAATCACCTAAAAATATACAATTTTAACAAAGGGAGACAATTCATCATTAAAGTCGAAATTTAATATTATATTTCATGTTTGGATTATTTCCCTTCTATACCACTACATGTAAATATTGACTGTTGTGAAACAACATGAATTATTGCCACTAGTTTATACAAGACATTGCTCCTTTTCCTGAATATGCTACATCACAATTAAGGCTATTTGCGTATTCATTATAAGTGTTTTCCTTGGTTAATAACCTCCAGGACGAGATGATCTAGTTTGTCCAAGTTTTCATAGAGACAATCAATTTAGGTCTTTGAGACAATCAATCTGACATCGTTTCCAATTTGTCCGATATTTCCTAGATACAAACATTCTAACCGTTTGGTTCATGTCGATTGGACCAAAGACCTAAATTACACAGATTGGACACTCCACTGAAAATTTAGAGAAAACACAAAATAACAGGCGGCAGATTCAGTTATTGTGCATAAAACTTTTTTTAGTCATCCAATTTTAATGGACAATGTATCATGTTGAAGAGCTAAGTTCCTTCTACTACATGAAGTAACTCATGTTTGTCTACCTTTCATAAAAAACAGAAAATTATTATTTGAATGAGGCAAATCAAATATTTTCTGATGAACTAGCAATTTACATTAATTTGATGAAAATGAGAGTAGGTCTGGCTCTTCAGGGTCTTTTGTTTTATTCCTTGACCTATTTCAATTAATGAGGTATCATTTGAAAGCTGAATAATAAATCTATTGCATTGACTTATTATTTTATTCATAAGTATATTAGAACTGAACATATAAGATATTAAAAATGGACGAGATTTCGCGAGATTTCAGAGACCTACCACGAGATATCGTGAGAGTTGGTACATGTTTGCAATCTGTGTAATTTAGGTCTTTGATTGGACATATGCATTGTCGATTGGACAAAATATGGGGCTTCTACAGTCACAAGTGTCCAACAAGCTAAACATGGACAGACAATAAATATTCATCTCTCTCCTTAGCCACTAGATGCTCAGATGAGCTAACAATAAACAAATAACTATGTTTGTAATTTGGACTCTTTATTACTTCAATAAGTACTATGTATAGATACTACATCTGTTGAATTTTCATAGATCATACAAGTCTTCATCGTACATGTTTACGCCATTAGAAAAAACATCACTCTGCTTTGTTTCGTTTTCAAAAAAAAGTTATCGGAAAAAATATCAGTACATTTATTTATGGCAAGTGTGCAATACTACATAGTAATGCTGTACATGATATATTTGGCATACGGACAAATCATTTCAAGTTGAAATAGCAATGCATCAACTTCATTGTGATTGTATGCATACAATTTGTTCCTTTGGTGCAATAAGATGGTATCTTAGAATATACCTTATGGAGAGATACAACCTTGTTGCAACAAAGTGACAAATTGAATATTATACTAAATTCAACATTATCTCTTATTTTATTATGATACCATACCAAACCAAACCATCAATAAAAGAACAAGAGATATGGCAACAACACATGCCTCCTTGATGCAGCCGGAACCTTTACGTTTATCTACATCAGCCCGCATAGTAAACTGTTCAAGGTAATAATAACCTCCACCTTTCACCTAGTCATCTTAAAATCAATATGGTTTATCAAATTAGCAAGGCAAACCCTCCAACCAAATTGTAGATCAACAGGTATTTGAACTGCAAGTTACTATCACCTCAATTTATGATCTAGTGATATCAAAATCAATAGGGGTCATTTGCCTGCCATTGTACATCATATGTTCTAAGTTTGAGGAACTGGGTACTGTTTTATCAACGCATTTATGCAAATCTTAAACTTTCGATCAAATTTTAATTCTTTATTATACTTATACTACTATAAAACTGTGATAAATGGAGCTGTAATACTTATCAAGATTCAGTTAATGAACATCTACAAACAGTATCCGTCCCCAATTTGCAGTAGTTAAAGAAATATAAAGAATTTAAATTTGAACGTAAGTTTACAATTTCCGCAAGTCTGTTGATAAAACAGTACCCTGACGCCTGATGTCTAAGCCGATCAGAAACAATGCATGACCCATTGATAGATGTACGCCTACTGAGTTACATGTGCATAGCAATATGCACTCACATCAGGAGGAATACACGGTATGAATTATAAACAATGAAAGGTTATACATATACTACATCATGAACTCTTGAAAGTTTGTGGTAATCAAATCAAACATGGAATAGCATGAGCATAACAGAAAAAAACATGAAAATGAAATTCTGATCAACAGAAATAAAATGTTTGGCTACATTGTTAAAGTTGCAATGTTGTTATACAGACAAGATATCAAAGCTACTAACCAATACATTTACACCAAAATTGCTAAATAAATATGAGCTTCCCTCTATCTGATCACTCAAAATCCTTAAACAAACAACCTCAGACAAACAAAGTAGGTGGAGTCATCTAAATATATGTTGGTAAATAGTCATATTCAGCTGCACATTAAAATACAGCTCAAAATCAGATAAAGAGATCTTAAGTCTTAAAATTTCATAAAACCTCACAAAAAGATGTATTTTAGTAAGTGTTGTGGAGTCTTTGGCATGCAATAATAGTAGACATACTTAATGTTGTTGATTTACTTTCTGTTGAGAGAGTTTTGCTTGTATCCTTAATATCCTAGCAAAAAGACATGTCATATGATAAACCATGTGGTATGTCCTCACTGGTAAGGGTCTACCATATTTTAGCATGTATAAGATACACCTTTACCAGCCAAGAATCGTAAGCGACTTTTACAATGATATAGCCATATAGCTGGTAATCAGTAAAGCCAGTAATGAGATATGAAAATGAGTTACAGAAATAAATCTTTTGTATTGCTATGAAATGAAACCTATACCATTGAACAAGCTGATAGATATGTACCCTGATAGACATACTGTGTAATGACTAGATGGTAAGGAGAAAGAAAATTGCACAGATAAGACAATACAAACATTAAATGTAACAAATGTTTTACACTATTGCAACATACTGTAAAATCATTTAATTTCGTTGGGAAAAAAGACAATTTCGTTGGCACTTGAATTCGTGGATTTTGCATTTCAGGTAACAAAACAAGGGTCAAAATCAATGTTTGTTGGGATTAAAGTTTGTGGCTGAAGTGAACCACGAAATCCACGAAATTTAATCCCCCACGAAAATTAATGATTTTACAGTAGATACAATTTGGCTTTCCAACTGGGCTGTTTCGTGGAGCATCTATAGCCTGGTTCCTGTTCTCAATATAACTTTAGTTTACTATAGTTGTATTGTAACTTCGGAGATGGGAAACAGACTAAAACTTGTTTCAGGAAAACAGCCCAATCAAAAATGCCTAATTAATGTAGCCAAGATGTAGCACTTTCATGTATCCTCTGCAATCAGTGCACTTCCATTTTATTATCATACATTTCAGTCATTCTAAATGAAGCATACTTAATATTTTTGGTTTTAAGAAGATAGACATATTTATATCAGCAAAATATGTAAGGTTGGTACATGTATATCAATTTTGGCACCTATAATGACATTCGATTCAGCACTTTGCACTTGGTATTAAAAACGAAAGTACATACAATTTTTCTTACTCAATCCAAATATATAAAGTGTAGAAGTTCTTCCACAAGTTTTATAACCCTGACATTGAGAGGTGTGCACAACACAAAAACATGTCCACACCCTCCCTAAAGTCATTGATGAACAAGGGCACAAATAGGTAAGTAGATAATGCAATGCAATTGTAAGTATTATATAATAGTTTGTCCAATAAACCTATGATTTCCATAAGTTATTCTCCAGGAAAAGTAAATAAGCATTAAAATAATGTTAGTTTCATTGGTTAAATAAGAACTTCAGTTAAATGACTTTTGGAAAGTGGAAAGCCGAGACAAAGGTAATACATAAAATCATGATAATAAAATTATAATAATGAGAAAATAAATAACATTTACACATTACTATCAATGCAAAATGTACTACATGTATTTAATTTATGTAAATGACCCCGACAAACCCCTTAACTTTGGTATCGCATTTTGGTAATCAATTTGATTAAACTGTTTTCATCAGTTAAAAATCTCAGTTTCAAAGCATGAAACTGAATTTGTCAATAAACAAAAAAGGAGCATTCAGAATTAAAAAATCTGATACCAGCCTGAAAAATACTAGGCCTGCTAACATCATTACATAATTTCAGTATTTGGTATACACTGGTCCTACTAAGGCATAGTCATGAATACGAGATGAATGTCTACTTCCTTTAAGTTATGCATAGAAAAATATTATTTCAATGCAGCATTTCCAGATGATTACACATTTGTTAGCTCCCTAAGTAAGGGCTCTTGATTCAAAGATTCTGTTTTCAGAAGCAAATTGATTTTTGCCCACCGACATCATAGCTGAGGTTATTTGAAATTATTTGTCAATTGTATACTGATGAGGGTAAGAAAAGGCGGGATCTAGGAATAGAAGATCTCTATCATAAAAAATTTGATATTCCAAGGTTGTAAATAAATTCTTGGCAGAGAACCAGTTACAATTCATGTTAATTAAAGAAACACCAAAAGTGAAAACAATAGTACATGCCTACCACTTATAAACAAGTGTAGGGCAAAACAGCATTGATCCAGTGGTTGAGACAAGGTTTAATAGGGTCACAAAACATAGTTGGACCGAAACACCAGTTCTACTATACATAAACAAATAAACATACAACAAAATAATAATTATATGCAGTAAACTAGACAGCTATAAACGATTTTTGGTAACATTTTAAAACAAATGTACGACCAGTTGAAATTGAAGTACATGTATTTGTTTTCCAGATCCCATTTATATCAGCTTTTAAAATGAGTTTTACACATAGGGCATACCTAGGCAAGCTGCAGAGGGATAATTCAACACAATTTGATTGCCATACACATGGGTAAAAGTTAGAACCTTTGAAAAACCTGAAATTCTCAAAAAATGATAATTTATATAGGATAAAATTTAATAAAGAAAACAGACATCTTGATTCACTCAAAAACCTGAAGTTCAGGCATATGCCTGAAAACTTTCACCCATGCATACATGTTGTCCATAGCAGCCTTGTCCTCACTTCTTTACATACACAATTGTATAGAATAATGTATATTGCTTGCAATAACAATTATCCTGGTTAGTAAATTCCATTATTCATTCAGCATTCAGTCAATCAGTGAATGTTTTGGCTTCAAAATGTTGAGGCAGAATCATTCGCATGATCATAAAAATCGAGAATAATCAAAACAACACATGACTGGTTCAATGCTTGAACTTGATTAATGTTTACAATTTACAGTTCAAACAAACTGATATCTCATATATGGCAAGAGAATCTCACAGAGAAATGGAACATGTTTTATGTATTGCTGTAGTTAACGGAGCATACAAAGCATATTTAGCACCATGAAACATTAGAATCCATGCTTGCAAGGAAAACTTGCAAAACAAACATGCTTACAAAATGTCCACTAATTGCATTAAGTATTCAACCCAATTAACATTAACAGAGTTAATATTTCAGTTTGTTGCTTGTTCATCTAAATATAATCCTCCATAATTACAGATTTATTTAATTTTGATACTAAAGATGGAATCGGACCAAAGAACTGTAACCTAAGGGTATTCACTATATAGAGTCCACTGCAAACAGTGCAGGCACAGCTTTGTCTCGTTGTTGATTTATACATACCAACTAGTGGAGACAACTCTAATTTCAATTTACAAGTGTCACATGACATATAGAAACTCGGTCATTGCAAACATGAAGAAATCTTAGTATAAGAAACTGACCAGTGCAAATTTCGGAAACATAGTCATATACTACTTAGCGATTATAACAACTTTTTCTTTTCAACAGTACATACAAGTTATTACAACAATAGATGAATGACATACCTACACCTTTAAAATAAATCGTTAAGTTCAGTTTATGAAGCTCAGTTTATGATACTAGTATTTTTAATGGTAAAACAAAGCAAGAGATTAATGTCATTGAAACCACACAAATGTAATACTCTAATTCCCTTAACATAGACATACAATTACCTGGTAAGTGAAAATGTTGACATATGATATTGACAAACTCACTTAATCCTCAAGTATCAGTAAAATAAGGTGTTTTCATTTGTTGCTGCATAAACCGAGCATAGCCTTTACTTGCCAGTCAGCTTACTGCTGAAATATGGCAGGCATATGAGTGCATCAACCAGTATCTATACCTGGCTCGACTGTGCTAACAACTACAGAGGCACACATGATGGGTTTTTTTAAAGTTAGGTAACAGACATATTTCAACGACTTATGAATTTGGGGTTGAAACACCCAAGATAAGTTTTTGAGTTATGAAAGGATATTCATATGGATAAATGAATCCACATGAAACAAAATTCTCGAAACAAAGGTGAAAAGATGAAAATAAAAGTATTTCAAATAATATACGAAATACAGTACTTAATGTGACAGTAAGTCTTCTAATCACAACAATAAACTTCATGTAACAACTTCATCTGCAACCCCTCCAAGATGAGGCCTTAATGACAAATTTGTGCAAAAAAGTAAAATACAGAAAATTAATGTGGAAAATCCACCTATATACGATAATAATAATAATGATAACAACAATGATAATATACAATTATTGTCATAATAATTTTGGGCATGGCATGATAATGTAGTACAAGAATTTATCAAGAAACTGTCACCACCAAGATAATAAGATTTATACATTCAAACTTCAATAACTCACTAACAAATTAAGTACATGTAACAATGAAACAAAAACTTGGTACACATGCATACAAATTTGATCCAATTTCAACTGAATCAAAGAACTTTAACAAAGTTCAGCTTTCAAATACAAAATCTTTATAGTTTAATTTCCCTTTAAATCTTTCAATAACTCACGTGATAGTGTAGATCAGTTTAGGGAAAAAGAGTTGTAAACACTAATCAAGGAAAAAGGTTGCATCCATATTTAACCCTTTACTCCACAGAAACCTGCAGTATTAAGATAGGTGACTAGATATATTCTGTTAACCATTACTTGAGTCATATTTGGCCATTAATTGGTGGAAAGACTTGTAATTGCATCAACATCGAAATATGGTAAAGGTACCAAAAAAAACACTAAATAGCATCCATACCTGTATCCCGGAACGTAATCTGACGAGATTTGTACGAGGGGAGACAATCGGATGAGTGATAACAGAAACGGACAAAACACATAATCAAGGGAGATAATTCTTGATATCTGTCCCAAATAACTGCATATGAAATAAGTATGACCAATCTAGCTAATTTCTGATCAGAATAGTGTACGTTTTATTAAGTAAAGGGTTAAAATATAGACTCCACAACCTTGCAACTTGTATATATCTAATATTTAACATAACTATAATTCCTAGCATAAACTCAAATTCCCAGAGATCAAAAATACAGATCATCAGCTATGACAAGCTTTTTGAGTGAAATAATACAATCATATAATATTCATTGGAAAAAACATCAGCAGATATTTAAAATAAAAATAAACGCAAGTTGTTGAATTTCTCTTTGGTCTAGTCAACATGTGACCAACTATATGATAATGTTAAACAGTTGAGAATAAATGCCTGGGAATGCTTTCTAAAAGCTCTGTTTATGCTATTACGACACAGGTCATATAGGCTAATACAGGTTTAATACTGCGTTAACATAACGCGCCATTGCTTTGAGCAATAAGGCTCATGTATGATCATGACCACAATATTATATTGTGACAAGGATCAAAACCATGATAAATATTTAATACAAAAGCTGACTTTGGCCATGTAAAGATTATCTGTACATTACAGTACAATGGTAAGCTGTTCATATATTAGCTGTATGTATTCATATCTGACAAGGACAGTCTCAGGGGAAACTCTAGTAATGTTTCCTAATTGTAAAAGACAATTAAGCTCCCAGGACTGTCAACAACTGTCAACAAGCACTATATAACTAATAACAAGTAATTCTCATCACATGTAGGCATCAAGCATCAAACACTCCTACATTCCCGTAGAAACGACAAAGTTTGTGTCAGTCCAATTATTTCTCTCTTGTACACAAGAATCAATTAAGCAAGTCCAAAAATATGAACACATCACCTTCACCAAGAAAATATTAACACAAAGAATGGTCCCCCCCCCCCCCCTTAAAACATCATTAGACCTTGGATCTTGTCTCCTAATAAACAAAGTGCTGACATCTATTTATAATATATTATTATATCTATATATATCACAAAATAAACTCCCGACATGGACCCATATGTGACCAAAAATAGGTCATTACTTTAATATAAAAAATATTATTATGTACTCTCTCACAATCTATCTCTCTCTCTGTTAATGTATCAGTCAGCTCTCCTGGCTTTCTTCTTTTTACTTTTTGGTTTTGCTTCTGTCCAGGAATCTGAAACAACGAAATAAAAATAATCATTACAAAAGGTCAAATAAGTTACATTTCATTCCATAAGTTACCAAAACTGATAAAATCTAGTGCAAACACAACATTTCATGTTACTCTATATTCTGTTACTACATGATAAGCCTAATAAGCAAACAAAATTGTCTGCCGTTTAACCCAAATCCCTAACTTGAAAACCAAGTGCTCAATCCACTGCACAAACTTGGTGGGCAAAAGTATTACTTCAATATAGCACCCATAAATTTTGTATCTAGGCCTATATAAAAATTAACAAAACAACACAGAATGCTAAGACAGGGGTTCCATTTGACACATGAGTTGGGGTTTTGAGCCTTGAAAATTCCAATAAGCCTCATTTTGACCCCAAGGTTTTGGTCCAAGGTTTTGGTTTGAAGGGTCATGTTTGTTTCCTAAAAAAAATCATGAGAGTTTTGCCTGAAACTGGTAAAATTAAGTTAAAAGTATTAAAATGACCGTTCAGTTTGAGAAGCTATTGGAACCCCTAAGATGTATATCTATAGATGACTAACCTGTCACGCCTCCGAGTTCATCAAATACTGGTACAGAACTAGTAGGGGCAGATAAATCTGATGAAGCTGCTGCATCCGAGCTCGACTCATCAACTGAAGACTTCACTTCAACGCTAGAATCTACAACAATACATTTCCAAATATTATAAGAGCTGTGGAACATCATTTTATAAAGGGGTGTCAATAGGGTCAAACTTAAAATCAGGAAACTCTTTAGCAGCCTAAGATTTTTGCCGAGCAAGGGACCTACAACAACATTGAAAAAGCATAATTAACTCAGTATGTATTGAAGAAAATTATTTAAAGCAGATTCATATTCACTATAACATTGTCTTGAGATTTTTTCATCAAATAACTTTTATTTTGGTCAGAAGATAAGTCAGGAAAATTGACACCCCGTTCAATAATATGTATTTTGAGTTAGGCCGCAGATCTAGGATTTTGAAGTTTGTAGACACAGACCAAGATACTTTGTAAATTCTGGTTTCAAGATTTTTAAAACGCTGATTCATTAAGAATTGTCAATACCGGTCATTGACTGTTAGCAGATATGACTGTAGTATCAATTACCAGTCATTTTCAAAACATAACTGACTTGGAGATGATGTACACAATACAATAGAACTTGTCTTCTATCAGTATAAAAGATGTTTGTAAAACATGTATGCCCCATGACAGCCCGATAGTCAGAAATAGTAAAGGTAACAGTAACCTTGACCTTTGACCTACTAACTTAAAATCAATAGGGGTCATCTACTTTGTTTAACAACCTACATATCAAGTTTGAAGATCCTAGGGCAAAGCGTTCTACAGTTATTGAATGGAAACCGTTTAGTATACCGACAGACATGAGCAAAGCAATATTACCTCTGGGTATGGGGGCATAATAAATGAAATGAAAGGGTTCATGGATTAAAGGGTTTATTTACCTTCTTGACTGGTTTTCTTTGGTTGTAATTCGGAGACAGAAGGTTTTGAAAGACTTGAGTCTATACTGGCACTAGCACCGGAACCTATACTCGCTTCTATAGTCTGTTTGAAACAAAAGATAATGTAGAAATATATATGTGAAACTAGAAATGCCAGACAGACAGAAGGACAGCACCAATGCTATATGCCACCCACTTATAAATAAGCGAGGAGGCACAACAATATCATTACGATATACAGAATAGAAACGAAACAATAAGCAGACAGTCAAACAGACCAGACAGGAAAAATCTAATTCGAAGTTGGAAAGGACAGACAAATTTTCAACAGAAACAGCCTGAACATTCTGCACTCTTTTCTTCTTCGGTCAAAAAGTTTTTTCAGCCTTTGTATGAGGGTTTATAAGTTAATAAGTCAACTGGACCAGTACTTCTGCTGTTGCAATCTTTTTATCTCTGTTTTGGAAAAAAATAATTTTAAGTCCAACAAGTTTAGTCATTCTGAATTTTTGACAGACATTTCTAAACTTTCCAGAAGTCTGACTGTGGACATCATCCACAGTTGGAAGTGTCAACACAGCAAAGGTACTGCTAGAGTGAACTATCTGAGAATCAGTGCATGTAAGTTGTTTAATAAAGATCATTGCAACAGGAAAAGCTGATACTCCAACATGGAAGAAGCTTTCTTCAACTAACGTCGTTTGTGCCTTTCCTACACAGCTTTTCTGCTGATTGCCGCTTCCCAGTTCAAATTTTATCTTTTAAATTTTACCTGAACACAGCCATTATAGAAGTAAATTATGCTGCAAGAACACAGCCATTATAAAGTAAACTATGATGCAAGAAAGTGAAAGTACAATACCTCTTCATTTTTTTTACTTCTGTCTTTTTTCTGTTTCTTTTTTGGTACTTTTACAGTTAAAGCATCTGTATTTTCTTTAAGTGGTGTATTATCCAGTGATGCTGCACCAATACTTGCTGCTTCTTGTGTTATAGCAGAATCTGGAATCACAAAGTCATCTTCCTCCGGCGTAGGTAATTTCTTTTTATTCTTCTTATTTTTCTTTTTGTCAGCAGCAACAGTTTCTTCTACAGTCGTTTCCATGGCCTCCTGTAAATCAGTAAGATCATTTACATAACTTATTATAGTTTGGTGAATTCACCAGATCTTGATCTTTATGCATGAATATATTACAAGGTTCTTACTTTGAATATATCAATTTCCGCAATATTTCAATTTTGTGTTTGTTTTACATCTCGAGCGTTTTCATGATAGTCATCGATTATGAAATTACAACTGGGGTTATAAATATATGTAAGATTATGACAGTTAAATTATGCTAATTAAAAGGTCAGGATTGTGTCAAATTCGCAAGCTATAACTACCAGTAACACTGCAAAGATAAGATAATTTGAGCTCAGAGTATTAGCTTTGCTCAGTTTTGGCAAATTCTAATTAACCAGCTAAATGATCATTTTATTTACTGATCTTTAACAAAAATTTCTTTTCAAATCAGATTTTCAATGTCTACTTCCTCCTCTTCCCCAAATGAATTGGGTTTTAAACAAAATTTATTCGATAATCATCTCAAAATGCAGCATGTCAGCAACTATAAGATTTAGAGATTTTAACTACATGTAACAGATCTCATACAATTATGTCACAACGTCCAGCAGTTCTGACATCCATATCTGCATGATTGGATTTCCATTTCTTGGAAAGTTAACAGTGAGTTTTGAAATGTCATACAAGTGAGAACAGCTTTTTTTGGACTACATATGGATAAAGGACTCCTGGAACACATTGATATACATGCAGAGAACAGTAACATCAAAGTTAGCTGAGATGAATTATACGTAGGGGACACCAGGTTCTCAATAACAGCAGACTACAGGCCAAATTGACCGCTTAAAACTCATTTTTGGTCGGCTGAAAATTTGAAATTTATACACAATTTTAACAAAATAGTTGCAATATCTGGACCTGATCTGGCCTGTTGGTTAAGAATTCTGGCCTGCTAGGTTAAAACTTATTGAGAACTCTGGTTCATGCACAGTTTGCAGCAAAGGATAGAGTAAAATGGATGAATCTTGCTGCAGCCTGGGGCCTTATTCACCAACGAAATAAGTCTAAAATTCAGACTTTATATTGCTGAATGTTCTATTCGCTTTCATTTTGTTATAAATGTACCAATTTTAATATAAATGGGTATAAATGTTCAGTGGGTAACACACAATAATCAGAAACAATGTCAAATGGTTAAATCTTATTGTTAAGAAATGGCAGTGATTATGAATATTATCAATTTTTAAGTCTGAATTTTAGACTTATAACGTTGGTGAATAAGGCCCCTGGTATGCCACGGGGATGAAGAGGACAAATAGGTAGGTAGGTCATACTTTGATTTGAAGTTCAATATTGACCACTTCAGGTTCTGGTTCCACTACTTTAACAGCCGGTGTGGCTGGTATAACTTCTGCTACCACTTCTGGTACCACTTCTGGCTCGGCCTTAATTTGTTCCAACATTTCATCTTCTTGTTTAGCCTGAAATCATTCACACATGTTCAAGTAATATAAATGATCACTAGATTTGGTCTTAATATGGGATATGACCATTGTGACCAAGTTTCATTACAATCAGGGCTCGACACTAACACTGGTCCCCTGGTCTGAGGCCAGTGAAAATCAAGACGGACCAGTGAAAATCTTGAAGGACCAGTAACTGTTTTATTTACAATTTTTTTGTTTCTTTGCTGGGGGACCAGTACCCAAAAATAGTTAGTGTCAAGCCCTGACAATTACTAAAAATTTATTACCTCTATGTGCGAACAAAATTAATTTTGGAAAGACACAAACCATCCAAAAACTCTCTCAACATAATGACTGAAAATGTTTTAGCCAGAGTTCTGGATATTGTATGAAGCAAGCCTAAGGCTGTGAAAATCAGTACCTTCTTATTTTTCTTGTCTTTTTTCTTCTTACTTCTCTGTTCTTGTGGTGATCCTGGTGTTTCAGTCGGCACACTAGCTGCTGCGGCAGCAACACCATCATCACCCTTAGCAACGATCTCCTCTTCTTTCACTGGTGATACATCTCTTTTCTCTAACTTAGGCTCAGCCTCTTTCTTCTTCTGTTTCTTGTCTTTCTTTGGAACCATGTGCCATCCAGCATCAAAATCCTCTATAAACACACAATCAGGTAAATGTGTTAAGACTATCTGCGTCAGTACCTTATTACCCAGTACTATCAAGGTTCAGCATTATGAGATATTGAAACTAAACCGTGTGATCACTTAAATCTCAGTATGAGATACATTAATTACACTGGTATGTACTTTGATAGTAGAAATGAAGCCGTTTATATGTGGCAAAGGTCAAGTAGAAGTATTATTTTTGTCCATTTTCTTTAAGATAAGACAAGGAAAAAATGTTAAATATTTTTATTAACATATTATTGGCCGATATGCAATGGTATAATTTGATCTTTGTCTATATGAGCAAAATGACTGGTCATGCAAGAATTATTAACTATATTACAAGGTTCTAGAGTAACAGTTGAATATAAGGATTCATGCCAGTAAATCGACCTGTGTCATACATGTGCTAATAGAGGGTTGAGGATCATGTTATAATCTCCACATTGCCTCTACCCATACCAAACAATCATGCCAGTAAATCGACCTGTGTCATACATGTGCTAATAGAGGGTCGTGGGTCATGTTATAATCTCCACATTGCCTCCACCAATACCAAACAGATTCCTGTTACAGATCAAAGTAAAATCAATTATACTGGGGGTCCTACTGAGACATAATACCCAAGCCTGAAAATGAGTCGGAAGGCTGGTTCAGGAACAATAAGCACAGGTCCCTACCAGGAAACTATTTCAAATATTGTTCTATTATTAAAATTCAACATATGAAACTTCAAATGAACACAACTTTTTCAATTATTTGAATTTTTCATAGAATAACTTTAATTTTCTGCATAAAAGTACAGTCTTTCTAGTGCTGCAAATCTGAATTTCCTAATAATTCTAGATTGTAGGAACCCTGTTAATAAGAATAAGACATCTAGAGATATCAATAATCTGACTCATAGCTCAACTTTTAGTCGATACTAATGTTTAATGCTAAAGATGCACATGCCAGACAGGAAAGGTGTAAACAGTCACTGAATCAATGGTATTAAATGCAGCTGTGACAACCCTTCACACATGTCACAGAATAATGGTGTAGGCCTTCATTATATCATGCACTAAAAATGAATTTTCAGTACGCAATTTATTGATGTGCTTTTTTCCTGTCTGCATGGGTCGTTAACAGGAGTATTCCCCTTACAAATCTTTTAAAATCAAACAGTCTCCCCCAACACTCTTCGTTTTTCTACATGTTGCAAAACTCCTAAAATTAAGGAAAATGCCCCTTCTCTAACTAGAAATAAAAGTACAGCCTACAAACTCAATTCAAATTCAACCCACTCACGATCCCAAAGACGGCCAACCCACTCATGACCCCAAAGACAGCCAACCCACTCATCATACCAGACAGCCAACCCACTCACGATCCCAAAGACAGCCAACCCACTCATTATCCCAGACGGCCAACCAACTCACAATCCCAAAGACAGCCAACCCACTCATCATCCCAGACGGCCAAACCCACTCACGATCCCAAAGACAGCCAACCCACTCATCATCCAAGACAGCCAACCCACTCACGATCCCAAAGACAGCCAACCCACTCACGATCCCAAAGACAACCAACCCACTCATCATCCCAGACGGCCAAACCCACTCACGATCCCAAAGACAGCCAACCCACTCATTATCCCAAAGACGACCAACCCACTCATCATCCCAAAGACAATCAAACCCACTCACGACCCAAAAGACAGCCAAGCCCACTCATGATCCCAAAGACAGCCAAACCCACTCATGATTCCAAAGACAGCCAAACCCACTCATGATTCCAAAGACAGCCAAACCCACTCATGGTCCCAAAGACAGCCAAACCCACTCATGATCCCAAAGACAGCCAAACCCACTCATGATCCCAAAGACAGCCAAACTCACTCATGATCCCAAAGACAGCCAAACCCACTCATGATCCCAAAGACAGCCAACCCACTCATGATCCCAAAAACATACATTATATTAGTTTTTTATTAAACAAACTCCTAAATGGACCAACCTTCTATCTCTTCAGTTTTTTTGGCAGGTTTTACTTCCTCTTCTTTGGCAGTTTGCTTTTTTGTCTGAAAATAAAATAAACATAATTTGTATCAAAAACTTTTGATCACCACAAATGGCAAGTAAAAAATTGCATTCTTTGCATGTACAATGATACACAAATTGACCTACATCCAACTATACACTGAACTCAAAAGCTCCATACAATGTTTTCAGTCTAACGCTCATAAATTTTTTCAGTGCGATGTAAGACCAATTATATCAGCAGTATCAACCACAGCCTTGATTACATTAATTAGTAGCCCAATGGTAACACATTGAGAACAGAACATGAAAACCTAGTAATCAATGGGCCATGTAAATCTGTTACAGCAATTACTGACAATAATAAATGTTGAGGACTCAGTGCAAATCTATGATAACTGCCTATATCTATATTGATAAGTTACATTATTGAGGTTACCAGTGATTCATTTTGAAATTTGATTTAATGAGTCCATGGGACTCACATATTTCAAAACAATGAGTCCCAGCTAACTTTAACGAGTCCCATAAAGATTTATAGGTAAAACACCCGACCGTAATATTATTTGTTTTGAGGTTTATGATTGAAAACATATAACTATCTGTTATTGCGGCTCTTGTCAATGGAATAAGATAAAGTCTATTTCAATACTTGTATTTTGGCAACAGAATCTCCAAACTCTGAGCTGATCTACATAATATCAACAGCCAGGTGATAATTAACGAAATCCTCATCCACAACCTGTCCCTGCGAGGTATGATCAGATGATGCTGAAGTAATTGCAAACGAATCTTTATGAAAATGTGAACAAATGGTCGGAGCTCTCGACCAATTAATCGTTAATTTCGACGACCTTTTCATGTTACTAAAATCGACGCCCGGCGTGTGTAAAAATGATGTTAACATTCTTTAATTGCAATCAAGATACGTAATTTTCCTCGGGCGCATTCTATCTGTGAACGTCCGAAAAGTAGAAATAGACTTTGTTTATTATCCGATAAGTACGACTATCCAGTTAAAACGCGCTTACCGATTGGTTTATCTTCTTAAAAGCGACCAATGAAATCGCGTGTTATAAACACAACGGCCGGAAACGGTGTCGACGTAATTTATTCCTTCTGGCGGACCCGATAATTTTCGAACTTTGCCGTTTCGTCCTTAAATTTTATTGCGTCCGGCGGACTCGCATTTTATTAAACTTTGCGTCCCAACAAAAATTTATGCGTCAGGGACGCAGGACGCACATCAAAATGAATCACTGGGTTACCATAGTTTTGCACTCAACATCCCTTGAATTTTGTTATTTGTATCATGTTAACTTCAAAAAATAGA
Source organism: Spisula subtruncata (assembly GCA_963678985.1). NCBI lineage: Eukaryota > Metazoa > Mollusca > Bivalvia > Venerida > Mactridae > Spisula > Spisula subtruncata. Next base: position 27,313,564 of record OY787662.1, read on the forward strand.
TAATTTTACCTTTTTAGTCACTTCTTGACTGACTTGTGGAGTGGATTTACTCTTGGCTGCTGTATTACTTTGTGTTTTGGTCGACTGTTTGACAGTCTGACGTGGAGATGGCTGTGGTTTGGCACTATTATTGACATCGATATCACCGCTTACAATGGCATGACCGTTTGTCTGCCCTTTGGAACCCTGAAATAAATAACTATAGTAGTGTGGCAGACTTAAAACAATGTTCACAATCACACAATCCTGCATGATGTATTTATAAGACAAGTAACTTGAAAATCCATCAAATTCTTGTTTACCATCCCTTCCCTCTTTTGGTCTCGAACCGTTCCCTTATTAATCAAATAATAATTGTTGTTAAAACTGTATCAACAAGTGTCCCATCTGATAACAATTCACATCTCACTTCTTATTTAAGTACCGTAATAAGAACCATATCTTTAGCCTAGTCTGAGTAAATGCACTAAAGTAAAGATACAGCTCTAACGTCAGAGCCATATCTTCAAAATTGAAGGCTAAATAGACTGACATATTTGTATCTCTCGCCACTTCCTTTATTAAAGCTCACTAGAAATCTTATCTTTGAACCATAGTGTGAATATATACAAACTAGTTGTGCAACACACTTTAGTGGAATTGTGTGGAGTATAGTATAAAGTCTAAACCCCTGGGAGGACAGCTAGGTATTGTGACGTAATCACACAGCAATTCTGAGTCTTGGAAGTTGGATTGAAAACATAAAATCTATTCTCGGCATTCGGAGTCCATAACGTTGTCAAATTCCTGTCTGTTGGAAAGATTCATCCGTCTAATTCCTACTGTATCGCAGCACCTACCCTCACGGGGCACGAATGCCATTATACGGTATTAACAAAAGGTATACAGTGCTGTCGGGTAATTCTGCGCACCTAACGAGTATTGTCTTTCTTCATTTGATATTATTTCATTTTTAGAATAAATTATGATGTTGTTTGGATAGAAACAACCTTCATTGACAAATGTAATCAATTCAAAACATCATACATTCGCTTAACTAGGTCAAATGTCGTCACAAAACAAGATGACTTCCGGTTTTCATGACGTAAATTATTTCGGCTAATTCTGCGCAGGTGGAGTTGTTTATTTGTATAGTCTGTTTCAAAGATTTGTTTCACAAGAAATTTATCACGTTATCGAAAGAATAAGTCATTAAGACAATGTTGACAAAAAAGGAAAAGTCATCATCCATTACAAAAGTGTTTTTATTCAATTTATGTGTCACGTGGTATGTAAAATTAACGAAAATCGCCGTTCACACTTATTTTGGTCAAATTTTCGTAGAAATACTTTTCCGATTTTGTTGAAATGGTTATAAAACTTTACATAAGTAACACACGTCTACAAAAACACTGGAAGACCGAAAAAAACGACCCAGCAAAGTATGTAAGAAATAGAAAGTTAAGGTGCGCAGAATTACCCGATGCGCAGAATTACCCGAAACGACAGTAGGTAGACTGGTGCATCTGGACGCAAGATCCTTCGGGAACCCTGGACAATATTCACAGTTTAAGGCGAGAAAGCAGAATTGCCATCATCTTAAGTTTAAAATTTTCCAATATAAATATCCCCATGGCAACTACAATATACCTTTGATTTCTTCGTTCTTTTCTTCTTTCCATCATCATCAAACACATCAAAACTGGGAGGTTGGGCAGGAGATTTAAAACCAAATGCAAACACCAAGAATGCACAGACTAAAACGCACAGAACGGGTACGGCTACCGACGGTGACACTACTTCTGTCAATTCCATTATTTGATTTTTTAAGTCAGTCGCTAGGAAGGAATAGTTCGAGTAAAATATGGATATACAGGAGTATTTTTCAAGAAACAAGTTTCGTGGACTTCATGCTGACGTCGATTGTGCTCACGTCATCAAATTTTGTGTACATGATAACGAATCAAACGTGCCTCACGCAACTTCAGAACAATGTTCACCTTTTAAATCACCAATCTGTGAACTGGTCCCACAGCCACATTTTCGATTCAAGATCTTTTGAGGTAGGACAAGTGGTAATCTTTTGGAGTAGGACAAGTGGTATCAGGCGCGTAGCCAGGCATACGCCCGGGCGTACGCTCAATGGAAAAAATGATAAAATGAACTGACGCAAAAATGCAATAAAAATCGATGCCTCCCTAGGGTTAGGCATAAATGTCATTAATGAAGACAGTCTTCCTTTTGTTTGGATTCAGGGTATATTCTAGATATTTTTCTAGCTTGCTTCGCTCGCTCATCAACTTTCAAAATGAATTCATCTGAAAGAGATCGAGTCTGTGTTGCATGCTGTCTAAAAAATAAACAGTATGTAACCTCGCTCTATATTTTAATTAGAATCTAGTAATTTATCAAATATACTAAGCATATAGTTTGAGTGACATGCTGCCCAAATAAAAATAAAAATTTTAATTAATAAGCGAGTACCACCAAGTAGAGTACGTGTATACTTATGTATTACCTGCTGCTCGGGCAAACAGTGTTTTTTATCTAGCTCGCTCAATACTGTATTAAATGAAAATAATCATGTAGGGAACATGTAGTTTTGACCTGCTGCTCAGACAAACAGTTCTTTCTAGCTCGTTTCGCTCGTTCAGTACTGTATTTCGTAAATATAATCAAGTACGGAGCATGTATGTATGATCTGCTGCTCAGGCAAACAATGTTTTTTCAAGTTCGCTTCGCTCGCTCAGTACTTTAATATAATTAATATACATAATTATATGAAGTTAATATCATTAATTTCTGATTCTGAGCGTCTGCCGTTGGATCCATACATACGGTCGTGTACATACTAGATAACCAAGTGCATCAGAATAAATTGCCTCATTGTTTATTACATGCGACAATTTGAGACATTTAATTTTAAATATATTCAGGGATATTTTATTACATATATATTAATAACAAAAAAAAAAGTTTGGTCCGCAAATTGGCCTCAGTGTAGTTACGGCGCTGGTGACAGGGTATTTTCAACACTTATAGGTCAAGATGTATACATGAAAACTTTCTGTGTGTACGCACCTTAAATGTCGATTACATTAACAGCCAATATTAGACCTAGATTTTTTACATGAAGTCACATTGATCGTGCAACATTGACACCAAAGCTCATATCAATCGCCCCATGTCGTGTTTAACAGGACAATTTAGCAACATATAATCATTCAGCACAACAGCGTGTGTGTCTAGATCTAGGAATACCTCGGCTAGTCGTCTAGGAGGAATTGAATAATCTCAGCTCTGCTTGCAAAATGATTTTTGAGCACAGGCTGCTTATGGACCATTCAATGTTGTCCGGGAGAGGATGGATGTGGAGATGCAGCAATAAAACCAAACTGTGTGATAGCCAATTGGAACGGGTCCACTTTCGCATCACCATAGTTGTTGCTCAAATCTTCTAGAGCATCCACTACCGTTGAATATGAACACGTAAAAGTGTGAAGAGCATCGGCACGTGCAGCCCATCTCGTCTCACAAAGAGGCTGTAGTTTGGTTCTTTTATCCATTGCCAATCGACTCTCTGTGTCATTCCCAAGTGTTTCTTGAAAGCGCAACAGTCTCTTCGTCGACTACTGTAAAATCATTTACTTATTTTTTCGATGGGACGAAATTTCGTGGTTTTGGTAAAAAAGACCATTTCGTTGGGACATTGATTCGTGGATTTTTAATTTCATGTAATAAATACAAGGGTCAAAATTATTGTTCGATTGGGTTTAATTTCGTGGTTGAAAGTGAATCACGAAATTTAATCACCCACGAAACTATGATTAATGATTTTACAGTAGTTAAAGCAGAAGGCAATTTCTTGGACTGTTCGCATTCTATTGCGTACTTATATATAGCGGCTCATCTGGGTACTGTTTTATCAATATTATTATTTAACAACTGCACATTGGGGACATATATTGTTTGAGGGAATGCATTAATTAAACCTTGGTGAGTATATCGGCTCCACTTACATTTTATAGATGTAAAGGTATAATAAATAGTTTAAATTCGACCGTAAGTTTACGAATTCCGAAAGTTCGTTGATAAAACGGTAGATATCTGAAACCTTCTTAATGATGTACTTTCAGATATCTAAGGTTAAATCTTATAAAACTTAGGGAATTCATATAAAACCTTAGGTAAATTATCAATCTAAGGAATAGTTTCCCCTTAGGAGCTTTATGAATACGGCCCAGACTAATTCGAGCCTTTATTTTGTAATTCATCTTACTGTAAATTATAAGGGTCCTGGTTTCGTATTTCAGACCATCTAGAATGTACCAGATTAGAAAAACTTCCCGGGGCGCATGCGTCCTGCAGCCCCTACTTGTGCAATAAGATTCTAAATAATTATAATATGTTCTTTGTTTAGCAAAACAATCGATTCAGTAAATCTAGGTATGTAATATTAAGTGTCCATCCACTTCATAACTGGATTCCATATGGTATCTAAATGGCTATTTTTCAGGAGCTCCCGGGGCTTCGCCACCAGGACTCCCTACCAGGGCTTAGCCTGCGCCCCCTGGACCCCAGCTTTTTTCTTACGCCCCAAACCGGAAATCCTGCAACCGCCCCTGGCCTCTGTGCGTTTTTGTCTCTCAATCTGGATACGTCACTGGGATAGATCTATGTATCTAGTTGCTTACATTTAAAAACATCTTATATCTCTATTGCTAGATTATCTATCTTTCAAATATTCTCACAGACGACGGATCTATAAACACGTGCTTTGATGGGTCGCTTTGTGGTGACTTAATTAGGAAGCAAGCTCATTCAACCCCGAGCTTATTCAACCCCAGGCGATTTTCAGTATTATTCAACCCCGAGCTTATTCAACCCCAACCCTTGGCTCATTCAACCCCAGATATGTATAAGGCTCATTCAACCCCAATGAAAAAAAATTGTTTGGTAGGGGTATTCCCCTGTATGTTAAAAGATAAATGTGTTTTTATTTAGATATAGATATAGTTATTAATAAAATCAATGATTATAGAAATACTTAGAAAAAGTATGTTTTACATTGAATTTGAATACATAAGTTGGGTTTTATTTGTAATAATTATAGATAATTATATACAATTAGATATAGATAGTTATTAATAAAATCAATGATTATAGAAATACTTAGAAAAAGTATGTTTTACATTGAATTTGAATACATATTTTAACAATCATAAGTTGGGTTTATTTATAATAATTATAGATAATTATATACAATTATAGAAAGACTTTGAAAATCAAATCATTAACAGATCAAACTGTTAATTTAAGGTATATGCAAATAGTAAGACACATTGAAAATTAATTCAAAAATTAATATACACATTTTTCATTTAGTGTTTGTATACATCTGGCAGATATAAACAAGGTTAAAAAATTAAAATATATATAGTAACACAAAACACTATAAGTAAATATCTAGGTTCGGTAATTTATATCTACTTAAACTATAAACTACATACATGTATATAACAATGATTTTTTTACTTCTTTTGAAAAAAAACACATTTGACTACATGTATGCATAGTTTATAGTTTCAATGCATGTCAATATCACTTACCTAGAAATTTACTTATAATAAATTTTACAAACCAAAAAAACAAGATAAATACTCTGAACATTTCACACTCTGTTTAATTGCATACAGAATGGTATTTATCACAATTTATCAACCCCGTGTTCACACCTGCTTGACAATGTACACGCCTATCACAAAATCAGTTTATAAATATCAACATGATTTCATGAATTAATTAACAAACAACAAATAAACAACAAAAAAAACATTAAATTAACTACATTATAAAAAAATTTAGTTGGGGTTGAATGAGCCTTAATATCTCTGGGGTTGAATGAGCCTTAATATCTCTGGGGTTGAATGAGCTTTGGGGTTGAATGAGCCTAGGGTTGGGGTTGAATGAGTCTGGCTTTTCTGGGGTTGAATGAGCCTGGGGTTGAATAAGCTGACATTTACTTAATTAAACCCCAAAAGTAGGCTAATGTCCTGACAAATGAGATACAAATATTAAACGGATGTTTTAGTGATTTGATCACCTATTTAGAAGCATAAACCCAATGTTAAATTATGTTTAATTAAACTGTGCACGTGAATGTAATTAACGCGCTACACGTGCGTAGCTAAAATAAAGAAAAATCGGGACACAGTCCAACACGTCAACATGTCACATGATCAATGGAGGAAGCCATTTTGGATTTCCAGAAACCAAAACAGAGATGTCGGCATAAAGTTTGACACATTTTTACCGAAAAGAGTGTTGTCAATGCTCAAATTAGCTGACATAGATCGTGAAAATTAAGAATGGCGTTAAGCAAAGTGAAAGGAACGCTGGAAAGGGTTCTAGATAAGAATCTACAGGATCTTGTGCGCGGAATTCGCAATCACAAGGAAAATGAAGTGAGTGGGAGGGGGAGGGGACTAGACGAATAATTTCAATAATTAGTAAACTACAGGCATTGTTTTTGTGTATTTTGACTGAGATGTGTGAGTGATCATTGGAGGTCTAGTTTAACTTGACACCAGACGGTCAACGTTTCTTCCCGTAGATAAACAACCATGCAGACTGTCAATGTTTCTTCCCTTAGATAAACAACCAGACTGTCAATGTTTCTTCCTTTAGATAGACACATGCATGTTCAGTGAATGTGCACTGCTGTCAGATTGATTTCCATGCTTTGTTGTGTTGTATCAAATAAATTCTGTGTAGTGTCTTGCCTTAATGACAACTGAATCTATACAAAGATACATTATTAGCGACCAATTTATTTTGCTACCGATACCGATTGCATTGTAACAGTTCGCTAGTGCTTTCTTGTGCAACATTGAACTTGACAAGTTTTATGGTCAGTAGCCAGTTAATTATTCCTTCATTGGTAATGTAACACTTTTTGTTAGCAAATCGCTATCCTCCTTGGGCATTAGGGAACAGATCCCCGATTATAAGATATAATATACTTGCCGAACAAGAAGAATCTACAGAATTAAAACTTTGAGTGAGGAATCTCTGATTGTCTATTAAAGATATCAAATTGCCTTAAAACTTCTGGATCATGTCAGAAATGATGTCATGATGATCAATGATGGTCTGACAGGGGTATATTGAGTACCACTATATGCACAGACATACAAAATTATAAAAAATCATCAGCAAGCAATCATTAATTTTCAAATATACCAAGAGCCATCTGATGAGTCAATGTATGTTCCAAACCCCCTAGCATAATTTGTATTTCCGACGGATCTCATGGTGGCTTCCAGACTTCCCGGTAGTCGCTGACAATCTGTCGGACCAATGGTCTGACAGACATGGAGAAACTGTCAGACCAGAAGGAAATCTGTCGGACCGATTTTTGTTCGCAAAAATCAACAAAAAGAAAATATTTTCAATTTGCCTTTTAAGACGAGGTACACACTGTGACACAGTAAGAGATGGCTTTCCTCGTTTCCGAGTACTGTCATCGAGAAATCAGCATTAAATTTGTTGTCCGATGGCCAATTACTGATAATTCTTTCCATTTTATCCATATTTTTCCATGTTTCCCATGTGAAATTCGAAGAGACTCTTCAAAATAGGAGTACAAGAATGCAGAGTTAGAAAAATGTTTCACGCTTTGCGATAGCTTACAAATTTATTACCGACCAATCAAAATAAGTCTTACAAAGTACATGTGGAAACGTTCCCACTACCCAATACAATACATACCCAATGCAAACGTATCCCGACGATTACGAACCATCAAACACGCGGTCCGACGGAAAGGTCTGACACACCAGACTGAGAGCTAATCTGTTGGACTGGTCTGACAGCTATTGGAAAGTCTGGGATTCATGTCTTGATTCATGGTTGACTGGCTGGATTTATACAAACTTGACCGATCCTTTTCAAATAGTCCACAAACTTGATATTGTTGTACAAACTACAATGTACTAAGTAACTGTCACTATATTAGATAATAATCAGTTCCATCTTTCCTTTACCACCTCACTTTCAGTATTGGATGTCAAATGATGGATGGCATTAGCATGATCTAGTTTATCATCATAATTACTTGCATTTTCACACTTGAACCAATCTATCAGTATGATGTATCAGCTCCCTGTTAATTTAATTACCAAATCAAGTATCAACGTTCACATAGACATTTACCCAGTACTACATTTAGAAATTAACATCGTGTTTTAACTTTAATGCCGACAGTCTGACAGTCTGACAGTTAAGTTAAGAATAGAAATTGTTAAATGTATTTGCTGAACCAGTTTTCTTTATTAGGGTGCTTGGTAAATACATCAAGTTAAGTATATGATCTGTATTACATGGAAGTGTGTTTTCTTGTGATAGTAGAGTCTTCATTCTTAGATCATGTGTTTAAATTTAATACAGCTTAAAATACTGTAAACATTATTGTTTGAGTCGTAAGTTCATTTGTTGCATTTTGTATTTTAAAATGCTTAGCACAGAGAGGTAAGTTGTACTTGAGTGGGAAGATTGCATGTATGCTGAATTCCCATATATATATAACAGAGGCTATTTTGTTCCCTTTTCTGGGAAGATGAGGATTATTTTAAACTATTTTGAAATGTCCATGTTTATTTTTTGGTGATATTGCCATACTAGTTCTATCTATCGGTAAAACCACTTTCTTTTCCCAGCTACTGTAACTTCTTACGTTTAGGCCAAAACAAAATAATAGTGTCATACCTACCCTTAAATTGATGTTAGACTCTACCCCAAATTTTTATGGTATTTGGCTGGAAGTCACTGCAGATTTCCACTTTTCCAGTTAATCAAATAAAGTATAAAATGTTTTCCTGCATCCATCAAAATGTTCCACCTTTTCCTTAAGTAATTACCCCCCCCCCCCCCATCTTTGATGAGAGGTATATCGCTTTGCTCATGTTGGTACTTGGTAGACCAAATGATTTCCTTTCAATAACTCAATAGGATCTTCAAACTTTGCATGGATATATAGATAGATAGATAATTTTAATATTCTATTCCTCACCTGACACTATTGAAAAGGGAAGATAATTCATGCAGTAAATTGATAAAATCCTCTACCCAACATAAACATCAGATATGTTTCCTTATTATTATCTGATCATGACAAGACCAACACATGGGCTTTTAATCGGACCCTAAAATTGAAATTTTGACTCCTGAAATCTTCACCAAAAAGTCACATTTTGATCATGATGATTTCGATAGAAGGGTCTATAATCTATTTAAACAAAGACAAAAATACAACTTTTAGCTACAATATGGTGGAATTCAGTACAAAAAGGAACCTTGAAATTTACCCCCTAGTGAATCTATGATAAGTGTTTCTACTGTAAGTGATTTTGGCATGGTGTATTGGTTGTGATTAGGTTTCTTGTCTGGTGATGGTAATTATTTCCATGTCATGAACTCCCCGTAGACATTGACTTTATTGATGTGGTCATTCAACATTGGATTTCTTTCCTGGGTAATTTACTCATTATCAACTTGCTGAGGATGAAACCAAATAAAATTGTGGTTCTTTAATTTATTCTTTCCCAACGCATATAAAACATGTAAATATGAGGAACACATAGAATAATAGTAAGAGGCTCAAACTAAAAAAGGTAAAGTTTGTTTATTGAAAGGGCCAGTCAATTGTGACTTACGAGACACTTGCGTATTATTCATGCATACAGTACCTTCCCGAATCCCTTCTCGTAATGCCGGGCATCTGGCAGAGATGGGCCTATGGTAACCATTAATTTAACTAGCTGGAGGCTGACCAACCAGTCTCATCACTTCCAACCTGGTTTCCGCCGAGATTCGAACCTTCGACCTTCCGAGGCGGACGCCCTAACCACTCGGCCACGGTCGCGGTACTATGAATTGAGAATAAATAGTTAACCCTGGGTATTTGGATTGTATGAATATTGAATAATGATGTTATCCGTGTTTTTAATATCAGTAGTGACAAGGGCTTCCATCAAACTTGAATGATATATAAAACTATTTAACACATGCCAGTATATTTATGGATATGATGACGCATAATGAGCTGAATGAGTTGGGGGAAATTTTATTCATTAGGTCTTTTTGACTGGGTTGTTTCGTGGAGCAGGTTTTAGTCTGGGTATTGTCCCCCAATTTTACAGTTACAGTAGTAATAAAAGCTCAGGACTGGAACCAGACCATAACCAGAGATCTAACAATTCCGGAATAATCTGGATTAGCTGCAATTTAGAAAAAAATAGCTTTTATGCACAAGTTATTTAATGAAAAAAAATCAAAGAATCGACAAAGTTATGCTCATTTGAAATTTCAAGCAATGTTTGAATCTTAGATATAGAATTTGGATGTATGCTACAATTGCATCTGATACTGACTTCCAACTCATTTTCAGGTTTGAGCATTCAGCCTCACTAGAACCCCTGTTGTAACCTGCTCCATGAAACAGTAGTTATAGTCCAGTTAGGATATGGTGACAGTGACGTCATCATTTATGTGTATCCAAAAGATTAAAACCATTGCTTAAATAGGTAGAGTTTAGTTTGGTATCCTTTATACTTGTTTTTACACCGTACTAGTGGATTGCTCAACTGCGTCACTGGATTTTTATCCTAACTGGACTGTAGTATCGGCGTTTGCTATTCATGAGTGTAACTCAGTACTGTAATATTCAATATATTTATTGCTTCCATTTAGAATGTCTTAGTGTCAGCTTGGATTGTTTATTGTCTTTGAAATAATTCTTGATAATTAATACCTGGTAATCATGATTGTTACGGTAATGGTGTTAGAGATAAACAGATGTCACCTAACCAACAACAGAGAAAATGATAAATATACTGTAAAATCATTAATTTTCGTTGGGGATTTAATTTCGTGGATTTCGTGATTCACCTCAACCACGAATTTTAATCCAAACGAACATTAATTTTGACCTTTGTGTTATTACCTGAAATGCAAAATCCACGAATTCAAGTCCCAAGGAAATTGTCTTTTCTACCAAAACCACGAAAATTCGTCCCAATGAAATTAAATGATTTTACAGAATACAGTATCCACCAAAATTAAGTATACACTTTAGGCAGATGCAGAAATATAATTTGTTAAATTAGCCCATATCTGTTCCTCGGACAGTCACAACGATAGTAATGCATAATTTCTGAACCTACAGTCACTAAACAAGTACAACATGTGATAAAATAGAAATAAAAATGTTCAGAATTAAAATAACCATGGGGTCCAAGGGGCTGAATTTTCTGTCTTTTTATGACAAAGTTATCTTTCAAATCAGGCAAAGAAACTTAATGTTTTACATCTAGGGTACCAATCTATGTATGGTATTTACACTTAATAAACAAAAAAGAGCCCTGGTCTTCAAAAACATTGTTGCTTCTCTGTTCTGCAAATAGTGTTACACCGGCAAGTGGGTGGGGGAAATAACCACTGTGTACTGTACTTAGTTTTGATGGGTAGTGAATCTTATATTCTGTGTGTGATGGTACTATTATATCTATTCAATGCTTTAATGTTAATATATTTCTTAGGCACACATTTTTTTCTCTTTCTATATAGTATATAGGAATATACAAACATGTTGGGCCAAAGTCTCGAAAGAGAATAAAAATATTTATGAAATTAAACATAGCATCCCTTTGAGCAACAGGGTGGGGAACTTGTATGATCTCTCTGTATAGTATATCGACGGTGCCGAACCAAAACCCTGTAACTCAATTTTGACGCGAAAACTTTTTTTGAGGCATCCGCATCTGCTAGACGTCCAGCGCATTTCTGTCTCGTCGCCGTCTAAGTAACACGATTGGCTATTTAAGTGGCGACAAGACAGAAATGCGCGGGATGTCTAGCAGATGCGGATGCTGAAAAAAAAGTTTTCGCGCCAAAATTGAGTTACGGGGTTTTGGTTCGGCACCGTCGATATAGTAAGACACTTTGTAACCCTGTTGCGCCAAAGAGAAAACATTTATTGCTGATACTAAATAGTATAAATACAGCATGTATTTGGCACTGCAGGGCTGTATCTCTCTGTATAGTGTATAGTAAGATACAACCTTGTTGCACCAAAGGGGCAATTTATACTTGGTAATTGAAATTAAATATAGTAAATTGGCCTGCTGTGAAATTATAGACATTAGTGATGAATCTGGTCAATTTTGCCAGGGAAATTATAAAAGTTAATTAATAATTAAACAATACTTGGTGAAGTTGGGTTACCTTGACTTTACATAGATTATTTGTGGACATGGCAATCAATATTCTTTTGCATAATCAACATGTATATGTACATATTTGGAAGCTTATTCCTATGAGAACCGTAAAACATATTGATCTATAACAGGTTTACATAATTATTATAAGAGCACCTGTCCAACTCAGCTTGATTCTTATAAGTCTCTGCTCTACACTATAGTTCTTCATACCTAATTAGTACTAGACCGAACTTTTATATTTGATATTTTATGTCCATGGGTTATGTTTTATATCCATATGAGAAGTTGTGTTTTGCCATTGTCAATTTGTCATGTATGGTAAACCATATAAACAGGAAGTACAACATAAATTGCTCTTATTTTAGTGTATGTCTGACATTTACACTATTTGTACAGACAGATGGTATCTAAACACAACTCCAATATTTCTGATACTTTCTGAAATTAAGAACATGATGGTTCCTAGTTAATTTTGGAGTTATAGTACCTGTGATGAAAATGTTAACAAAAATATACCTAAGTTGTTGCTAATGCTAACAAACAAAAATATACCTAAGTTGTTGCTAATGCTAACAAACAAAAATATACCTAAGTTGTTGCTAATGCTAACAAACAAAAATGTACCTAAGTTGTTGCTAATGCTAACAAACAAAAATATACCTAAGTTGTTGCTAATGCTAACAAACAAAAATGTACCTAAGTTGTTGCTAATGCTAACAGATGTGTTTTGTTTTACTTTGCAGAACAAGTATGTTGCTGACTGTTTGGATGAAATCAAGTCGGAACTTCGGCAAGAAAATATTGCTGTCAAAGCCATGGCCGTCAATAAACTTACATATGTAAGTATAATGGACTGTAGATCAATCAATCAATCAATCAATCAATCAATCAATCAATCAATCAATCAATCAATCCATCCATCCATCCATCCATCCATCCATCCATCCATCATCAATCAAACAAACAATCAAACAATAAATAAATCAATCAATCAATCAATCAATTTATGTAGTATATAGGCCAGTGTTAGCAAGTAATGAGCTTTAGAAATAAGCATAAAGTCCAACCCCAGCGCATGTATTTTATTAGACTTCCACTGAGTTTCGCATATTGCACTTTCTATATACTCCCAGTAAATGTGCACTACTCGTGCTAGAGTACTGGGGTATATGTAATTCATATCCAATATTTTATCATTTGTATACAATATATTTATTATTTGCAGCTTCAAATGCTTGGTTATGATGTCAGCTGGGCAGCGTTCAATGTCATAGAAGTTATGAGTTCCACAAAATTCACATTTAAGGTAAGACTCTACATAATAGTATGTGTTTATCATCATGATTTAATTTTTTATGGCATTTTAATACATATCTGTACAATAGCTGTACAGGTGGTATGGTGGTCGAGCAGATAGCCTGCTTGACTGCTCATCGAGAGGTCCCGGGTTCGATCCTCGGCCGTGGCACTTGATCATTTCTGAAACGCTTTTCTGTGTTTCCCAACCAACTAGAGATGAGCTGGACAGTGGTTAGCAACCCAGAGGTAGTCTCGCGTGTAGCGGTGCTATACACCAGTTACGTTGAAAGAACCAAGGTGTCTCTTCGGAAAGAGCTAGGGCATCGCGCCCGGATACCTTGTATCACACCACTGTCTCTTCCACCTGCTGTCCCTTCAGCAAAAACACAGGACCCCATTGGAAATAAGTGCTTGCACTTTCATGGGTTATCCTTGACTGAGAGGTTTAAATAATTACAGCAAATTATTCGTTTACACTTACATAAAGTTAAACAGATTTTTGAACATGCATGGACAATACAGAAAAAAACCTTTTAAGCTAGTTTAAAAGTTGCAGTGAGTTCAGATTTCTGAACAACATTGATTTGAGTGTATGGTAAGTAATAGTGTATATACCAGGATGTATATATTTTGGTTATTTGACTATTTCAGAGGATAGGATATTTATCAGCATCACAAAGTTTTCATGAAGGTACAGATGTTCTTATGTTGACTACCAACATGATCAGAAAGGTAAGAATCTCTAAATCTGCTTCAAAAGCCTAGTGGTGCTAGTCTACTTTCGCTTTCTACTGCTACTGACTAGCAACTTTATACTAGTGTAATAGATAGAGGACCCCTTCACTAAAAATGTGCAACTGAATTTCAACTTGTATAAAATATTAAACATGCAATGTAGAACTATAAAACATGGAATATATTATAATTAAAATAACACAAGGGAAGGAACTCTCACTAATGTCACTAATGTCTTGTTATACAATAAGGCTAATGGAGTTGCTCCCCTTGGTTTTGTTCACATTATACTGATGCCCTAATTCACATAAAATAAATGGGCTGCATGATCTAGCAAAAAAATAAAATAAAGTAGGAGAGGTCTGGAGTTTCTTCCTAGACTGCGATGTACCAACATTTTGAAAAATTTCATCAAACATTGATATTTATTTATAAGAGATGACCAGAATTAAAGAAACCTCATGCCTTAAATAGATTACTGTAAACTCATTAATTTTCATGAGGGATTCAATTTTGTGGTTCACCTTCAACCAAGAAATCAAATCCCATCAAACAATGAATTTGACCCTTGTATTTATTACCTGATATGCAAAATCTGTGATTTAACTCCCATCGAAAGGGTATTTTTTGCCAAAATCACGAAATTTGTCCCATCAAAATTAAAGGATTTTACAGTAAATTGATAATCACCTTGTTTGATTATAATTTATAAGTAATAACAATATTGATAAATGTTTTTGTTGCATTTTATGTTTTGTTCAGTTTCACTATATGTATTTCAGGACCAGAGTTTTTCTGTAAGTTACATGTATTTCAGGACCGGAGTTTAACTGTAAGATACATGTATTTCAGGACCGGAGTTTTACTGTAAGATACATGTATTTCAGGACCGGAGTTTTACTGTAAGATACATGTATTTCAGGACCAGAGTTTTACTGTAAGATACATGTATTTCAGGACTTGAGCAGTAACACTCAGTATGATGCTGGTGTGGCCTTAAATGGTCTTTCATGTTTCATCACTGCTGATCTAGCTAGAGACCTTGCCAATGACATCATGACCTTGGTGAGTTGTATATATATTTTGTAATAAATATTTAAAGTGTATAGAGCAATATCGGAAGATATTTTTTAAAAAGTTTCAAAAACTGAAAAACGATTATTCTTTCATATCCATTAGATCATTTTTCGCTTCAGTTTTATCTGAAACTCTCTCTGTGATTGATTGGACATGCAAACTGTCCATTTTCATACGAACGTGTTCTTGAACACCCTATGAAACTATTAGAATCGTCTATTTTTCGACCATTAAATCCAAGTACAAGGAACCCATCCAAAGTTTTAATTTGCAATTAAGGTAGTCTGGTATCATACTAAAAACGATGCAAGTAATTTTTTTGGCATTGAATGACTGTTAAAATATAGCTCTATACACTTTAATGTTATGAATTCCACTTCAACACCTTAATAGCCCAGTGGCATACCTGCCAAGCAGGGCCTCCGCTGGCTATTTTTTTCTTGTAGCCACAACTTTAGCCAATTGACAAAAGTTTTAGCCAACCTTTAGCCACTTATAGCCAAAAAGCCAGACTGAATTAAAAATGACTAATGTATATACATCAAGGAGTACAGATATGACATAAAGCAAATGTCTTCTGTTTTTTCATGTCTTTCAATTAATTAAGCTGTATTAATTCATAACAGCATATGTTTAAAATACTACTCACTATACTAAATATATTCAACTACTCACTGTATCATTCATTCAACTACTGTTAGCGCTATACACATCAGCAATAGTTCATCTTGTAACAATCATGCTGAATAACTTCTAGTGAGTTGCTTATATTAATTGTATCAGCCAAATGCTGGACTAGAACGCATGATCCCCTGTCTGTAAGTCAGGCAATCTTCAAACTGAGCTAACTGTGCTGCTGACACAAGAATCATAACAATAACAAATGAACTTATCAGGGCAGGACAAGGTCCAACTACTCACACTTTAACAAAACACTCTGAAAATACTTGAAAAAGCACAGCAATTTCCAGCATTCATCAGAGTCCTAGTTTACTTTTAGATTTAATTCTACACTTTCCTAGGTGTCTAACTATAATAAACAATGTTTTAAAACTCATAATTATGTTATTTTAATAAAAATAAAAAGAATAATTGAAAGAAAAAAACTTAAGAGTATTTGTTGTTTTATTGTCCGAATCTGATTTTATCCGGATACTACTCAAGTTCCTAAAATAATAAATTGCTTTGGACATAAACTGGTTAATTTTTAGCCATAAATTTACCTCTAATTATTGTTTAAAAGGTAATTACCATTTAAAATATGTCTATTGATAGCTATTAAACATATTTTATATCGCTCAACTCATTCCATAGAAATGTGTATAATTACGACCGTGACCAACTCTCCAGACTCGTCTGCTCTTTTGTTTACCTTCTAAAGTTTAAAACCACGATGATAAATGGGTCAATTAAGATGTTTTTCATACTGTTACATAATTAGTTTGGATTTAATTGGATTAAAGGTCTGCTATAGGTTTGTATAGCTCGGGGCAATTAATGATTTTATAACCGCTGGTGTGTAAGGAAATAACTCGATCTATTCCAGTTTGACTGTTAGTTGAAAGTTTATGACACGTCCGATCTTTATTCAGACCTTGATTACGTAATTTGGGGGTCAATACAGGACACACTTTCTTTTATTGATGAAGGGGCACTGGTTATCGAGTTTCCAATTAACATCCGACGCGCGTGTAAACAATTTACAAACCGGTCTGTGTCACTTATACCATTGAAATTTAATAAAGAAAATACGATTTCTGCGAGGAAATATACCTTTTAGCCAATGTTTTCGCCAATTTACAAAAGTTATAGCCAATTTAGCAAATCTTTGGCTAAATTGGCAAGCAGTAGCGAAGGCCCTGCCAAGCTAGTTAAATCCAATATAGGAGTGATCAAGCAAAACATGTCAAAAGATGCACTTAAATGTGATTTAAAAGGGATTTAGATGCATAAACAAGGAATGTATTCATTCTAGTGGTTATAAATATGGAACAGAAGATCATAAAATGAATCAAATGTACCTTTGTTCAAAGTTAGGTGAACTTGGAAAACCAGAAATTAACAACAAAAATAGGAGTAGCTCCGCTTTAATAGGAGTATTTTGCAGGTATGCCCGTGTAGAGCATCCACTTCAGAGTGTGAGATGTCTCCTTTTAAATCACAGACTTTGACGTTACAAAGTTAATAAAATTGGTACTAGTTTATTTACCTTTCTACTATTCTAGCTGCTCAGCATATTTACAGTATAAGCTTTCGAGGGTGCCCTTTATATAGCAACAACTTCTCTCTAACACTCTCTGTATAGCAACAACCTCTGTAACAACGCCTTGATAATATCCCAAAGACTATATTTACTATAATTTTAGTCTCTGTAGAGTAACAACCTCTAAACCACGGCCAGTACTAGCAGCTCCCGAGGGGTTTTGCTATACAGAAGCTACACTGCAGATACAAGTCACTGCTGGTTTGCCTGGTGTAAGGCCTTAATGTGACTCAATGACTGAATTAATGTTGTCTAGTGGAAATTTATACAATACTATAACAAATGATTCATATTTCTGTTGCGTTATTTTCAGATGACGTCGACCAAACCCTATTTGAGAAAGAAGGCTGTGTTAATCATGTATAAAGTATTTCTACAGTTTCCCGAAGCATTGAGACCTGCATTTCCCAGACTGAAAGAGAAATTGGAAGATCCTGACCCAGGTCTGTAGTACTCAGTACTGTCAAACTCAGGGAACATATAAGTCTGGAATTATCCGGGAATCCATATTTACTGCACCGGAAAGAATGACATTTTCTGCTGAAAATTAAACTTATTTTTGTTTAAAAAAATGTATTGTCTAAGTTGACATTTTATGAGGTGAATTTTAAAAATAGAAATTGTGGTTTACAGATGTATGCTTATGGCACTCAACAAAGCCTTGCATTATATTTTGAAATTTAGCATTTTGTGTCAGCCCTGTATAAAAACTTGGTTATCGTTCATTAAATGTGTTTTAATTTTATTACAAACTTAACATCATGCTAAAGTCTAACTCATGATTTATGAGCTGTTCAGCTGTATATGTCAACAAAAAGCTTTGAGGCATGACTAGTAAGAATGAATCAATCTCTAAAGGGGTCAATACTGAAAGGTCATGGTAGATCTGTTGCTCTCATACATATGTGTAATAAACTGTAATTTATTTGACAGGTGTTCAGTCTGCTGCTGTTAATGTGATATGTGAACTGGCCAGGAAGAACCCAAGAAATTACCTTTCTTTGGCCCCACTATTCTTCAAGTTGATGACCTCATCCACAAACAACTGGGTTCTTATAAAAATCATTAAACTTGTAAGTTTACTTTCAAATTTAACTGTACCTGTATATGTCTCAATGTTTCTTGGACAATCTGTTGACAAATATTGTTTACCCCCCTTTTACTATTCTAATATGAAGTTTTTTATGTTGAATATGTCTTACCAATAGCAAATGGCGCTATTCCAGTGCAGATATGTGTGTTTTGTAGACCCTGTGCATATAAGTCAAACTTCCAAATACATACAAAGAAAGCACCAAAGCTTAATTATTATAGTAAGCAAGTAAGTAAGTAAGTAAGTAACATCTTTATTTGACGAGGATGACACACCCGGTTTCCTGATCTTCCATGTGGGCCTCAACATTTGCAAATAACATAATAAGAATATAAAATAAAGTTGAATTAACATAGCTACAATTATATACACAATCATCAAATTATTTACAAGTAGCTGACAGTTGAATAATACTGATGAAGGTTAACGGGAATACCTTAATATGTTTATATTTGTAATAAAAAAGACAAATTATCTCTTTCTTTATCAACATTTAGTTTGGTGCTCTGACCCCATTAGAACCTCGATTAGGAAAGAAGCTGATAGAACCCTTGACAAACCTCATTCACAGGTAAATATTTGATCTCAGATAGTATATTTGTTATATGAACGTATTCAGTTGATATATTTAACCTTGTATATATGTTTTATTAAGGGCCAAAGGCATTGTATAAATGCCGATTTGCTAATAAACTTGAACTTTGATATTATTGTTATAAAACACATTTGCAAAAAGTTTTGAGGAGCTTTTGACAGTTGCTGTATTCATTGTTATAGACATACTCTGTGGGGAGCGGTGGCCTAGAGGTAGGGTGCGCGCTTCGGGATCGAGAGGTCCCGGGTTCGATCCCCCTCTGGACCACTGGTTAAAATCTCTGAGCAAGACCCACAGCTCCACTCCACCATGGTGTAAAATGGTACCTGTGAGGGCAGTGTCTATTCCTGGGCGCCGCAGATCGATGTTGGCTGCCACACCACAGGAGAGAAATAGTCTCCCTAAGGAGACACGAGTGAAGGTTTCCATATGTAGCCCAATGACCAGGGGAGTTAAACTGTCAAAGGGTGCTTGAGCGGCCTAACAGCTGAAAAGAGCCCTAGAAAATTGGTAACTTAACTTAACTTAACATAGTGACTTGGAAAGTTTGACTAATTTCACAAATTCACGAATTTCACAAATTCACGATATAAAAATTTGCTAACATTTCACACAGCTAAAATTCAATAAGTCATATGCAAAACATTTTGATGCAAAAATTTGAAACTATTAGTATGACTAAAGAATATGGCCCCTTCATGAATTGCACTTAAAGACTTGGGAAAAGTCTACAGCTGTGTTCAATTATTGGTTAGGATTCTGAGTAGAAAATAGTGCAAACAATACTTTGTACAATATGGTATGTACACATGGATAGGTATGTGATACTATATTTATATGAACCCACACGGGTTGGTGGGATTTGAACCAACAATGGCGCGAGTGCTTCAGTTTACAACTACTGTCCCAGGCATTCATAAAAGGCTTAAGCCAAGGGACATACTGTAAAATCATTAATTTTCATGGGGGATTAAATTTCGTGGACTTCGTGGTTCACCTCAACCACAAACTTTAATCCCAACAAACATTAATTTTGACCCTTGTTTTATTACCTGAAATGCAAAATTCACGAATTCAAGTCTCAACGAAATTGTCTTTTTGACCAAAACCACGAAATTTCGTCCCAATGAAATTAAATTATTTTACAGTATACATCTAGTCTGCGGGGCCAAGAAGTGGGTTAAATTATGAGAGATTATATTAATATTGTTGTTTGTTGTTTCAGTACATCAGCCATGTCTCTTCTGTATGAATGTATCAACACAGTCATTGCAGGTATGTATTCTCCTATACTCTCTGTAAGGCTCAAATATCAAATACATGTGCTTCAGGTCACCTAATCTACATACCAAGGCCAACCTGAAATTATTTGAGTTTATGTATAATGGAGGTACAAACAGTTTAGACCTTTTTCTTGGTATTGCATGAGGCCTTTATTCTGCCTCAAAATTGGTTCCCAATTGCTGAAAAAAATCCCCACTTGCTGAAAAAGATCCCAATTGAAAAAAAAATCCCCAAATAATGAAACCAAAATCATGAAAGCCAAGTAAAGTGTTTCTTTAAGTTAAACCAATGAACTTTTAACAAATACACAAATGAAATCGTTGGTATCAACAAATTGGAACAGTAAAGTTCATTCTCTTTTCAATACCCCTATTCAATCATGGACCAAATCAATCCTAATTTTTGCAATTTATTAGATTAAATTGCTTCCCAATTTCGAAAATTTAGCGACGCAAAATTCCCAAATTTGGCTGGGGCCTTTTTCCCAAAAAGGGCAGAAAAAGGTCTGAAACATTTGTTCTTCTTTAATACTGATATTAGTTAAATATTAAAGATAATAAGTTGTCTATTTCTCAATATACAAATAGTTACCAGTCAAACTTTAATTTCTTAAAAAATCCAGCTGGTTAACGAGATTTTAATTTAACTAAATTAAAACACCTTTCATTTTGTTACCTGAACCGCACATATTTTTATTTGGTCTCCTTATTATGAACTAGAATTTTGGTGATTTAATTACATTAATTAATAATTTTACCCGGTAGTTTGATAACTCCAAATTGAAAATGTTTGACTCCTCAAATCTGACATTTGTAAGTCAATGGTCCCCTTCTGGCGAAACTGAAAACTTATATTGATAATTACATATTACTATATTGAACATGATAGTTGAATTTATGTGAATATGAAACTTGTTTGCATTATTACACTGGTATCTTATTGCCGCTCTGTGTATTTTTTGTAGACAAATATTTAACATACCATTTTCTGTTATATTTTGGATGTTTTTATATAACTTTCTATGTTGTAAATATACTTAAATTTGTTCATTTACTCTCATATAGAGCTGTAATATTATGCCTAGTCCAGTTTTTGTGCATTTGTTTGTAAGTTAAAGTCCTCACCACTCTGTCTGATTGCAGGGGTTTGAATTGTCTCCTGGTGTGTTAAAATAGCCTATTTTTAAACCATGGAAAATTCAATTGTCTAAATGATCTTTGAAATAAAATATTAGGTGGTTATTTAATTGATATTACTTGAATTGCCTTGGTCCAAACATAGGGCCAAAGTTAAATCACTTTCATACTATTACTTTTAAGTTACATTTTGGTTAAAATTATTATTATTTTAGATGTGTTTTAAAATAATCTAGTATGTTGTTATCTTGTAATGAATGACTGAGAATGACTGAGAATGACTGAGAATGACTGAGAATAGCTTCTGTCTGATATGATGACTGAGAATGGCTACTGTCTGATATAATGACTGAGAATGACTGAGAATAGCTTCTGTCTGATATGATGACTGAGAATGACTGAGAATAGCTTCTGTCTGATATGATGACTGAGAATGACTGAGAATTGCTTCTGTCTGATATGATGACTGAGAATGGCTACTGTCTGATATAATGACTGAGAATGACTGAGAATAGCTTCTGTCTGATATGATGACTGAGAATGACTGATAATTGCTTCTGTCTGATATGATGACTGAGAATGACTGAGAATTGCTTCTGTCTGATATGATGACTGAGAATGACTGAGAATAGCTTCTGTCTGATATGATGACTGAGAATGACTGATAATTGCTTCTGTCTGATATGATGACTGAGAATGACTGATAATTGCTTCTGTCTGATATGATGACTGAGAATGGCTTCTGTCTGATATGATGACTAAGAATGGTTTCTGTCTGATATGATGACTGAGAATGGTTTCTGTCTGATATGATGACTGAGAATGGTTTCTGTCTGATATGATGACTAAGAATGGTTTCTGTTTGATATGATGACTAAGAATGGTTTCTGTCTGATATGATGACTGAGAATGGTTTCTGTCTGATATGATGACTAAGAATGGTTTCTGTCTGATATGATGACTGAGAATGGTTTCTGTTTGATATGATAACTGAGAATGGTTTCTGTCTGATATGATGACTGAGAATGGTTTCTGTTTGATATGATGACTAAGAATGGTTTCTGTCTGATATGATGACTGAGAATGGTTTCTGTCTGATATGATGACTGAGAATGGTTTCTGTCTGATATGATGACTGAGAATGGTTTCTGTTTGATATGATGACTAAGAATGGTTTCTGTCTGATATGATGACTGAGAATGGTTTCTGTCTGATATGATGACTGAGAATGGTTTCTGTTTGATATGATGACTAAGAATGGTTTCTGTTTGATATGATGACTAAGAATGGTTTCTGTCTGATATGATGACTGAGAATGGTTTCTGTTTGATATGATGACTAAGAATGGTTTCTGTCTGATATGATGACTGAGAATGGTTTCTGTCTGATATGATGACTGAGTATGACTGAGAATGGCTTCTGTCTGATATGATGACTGAGAATGACTGAGAATAGCTTCTGTCTGATATGGTGACTGAGAATGATTTCTGTCTGTTATAATGACTAAGAATGGTTTCTGTCTGATATGATGACTGAGAATGACTGAGAATGGCTGAGAATAGCTTCGGTTTGATATGATGACTGAGAATGACTGAGAATTGCTTCTGTCTGATATGATGACTGAGAATGACTGAGAATTGCTTCTGTCTGATATGATGACTAAGAATGGTTTCTGTCTGATATGATGACTGAGAATGACTTCTGTCTGATATGATGACTGAGAATGGTTTCTGTCTGATATGATGACTGAGAATTGCTTCTGTCTGATATGATGACTGAGAATGGTTTCTGTCTGATATGATGACTGAGAATGGTTTCTGTCTGATATGATGACTGAGAATTGCTTCTGTCTGATATGATGACTGAGAATGGTTTCTGTCTGATATGATGACTGAGAATGACTGAGAATGACTTCTGTCTGATATAATGACTGAGAATGACTGAGAATATGATGCTTCTGTAACTTCTTCACATACTATGCACCTGTATATTTAACTACTAACTGTAAATTATATATCAGAAAGAATCTTATTATAATTTACACGTCAAGTTCTATACTTCTGTTCACCTTTATATGCTTCTGAAAATGTTTATGTAACAAGCACCAACTACAATGTACATATAATATGTGCCCGTCACTACTTCTTGCTTGTAATCACTCATAAAATGGCCTGAATGTGGCATAATTATACCCAATATAAACCAAATTCAAAATATACTATAAAAAGCACAAACGCTACCCAGCAACTGGTTGGTTTTTAACTTTTCAAGCATGTGTAGCTTCTTTTTCTATTTATGATATTTTTCTTCATTCTATTTTAGTTGACATTTTACTTCTGCTTATGCGATTTTATTTGTTTGTTGCATAAGCCTTCTACTATTCAGCCTTGTTTATATTTTATTTGTTAATAGTTAAAGATGAATGTTGAATCAAGAGTGTATGGAGTAAAGGATTAAGTTAACTGTTATATGCATGATGCCTTTCTTGCTCATTTCTTGCTACACTTTGGTGATGAATGAAGTGCCTGGATAGGAGGTGGACTGTGGTATAACTGATACATGTTTATTCTTACTTACAGTACTCATTTCTGTATCTACAGGCATCCCAAATCACACCGCTTCCATACAGGTATAGTAATGTTCAAATATGATACAGTCTGGCATTGTCTCATCTCATACGCTTTGTTTTATAATAATGTTAGAACCAGTCTATTCTTTTACATAGGTCGGGAAAACCAGTCTATATTTTAATTTGTTGATAAGGTTAGGACCAGTTTATTCCTCAACTTAGGTCAGTATAACCAGTCTATATTAAAATTTCATTCAATGTGGCTCTGAATATGGATTGAAAACTGCTGACATGTTCAGTTTGTGTGTTTGTTTCCCTTTTGGGAGGGTGGGGTGGTGTTGGGGTGTGATCAATATCTTCTTTATTCAAAGTTCAGTCTAAGTCCCAGTAAAGTCCCAGTAATTGTTACATACACGAAGCTTAATGTGTAAGTGATGAAACAATGCTTGACTGTGTGTCATAGTATGTTATGGTTAAACAACAGTTACATGTTACAGTAATGTTTGCTGGCTTTTAGCTCCAAAATAATGTTATGGTCACATCACATACAGTCACATTTCTCACTATTCATTTCTGAATTGATATATATAACTGGTGTAATACTTATTATTACATTATGATAGAAGAACAACTGTCACAAATAAAAATTCCATGAATTATGAAATAGATTCTTCATATTTTACTAATGGCTTTAAGTTCTCCTTAAGTTAATGTGTTGTAAATGAGTTTTTAGTTTTGGGTAATATGATGGAATATTTGCACTTAGTTATTTTGGAGTTATCAGCTATGCTTGAATTGTTTGGAGACAGTTGATTGCTTTGTGATGGGTTAAATGTTATCATACATAATGTATATAATAGATTCATATTCATCAATGTTCAAGTCAGAAATCAAATTGATGGCTTAGAATGAGAAAGTTGTAACTACAAAATAAATATATTGAGAAAAGAAGCGAAAACTATCTGTCATTTACTCTTTACCTATGGAAAAACACAATTTTAAAACTTCATTTTGGTCAACATGACAGTTTCTGATTTTCATGAAAATAGGCTCATAAGAAGCGCCTTGTGAAGCAGATTTAAAATATGTATTGAGTCTTGTAAGGTCGTAAGTAGTAGTTACGACCATCTCATTCTTAGCCAACGAAATGTGAACATCACAATAATTGTCAGTATAAGTACTACAAATACAGGAATTATGATACTGTAAAATCATCATTTTTTCTGGATTGTAAGATGTTTGGATTTTTCTAGAGATGCAATTTCGTGGGTCAGCAATTTCTGAATTACCGAAAAAGAAAATAGAAAGGGATATTTTTGGGGAAAACAGTCTTGCATTTTGCTTAATTAGTTTTATGGGGTTGAAATTATATTATTTTTGGCATCATTTACATAATCAAGTCTGTCTTGCTACTAGTCTCATTTGATATTAAACAGAATCTAACACTCTGTGCCAATTATTATTATTAAGCTCTCCAGACGCTTACTTCATAAAATTTTCAGAACTCATTTAATATTTATTAATTGATTTCAATTAACAATTTGTGATCCCTTATTTACTGATGAATATGAGCTATAGATTTGTATAGTTGGGTGACTGGTCACGCCCTCTGATGCTTGTATAGCTCCATCATCTATATTGCCCTCTGTCGCTGGTACTCATCAAACTGCTTTATGATCCTATATGCATTAACTAACCCATGTACATTGTGCTTATGTATTACATGTCTCTATGTTAGCACTGGGTACGGTATGACAGACTTCTGGAACGTGTATAATATGTGTAAGATATTCAGACATGCAATGGCCAATGGCTAAAGACCTATCTGATCTTAAATATCTGTCAGATCAAAATAGACATAAACATATGAAACCTATGCAAGACGTTCCGTCCGCTTTCAGCTACAAAGTTTTCTGTTGGATTTGGCTGGCAGGTTTCTAGTCTAGCAGACAGGTTTCTGGCATGACAGACCTACAGGTTTCTGGTCTAGCCACCAGGTTTCTGGTCTAGCCACCAGGTTTCTGGCATGACCGACCTGTTGGTTTCTGGTCTAGCCGACAAATTTTCTGGCATGACTGACCTGCAGGTTTATGGTCTAGCCGACAGGTTTCTGGTCTAGCAGACATGTTTCTGGCATGACTGACCTGCAGGTTTCTGGTCTAGCCGACAGGTTTCTGGCATGACTGACTGACAGGTTTCTGGTCTAGCCGACAGGTTTCTGGTCTAGCAGACATGTTTCTGGCATGACTGACCTGCAGGTTTCTGGTCTAGCCGACAGGTTTCTGGCATGACTGACTGACAGGTTTCTGGTCTAGCCGACAGGTTTCAGGTCTAGCAGACCAGTTTCTGGTACAACCAACGGACACGTTCCTTGAAGTCTGATTGAAGTATAGGTGAAATCTAGCTAGACTGCACACTACTTATATCTCTGTATCACTTGGAACCCATCACATATTTCTCTTACTTTGATTGTAATATCTATATGGTTGTTGGTCCACTCACTCCTGCTATATTGTATATCAATACAAATGCTAGTAACTGTTATAATAAGCTACTAAATCCCACTGGTAGGCAACTTAGTTATTTTAATTCACAGTATTCATACCAGCCCCGTAATATATTTCTCTCATTGCATACCTTTGAAATAATGGTAAAAAAGGATACGGCAATTTTGTATTTTTTCCATGGCAAAGTTTATTTGAGACTTAATAATATTGAATTATAAAATCAATTGATTGTGTCGCTTTGGTATTATAATGTTTCTCTATCAGGGGTGGTATTCAATATTGATCTCTTTTAATTGGAGAATAATGATAGCCAATCATATCACCTGTTACTGACAAAGAGTTCAATATGTTGTGATCAGATTGGTCATCCTTATCCTAAAGTGAAGTAAGATCATCATTGAATATCATACCAGATTGCACATTATGTCGTTCTCACCTGAATGCTTAGTGTAGAAAATGCTAAAAGATGTATGTAAAAATGTTTGTATGCAGTTTATGATTGGTCCGATAGTTTACGAGAAAAAAAAATATCATAAAATATGTTGCTTTTATGTCAAGACTGGCTTTTATATAATGTCAGACTTGTATCAATGTTGTTGCTGCTTCAGTATGAATCAATTATGTTGTTATCCTTAATATAATGATAAGATGAAAATTTCTGAAATTTCTGAAATAATTTTGAAACTTAATTACAACCGATTAATTAGTTGTTGTTTGTTTATTCTTTGTACTGATATTGCAATAGAATAACCAGTATCCACCTTTGACTTTGTTCATATTATCTAATGATATATAACATACTTTTACTTCTAGCTCTGTGTTCAGAAACTTAGAATATTGATTGAAGATTCCGACCAGAATTGTAAGTATTGATAGTACTATATTATAAACTGTAAAATCATTTAATTTCGATGGGACAAAACAAGGGTTAAAATTATTGTTTGATGGGATTTGATTCATCGTTGAAGGCGAACAACAAAATTAACAAAATTTAATCCCCTGTGAATCCCCAGTTTGGCAGTGTACTTGCCTGTCACTGTAAAGCTCCAGATTCAATTACATGTTGATGATATTTAACTGCTGTACATGATTTGAAAATTGAACTTAACTTGCAATTTTGAATATTTAACTTACTTTCAGTGAAGTATTTGGGTTTGCTGGCAATGTCGAAGATTTTACAGACACATCCAAAGTCTGTTCAGACTCACAAAGATTTAATATTACAATGTTTAGATGACAAAGATGAGTCTATACGATTTAGGGCACTAGACTTGTTATATGGGATGGTATGTATGCAATTCTGTAATAATGTCTCCCATAATAGAATCTATTGCTGGCTTAAAATGAGATGGTCGTAAGTACAATGTTGATATTTTGAGAAAACAAGGAAAAACTGTCCAAAAATTACTCTTTACTTACGGTAAAAAAAGCTGTTTAAACTTCAGTTTGGTCTATATGACAAGTTCAGATTTTCATGAAAATAGGCTAATAAGAAGCGCCTTTAGATGCTGATTTTAAATATGTATCTACCTTATAAGGTTAGAGTTATGTTATAGTGATATGTTAGGTTATAAGGTCTAACGCCCTTCTCATTCTAATCCAGCGATATTGTGGGGGGAGTAGATGTATTGATCGTGTCCTGGACATCTGGATGTATGTCACAATGTTTGTTTTCGCTTGTTTTCCTTTAACCATTAGTTTAATGTCAATGAAATTGCACATGAATACTTGGTTACCAAGCCTAGTGGAGCATGTTGCCAGGAATGATAGGTTTGAGGATTTTTGCCAAGATATGACATTTTGTAGGAAACATACATTTTGTGTCAAAACTGTACTAATTATCTAACAATGTATGGTGTTTTGTCTTCAACTTTGAACACCAAATTTTTCTGATGCAGGAACTGGTAGTGAAAAATATGTAATAACCTATTTACACAGTATTTAAGTTATTATTGATTGCTCTTTTCTGTCTGGTTTGTTAAGTTACTAGACTACTCACATATCCTCCAAACTTCCATATTTGGTCATACCAGTTATTTTCTTCTGCAATACTGGCTACAATCATGGCCTCCTCATATGGAGAAGTTGCCATTGGCTTGTGGAAGAGCAAGGTTGAACTAGTTGATAAAGAGTTTCACTAAAAAAAGTATGAGTAAAACCCTACTAAAGGAGTGTATTGCGACTCTCAGACGGATAGTATTATGAACTGTGATTTCCCTATAATACCTTTCTATTTTCCATATTTGCAGGTATCAAAGAAGAATTTGATGGAAATAGTAAAGAAATTGATGATCCATATGGATAAGGCAGAGGGAACGAACTACAGGGATGAACTGTTGGCTAAAATCATTGAAATCTGTTCACAATCTAATTATCAATATGTCACCAACTTTGAATGGTAAGAGACAAACTTTTCCAACTTCTTTAAAAATATGTGAAGATATACAGAAGAATGTTACTTATAATGTGTCTTCCAAGCCCATTTAAATAATTGGGTTGTCTCCCATTCATTCACATTTTTTAAAAGAAAGTTGATTAGATTTAGCGTTCTTGTAGAGCGCATGAACGACTAATGGTCATTAAGTACTGTTAAATCATTTAATTTCGTTGGGATGAAATTTCATGGTTTTAGTAAAAAAGACTTTCGTTGGGACTTGTATTTGTGGATTTTGCATTTCAGGCAATAAAACAAGGGTCAAAATTAATGTTCGTTGGGATTAAAGTTCGTGGTTGATCCCCCACAAAAATTAATGATTTTACAGTATATGAATAAAAGAGGAAAGTATGAACTGGATCAAATTTATAATGGACATGGGATTAGTGTGCGAATTGATGTATCTTAAATTGGAGGGTCAGGGACTCAATTTGACCCAGAGCATGGTGTTGATTGTTTAAATTTCTAAAAAGTCACATTGTGACCCTCAAGATTTTGGTTTGACGAGTCATTTTCTCTTAAAATCATGAGTAGTTTGTCTATAAAATGGTAACATTTAATCAAAAGTATCAAAAAGACCCTTGTTTTATAGAAGGTAGTGGAACCTCTGGAGGGCATAGACATACATGTATATATCACATATTATTTAGGTATGTGAGTATATTGGTGGAGCTAACACGTATGGAAGGCACCAGACATGGTCGACTGATAGCAACACAGATGTTAGATGTAGCAATCAGGGTTCAGGCTATCAGACCTTTCGCCGTCTCACAAATGGTAAGATTTTTCTCACCCACACCTGACACTGATCAGTCAGTCACTGTCGGTTTCCTAAGCAAAGCGCTACCAAGCACCTTCATTCAACTCCCGTTCCATTAAAATTAGAAGGCATGGATTAGCTCCTGTGGAAAGCCCTACGAAGCACTTTGCTTATGAAACTGAGACCAGAGCTGCTTGAAAGTTGTTGAAAACCCACACTGACTTGTGAGCCTCCTTGCTCAGTTAGCTTAGAGGGTAGATCACTAAAGTCTTGTTTCTCATCCTGAGCATTTTTCACTTAGTTGCTAAATAGCAAGGTAGTTGATAATTTCAAAAGTCCTTGAAAAGGTCTCGATTTAAATGTCTATGTTGAATTAATGCCTGGAATTAATAAAGGTACTGCTTGGTTTGGCATTGTTCTGTTCTGCAGGTGATATGGCTGTAAATGTAAACTGTATGCAACATTAAACACAATAAACAAAACCTTGTAAAAAGTCGGAATACATAGATCACTATAGTTAAAGCTGTATGTTTATGTGTTACAGGCGGTACTGTTAGAAAATGCTCATCTACTAGCTAACAACTCTCAGAGAAATGGTATCTGTGAAGTATTATATGCTGCTGCCTGGTTATGTGGTGAATTCCCGGAGTAAGTATAACCTCTTTGTATTAAACATTTTGTGTGATCTTCATTTCCATGAGACTAGTATCCAGTAGGGCTGTAACGGTATACCGCGGTACACGAAAGACCGCGGACTTCAGTTCCACACGGTTCACGGTACAATGGTTGTGAATTTCGGTACGGTTCGGTATAAGCTTTTTCATGAGCAAAATAATATTCAGAGATAAAAAATGTCTGATAGTCCTCTGATTATGTAAAATTACCATGCTTCACTCCTTTTAATTGTATTTATATATGCCTCATATTGTCGAAATGCATTTAAAATAGTTGATAGCAACATTATAATTGCAGTTATAGAATCAAGAAATTCATTGGCACTTCAAAATTGTAGTTTTTAGCTGCTGTTAGAGAATATTGCATCATACCGAAATATACCGAACCGTTAGAAAAATTGACGGTACGTATCATATCGTGAGGTGAGCGTACCGTTACAGCCCTAGTATCCAGACTTAGTCTTTATTCATGAATGTATCAATTCATCATCGCAAGGTTGAATGATAGGATTTCATGTTGATGTATCAATTTGTTACGGCATTTATGCAAATAAGCGTGATTTTTTTCCAACATTACAAACAACGATAAAATACAGAAAGTAGAAAAAGTCTATATATTCAATTGTTAAATGATAGGAAAAATAAAAGCATTGTGAATGATATCTGACAGTTCTATGTAGCAGGGGAAACTATTAATTATTATTATTATTATACCATATTTATATAGCCCTTTTTTCATGTATACACACGTTCAATAGTGTTGCACAGTCCTGACTAATACATGGTTAAAACAATATACAATGAACATAAAATATACAAATTTCTTTTAATGAGATATTCTTCAAAACCATTCAAACGATTTAGACTGAACCTTTAAGTTACAGGACTGGTTCTTGGGAATTCTGTTTCAACATTATAGAAATAATTACAGTCTGTCGTAAAAGTGGCTGGTTGTGTTCTCTATTTGCATTTAAATGTAGAGTGGAAATAAGTTTATACTGCAAAAATATACTGGAAAAATGATTTTAATGTATTATTTGCTTTAACATTTCTAAGTCAGTTAAGTGACCTAAACAGTGTTCTAGATGATCTAAGATACTATGTTGAAGAAGAATATACTGAAAACTGATTTTAATGTATCATTTTTCAGTCAGCTTAGTGAGCCTAAGAGTGTTCTAGATGCTATGTTGAAGCCTAAGATTACAGCTCTACCGGGACATATACAGAGTGTGTATGTGCAGAATATCATCAAGCTGTATGCTAACATTATAAAACGTGCAGAGGACGATGATGATACAGATACTGTGAAGGAAGTCGGGGAAATGTTACAAGACAAGTTACCTATATTCATCCAGAGTTCTGACTTAGAAGTACAGGAGAGGGTGAGTGTATGGTTTATTAATTCCCAGAGATGCGAAAAATATCCGGGCTATATTGGAGTTATGCTTGTGGTTGATTCATTGAGCATGATTTGTTCTTACAGTTCTCCAAGATAATATGAAAGGCAGTGAGATTGGTATAAACCACAGAGGTGGATTGATCAAGGGAGTATGATGCTTAAGTCTACAACTAAGCACATGTTTATTTCTTTAACCAATTTACAGCAATTGACTTATCCTATTTATGTTTTTCAACACTTCAATATCCTGTAGTAAATATTATGTTCATTTAAAAATTAAATCTCAATGGTAACACGACCCTTGGTTCCCTTGAAAACTTATTCCAATATTGGTTTGGTCTTACTTATGAGATGAAATAAAGAACAAAGCCGTGAAAATGTATGTGTAAATTGTAGCCTAAACATTCAGGCTAGCTTGTCTTTATTATTCATATAGATAAATAAGAGAAAAATTTGAGACTTCCAAAATATTTTGACCGAAAATTTGACTTCACATAATGAGATATGTCTGTACTTTATATTTTATAGGCTTGCTGTATGGTACAGCTGGTAAAATATGTGCTCAAACTTCAAGATAAAGGTGCTAGTGTAACAGGAATTGCTGAAGAAATTACAGCTCTGTTTGCAGGGGAGCTAAATCCCGTGGCTGCCAAAGCTCAAAAGAAGGTCCCTGTTCCTGAAGGGTTAGTAATTTTATATTGATGAATATTGGAACGTTATGATAAAGTAATGCTTCTTGCCCTGTCATGATAGCGTAATGGTAGACTAGTGCTTGAGCATTTGCTTTCGAGTGATGATGTTTCATATTCTTTCCTAGACCACAGCTTACCAAAGTCGTTAAAAATGGTACTTGTATATATCATACATGCCAGATCTCCTGCATCAAGCATGAGTCTCCTGCCTTTGAGACCCTACTCCTGCATGATCTGAGGCAAATTTATCAAATCTCACACATTTATTGAAAAATTGGAACCTGATAATTTTTGTTTAAATTATGAATATGATTACAAATATTAGTTTGAATTGCTTCATTGAGCGTGCATGGTATTGCTTCACAAGTTAAATAAGTGAAAACTGCATAATATTATAAGATAATAAATTGAACAGTAACCAACCCTGTTGACATTTATTTTATTTAAAGCTTAATGGAAAATCTCTTGCATTTTAATTAATTCTCCTGCATTTCAAACACTACTCTCACACAAAGGGATCTGCAAAACTTGGCATGTATGGCATAGTAAGATTAGTCCGATCAGTGTTAGGCCTCCTTTCATTAAAACATGTGACATACATGTAGAGTGATCCTAAGCTCTGCAGTGAAACCTCTATCCATTGTTATCTATTCACAGGTTGGATCTAGATGCTTGGATCAATGAGCCTCCATCAGAAAGTTCGGATGATGATGACAGGAGAGTTGGTCAGTCCATATTTTTACCTGCAGGAGGTGAAGATCATAGGTAATGGTGACAATCTCATTTCATTTTAACTTTTTAGAGAATGGAGGGGGGGGGATGGTAGCCATACAAATTTGATCTGCATTACCTTCAGTTTAAATGTAACTTAGAATTATGAATTCGAAACTACTCGTTGAAGATTTTTGCATTTAAATACTGACATTCAAGTTTCAAAACAATGTAGTCCTTATACTTCAGTGGATAGTAAAGTTCCCGGCATATTTTTCTTCCGAAACATACTCTGGATGTTTTGGATAACAAATACGCTAGTTGAACAAACAATGATTATCTGGTTATTCAAATAGAGATACAAAAGAAAAAATGATCTCCACTTCAATATTTGAGTATACAAAAGATGTAGAAGATAGGAGCATCAATTTATGTCAATTTTTGTCAAAATTTTAACATTACACTATCTGGTGCTAGTCTACTTTAGTCTAGTCACCAAAATACTAGTGTAATAGATATAGAACCCCTTCACTACAAAATGTGTAACTAAATTTCAACTTTTATAAAATATTAAACATGCAATGTAGAAATATATTATAATTGAAAATAACCCAAGGGAAGGAATTCTCACTAATGTCTTGTTATACAATAAGGCTAATGGAGTTGCTCCCCTTGGTTGAACTAACCCAAGGGAAGGAACTCAATAATAAATGTCTTATTATAAATAAGGCTAACAGAATTGCTCCCCTGGTTTTGTTCACCCTTATATATATATTTATGCCTATTGTCAATGTAACTGTGTACATAAAACTCATAGAATGCATACAAGTGAAATAATTGGATTTAAATATCAAATTGTATTTCATGATTTCAGACCATTTTATCCATCAGAGCCAAAACAGAAGGTTGTTGAACTAACAGAAGAAGAGTTAGAAAAGGTATGCTGTAAAGTCTTCCGATCTTTTCTACATCATTGCCAGCTTGAGCTTAAACATTTTGTCGATTTGAACTCTTCTGTATGAGTTTGATTCCTGCTATGTGGGTTTGAGTCTTGCTATGTTGGTTTGAGGCATGTTATGTGGGTTATGGGCCTCATTGTAGGAGTTGGAGCCCTGCTATGTTGGTATGAGCCCTGCCTATGTGGGTTTGAGCCCCTCTTTGTTGGCTTGAGTCTCACTGTAAGTTTGAGCCCTGCTATGTGGGTATTTGGGCTTTAGCCCTGCTATGTGGGATAGGGCCTCCTATTTGACCTGAAGTTCTACTGCATTGGTAATTGGGTGTAAGCTGTACTATGTGGGTACAAGACCAACCTATCAGGACTTTAGGCAGAATTTGTTGGTTTGAACCAGGCTTTGTTGGTTGGATACCCACTATATTAGTTTAAATAATACAAGTGGCAACATTAGTCGCTAAAGTCTACCAAATGTTATTTATAATATTAACCACCAATTGATGACTCAAAAAACCTGGTAATTTAAGGTCCTCTATTCAAAGTCAAACCACAATTTTGAATTATTACAATATTACCTATATTTCTCACTTTTGATTTGTAGGCCAGAATTCAAAGAAAGGCAGAACAGGAACATAACCCTAACTATCTCAAAGGAGCTACAAAGGTACAGTTAATGACCCCAAAATACTATTTGTGATAGAATATTGAAATTCCTTCAAGATTCTTTAATGTTTAATTTGGTGCTTGTTATAAAATAATAAATTTAAATGAATATTTGGAACCAAGCGTAATTTTGCTTATAATTATTGTTTTTTTTTGGTCAGGTGAATATTTAGTTATGGTAGTAAGATATGCTTTTATGTCAAAAACCTTTCTTGAAGAGCTTGAAAGTTTTACCCTCCGTTGAAATAACGATCTTAGTATATGTGCCCAATGTATTACAATAAAGTGCAGTTCTGATGAACTATCAAATGAAAAACAAAACAAATTACAGCCGACTTGCCTTATATTACACTTTCAACTGGATAGTCATGTGTAATTCAACTAATTGTCCAGTTGCCCGATTGTAGGGCACATATCTGAAAATAGACTTTGGTTAATTATTGTTATTTAATACTGTACGAAAATAAGCTCAACTGTTGCCACCGTAGCTCAGTGGTTGGCATGCTTGCCGCATGATCCGGCTCACACATGCACACATGCCTGCCATATTCAGCAGAAAGCTGACTGGCAAAAACAGGCGAAGCTTGGCATTTAAAAAATCCAGAAACCTTTCTTACAATGGAAGATTTTATGATAATCAAGGTTCATGTAAAAATTATCATTTCAATCTTTCTCAAGTCGAAGTTCATTGGGCGACCTGGCAGGGAAAAAATATATGAATACGCACTAACGACTGTCTAAGTCGACCGCAAACATAATTGATATTAAGCCAGTTGTCAATCAATACTCTTTAAATCAATTAAAGGTAGATTATAATCACATGGTCCAATGAATTAACTTGAAAACCTTCGCCAAGCACCCTTCGACGCACAACAGGTGGTGCGATCTCGTATCTGGCGTAATGTCAATTGCACAGGGTATGTGGTGTTCTTTAATTTGTAGAATATTTTTTTGATAATCTTGTAGCATATACCAATTAATATTACATAAAGTAAATGTTGTTGTTGTTGTAGAAGAGATATGGTGGATCAGAAGAGGTTGTGACGGGTATACCTGTATCAGAGATTGACCTCACTGTACCACTGCATATTCCTGGTAAGTCACAGACTCATTGACCTCACGGTACCATTACATATTCCTGGTAAGTCACAGACTCATTGACCACACGGTAACATTACATATTCCTGGTAAGTCACAGACTCATTGACCACACGGTAACATTACATATTCCTGGTAAGTCACAGACTCATTGACCTCACTGTACCACTACATATTCCTGGTAAGTCACAGACTCATTGACCTCGCGGTACCATTACATATTCCTGGTAAGGCACTATAATAAAATGGGTGGTATTCAAAATTGATCTTATTATCCCCACAATATTTTCAGACAGGGGCTATGGTAATAGTCTGTCCGTCAGTACATCTTCCTTTCCAAATTTTGTAAGGAACATGTCTTGAAAATTATTTAAGGCATTGACTTGAAACTTGAAATATAAATAGATGGCACTTTTTATGCCCCCATATCGATAGATCAGGAGGCATATAGTGATTCACCTGTCCGTTCGTCCGTCCGGCCTGGTTCACCCAAATTAACCGTTTCTTCTAGCATTAATATGGCTTGCTACAAAGCTTTCAAACTTGCATGGATGTTGTATATGACCACTCTCCACACGCCTGTATCACCTGACTCCATTTTGACCTTCACCTTGACCTTCACCTTGACCAAATTTTGGACTTAGACTTAATGAAAGGCCAAAGTCTTGGTTAACCGAAATGGAT
Organism: Spisula subtruncata; assembly: GCA_963678985.1. Lineage (NCBI taxonomy): Eukaryota > Metazoa > Mollusca > Bivalvia > Venerida > Mactridae > Spisula > Spisula subtruncata. The sequence goes on from OY787662.1 coordinate 27,350,446, forward strand.
CGTTTCTTCTAGCATTAATATGACTTGCTTCAAAGTTTTCAAACTTGCATGGATGTTGTATATGACCACTCTCCACACGCCTGTATCACCTGATTCCATTTTTACCTTCACCTTGACCTAATTTTGGACGCAGTCTTGTTGGAGTTAAAGATAGTTAATCCTTTCGCCTATTATCCATAACCAAGTGTATCATTTTGGTGCTAGCCCTAAGGCAACAAAATTGGTTTTTGAAAGACTTTAATTTTTACAAAGTATTGATATTTTTGGTCATTCAGAAAAGATTCTTCAAAACCAAATTGAAATGCTGAATTAATCCTTTAGGGTTGAGAGCCTAAGTTATAGTATGAAATTGTCACGGTTTGAATTACGCAGTGATTAGCACCTTGGTAATAGTTTTTATTAATTTTAAATTCCACAGGTGTAAATTCGACTGGGATGAGCGCCTCAGATAAATACATGCAGATGGACAATAATGAACGAAGGAAGAAGAAACAGAAGAAGAAAAGGAAGAAGAAGAAGGGAGGAGACGATGATTCGGATGAGGAAGATAATGTAGCACAGCATCAAGTCAGCACAGTCACTGAGATGCCAGAGGTATGTTCTCATCATCTCTCCCACATATTCAAAAATATTTGATTTTGATGGGACAAAATTTCATGGTTTTGATAAAAAAGACAATTTCGATGGGATGTTAATTTTTGGATTGAGCATTTCAAGTAATAAATACAAGGGTCAAAATTATTTTCAATGGGATTTGATTCGGTGATTACAGTTACAGGACTAGCCCCAAAATCTGAGTAGAAACTACTTTATGGTCTTCATGGTGTTAATTACAATAATTACACCAGGGTTGCGAGGCACAGTATGAGGGTAATAAATCACAGCTGATAAACCAAGCCAGATGTTTCCATGACCAGGATCTTGTCTATTTATAAATGTTTGATATCAGATTGTATTATTTGATATGAGAATGTATTGTGAATCTGATTTACTTATATTCACTTATAACAATCAAGCAGAATAATGAACAGTCATTATTACATGGGTGAAAGTTAGAACTTTTGAAAAACCTGAAATTCTCAAAAATTGACAATTTACGTAGGGTAAATAAAGAAAAAAGACATCCTGATTCACTAAAAAACCTGAAGTTCAGGCATATGGCTGAAAACTTTCATCCATGTTATTATGACATTGATACAGTAACATGCTAGTCTGACAGGTCAAATAAAACAAAAACATACACCCCGAGAATTTAGCACCAATTTGAAGCTGGAGTCCAATACTAGTACAGAGTTTCCACGGTCAGGGAAATGTCAGGGAAAAACATAATTCTTTCAAGGTCAGGGAAAAGTCAGGGAATTTTGGAAATAAGTCAGGGAAATCCAGAAATTTACCTAAAGTCAGGGAAAAATCAGGGAATTATTTATTGAAGCTGTCAATAAGTGTCAATTCCTATGAAGTAAAACCTAAGACTGAAAAAAATCCTCGCTCGCTATGCTCGCTCGGAATCATTCTACAATATAATAACTTAATGTCAATCAACAGCCTTAAAATCTGCTACCTTAAACTTTTTTGTTCCATATAAAGCAAACATATCCTCATTTTCTCTATTTTATTGCCATATATTGCTTGAACAAAAATGATGCTGTGTCGCCCGATTGCTCTAAAAAGTTAGGGAAACTGCTCTGTGGTCAGGGGAAAATCAGGGAAAAGTCAGGGAAAAGTCAGGGAAAAGTCAGGGAATTTAAATTTGTCTTGGAAAGTTTGTGGGAACCCTGTAGTATCAAGCCAGTTATGAGTTTGTGATTCAACATGATAAAAAGTCGAATTTGGATACGGGTTCGAGACAGCTATGAGTTCGTTATTCAGCTTGATAAACAGTGATAGTTTTACCTGTGCGTCCTGAGTCTTGGACTCACAAAAATCAGTTAGAATGCAAATTTTAAAATTATATGAGTCCAAATTATGCATTGAGAGTTCTAAAAAATAATTTTGAAAAATGCTTCATATCTTAAACATAATCAGTACTCTGGTTTTTAACTTCTAATATTTTCGCGGATTTTTACAATCCGCCAACTCCGAGAACTTAAATCGCGTGAAATAGTTTCTAGGTTTACAGTAGTGTTAAAAGAAGCCTGGGTTTTCCACATTTCTTTAATAGGTTACTATAAGGTTAATAACCACTAAATGCCTACAGGGACCAAAGTCAGTAACTCAAATAGTCCGATAAAAAACTTTGAAGCGACTGGAAATGGGGGTATGCCTTGACAAATCCGTAACAAAATCATAAAATTAGGATTAAATGCTTTGTATGTATGTATGTCATGTAGTGAAATGGTTTTATTCAGAAGTATTTGGTATTCTGGCTTAAATATGAAAGTGAAAGTAGGGTCGGGGCTAACGTACATAGAGTATACGTACGAGGGGTGATCAATATATTCGAGGACTTTCCTTCTCAATGTTGAATTAATGGAACTAGTGTAATGAAATTACACGCTGATGTAGATCAATCAATTATCTCGCGATTTGTCTAAATTTCTTTCTAGTAACGTCACTATTTACTTTATGACGTCACTTTTTGTAACCATGGTGAAGCGCGCACCGTCTAGCATTTCGGGCATAACGTTATTTCTGAGAAACGACACGCTATGAAAATTAACGCGAAACTTGTAAATTCCTCGCGATACCTTCAAAATGACTTGACTAAATTGTGCATGGATTCTGTGCGCTCCCAATTAGCTATTTTCATATGATGCCTTTGTTTATGTGAGTGTAGGGTCTCTGCCAAACGGTTGAGTCGATAAAATAAGGATAAACAGCAAAAATAACCCCACGTTAGGGACATTTTCCGTTAAATTCTGCGAAATTAATAAGACGCACAGATCTCAATCAAATGTACCTGGCAAAAACGAAGACTAGTATAGGCTACAACACATAAAATCGTTGACTCCAAATCAAAAGGATTACTAGTATGTCGATATTGCGTACTAAACCTGATAGGTCCTTTTTTCAGTCTTAATTGAAATAATCTAATTTTGTAAAGTCAACTGCTCTTTTCTGAGTTTTGTTTCCAATAACGCATAGATAGTCTTTTTATTCCACCTCACATTCTAGAATTGGCTATTAACTACTTATTTCAGTAGTAAAAGACAACCAGTATCATACATGGAACCGGGTATCAGTCCAGAAAGGAGCTATGTGCTGCTCCGACGGTGACGCTTGGAATGACGTCGCGTGACGTCCAACGTCACGCGCCACTTGAATAAATCAAATAATTTTATTAGTGCATTCGGTCGGTGACATCTTACTCCGAATGATGTTAAATCGCCTTGAGCCTTGCTGCCAATATGAAATTGCTAGATGAAAAGTCCTCGAATATATTGATCAGCCCTCGTACATATGAGGAAATCTGTTCACTGCGCAAATTTTTCTTATATGATACATGAACCCCTATTTTTTCATTTTCTTAAAGCTGTATGCTATTTCTGTTGATTAAAAGATTTTGAGAGGTCCCCATGGTAAAAAAGTTGACATTTTGGCTGAACTTGGTCACTTTACATTGAGCTATTTGGTGGTTTTCTACCTTAATATCTAACGTTAAATGGAATATTTGGACACTGGACTCGTTGTTGAAATTTGTGAAAACAATCAATGGATAAATATTTAATTTTAAGCAGTGTTCAAATTACAAGCCAGCTATGAGTTCGTTATTCTACTCGATAACTTATAACTAGCTGGGTTTGAATTATGAGCCCGCGATTAGTTCGTTATTCAACTCGTTAAAAAGTCCAAGTTCGTGCTGAGTTGGAATTTCTTGCCACTAACGTTATGAGTTTGTTACTTGTTTTAATGTAAACGCAAATTTCAAGATTTCGAGACAGCTGTTAGTTCGTTATTTGACTTTATAAATGTCAAATTTCTAGCCGATTTCAATTTTCGAGCCAGCTATGATTTCGTTATTCAACTTGATAAAATGGCAAATTGCACGCCGAGTTCGAATTTCGAGCTATCTATGAGTTAGTTATTTGTCATGGTTTAAGCATGAATTTCGAATTGATTCCAAATTTGGAGAGCTCTAGCTTCATGTAAATGTGTTCGTTATTCAACTTTCTAACCTAACGTTTTCAGCTGATTCCAATTTTCTAGCCAGCTATGAGTATGTTATTCTACTTGATTCAACAGATCAAATTTTGAGCTGAATTTGAATTTCATGCCAGCTACGAGTTTGTTATCCAACTTTATAATGTCAAATATCAAGCTGAATTTCGTGCCAGCTATGAGTTCGTTATTTGTCATAAGTTCAGCACAGTTTATACGAGAGGATTCCGAATTTCAAACCATTGTGAATTTGTTTCATGTAATTGTAAATGTGTTGTAAACACGAATTTCTAGCTGATTCCGAATTTCAAACCACCTCATTATTGGACTTTATAAATGTCAAATTTCAAGCTGAATTATTTAAATTTCGTGCTACCTTCGAGTTCATTATTCTAATCTTCGAGTCAGCTATGAATTTGTAGACTATGACGTGGTTATAGTTAGGCTGTGTTCAAATTCAGAAAATGTAATTTAAAAACGTGTATATATTGTAAGATGCTTGTTGCCCAGTAACAGTCTCGAAAACAAGTCAAATTAAGGTACAGTAACATCTATTCCATGTAGAATGCTAAGTCACGATAAGAAGATTGTCATAATTCCCTTTTATGCACATAAATGATTTTAATGCTTTAAATCACATAATATAGGTGTAAAGACATGTATGGGTAAGATTGGCACAGTTGTTTCTCCTACTTTGTGTGCTTTTAAATAATTCCCTTTTATTTATTAAAACATTGTGAATATTTGAAACTTGCTCCAAAGTTAGCCATACATATGATCGAACGTTGAGCCTAGAAATTCATTTTCCATTTTCTCCTAGATATGTGTGTTGGATCTTATATTACATTGTTTGTATGTTGTTTTGAGATAAAGCCTGATAAGCCAGTGCCCCTACAGCTGTCAGAATTAATTGGGTAATTACATGCCCACTACAGAATGACCTGTGAATAGATATCAATTTCCATGGCTCACCAGGGTGTAGAAAGGGAGTTGGGGCTAGTCCTATAACTGATTAAGAAGAACCAAGAAATCCCTGAAACTTAATGCCCTACAAAAATTATTTATTTTACATTAGTGGGGGGGAGACATACTTATTTTGGTTTGGATGTCTGTCCTGATGTCACTGGTCAGATTTTAATGAAACTTACAAGCTGAGACATGAATTTAGAACTGTGGCTCAAATTTTGTTGATTTGTTGATTCCAGACTACGACTCAAATATATGAATCTCTGTCTATGGTTCAATTTACTGATTATTTCCAGACTCTGACTCAAATTTTGTTGATATACGATTTCCAGGCTGTGACTCAAATTTGTTGTTATATGTATTTTAGACTGTGACTCAAATTTTGTTGACATATAAGTCCCAGACTGTCACTCAAATTTTGTTAAACTTGTATAATGTATTGTAATATTATTATTTCAGGGAGCAAACACAATGTCTGATCATGATGATGGTGCTGGTGATGAATTGTATAAAAAATTAGATATCAACTTAGACGAGTATGTATTTTGAATCAAGAGTGTAGAAAATTTCAGACAAATGTTAAATCGATTATCTTATATCAAAGGAACTGTACATGAAATAATGCTTTATAAATGAATTTTAATAGACCTGTGTACTTAATATATGCATAAAAATATGTTTAGTTTTTTCTTAATGATATTAGGTCCTTAATACATCGGGTGGCGTACAGGGTTATTTTAGGTTCATTAGAAATATGCATTGCTACTCATGGTCTGGTGTCTGTATGATGCCTAGGCATTGGATACCATCATCAGATATACGTTGACTCATTGTCCTGAAGGTTTCTGAATCAAGTATAAGACAGATGCCTGTTTCAATTAAGAAGATGTGTTTCAGATTTAACCATTAATTAATTAAAGTCCCAATAAGGTTTAAAATGGTAGTATTTTCTATCTACAAAGAATATTGAAATATTGAGATATTAAATTATACTAAAAATGGTGCCGAAGGGACCCATATCTGACCTCAAGTCGCTGTTCCTTCTTTGAGAAATAATCAACTGAAAACGCTATTTAGTATTTTGTCCTCCGTACAAAATACTCAATAGTGTTTACGTTTAAATTTTTCGAACAATTCCAAAGATTTCGTCAATGATCGGAAGTATACACACAAAACCCGGTACACCGGTATCTGCCGGTACCCTGTTGTAGGCCTATATTGTATTGTATATTGCGTGGGGTATTGTAGTCTAATCATGACTGACACCTAATTGAATGACTAGGTATAATCCAATTAAAGGTTTAGTGTAGAAGTGTGAATGAATATATATCACTTAATATAATCATGGAATTATATAGACATTAACTCCATGATATATAACATATCGAATGAAAAGATCGTATCTACAAAATCATATTTTGAGAAAATAAGAAAATCTGTCTGACAAATAACTCTTTACTTATGGTTAACAAGCTTTCATGAAAATAGGCTCATAAGAAGCGCCTTGTGATATAGACTTCAAATATGGCACATACGACCTTCTCATTCTAAGCCAGCGATATAAAATTATAAGGACAAACAAAAACATCTTAGACTAGTTTTTTATATTTTATTACAGATTATGTTGTATCAGACAATAAACAAAATGTAGCTAGCTACAATTAAATACATATGCAAAGGAAAATTTGAGGGCATGTGGATATAACATATATTTTAATTTTCCATTCATATGATCATGTTTGTGCGTCTTATATTGATATTTAAATAAAAGGCCACCTCTTTGATCTTCATAATGATTGACACGTGTTTATGAAAATTAAATAACTCACAACATTCGTGTATATTGAACATGCAGATTTATATACTTACAAGTAAACAATTATTATTTTATTGTAGATTCTTCTGTACATGAAAATATAAATCTAATAATTATCGGAGAAATTAATACATCTGCACACAGCAATTCGCACTATCTATATTGCATACGCATAGTTAATCCCCCGCCTCTGGCATGTTTCAGTTATACAACATGATTTATGTCAATATACAAGGCAATATACAACGTGATTAGGTGTCAATACTGGGCTACTATATACGATACCAGAAGGTACTGGTAAATACTGGGTTATAGTACACACCATACGTTATCAATAGGTGTGCTATCCATCCATTGGTTATCAGAAACTGGCGAAATATTCTCGGTAGTCCCCGGAAAGTGACGGAGATGCTGTTAAACGCCGTATTTGTAAACAAACTGGGCTCGTTATGCCAATCTTCAAGGGAAGATTAGTTCCAATATATGACAGTAAGAGCGAGTTTTAATAGCTTGATGTGTAAATTATTTATCAGTCTTCAAATTAGTTACAAAGATTTGTTTCTCTATCTTTAGAAAATATGTTGTTCCGGAACCTTATTGTGGCTTTAATGAATATGGATAATAATTATAATCTTTTGATCTCCTGTATTTCTTTGTTTGACTTTCTTGACACATCCTCTATTACAGACCGTTACAACCTAATGAAATCCTACCTGTCCGAACTCATAGAATTGTTAGCGATAATAAGTTGCCGTCACCAACTGAAGACGGTAGCGAGAGAAAGAAGAGTAAGCATAGAAAAGATAAAGAAAGTAAGAAAGATAAAAAGAAAAGGAAAGAAGAAAAAAGTGAAGAAAAGGTAATATTTCACCTTATACTATTATAAGTCTCTGTTAGGGTAATCCAATTTGGAACTGAAGTACTTGTGGATTTTTTCTGAAGTGTTCAAGATTTGTGCTGTTAGTGTGGAAATTATTAGACTCGTTCCCAAAAGTTAATTGACATCATTATAAATTCTTGAAATGGGAATTGCTGCTTTCAACAAAATAATTAATTAGATCCCCTAAAAATCCACTTTCAAATTATCAGAAAAAGGTAAAATATTTAAATGTAGAACTATAAAGCATGAAATATAATGTAATTGAAATAACCAAAGGGAAGGAACTCTATAATAAGTGTCTTATTATACAATAAGGCTAATGGAGTTACTCCCCTTGGTTGAAATAACCCAAGGGAAGGAACTCTATAAAAATCCTTATTATACAATAAGGCTAATGGAGTTGCTCCCCTTGGTTTTGTTCCAATGATACTGATACCCTTTTCTTATATACTGTAAAATCATTTTATTTCGTTGGGACGAAATTTCGTGGTTTTGGTAAAAAAGACAATTTTGTTGGGACTTGAATTCGTGGATTTTGCATTTCAGGTAATAAAACAAGGGTCAACATTAATGTTCGTTGGGATTAAAGTTCGTTGTTTGAAGTGAACCACGAAATCCCCGAAATTTAATCCCCCACGAAAATTAATGATTTTACTGTATATATTTATGCCCATAGTCAGGGTAATGTAACTGTGTACATAAAACTCATAGTATGCATACAAGAGAAATAATTGGATTTTAATATTTTTTAAAGAAAAAGCATAAAAAGAAGAGTAAAGTGAAGAGTGAAGTGGGTGAGAATGGTCCTAGTTTAATGCAGGAGGATCATGAAGAGATTGATGGTGATAATACTCCACTACAGTCCCCACGTGATGAGAGACCTAGCATACCAAATATGGTCGATCAAGAACCCATGCAAAATGGTGAAAAGGTAAAATTTAGGTGTAGTTTCAACGCCATTTAAAGACTGGTTTACATTGGAATTATCATGTCTTCCACATTTCAAAGTTGACCTGCAAGACTGTCGTAACTGCTTATTTAAAAAAATGATGTACTACAGTCTTGCAGGTCACCATCAATATAGCTAATTTTGTACTGAACGTCTGTCTGGACATCACAAAGTTTATCTGCACATATTGTCAGTGGTTTCAGATGTCAGGTGATTTCTGCCACCTGTGGGAGACTCAGGTTTTTATGACAAAACCTTCTAGTTTTAACCTGGTTTTCAAACTGAAATGTGTTTGGGTAATCTGAATGGGCTGATGAGAATGGGATAGGTCAACAGTCTATTTTGTGTCACTTGTATCTCCAAATGTACATGTATTCAAACTATGGTCATACAATTTGGCAGATAATTATTATGCTTTTTCTAAAAGGTGCAGAATGGGTGATATTTTATGTGTTCTGGCAAAGAAAATAATCTCTTTACGAGGTCAGCTTTTCAGCTTGCTTACTTTATTATGCGGCGCTCTGTAGAGCAATGTTCTCTCTAAAACAACACCTTCAAAATTTCCCTAAAATGATATTTTACTCTAAATTTAACTAAGTTCCCTTCAGAGCAACAACCTTTATACAACAGCCAATATATATACAGCTCAAAAAGGTTGTGTCTCTACAGAGGTTATACTGTACTAAGTATATTTTATTTCCTTTTTCTATCAGATGAATGACCTTGACTTCTGGTTGTCGGGAAAGGACGAGGGTGATAAGAAAGAAACGGAGAAGATATCAGAAACATCAGCCAAGACCAAAGTTTCCAAAATACCTGAATTATCTTCTGATGAGGAGGTAGAAATTAAGGTAGGAGGATAAACATTAACTTCATAGACGATCTTACGTGAGTGCTCATTGCATGCATACAAGTTTAATAAAACTTGTACAGTGCTGTCGGGTAATTCTGCGCACCTAACGGGTATTGGCTTTCTACATTTGAGGTTATTTTATTTTAAGAATAAATTATAGTGCTGTTTGGATAGAAACTACCTTCATTGACAAATGTAAACAATTCAAAACATCATACCTTCGCAAAACTTGGTCAAATGTCGTCACAAAACAAGATGGCTGCCGTATTTCATGACGTAAATTTTTTCGGCTAATTCTGCGCTGTTGAAATTGGTTTTTTTGTATAGTCTACTTCAACGCGAAATTTATCACAATATCGAAAGAATAAGTCATTAAGACAATGTTGTCAACAAAGCAAAAGACATCATCCATTACAAAAGTGATTTTATGCAATTTATGTGTCTCGCGGTATGTCAAATTAACGAAAATCGTCGCTGACACTCATTGAGGTCAAAATTTCGTAGAAATACATTTCCGATTTCGTTAATGTGATTATAAAACTTACCATAAGTAACATACATCTACAAAAACACCGGAGGACCGAAGAAAAGCGACCCAGCAAAGTCTGTAAGAAATAGAAAGTTAAGGTGCGCAGAATTACCCGATGCGCATAATTAGCCGAAACGGCTGTATGCCATAAGCACAAATGTAAGATTCGATTTATCACATAACCTTAAATAACTTGTCATCAAACAAAAAATATTTTTCTCAATTTTTCTCAAAATAGTATGTGCTTTGAACTGAATATGGGTTTCCCAAAAAACAATATTTTATCGAGTGGTTGGAAATCGCATAGCAGAGCTCATATACCCTTCATTCATCTGTCTATATGTCATAAAGTTTTTTAGGTCATACACCAGTTGTTGGGATCCTATAGAATGACACCGTTGTTATTGGTACCAAGCCTCGTGGTGCATATTTGTCAGCTTGTTGGGTAGATTTATCTTTTTGATTGAGTTATGCCCCTTCATTGATGAAAATTGGTACTAAACCTATGTTTTCTTTGAACAAGCACAGTCGTTTACTATTCCAAACGAAAAAAAATGATACTCTACTTGTTTTGAGTAAGTTCTAAATTGTAAACTATAACATATACAGTACTTTGATTAGAAAAATTTGTCAATTTTATAGTCACATTCCAAGAAAAAGAAGAAGAAGGAGAAGAAAGAAAAACGAGAGAAGAAAGAAAAGAAAACAAAGAACAATTTATCTACTGATGGTTATGAGGAGACAGGAGGTATAACCACACCTTCTAAAGAGAGAGTATCCCCGTCACAACTAGATACACCAATCAATGCAAAGGTAAAACTTCATCCCCCATAATATACTTTATTATATCCCTCTCCCCCATCATTGACTAGGGGGTATATTGCTATGCAGGTGTAGGTTGGTTTGTCGGCTAGTAGATCATACAACTTCCAGTATATATGTATTACTCAACAACCTGTGGCTCTTGGAGCCTCAAACTAACTTCACATGAAGGATGGTAAGCATAAAATGAGGATGACTATGGATATTGAGGTCGGTAGGTCAAAGATTGTTTTAACCTTTAACAAGAATAAAAAACAAACAATTTATTCTTACCAATAACTTAAGATCAGTTTGGCGTAGAACTGAGAATTGCCTCAAATTCTCTCATATGTAATAAGTTATTAAGTAAGACATAAATGTATATTTGATTAAGTTTGTTCATAATACAATTTTTGTTTTCAGCCTATGTCAAGTTACAGACAACTTGCAGAAAATTCCATCTTGAAAATGGTATGTGACATGTAATATTACAACTGATTTAATGTCATTAGACTGCTATAGTTTTATGACATACTAATCAACCCAACAAAACACAACACAACACAACTCTGAACTTTACGTAAATAATTATCTGTGAATTTACTACAGTAACAAAATCTGATAGCATTTCAAACAATGCTGTGCCACTGATTGTGTATTTATACCTAAAATAGCTAATTATGAATGTCCAAAGTACCCGGTAAGGATTTTGGCTACTTCCGAGAGAACTTAATAACCCTTAACACAGCCTCTTGATTTATCGCAAATTACATTAAGGCAAATTCTGGTTGCAAAAACTTTTGTAATGATTAAGAATGATTAGAATCAATGTTTGTTATAACTTCATCTTGTCAAATAATTAACATCACTGTTTTACGTTATTTCAGACGTGTGAAACGAGAGTGAATCCACAGAGAACGGACCAGATTGTACTCTCTGTTGTCTTCACAAATCTCACTGAGAGCAATATAAAAAATCTAGAGTTTAATGTTATGGATACATTAAATACTAAACTTGTACGAGGGGTAAGTATATGGGACTACTTTCCCTTAGATCATTTCATGTCCGCAGTATAACTTTGTCATGTTTTTTTTATTAATAAAACTGTTACTAAACATTGTTGATTTTAATTAGAGCATTTCTAGTCTGCAGTATAACTTTGTGTCCTTTTAAGTTTTTTTATTAACAAAACTGTTACTAAACATTGGTGTCTGTTACCTAAGCAAAGCGCTACTGAGCGCCTTAAATTATTCAAATACCTCCCATTCAATTAAATATAGAAGGCATGGATTGCCTCCCGAGGAAAGGGCTTTGTAGCGCTTTGCTTAGGCAATGAACACCAGATTAGGCAATGAACACCAGATTTTAGTCTCTATCCACGCATACTTACATCTTAGATAATCAAGTTATTGTATGATATTCTAATCAATGCCTTTATTTGACAGATGGGGCAGTCAAGTCATGATGCCATCAATGTTCCCTTTGTTCTTCCTGCTGGGGTCAGTAATGAGGGACAGTTTGCGTTTGCTGTTGATAGTATTGTACAACCATCTAAAATGAAAGGAACTGTGACCTACATGCTAAAGGTATAAGAGCTATATTGTATTATTATTTATTCAACTTCCACCATGTCAGCAACCACTAAATTCATAAATAACAATGCATTAAGTATTGGCATCACAACACAAATGCGTTTTTCTGAGTTTATTACAGTGAAAATTAAAGAGCTCAAACATCAAATATATCTAAAATTATATCTCTGATTTTAGCAAACTCTCTCAAAGTTGCTTTGGGAGATCGGGGCCTGGATAACAAGGATAGTCCTATTTTAAAAACAAATCTTTTCAATGATCCTGCCTATGATGTTTATGGATTTTCAATGTTGCATTTTCAGACTGATCAGGGTTCTACGCATGATAAACTAGACTTCCGTCAGGAGATTCCATGTAGTGCTTTCCTTGTGGCAGTTCCATGTAAAGGGTAAGTAATCTTGTATTGCTCTTTTAATTTATTTGCCTCTACCTGTAAATTTGATGCTTGCAATTTATAGGTTTTTCGTACTTGTGGACATTTCTCTACTGGATAATTATCTCCAGAAATTTCATTCATGTATTCTTGTTGTGCTCAAGTTTTGTGCTTGTCATTTCATATTAATGGGTAGATTTAAGTCCTTTGTCATAATAACCATAGTTCACCCAGTTAGCTCAGTTGATCAGTGTCTTAATTGTCACCAGAGATATATAGGCTTTTGCGCAATGAGCTTCGTTAATTGGAGAAGTTGTCAGTTGCTTGAGGATGACTAAATTAGTACTGGTTGATTAATTTTAACTTATTCCAGACACTAAGGTTAGGTAAATAGATACAATCCGGAATGTACAATATTGTGGGTTTTCCACAAATTTGCATGCGGTACAAATAATGTTGACCTTAATCCTTTGCTAATGCTATTGTGATTTAAATAAGCATCGCTCATTCAATGGTTCATACATGAATATTTATTGAACGAAAACATGGATAACGGTAAAAGGTGTGGTAAAATCTGATTGCATTGAATTCCGGAGTATATCTATTTACTTCCATTTATGACTGAAAAACTTTCCAAAAACAACAGCTTTAAACACTATAAAACAAATATTGAAGCAAAAAGCGAATGATTTTGCACAGAGTTATCATGTATTGAGTGATGCTGGTATTTATTTCAGGCCTGATTTTGCATCAGTATTGGGTTCAGGAGATTTAACTGAGAAGTCAACACTCAAATGTTCTCCACTCGATCCTAACTTTGATGTGTCATTACTACGTATTTGTTTCTTTAATCATTTTAAAGGTAAGTTGAAATCTTTTATGCCCCAGCATCCATCTGAAATTGTTAACCAAAACTTTCAAATTGATGTAACTCAAATCTCTTTAAAAATAAATATTGATTGAAAACAGTCTTGTTTAATACTGTAAAATCATTTAATTTCGTTGGGACGAAAGTTCGTGGTTTTGGTAAAAAAGACAATTTCCTTGGGACTTGAATTCGTGGATTTTGTATCTCAGGTAATAAAACTAGGGTCAAAATTAATGTTCGTTGGGATAAAACCTCTACCACGAAATCCATGAAATTTAATTAATGATTTTACAGTTGTTATCATGGGTTGTTATAAGGCCCCTAATGGTTTTCAACCAGAGGGAACTATGGATTTGCCTTCCGTCCCTCGGTCAATCTGTCATTAAAAAAATCTGGATCCTGCCATTGCTCAAACTGTTTTCCAGCTAGGTTTAAGAAACTTGGTATGTGGATAGGGACTAATAAGGAGATTATGCATGTCTATATATGTTTGAATTCAGACAAAAAATCTGGTTGTCATGGCACCTGGAGTAGAGGACTTTTGTTTTGCTTGCAATTCCTAATTACTTTTTTGTTAGAAACTTCTGTTGTGTGTCCATCAACCAGTTAGTCTGTATGTCTCAAATGAAAGCCAGAATTTCAGTCTTGTTTATGAACAAAGCCCCGCTATTTTTAGCTCACCTGTCACATAATGACAAGGTGAGCTTTTGTGATCACTCTTTGTCTGTCGTCCGTCCGTCTGTCCGTCAGCAATTAGCTTGTGTACACTCTAGAGGCAACAGTTTTGATCCAATCTTTATAAAACTTGATCAGAATGTTTTGAATTTGAATAACTACCGACTAGATGAGATATGTTATCTATCAATTATTATAAATTTATTTTTCAATAGCTACATTTTATTCTGGGCTTGATTACCTATGTTTGAGGATGCAAAGGGAATTAATTTTATGAGAAAGTAGTAGATTGAGGAGTTGTCTCTATTAACATTCCAGTGGGCCACAGACTAGCCGGATTGATGAGAATAATTAATTTACTAGCGATGTGTGTGAAACATGTTATTGTGTAACTGTTACTAACATATACGTCTTGGAATTCTTTCAGTTGTGGAGAAGGTAGATAATAGTGCCTCATTATATAGTAGATCCATACAAGGGCAGCATGTGTGCTTACTAGTCAAGTCGGTAAGTATTAGTTCTTAATCAAATACTAACAATCCAAAGCTACACAAAACCAGCAACAACGCCTAGCAACTTTTTCAAAAGAATGACGTTTATACTGAGTTAAGAAGGAGAGTGTGACAGACTTGTGGCTCATTTTTAGGATTGAGCCTAATGCCACTTTTATAGGTGGTTAGCTCAATAGGAACAAGAACAAGTTTGATTGGCTTAGTGGGTGTGTCAGGAATTTTGGATAGTTTGTAAATAATCTAATTCTGTGTGTTTAGGGGTAGTTTTGGAAGGCCTTTCTTACCCCACCTGGGGCCTTTTTCACCAACGTTGTAAGGCTGAAACTTAGACACAAAATTGACAACATTAATTATCCCTGCCATTTCTTTGCAATTAGATTTAACCAGGTGAAATTTCATCTGATCAATTGTTGTTACCCACTGAACAAGTATACCCATTTATATCAAAATTGGTACATTTATTACAATATGAGAGCGAATAGAACATTTGGCATTATAAAGTCTAAGTCTGAGTTTTAGACTTACAGCGTTTGTGAATAAGGCCCCTGGCCTTTTTCTTGAAACGGCCCTTTATCCAGAAATAGACGTTATCTATAAATGTATGTTGATCTATTTCAGAATGATGGTGAACTAACAGTGGATGGTAAAAGTTCCGAGGCCTCGCTACTATCCAATATTCTTAGTGATATCAAAACATGCCTGACCAGTGACCTGTTGTAGCACACAGAGTTTACATCATTATACCTACCAGGAATATATTACACAAAAACTTTGCCTATTAGTTCACCTATAAGTATACCTCCCCATATGTGTTTTCTGCCCATCTATCAAATTGTATCATTGAAGAAAAAACAATGTGATAATTGTTCTGCTATGTGCGTTAAAGTTAAAACAGAACAATTCTATCTGTCCTGCTATAATTATATATATTTATGAAAATGTGGTTTCATTTCATCTTTTATTCTTGGTACATTTAAAAACACACATTGTATGCATTTTGTAAAGTTTGATACAAAACATTACAATAGCCTTTCTGTTGGTCAGGATACATTTCTAACAACAGTAGTAGAAGGTTGGTTTATATTGACTCATTTTAAGTCTATTGTGAAACAAGTTCTAACTCATGCAGCAGGTCTCTGCTACTAAGGGTGGTATTTTCATTGGAATGCGTTTCGAAATGCCATTATGATATAGCTTGGCTATATTGACCTGAGCCTGACCTTAATGCAAGAATATGTAACAAGGTTCTTTCTTTGAATATATCAATTTCCGCTAGCAAATCTTGCGATATCGGTATTTCAAATTTATGTTTGTAATTACATCTCGAGTGTCTTCGTGATACTCCATGATTATGAAAACATACAATCAGTGTTATAAACGTAGGCAATATATCAACTGTTAAATTATGCTAATCAAAAGGTCAGACTCGTGTCAAATTGGCCAAGCTATACTCTTATAAGCTTTGTATTATGTTCATAAGTAATAATGTGTGTTTTTAAATACATTGAGTATAGTTTGCATAGAACAAAAATTAGTCATATATATATAATATGTATACATGATTGGTTTTCATGTGTGTATATATAGTACTACAAGTATGTGTAATCATAAAATAGTATGTGAGTCTTGAAATACAACAATACTACGCTAAACAGATTAAATCTAACTCAGATTGATATAGGGAAGATCATCTATTCATTTGCAAAATGTCCACCAGCAGTTTATTGGATTAATAAATAATAAAAATCTGCCAATTGCCAATAACTAGCTGGTGGGCGCATTTGCATATAAATACGCCTGTATTCAAATACCGGTACAATCTCTCTTATAAGGAGCTTTATTGTTGATGTGTTCCATATTTATTATAAATTGTCTCCCTTGTGGGAGGCTAATTTCTGTCTGTATCAATACTTACTAAAGTTTGTTACGTCATAATTATGCTGATAGCCACATAGATGTGTTATTTATTATCTTTTTTATTATACCTCTGGTAAAACCGGATTTATGGACCGTCTCAAAATTGAGAATACAATTTTTACAAGGTACAAGTTTACCCTTTGATCGACTTCATCAGAAGACCATTTCTTTAAGAAAACTAGTTTATTTCTCATGGCTATTCATATGTTGCCAGTTACTTGTTTGCATGAATAATTGATTGATTGATTGATTGATTGATTGATTGATTATGCAATTGATTTATTGTGCAATTAATTGATTTAATCAGTTATTGATCAAATTGTCTGTCATTTCAATAAATTGATTGGCATTTTATGGAATTATTAATCATTTAGTTAAATTAAGCATTATATGTAATTCATGAACAAAATGGAAAGTTGAATGAATTAATTTTTCAGAATCTTTAAAGGTCAAATACGATAGAATTTCTTAATTTAACTAAAGTAACACATTTCCATAGATATATATCATATAAATGACATAGCGTACTTGTAATCCACATAATTGCAATATTTAAGATGGTTTATAACGATAAAGTTGACGATAACAAAATTACAAGATAAACCCAACCTGGTTTTCTCCCTTGACTTTTAGACCGTGTGACGTCATTTTGGACACAAGTGGAACTGTTCCTCTTCAGTTTAACTAAATTTGAATGGGTCCTGTCGATTTTTTATCGGATTAAATTCATGATCAGTGACGGAAATTACTACAATGTGGTATGTTCTAAGCATGGTATGTGTTGTCATTTCAATCACGTTTTAATTCCCTTCAATATTTAAGAAACAAAACAACGACCACATACTGATGTGGACATTATTGACTTCAAATGCTGGGCGTGTTATACATTACAAACGCAGCAGTGCAAACCGCGCGCTACAGGGGGCATAAATATCACGCTGTTTATACACTTGACGCGTGTGTGTATACACCAGTGATTGATTTTAAATATATATATATATATATAGCTGTCACTATTTTGTATATTTATGTGTTAGGTTTTGTAACAGACCATAAGTAAAGCATTCCGTATGAGGAAAAAATTATGTTCGCAAGAAATGACTTTAGCTGCGTATTTGTACACGCATGTATATTAGACATACATATACATGATTTGTAGTAGACACGAAATGACGCGTAGTTGGCAGTTTCTGTCGTTAATTGTGAAGAATTTATAAATTAGCCATAATTGAGTGACTGAATTCCTAAATTGAGAAATGAACATTATAATTCTAGACAGGACATTATTGACGAAAAATTGTAAAAGGAAAATTTGAAAAAAAAGTCGGTAGATAACCGGTAAAGTTAGAGACATTGTCCATAGTTCTTAGATGCCGAGTTAATCCCATTTTATCATTTTCAATTATGGATACAAATTCAAATGAGAGTTAGCATTAACTAAATCGATTGGTACTTTTTTCAACATTACATACTGCACCAGTCAGTTCCATCATCGCCCCAAACCCTCGGGGATAGACGGTCGTGTTTTTACCTTCAAGCTTTCCGCCGCATTGCCGGTGAAATGTTGGGATTTATTTTAGCAAACCAATGCCCTAGTGACACTATTTAGTTGTCAGGGACAGGGGAAATACCGGAGATTGTCCCATTAGCTGTCACCCGCAGGCCATGGAAGGCGGGTGACAACCGATAAGCCCATCCCCAGGAGTGGGGTACCGTGGATGCTAAGTACTGACAGGTGCATAACAATGACACGTTAGAACAAGTGCGCTGAAAATTAAGTAATTTGGAAATGTAAACTCACGCATTTCCAACAAAATAATCGGCGTTATGATCTTTTCAATATTGTTGGTATTGCAATGCACATGTAATAAAAAGCATGTTTTTTTAATGACACCTCATGGTAAAATTTATTAACTATATCCAGTATCATTGAAAAGTGACAGTATTATAGTGTGATGCTTACACAGAAGTTTGAACATATTTTTTTACCTTTTTGAAGCTTTCCATTACACCAGAAAACATATTAGAGTTTACACGAATCCTAAGCTTGTCATTTTCAAAAAGTTTCACATTGATAAACAAAAACTTGGTTTATTACGCTCATTCATTGAAGATATGTTTACGCACTTGCTCAACTGACCATAATTAATACTTACATTTAATTCATGGCGTTATTTTGATTGGCGAATACAAATTGGTTTGTAATAATTTCGCCACGCCCCCTTGCACCTGCATGACCTATGGCAGGCCAGGCAGGGCCAACGATCACACCAAGAGCTGGATACCATGTGATCTATATATTATTTAAACATAAAATAGACCGCCTGCTTTTGGCAGCCTATAGTGCAGTGTCATATATGTGTCGGCATTTTACTGATGTTTAGTCTTTAAATGTAAGCCAGTCTAAATTGTAGGATCAAAATATCTGACCGTGCGTTGAAATTCTGGAAAATGAGGCACGTGTTTGAACTCTCAGACAAGTATTATTTTGTGATTTGTAACAAGAATTTAGTTATATTACGGAAGCAGATTACCAACCGTGGAGTTCGCTACATACATGTATGTTGTTTGTATTTTGTTAAATCCACGATGCTCGCACTGGGTAAGGACACGCCACGTTTTGACATATACATAACCAATACTGTACATGTATACGAGCCCATGCGTTGTTCCATACAGTATTCTACAATTGAAGTGGACAGAACATGCAGAACAATACAATCTTTAATACCGCTCTATTTTTTATATAATATATATCCAACGTTCTATTTCGGATAGTCTGACAGTATTTTTTAATAATTACCCATAAAGCAAAACGATACACAATTTAAACACGAACTTTTAAAATCTATATCATAGGCGCATGATTTCAACTGTGCGTATCTATTTTTTTCCGTTATGTACTTTCTTGTTGGGGTACATAACGGGAGATGGATACGTGGATCTAGGTTCATACTGGGAAGAATCATTAGTTTACACACAGTTGAATTCAAATGCCAATGATCGATCTATATCGTTTTAGAAAAATGCAATTTATGGATCCATACTAAATTAAAAAATTAATGAAACGTTTACCGAGTTATAAACATTTTATATCTGGTCTAATACACTGTTCTTTTTGCATTTTGATTGACAAAAATATATTATTAATACTTGGCCCGTTACAACATCTTCCTATAACACGCGTAATGTACACGTGTCTCCAGTTGCATTGACCGTAAACTTAATCTATGTACACATACCGATTTAGGAATTTTCGTACAGAAACAATTAAATTAAACATCAAATCGGTCAGCAGCTGATTATAATCTCGTGTTTGGCATGTTACAACCCCCCGTGATGTGCATAATGTACCAAGATTAACTGTATGACACTTTGTAGATCGACGCTGTGTATATGTATGTATAACCCCCGTGGAGAATTATTTTATGATTGTGCTTTATATTTAACCCACTATTACATAAAAGCACATGCATTTCATGTAACTTTTATGAATTTAAATCGAACATATTCAATAGAGATCAAGATTTATGCGAATATACACTAATAGTATACAGCCTCTGTGTTAATCAGATGTTCCAAAAACACGTCACAAGCTAAGGGAAGTAACTCGGGTTAGTTTATTCACAAAATAAGATAATCGAAATAAGAGATGACGTTTATTGTGTGTTATAATCATATCTGAAGTGTAGAGATTGATGTAATCATATATTTATACCATAAACTTATTAAAACAGCAAAAAAATAATTTTGCGTATATGACCTTTAATGATGCTATATTTACCGTAGGGGGTCGGTACCAAGCACACGGCCCTCATTTACAATCATATTAATCAATCAGGTGAAAGAGAGACACCTGTATGTTTATGTTAAGGCAAGATGTTTAGTTTATCATGTATTTGTTTTGATATAGCCTAATCATTATACATTACTAATATAATTACCGATTTTGTATTATGCCTGGGACCAGTCGGAGTTGTTGTTGTTTAAGTTATGTGTGATAGCTTTGCCACAAACTTCAAGAAAAACATGTATCTTTACAGGGTAGTGTGAAATTTTAGTGTGAGTCTTTGGCTGTTTAGGGAAACCTTGACATTTGGATTTAGGGAGTCTTCCGCTGTTTTGTCTTTTTGGGAACCCCTGTCAATTTCAAATGCTATGTTTAGCTATTGAGTTTGATATTGAACTGGTTTTTTGCTGATCATGGGGCCTGATTTGACCCAAATTTCTACTTTCTATTGCAAATATGGCATGCTTGTATTTATGTATGATTATACCAAAGAATTATTAAATTTACCAAACTTGCTATGATTCTCTAATGAATGCTTATTTTAAAGTTTTTGTAGTAAGGCCATGCCAAATTGTTTCTTCGTTTAGCACACAAGGAGGGATAGGTTTGGGTATATTGAGAAAGAAAAAACAACAAAGTTTGTAACCTCTTATATCTTCAAAATCCATTGAAATATTGCTTTCATACTTATTCTCCACTATCATGTCTCCAACCTCTAAACAGCAGTAGGTTTACACAAACAAGTTTTTAGTTATTTCAGTAAGTTATTATGATTGTCAATGCTTGAAAGCTATATTTTTAAGCCATATAAGTATGAGGGGTTTTTTGAGTGTTTTTTTTGTTGTCTCTGGGTGGATGCTAAACAAAAATATGATTTGTTATGGCCTAAATCTATCGATATGTTTTTTGCCTTGATTACCCTTTCAAGAGTGGCAAAAGGGGGGACGTAAGTGATAACCTATCTTCCTGTGGGAGCTGTTTGGTGGGGTGAATTAAAATTGGTAACTAAAACATGCAATGTGAGTCAGTTTGCCAATCTTTGAAATCCTATGATTCTTACAGGAGTTATTGCCCTTTTTATACTTGTAAACCCATAGAGGAAGCATCAATGGTCTGGACACATCTTGTGTGCTGACTCTATTGTTTGAAAATTAGTCCAATAAAAATAAATAAAGGACATTCTGAATTTTTGTTTGCACAGTCTTATGCATACTTATAGTTGAGTTAAGCAGTTCTGTACTTTTATAATTTTCTATAATCATGAGTTCAATTACCAATTCCTGCAAATCTGAGTTTTAACATATTTTGACAGAGGAACACTTGATATGATGTAAAGGTATTATGTTACACTATATACAAGGTTGTAGATCCATTGCTCAATATGTACATCATCTACCAGTCCAGTAGTAGGAACATGGCTCATATATTTCTAGTTAGAGAAATATTAATTTCTTTGTTCATTTTACATCTCTTTACCACTTGCTAACAAATCAATCAGGTCCTCAAACAATAAGCACATTATGCACCAGTAATTATACTTCTTGTTTTACATCTTAAGTTTCTAGCAATATATTACAGTACATTAACTTCAAAGTAAGCGCATTACATCTCAGTAGGACCCCTGATTATAACAAACATTTTTATAGCATCATAGCGCTGGCTTAGAATGAGAAACTCTTAACTACAGAATAAATATTTTTAGAAAACAAGAAAAACTGTCTGACAATCACTCATTACTTATGGTAAAAATAGCTTTTTCAACTTCATTTTTGTCAACATTTTCATGAGAATAGGCTCATAAGAAGCACCTTATGATGTAGATTTCAAATATACATTAGTCTCCTAAGGTTGTATAATGTACTCTCATTTTAAGCCAGCGATACGCCTGTTACTTCAAACATTTCTTGTTCCATGTTTGATAACAATATTTTCTGGAAATACTCAATGAGGAGGTCTCCCAATCTCACGTGCTTTGAAAGTGTCTCAATTGACCCAAATAACAACAACAACAGTAATTTCTACTTATGGTAATTGAGTTGTCGTGTGCAACCCTGCGCTTGTATCTAAACAGAATTTACTAAAAAAGTACACAATCATTTTTTCTCTGGTTGTGTCATTACAGGCACAATGGGTGCAGTAGATAAGTTGGCAGTTGCTGGTGGAAGAATACCCACTTATAAAGAGTTAATTTACATAGTGCATATTAGTGGTCAAATCACAGGTAACTGTATTATTGATGACGAAAAAAAAGAACAAATTGTTTTTTTACATTATTTTTCGTTTTAGTCTTTACCAATGATACAGTTATCTGTGGGTAAAACTGATGGCCAGATGGGCATACCAAGTATTCCCTGTGTGCTTTATCAAATTATACATCAAAGTGCTACAAACAGTTAAATAAAAACTGGTCATTTGCATGGGAATGGTTCATCATCAACTTACTGTCCCTTACTTCACAAACCATGCATTTTCAGGATTTAACCGAGGGTGAATTGAGAATTTGTGGTTTCAGTTATAGCAATTTGTTTGATTATTCAAATGTTAGAAATATGAATATTACGTACATGTGCTATAATTAAACTTTTACTGGTATAATCATTAATGCTATTCCTGTTCAACCATAATCTGTACCACAATAAATGTGCAATCTATTATTTTTGTTAACATGTTTAATGTTTTTGTTGTATTATGTTAAAATTGAAACAAGGTATGAGAGAAAAATTCGGCCACAGTTTTTAATCTTTAGGTTCATGGGAAATTTTTTAACGGAAGGTCCTTTTTGGTCTCTTCTGATGCAATAAACATCATGTTATATAGTGATATTTCCTTTCCCCCCGGACAACAAAATTATAAAAAAAATCCCATAAACTTGAAAAAAAAAACCTGTGGTCTTACTTGGTATTGTTAAAAAATGTAAATTTGATATTGTGTACAATGCCGGCTGCTGCAAGATTGTATGAATATTTTGCTTCATTCCGAATTAATTGAGTACCTAATATGTACGAATGTTGTATGTCATTGTTATAAAAGTATTCAATAAAGTTTATTAATTTGTGTTTCAATTGTTGATGCCTGAAAAATAATGTTGTTGATTTAATACTCATTAAAAGTCATTTAATTGTCATAGAGTTCTCCCCTCAAAATTGTCCTGTCATTAGCAACAGCCTTTTTTTCATTTCAATAATGCTTGAATTTGATTATTTTTCAAGTATTTGTTGATTGTATTTACTATTCACCTTAGATTTTTGTCAAAGTGACTGTTCTTTGGAACATGTTAAGTTATCCTTTAAAAAGTTACTCTATTTCTTGGGGAAAGTTTAACTTTCAGAAATTCAGTAAAAAATACTGTTTCAATATTTTAACAATATTTTAAAATGTTGTGATGACCAATTACTGTGACAGACACCTGTGCTACAAATGTAACCTTTGTCATTACCTCCTAACAACAGCCAAAACATAAATTTGTCTTCAAAAGCTTTATGCTCAGGTCAGATTGCACTGTATTTGAATGTAAATTATATTATGATGCTGGTCTGGTTATTTAGATGGGCTTAATCCTTGTTCTAGGGGAAATAAGTTTATTGTATGGAGACTCATTTTAGTGAATCTTACTAGACTCCCATCCTCAAACATCATTGATGTTTCCAGCCTTTTTGTCAACTCAGTTGACATTACGCCAATTTTCAATCAGTTATCTTTAACTCAATTTTTGTGGTAAATTTTATTCACCTGGGCCACTGTAAGCCTTTCCCAAAAACCTTAGGCAAGCAATCTGGTTGCAGGAGCTCTGCTCTAACATAATTATGTTAACATCTGGGTTCTGGTTATTTCCCCTTTCAGTATTGACTAAATTGTAAACCTGTTTCAAACAGCATATAAAAATGATGGCATTATAAATATGTGAATGACATTCAAGGAGTGAAAGAAATATATAACTTTTCGTTGAATTATATGTGCATGAAAGAATATGACAGATTGTGATGTGAAAATGTAAGACTTGATAGGATTGTGTGAAGGGTAAATTGTATGTTCATATTTACACTGTTATAGCTTGGTGAAATTGACCTGAACCTGACATTTATGCATGAATATAATTACAAGGTCCTTGCTTTGAATATATCAATTTCCGCAAGCAAATCGTGCAATATCGGTATTTCAAAATGGTGTTTGTTTTACATTCGAGCGTCTTCGTGAAACTCCCCGAGTATGAAAACATACAACTGATATTAGCATACAAATTCTCCAAGCTATACACATGTGGACGAGTCCAGCTAAATATTGTTGATGTTTAATCGAATCTGTTAGTTTAGGAAGGTACTCAAGAACTCTTCTTTATAATTCTTTACAATTACAAATTGATCACATTAGTGTTTTGCAGGAGTTAATTAGTTAAAATATTAATATTACAGATCTATTTGCCATACTTAGTAGTAATAAAAGAATTATTAAAATTAATGATTTTAATTTGAAAGTAACTTTAAGATAAACCATAATCCAGGCTCCTGTTCCACTTTCTTTTCTTGATGTGTGTTTATGCATGTTTGTGTGCTGAATATTGAATATTTGTGTATTGATTAATGTGCTTGTTCAAATGCTTATTTTATGAAGAATAAAATTAGATTTATTGATGTTATTTTGTTGTTCAATTTTGATTTAAATCCTCACCTGTCAAAAGTGAGATCATTATCCACCTTGGTCACAATGATCACCTCAACAAGATCAATGTCTAGTTCAATATTAGGTATAGCTTGACCACATTGACATGAGCCTGACCTATGGATTAGCATAATTTAACAGTCGATATATTGTCTATGTTTAGAACACCGAATCTATGTTTTTATAATCAGGGAGTATCACGAAGGCGCTCGAGATGTAATGCAAACACAAATCTGAAATACCGATATTGCACGGTTTGCTTGCGGAAATTGATAAATTCAAAGCAAGAACCTTGTAATATATTCTTGCATAAAGGTCAGGCTCAGGTCAAAATGGTCCCAATGATCATCTCAACAAAATCAAGGTCTAGTTCAATATTGGGTCGTCTGGGATCTTAGACTAGATCAAATCATTGAAATACTTAGTGTAATAACTAGGCATCACTATTGTGGTCCAATGTTTATGCAACTTGGTCACTACCTTTTAAGCTCTACGAAGTTTTTTTAGCTCACCTGACCACAATGTGGTCATGGTGAGGTTTTGTCATACCGAGATGTCCGTCGTCCGTCGTCCGTCGTGCGTCGTGCGTCCGTCAACAATTTCTTCAAACGACTTCTCCTCCTAAACCGCTTGGCCAAATTTGATAAAACTTAACATGAATGTTCCTTGGGTGGACCTCTACCAAAGTTGTTAAAAAAATTCCAGTCCGTTGGATAACTAGGTCACACAGGCTAAAAATAGATTTTCAAAAAGGAAACTTCAAAAATCTTCTTCTCTGAAACCGTAAGGCCTAAGGCTTTCATATTTGGTATGTAGCATCACCTTGGGGCCCTCTACAAAGATTGTTAAAATTATGTCCCTGGGGTCAAAATTGGCCCCGCCGCGGTGGCCCTTAGTTTTACATAGAGTTTTATAGGGGAAACCTTAAAAAATCTTCTTCTCCGAAACCGCTTAGCCCAGGGCTTTCATATTTGGTATGTATACTCAGCTAGAGGTCCTCTACAAAGATTGTTCAAATTATGTCCCTGGGGTCAAAATTGGTCCCGCCCCGGGGGCCCTTAGTTTTACATAGAGTTATATAGGGGAAACCTTTAAAAATCTTCTTCTCCGAAACCGCTTGGCCCAGGGCTTTCATATTTGGTATGTAGACTCAGCTAGTGGTCCTCTACAAAGATTGTTCCAATTATGCCCCTGGGGTCAAAATTGGCCCGCCCCGGGGGCCCTTAGTTTTACATAGAGTTATATAGGGGAAACCTTTAAAAATCTTCTTCTCCGAAATCGCTTGGCCCAGGGCTTTCATATTTGGTATGTAGACTCAGCTAGAGGTCCTCTACAAAGATTTTTCAAATTATGCCCCTGGGGTCAAAATTGGCCCCGCCCCGGGGGCCCTTAGCTTTACATGGAGTTATATAGAGAAAACCTTAAAAAATCTTCTTCTCCGAAATTGCTTGGCCCAGGGCTTTCATATTTGGTATGTAGACTCAGCTAGAGGTCCTCTTCAAAGATTGTTCAAATTATTCCCCTCGGGTCAAAATTGGCCCCACCCTGGGGGTCACCATTTTACTTAGACTTATATAGGGAAAACATATAAAAATCTTCTTGTCTAAAACTACAATGCCTAAGAGCTTTGATATTTGGTATGTAGCATCATCAAGTTGTCCCCTACCAAGATTGTGCAAATTATGCCCCTGGGGTCAAAATTGGCCCAGCCCCGGGGTCACCGTTTTACATAGACTTATATAGGGAAAACATACAAAAACTACACTGCATAGAGCTTTGATATTTGGTATGTAGCATCATCTAGTGGTCCTCTACCAAGATTTTTCAAATTATGCCCCTGGGGTCAAAATTGGCCCCACTCGGGGGTCACCGTTTTACATAGACTTATATAGGGAAAACATATTAATATCTTCTTGCCTAAAACTACACTGCCTAGAGTTTTGATAATTGGTATGTAGCATCATCTTGTGGTTTTCTACCAAGATGTTCAAATTATTCCTTTGGGTGAAAATTGTGCAGGGTTTATAATCAGGTGAGCGATATTGGGCCATCATGGCCCTCTTGTTTATGTATCATTCATAAGAGTTGTATGGCAAAGTTGTATCCATGACTATATTGCAAAAAGTGGAGCCTTCAAAGCCGAAAGCATCTCGCTACCAATGACACTGTGACAACGAGTATGATAGTATAGTTTTCAACCATTCAATCAGAAGCAAAGATAAGTTTCCTAAAGTTTCGTGAATTCTGATTGGCTGGTCAGAAAAAATCATTCTGGCACTGTTTTAAAGAGACGTATGCTCAAAATATTGATAGGAAATCATTTTTTTACTTCTTCAATCATTTGTCAATTGTTTTGGACCTGTGCGTTTGACAGAACTATGTAAAACAGGGTTCACGAAACCATAGGAATTCACGAAATTTAAGGAAATCCTGAAAATTTCCATTTAACCGGAAATATATCAATGACGGGTTATTCCATTTTTCTGCTAGACGTGTTATGTAAGAATAAAAAAATCACCAACATTTCCAAGTGCAGGGTTTGGCGTAAAGTGTATCTTTAAAGATAAAGTTGTTTGTAGTGGCCGAAGAAAACAAAAATTGTGTTACCGTACTGATCTTTTTTATTACATTATTATTTATTAATCAATACATTTTTTAAATATAAAACGTGCATGTGTTAGTATACGAAGTGTCAGTAATGGCGTGTTCTTTGTCCCTTCGCTGCCTTTGGTCGCAATCTTCTATGTCTGGTGTCAAATGTTGGTGTTACAGCTACACATGATCCAACACGGTGGTTTGAACATTCATATTCCATTATTTTTATGTGCATATTTAATTGTTCTCTATTTTGCTCTATTTGTTAAACTGTATAATTATACATATTTTAGTCGCAACAAATCTCGCGTGACGTTATTTGACGTGACGTTATTAACGTCATCAACTTCCTGGATACAGCCAGACGTCGCTGACGACAACCGATAACAATACACGTATCTTTGATTCGGTGCAAAATGGCATCGATTCTAAGATATCTGTTAGGTAGTTGTCTTCTATCTAACGTGGAACCACAACCGAATGAAGACGAAACCACTGATGATCCTATCATTGAAACCTTACACTTCATAATACCACCTGAAGATTATGAGAAGTTCAATAAAATGAAACCAGACGAAGAGTTTCTTAACGTGGGTCAGTACATGTCTTTGTTCAAATATTCAAGAAACGTTGAACAAATCAACGCTCCTGGACCAGACTATGAAAGAGCATCTTATTTGTTCAGAGATGGAAGTGTTACATTTGTGCTGAAAGGATGGGTGCCAACAAAGGCAGTACCTAATACTGTTCAAATTGGAGATGTATTTAGCCGATTTCAAGATGCCAGATCAATAATAATACGCGCAGGGATACCAAGAAGGAAATCTGCCTACAACTGGGGAGTCATCAACACATGGAGTCGTCATTGTGCTGATACAAGTGATGACAATGTTCCTATCAGTATCGAATTGTTTTCTCACACAAGACTAACAGTATTCAATTCAGACTTTTAGATTCAGACCATTCAGATATAGAAGATTATAATCAAACTGATGTAGAACTTAATTACTGATAATATTATAAATCAGACAAATATATACATATATGCGCTCTTTACTTAATTTCACAATGCATGCTTGTAACCAGGTGTTCACCTTATGAATACATGCATGTATACCAAAAAGAACAACCATTTAATTGAATGAATAAAATGGTGTAAATATTGTGTAACTTCTTGTTTTCATTTCTACTTTTTTTTGGAACCACACTGGAGCAGAAAAAACATATGATAATACTAGTATTTGTTTCACATTTGATGGTGTTTAAGGCGCATCGAAAGCTAAGCCCCTGGCCATTTCCACGGCTACACGTACGCCAGTGCGTGGGAAGCTGAAAGGTAAAACACGACTCTCTCCCTAGCTATCCAACACCCATCACCGGGGTCGGAGGCCGTGGATGGCAACCGACTGGTACAGTAACTTGGCTTGGTTGAGTGTATGCCATGCAATGCAAGCAGATGTCGTAGGTTCTAATCCTTCACATGTAATCTACATGTAACAAATTAGTCGACCGGGTTCAAATACGGATATAGGTACTCATGTACCTACCATATTTCAGCAGAGGGCTAAGTGACGGGCAAATAAAGGTTATGCTCGGTATTAAAAAAATGAATATCAATAGCTACATGGGAAAATACAAAATGGAGAAAAAAGTCTTGCTAAACTTTTGGCTTTCTGTATGTTTCGCTCTATGTGTACTCCCTGACCGCTATACACGATACTGAAGCTTGCCAAAACTATAAGTTAAACATCATACTTCGAACAGCTTACACAAACATGCTAATACAATAAACATTTTTGAAGTTGGTTTATGCACTGGCCCAGTATAATTTACCCAGAAACATCTGTTTGGGAGAGCGTTCTCTGCTTTAGACATTTATTACAAACTTCAAAGGGCGGCTACGAAGTAGAACGCTCTGGTTTAACTGTTGGATATTACAATGTTTTGGAAAATAATATTCGCCGTGGTTTTAGGTATTTTAGATTTCTTATTAAATACAAGAAATATGTTGTAATTTGATAATAATAAGAAGGTAACAGATTAAAAGCATAACAGTAGCTGGACAGACACTGAATTTCATGGCTGCTAATCACAAAGCAACTTAGTTGAAAACATTAAATACTTGAAATATTAACATTCTGTTAAAAGCAGCTTGAAAACTATACCCGAACGATGATACTCATGCATGTTTTGTTTATGAAAAGTGTATGTTTTCTACCAAGATGCCTTGTGTGTGATGCTATCCAATCCGGCTGACAATCAAAATATGACATATTCTAAAACAACGACAACATTGAATGATTGGCAGATTCGAAGTATTCTTGAAATCTTAGTTTTGCATCGTAAATTGACATGTCGAAATATGTTGCTAGGTCAATTTTTACCTCGTTTGCGTGAAGTACCTAGTTCGAGTTCCAAAATACCATCTTTCTTTATATTGTATTGGTCACATTTCAATATTCAAATGTTCAGTTTATATGTGGCTATACTTTGCTATGATATTTGAATAGACCAGTTTTCAGTATTATTTTCATATGTATTTTTTGGCACGTAATTTTGGAATCCAAGTAAATTATAAAACAAATTACTAGAAAAAGACATGTGAGCAAACTTTTTTGAAAATATGGTATCAGTGAAAATCATTTCGGGTTTGAAAATTGACCAATTAAAAAAGTGGTTGAGCGTATATCGCTGGTTTAATTAGAATGAGAAGGTCGTAACTACAAAATAAATATTTTGATAAAACAAGAACAACTGTCTGACAACCATTCTTTTCTTATGGCAAAACAAGCCTTTTCAACTTCAGTTTTGTCAACAGGAAAAGTTACGATTGTCATGAATTCAGGCTCATAAGAAGCGCCTTATGGTATAGATGTCAAATGTGCATTAGTCTTATATTTGTCGACATTGTACAGTATTAAAGAAATTGGCGTTTACCGTCATATGGAGACCATCATCTTTCAATTCAACTGACGATGACAACGATCACAACATGATTTAAAGGGTGAATTTCGGGGTTGAGGGCTTCCGGGTTAGAAGGATAGCAATAACTAAAATAATACTTAAATAGCAGTACTAAGAACTAACGTATTCGTCATGAATGTTATCATTTGCCATTTGATGTGTATGTTCCATGGCATTCATTTTAGTTAAACAATGTACATGTTCGTCTATACACACAACAATAATTTTAAGTACATGTATGTTAAACAACATTGTTTTGTATCTAATTCATGTTTGTTTGAAGACTCACACGTATAGTGGTAAGGCCCATGTTTGGCCCGGCATCAACATATTTGCAAAAAAATTGACGTGTTGCCTTAACAACAAATGTTGTATATGCAACCAGCTATCTTCCCCAACTGTGTTCGCATTTAGCCCGTGGTCGTTCATTTAACGCGATACTACCAAAGGTGACAGTATCAGTGCTTGGTCCGCAAACGATTAAAAAGATAAAATAAAAAAATCTGAAAAAAATCTGTCACTGAGCTAATATACTATCAGTGACGGATTTAAAAAAAAATATTTTATTTTTTCCAAACACTGATACTGCCACCTATGTATACTACCGGTGTGTAGTGCACGTGCTAGTTTTTTGCAAACATTGGACTAGCCAGTCGTTTCACCAAATCTTATTATTCGTCATTTTGACAGGGCCACGTCCATGCCGATTTAGTAATGTATACGCTGTCGCCCCTTTCGTGTTATGTTGTTTCTGTCAAGCGTGACCTTCCGTTCTGATTTATTAAATTTTCGTCTCCAGAAATTGCTTATATTGTGCGTGTTTAAGATGAACTTCGTCGCAGAGTTCTATAGGTGAATTCTATCTTAAAATACATTCACTAATGAATTATTTGTAGCAAGTTTTTTTCCCATGATATGGCCTATATGTCACAGTAGTCGCGGCAATTGGTTGTTTGGTTGTTGCGTAGATACAATGTAACTACTGTTTCACATGCCATTTACTAAGATTAATATCTACATGTAGTTTTACTCGAATGTGTTGCAATAAGAATAAACAAACACTAAAGGTAATACGAAATCAAACTAGGACAGTGTTCAAGCTGAATGTAGGTTGTTTTCTGGTCTGTGCCGTTGAGTACATATGTACCACACTTAGCTTAGACTAGCATACTGGCATCAGTTGGTTAATTAAGTTCAGACAGGTTCCAGAAAATTGTATAATCTGTCAAAAGTTCAAAACACTGTACAAATAAACTTCAATAATTGGCTTATTATGTTATTGGCACAAATGTAGCGAACCATCTGTTATAGCTAAATGTAAAAATATGGCTTGAGTATCGTTCATTTGGTTTTGGTTTTTGTAAGGTCATGTGATAATATACGTTTATCTCCCCCCCCCCCCCCCCTTGGAATTTTATAAAATATATTATATTTGTTTCGATGTGTATATGCCCATTATTGTACTAGAACAATTTACCAAGACATCAATTGTTGTTTATTCTAAGAAAGTATGTAAGTGAGGACTACAATTGACGAAGGGATCCCGGGGACGATCATCTATGAATTTGTTTCTTTCGGCCTATGTTTCCTAGTTAATCTCCGACAGGAAGTTGGTGTAGCGTTCATGGAGTATGTTCTGAGATGTAGACACAGTTTGTACGTCAAACAGAGTGAATCGTTTGATTACAAACGCGTGTTTCATAATTTGTTACAGATTAACCTGGGTAACTAGAGAGATCGTGAAATGTAAAATACTACGCAGTATAATTATATCTTCTAAATCTGGTACAAAATGAACATATATTTATAACGTTACTTATATCAAGACCAGGAATCGGGTAGTTGCCGTCGATCTACAGACGAATGTGCATTTTATCATCACACCCGCAACAGTAGTCTGTCTAACATACCCTATGTTTAGAAAGACAACTCATCAATCTACTCTTTTCTCATGAAATGATTTCTCTTTGCACCCTCAAACATAGTCAAGCCCAATATAAAATCTAGCGAAAATTGAAAAATGTTTTGCTATTTGATTGATAAAATATATTATCTTGTCGGGTGGCAGGTCTACCACAATAGAAGCTAGATGGGACGCAGCAATAGAAAATACAAATGTTTTCTTTGTTTATTACTTAACTACTGGTAGTTTGACTATACAAAGAGCAACCAATGTTTGAGATGTTTATAGGCCTACTGTTGTGCCATAAAATGATCTCACTGGGTACTTTTAAACAAAGATGCCCAATTCCAAATATAGATTCATCTTTATGATATAATATAAAATTATCTCATTCAAACAATTTCCCTACCTATCGAATGGTAGGACCCACGCAAAATGTTCTCACTACAGAAACAAAGCACACATACGATACATTTTGTACTAGTATTTTGTTAATCTTGAGTTTGCGTGGGTAACGCACGCACACACTAACGAACGAACGAACGAGCGAACGAACGCACGAACGCACGCACACTCGCACGCACACACGCACACACACACGCACGCACGCGCAATTCTGTCAGCTCTACTGTTGGTTCCCCCAATAACAACTGACCACCAACCTCTTTCATTTCAGTGGCTACGGTGGAATATGCTACATCGACACCTATGGCCAGATCGAAGCGTTCCTCGAACATGTGTTATCACAATCTCGACTGCTTTTCAACCGAAGCTCCATTCGATAACACGGATGGAATTTTGCCCCAAGACCCAAGTGTTATCAACACTACATTCAGGTACTACATGGGTTGTCTAAGTAAGAAATTGTTGCAAGTTGATGGACTTTTCTGGCATGTGGTGGAAATAAATTTTACGTGTGTCGGTTGATAAAACATGACTGTTTCCATGAAAATATAATTATGTGTGTACTTTGCTATTTTAGGATTTAGAACTGGAAGACGTATGTATGTAAAATTACGCAAACCTCTCTATATAGCGTATTATTTGCAATGGTGTATTGTGGCTGTTTTCTGAGAGTGTGTTGTGTAGAGATTATACCAATAGTTAGTGCTTCAAATCGTACATGGAGATGCAAGATGTCTATGTAAATTCAGGACCATATAGTATCATGTCAATTTAAGTATCTATCATTTAAAACAAAATCCCCACCGGCAGCCACTGTAGCTCATTGTTCGATGCATCATTTGGTACATATATAGGCATATCGCTGGCTTAGAATGAGAATCAATATTTTGAGAAAACAAGAAAACTGTCTGACAATTACTCTTTACTTATGGTAAAACAAGCTTTTTCAACTTCAGTTTTGTCAACATGACAAGTTCTGATTTTCATGAAAATAGGCTCATATGATGCATATTTCAAATATGCATTAGTCTTATAAGGTCACTTACGACCTTCTCATTCAAAGCCAGCGATATATAGGTACGGTAACCAACGATATAATGTTTAAGTGACCGAAAAGATGGCATATTATGTATGATAATTTTTCATTTTCTAATTTTCAGGCTGTTTACTGATAAATGTAGACGAGCACGAGTTTTACACGCAGACGACATCAGTTCTCTGAGAGATTGCGAGTTCAATCCTGCTCAACCAGTAAAGTTTATCGTACACGGCTTTCTACAACATGGACAGGTTCAATGGGTGCGGGACATGGCTGCTGAACTCTTGAGGAAGGTACATATACTAATCAAGAATTGTACGATATATTCTACTGCGTGCACGTTTATACATCTTGTTCTGATTTCATCCCTTTCCAAAGATGTCGTTTGTTGGCACGCTGGTCACTGCTCGTCTGTTTCTTCTGCATGGTAACATCCCCAGTCCCTGGGCCGAACGTTTGATGTTTGATACAAACAAAAGTCGTTTTTATTGATTCTGGAAAAGCCCACTGATGTATGTTTGATTATAACAGAGGAAACTAGAGCAATATCTGCAATACTATACTGGAAATTAATGCGATAACTAAAATACTGCACATTGTGCGCCTTTTGTAATCATTTTATAAACGTGGTATTTGCTTGACTACGAGTTTTGTTTATCCTAGGAACCTATGTCAGTAATCACGGTGGATTGGGGCAGTGGATCCGGCTTTCCATACTCACAGGCGGCAGCTAATACACGAGTAATTGGTGCTGAGATATCTCGACTCATTAATTTCCTGCGCGCGCAACAAGGCGTCACTTTGGACAAAATCCATTTGATCGGACACAGCCTTGGCGCTCATGCTGTTGGCTATGCTGGAGCAAGGGTACCTGGACTCGAGAGAATTACAGGTAAAATACGCAATGCTTATACGATGGTGTAACAAAGTACTTGTTATCTCAAATCGGGACAGGTAACATGCTCGAGATAAACCAAGTGCTCGAAATAACCAATTGTATTGAATTGATGATACACAAACGGATATTGGTTTAAAACTTACTCGAGATAGGCCGGGTATTTGTGATATCGATGCTCGTCGTAACGAAGTTTTACTGTAACATGTTTGTCCATGCGCAGTACGTGTTCATCAAAGGCTGTCTGATTAGACTGCCAGTTAACGGATAACAATCGCAGTGGTCTAATAATAAATCGCCACGGATAGTATATGCCAATGAAGTTTCTGTTTATTAGCATAAGAAATTTTATTTATGCCCGTCGCCTTAAACAGTATAGGATAGGGTCATCTCTTTGTAATAACGAGAATTTATTTAAGCACTCAACTGTCTTCGCTTGCACAATAGTTTCATACATGGTTGAAAAAATGTCCATCGTCAAACAGTTGTATAATATCGATGAACGTATGTAGTAAAACTTCGTTATCTCGAGGAGTAATCGGGACAGGTAAAATGTTCGAGATAAACAGGGTGCTCGAAATAAACAAAGGCAATGTATCGATAATACAAAAGGATACTATTTTAACATATGCTCGATATAGGCCGGGTGCTCGTGATATCGATGCTCGTCATAACGAAGTTTACTGTAATTGTGGATGATGGGTTCCATTTCAGGCCTCGACCCTGCAGAACCTGATTTCAAGGACACAGACCCTGTGGTACATTTGGATAAAACCGACGCTAACTTTGTAGACATTATTCACTCAGATGGAGCGGAATTCGATTACATCTCGGGTAAGTGCAGTATAAGTTAACAAAAGAGGAAACAGAAATTCTCTCCGGTTGATCGTGAACATATTCAGGTCGATTTGGATAGAAATAAAGAAACGTTGCAAATTTCGATGTAAACATTCCAACTAAACAGTGCACATACATGTATGTTTAACGTTTTCTAGGTAACATCGGTGACTTCGTGGTAGAGAGTCCGCTTCGAATGTGGAAGGTCTCCGGTTGTAACCCAGACCGCGAAATATTAAGGTCGCTACAAAAATGAGCTTGACACTCAGTATGGTTAGTTCTAGGTAGCAGTTTGTTAGACCGGTATCAGGATATTGTCCTGGGTAGTCGACATAATTATGATTGAAATACTCAACATAACTAAATTTCAATCGAACATTTCATTTTTCACAAAAGTGTGCACTTGAACACGACAGTGATATTGTTAAGACACGTACTTGTTTCATGAAATATACGTTTATTTTCCTCTAGGATTCGGCTGGATGAAGGAAGTCGGCCATATTGATTTCTATCCAAACGGTGGAGAAGATCAGCCCGGTTGTCCTGCACAAAGTATGGGCAATATCATGGACGCGGCTTATTATCGTGGAATCTCGGGTAATGTCAGAATACATTTTCATCTAAAAATCTATGTAACATTACCAATTTTCCAATTAATGCTTGATCAATCGTTAGTGTAACGTCTGTGCAAAAGCAAACTTAGGTATATACCGAGGTGTATATTTATGCACGTATATAAATCATTTTTGCCAAATCTAGGTACAATTTATGTAACGTTTGTCTGTTGGTACGAACCAGTTTGGTATCTTCAAAAATGATCTTATAGTACATATGCATTTGTAGTGGTTATATCACACATTCCTTTAGGTGTTGTACTTTGCAAACATTAGTCAGAAGATCCCAATTTAATGACCTTCACCCAAGTCAATGATTGACAAGTCGGTATCAGTTCACGTAACTACACTCTACGCATAATTAATTGATACAAAATCATCTACAGGCTCTATTCGACGTGTCGACTTGATGCATGTACATACGAGGTACTATTTAAAAGAGCAACAATGTAACAAGTGTAGCTCGTCGGAGGTAACTTTTAAAAAGTGTGGTATGAATTGACTACCCGCTAGTTACCATTGCAGATTGAAAAAAACACATCTATAAGCACGTGCATTTATCGGACGTGATTATGCACATGATTAATCAAAACTGGACTTCAAAAATGCATTTGATTATCATTTTTAGTTGTAAACAAAAAGTATTAGCATCGGCGGACTATATTAAGTGTATGTTTTTCAATTACAGATGCAGAAGACACGTTGAGTTGCAGTCATAGCAGGTCTATTTTCTTGTTCACCGAGTCCATCAATTCCCTCTGTCCATTTTTTGGTCACCCATGTAACAGCATTGCAGCCTTGGATTCCAATCAGAACGGCTGTATTCGCTGTGACTCCGGGGTATGCCCTCAGATGGGTTACAATGCCGACAGGACACAGGCTAGAGGAAAATTCTATCTTCGTACACGAGGATCGGCCCCGTATTGTGGTAATGTAACAAACGTTATTTTCAAAATACAATGAACATTTTTATTCAATGTTCCATTCCTACCTATATTCCGGATGATATACTCTTGGGTTACACTTTCACGACAAATAAATACTAATAGTTAAAATCAACAAGCCGTGTACAAATGGCAATTGTAAGCGCAATACAAAGACCATGCGACTGGACTATTATACATGTCGGATATCAAACTCAAAATCGGGTGTCTCGGGCTACGACCTTGTCAAATAAGACAGATAATCGCTTTTCGTTCTCTTACTCCATATTTAACATGAACGTTCTGTGTACAGAAATTCCGAATGTGCAAGTATATGTGATTGGTCAAAACATGTTTCGTTCTAGGTCACACCCAGCACGTGGAGGTGCAATTTGGTAACATGGAAACTACTTCCGGTCAAATAAGAGTTGAAATGGTGGGAGAAGACCAACAGACAGACAGCGTCCAGATAAGAAGGTACTGACTATTCAACAAAATTCTATATTGGCTGCGCATTATTTTGCAAATAGTCGAAATAAAAAAGCTTATTAGTAATGGGATATGTTCAAGCATTGCTGTACATGGCTTTCTCTTAAAAAAGTTAAATATTTCCAACTGATGCCGTATGGCTTTTTCATTACGATTATTTGAGGTAACATAAACATCTTCATTGGTGCCTCTATAAGGTTTAAGTCAATGCTCATTTTAATAGTTTAATTGCATGTTTTTGCATTCCAGGGGTTATCATATTTTATAAAATGATTAGTGTGGTTTTTGTGATTTTAAAACAAAATCCGCTGATCAAAGTTTAAGATTCTATGAAACTTATGCGCGACGTTGGCATTACTTTATCCATCATGTAGACCATGCGGTCCAGTCTGCTATGCTACTCGGTAACACACATATAAGTATGGAGCTAATACTAGTAAGGCAATGGTAAAACTTTAATCTGATTTTATTCAGTGATACCCAAGCGTTCCAAGCCGGAGACATCCGTGATGTATTGACTGTTGATGTTGAACGCATTGATGATATACAAGAACTACGTGTAACCTTTGCACGTCCAACCAGTACATCTTGGTGGTGGTGGTCGTCTGCTAACTCTACACCACTCACAATAACTATCTACCGTGTCACCGTGACGTCATCAGAAGACGGCCGCAGGTTCGTTCAATTCACAGGGAGTTGACTTCCCGTTTCGCCTTGATACAAGTTTTTCATATAAATTCCCAATTTCGCATCATTCACGTTTGTTTTAAGGGTTCAAGGGATAACGATTCTGAAATTTTGAATTTAACGTAGTTAGATTCCAGTCGAGTCTAGCGCGCATACAAAATTACCTAAAATGAGATTACCAAATCGATATTACCATAATGGTGCATTTTAACCTTTAAGATATGCTTATTCTTTATCTACGACTCAGGGTTGTTAGAGCCATGCATGTTCACAGTGTGTATAAAGCACCAAACTTGGCACATATAGTAGTGAATGGCATGGCATGATATTTGGCTTTAAAGTATAAATCATTTACGTCATTGTATTGCTTTGAAAATGTGACCCGAATTTTACAGAGCAACTGAAATTTACCAACAAGCTTGTCATCTGTGAACATTTACTGCCCTATAAACCCTTTTGATTATTGTTGCATAACTACTATAGCGTAATGGATCGAACGGGGTCTCGACGATTTCTTGGGCGTAAGAAACCTGCAAAACGTTGTTCGAAAGTTTCATCCTTTGGAACCTTTTGTTTTGTAATTCAAATAACTGCGTATATAGATTTATACGTTTCTAAAACATTGAATGTTCTATTTTAGCATCCATTTCTGTGGCGACCACCGCTCTATCTCCAATGGCAACACTGTGACCCTGGACCGCAGCTCAACAGATCCAAACGCCTGTCTTCATCCACCCAGTAGAGTTGCAACCAGACATTCAATATTTTAGATGATTGTTTAAACATTATTAGAATCTCCTGTTCTGTTATAGATGTTTTATCGTATCCAAGGGCAGGAATAGACGTTTTAAAATTAACATATTCATGGCTTATGAACTGAACTTGTGTAACGTAGCTAGTAGTGGTGCGTGTTGGTGTGAAAACACTGCATACACACACTACAGGTAGTTTTTCTGTTGTAATAAAAGAGTTTGGCAAAATGTTCTTTCTTGTAGATAATTCCAGATGACAAAAATAAATATCTCGAAAAATCTCCCACCTATGTAATTGACTCGTATTCGTTTACCCATATGCACCAAAAATATTACAAAGTACAAAATGCTGAAAACAGTAACCGTTTCAACTCAAGATATATTTCTTGGTACATGTTTTTTACAACGCTTCTGACGAAAATTTAAACTTACGGTCACAATCAACTTCTTAATAATAATTCACAAAACAGCTATAGGATGCGGTCATTTGAAAGTGACATTCAGAATATCAGCAATGGTCCTGATTGTGATTTCCTACCAACCTTGGAACTGTGAAGCTTACTCGTGTGAAATAGCTCAAGAACTCATAATAATCCTCTTCTTAAGAGATACAGGAGAGGAGAAATAACGATCGTTCGGGAAGTGGTTGTGTTTGGTTAGTGTTTGTGTTTTTGTAGTAGTGCAAAATGTAATTATTTAAACCTTTCGGTCAAGGATAACACATGAAAGTGTAAGCACTTATTTCCAATGGGGTCCCGTGCTTTGCTAAAGGGACAGCGAGTAGAGGAGACAGTGGGGTGATACAAGGTATCCGGGCGAGATGCCCTAGGTCTTTACGAAGAGACACCTTAGTTCTTTAACGTGCCCGGTGTATAGCACCGATACACGCGAGACTACCTCTGGGTTGCTAACCAGTTCATCTCTAGTTGAGTGGGAAACACAGAAAAGCGTTTCAGAAATGATCAAGTGCCCAAGTCTAGGATCGAACACGGGACCTCTCGATCAGCCATCAATCAGGCTATCCGCTCGACCACTGTACCACCACGGTAGTTGCATGAATATGAACTGTATTGTGAATTACATTTGAACGTAAGATGAAGAGTTCCGTACTGTAAGTGCTTTGATAACACAGTACCCTGATGACTTACAAGGGAAATACACATTCATAGATGAAGCACGCCAGGAAACGAAGAAATACACACACTAATATTGTGCTTGTTGCAACTTGATGTCCATGAAAACCAGAATTGCAATAAAACTAGAAACGGGTTGACACGGTGGTCCACTACGGATTGACAGGTCCCTAGTTAACATCTCAATCGTGGCACTTTGTCCTTCATGAAATGCTTTTCAGTGCCCAAAACTAACTAGATAGTATCTGGCGGGTAACCCAGGGAAATTAGTTCGTGTCTTGGTACATTGGGAACATTAGCATACAAAGGAGTTCATTCTTACAGAGCTCGAGAAGCATATCAGGAATTCTTTCATCACACAAAGTTCTGTTTCGAAGCCCAGAACCATTGAACAATTGGACAGGGAAACAGATACATAGCATTGCAGATGCATGCATACATATCATTGCACTTTGAATGACT
Organism: Spisula subtruncata; assembly: GCA_963678985.1. Classification (NCBI taxonomy): domain Eukaryota; kingdom Metazoa; phylum Mollusca; class Bivalvia; order Venerida; family Mactridae; genus Spisula; species Spisula subtruncata. The sequence goes on from OY787662.1 coordinate 27,391,419, forward strand.
CGATCTGTCGAACAAACAAAACAAACAAACAAAAGACAATAACAATAAAACTAGAACTGCAGTTTTTTGTGTTTCATATTTCCAACGTATTGTTTATGATTATGAAGTCGAGTTTTCGTAGATACAAGGCAGGGGAATCAAAAAATCTTATTTGGTTAAAAACAGTACTGTAATTATGTTATAAACTTTTATTTCTTCCTACAGCGCATGACTATACAAAACAAATTATAAATTTAAAAGTATAGTTATATAGAATCTATATCTATATTCTTTTGCATATCATAAATCTGTCCATAATACAAGGTGCAGTCCCTGATGACATGAAGTCCGCCCGTGTTGTGCCCTTGGTAAAAAAGAATGACAAGACGGATGTTGGAAATTACTGTCCGGTCTCCAGTTTAAGAGTTATCTGCAAATTTAGTCATTGGGCGGGTCATTTATGAACAGTTAGAAGCATGTCTTGTGAACAATAGTCTTTTATATGAGTTTCAGTCTGGATTTAAACACGGATTCTCAACAGACACTAGTCTCACTCTTCTAATTGACTATATCCGCTTTGAGATGGACAAAGGCCGTTTTGTTGGTATGATACTGCTTGATCTCCAAAAAATCATTTGACACAGTCAACCATTCCATTTTACTAATGAAACTTACAGCTTTTGGTCTAAATGAATCATCTATCAGATGGTTTTCATCCTACCTGTCCGACAGACACCAGTTAGTTGAAGTTTCAGGTGTTTTGTCATCAACAGCTAATATTTCATGTGGTGTACCACAGGGATCAATACTTGGACCGCTTCTCTTCTTAATCTATGTCAACGACATGTCTGCTGTTATAAAGAACAAGCTGTTCTTATATGCTATCCTCTTGTCCTAAAAAAAGTCAACTATCGAAAATCAACTGAGTCAAGACCTGAATGTAGTTAGCCAATGGATTATATGTATTAATCCTTTACATGTATTGTTGATTGCCATGACTTCTTTTTATTGCTTCTATGTTAGTTTATTGTTTTTGTATTTTGCGATATATTTTGTCATGTTTAATTATGCATTATATGAAGAAATATATCTATCTATCAATCAATAAACGACATGCGTGATACTATAGTATGGCGCATGTCAGTCTAACTCATCATCAACAGTATTTGTCACAAGCGATTGGCTTATGAGGCGAAAAAGAAATATGATCCAAAGTTATGACACAATCGGCATCCATCAAGAGAAGATTCAGAATGTATTTTATGAAAAATCGAGCATCTTGTAATAGTAATAGTTTTCTGGAGCAGCATTCAACTATTTGACGTAGAGCTCTTATATTGTAACCAGGTTCAAAACCAAAAAAACTTTAAAAAGTCAAAGCCTTGACTAGACAGGCGGCTGAGGAATCAACATGAACCAAATGTACCCATCATGAAATTGAAGACAATTTATAAAGCATTGCCTGGCTGTACCACAGACAATCATTATGCAGTGGGTTCTATCCATGAGATTGAAGTGGTTTACGGTTTTACAAGCAGAACTTAATGAAGGCACCTGCTTTATTGGTGGGTTTGAGGCTTTAGTAATCAAGGGACCCGGTGTACACGTAGTACAGTTGTGTATAATCATATACACTAAGGTTTTAAAGGGTCTAGAAAGAGACAAATGTCATGGATATGAATTTAACTTTAAGTATTTTTTTTATAAGCGAATCATAATAATGATACAATCTTTTAGATAAAAATTGACAATAACTGAAGTCATTGCTTTTGTAACCAACTACTAAAAAGATCAATACTGAGAAAAGGGAATAAAGGTATTTCTAAATCAAGTTACTTTTCTTTAAAGTCCTCCAGATGTTGGTAGGTTTTATAAAAACAAGACCAATTCAACATCTATATCTAATTCTAAACGGAGATAATTCGCTAAATGACCTTTGAATGACGTTTGTGGCGCCACTCAAAATGGAGAAATATTGGCTGATTTTAAAGGTAAGTTATACGTATTTAACTTTGTTATTTTGGATAATCTGTTTATAATTCAATTCACGGTGTCGTTCTCCCAATGAGCATTTTTGCCTCGGTGATGTACTCCTGGTTTAATAAATGGGCATCGGAAGGCATCGAGAAAATCGTCCCTATAGTGGTCAAGGGTAGCTTTGAGGAATTAATTAGAACATTTGTGAAATAACTGTTCCCAATGCCCCGTGAAGCTAATTTATTCAAATCGGGAGTAAGCTACATCGGCCGAGGAAAAAAATGCTCAGTGGGACCTAGCTCATCCTCATAAATCAGTGGTTGGTCAGGTCCCTAGACTATATCTCAGATGAAAAAATACGCTGGTTGAACGAGAATGTACCTACATGTAGGTCTAGCTAGCCTATGCGTAACATTTTCATAAGGCCCATATCCTTATTCTTTTAGGACCATTTGGCACATTTGTAAAAAAATGTTACTAATTGGAATTTTTCTTTTGACGCCCTTTTATGAAACTGGTATAAACTAATTTTAGATTAAAAAGCTAAATACAGCAATCTCATCGCCAGGGAACTCAATAATCGAGAGGGAAAACGGCAAGGGAGATAATTATTTTCAATGTACGGTCACGTTGGGAATTATACAGTCTAAAATTCGTCACCGGTAATGGCCGATTTCTGATTTCCGGTAAAATATGGCATTTTATTTTAATGATTTGAGGCCAATTAGAACACTTTATTGAACTGTATCTTGCACATGTTGTATAATTTTGCTAAGTCAATAGGTATGAGTATCAAATACGCCTGATCTACATCCAAATATTGCGTTTGCATTCGAGTTACTGAGCTTGATTTTCGGGATTTTCTGATCCAGTTTTTGGCAATGTGTAATTTCTAATTTTAGACAAGTTACCCTGTTTAGTCAAATAATTTACCATCCAGGCACTGCTAAATTTCTGAAATACTTTCACCCCTTCTCATCCAGGCTAGAAGTAGGCACCCATACACCTTGTAACTGTCATTTCATTACACCTTGTAGATTCGTCCCCAGGCGTTTCGTACAAGTTTGATAGATTTATTAGAAAACGGGGTTATTATAAAACTTATTATTTTCATTTACTTGTTTAAGATCTAAGAAAGTTATTATTTTGATTCACATGTTTAAGACATATTCCTCATTTTACTGCTATGACTGACATCATATGACATTTATAATTGTCAGTGGCAACGATTATCATTAAGGTACCATAATCTTAGACCCAAAGGCTAGGATTACGGTAGTTTTTATATCTAAACATGTAGTCGCATTCTATGACATGTTGACATTAATAATTTATGAATTTATAGTTTTATACAAATATTTAACAAATTCATTTTAAGATTGGCAGTGGCTAGGATTACGGTACCGTAATCCTAGACCCACAGGCTAGGATTACGGAAGTTCCGTAATCCTAGCGAGTCCTAGCCAGGGCTGTCTAGAATTACGGAAGTTTTTATACTGAGTGCAATTAAGGGTGCAGGTCGCCTTATATTGCATGATGTCATCATTATTTCATGAAATTATACAAATATTGGTATATTTATAGACAAATTAATAGAAATATCAGTATTTCATGCTTCGAATTTTACTTCGCTAATAATTCGTCTTTGCAGGGGAAGAAAATAGAGGCAGTCCGAATGTTTATAAATTAATTAATGTACGTGGTCGAATACACAAATGTAGTTCCATTGAAATTTGATTGTCATGATTGAAACAAATTGTGTTGCTAATTTCGGTAATAGATCTGATATGTTTGTTCGTCATTCGGTCCTCGAAATAAACATTAAGTTGCTATAAACCGTTTGCTGTATATCTTTACCATAACCAAAACTGATTACTCGATGGTAAATATACCAATATTTGTATAATTTCATGAAATAATGATGACATCATGCAATATAAGGCGACCTGCACGCTTAATTGCACTCAGTATAAAAACTTCCGTAATTCTAGACAGCCCTGGCTAGGACTCGCTAGGATTACGGAACTTCCGTAATCCTAGCCTGTGGGTCTAGGATTACGGTACCGTAATCCTAGCCACTGCCTTTAAGATTACGCTTCAACTACACAAATGTAGTTCCAACCAATTTGATTCGCATGATGGAGACAAATTAGGTAACTTTACTAATTGCTTTGGTTGAACATCTGCTATATGTTTGTATATGTTATTTGGTCTTCAAAATAAATGTTAAGTAGCTAAATCGTTCGTTGATTCACAATTTACGTAGCCTAATACTGGATATACATTGTGACATAGCATAGTGATAAACTGTGATACGAATTCCAATTATGGTCATATTTAGTTTCTTAATTATTCATTTTAATTCGTCACTGATTTAAACTTCCATGCCATTAGGAACCTTTTAAGATTAGAATTATGCAATTCGTAAGGTAAAAATTGATCCTGTGTGAGTTGATAACTTTATAAAATCAAAATTATTTGCATTTAGTTATTTTACTCCGTTATATCTTAACCATAGAGTAACGAAACCTCACGATTATTCGACTGTACTGATATGTCAATTAATTTGTCAATAAACACTGTATTGTACGCTAAAATTTGTACAAATTCATGAATTATTAATGTTAACATGTCACAGAAGGTGACTGCACATTTAATTACACCTGATAGAAAAAACTTCCGTAATCCTAGACAGCCCTAGCAAGGACTTTAGGATAATGGAACTTCCGTAATCCTAGCCTCTGGGTCTAGGATTACGGTACCGTAATCGTAGCCACTGCCTTTATTATTATAAAAGCAGTGAAAGCACTCATTTTTTCTTCGGTTTATTAACAGTAAATTTTACTTTTTTAAGTCTCCAACACAGAACAATACTGGACATCTGATTGGAACACAACCAAATACACAAAATGTCGGCTTCAGCAGTATATATTTTGGACATGAAGGGAAAGGTAAATAGAGTTATGTATATATATGAGCTGTTCTCCAGGAAAACCGGGCTTAGTGACAAAATTGTGAAATTGTTGATAATATATGGTTAGAAAGACGAGACTCTTCTGAACAATTTCTGAAAATTTGAATAAATTATTCCATACATTTACAAAGTTATAGACTTTTTAAACCAACCACTACCGCCTACTTTTTGAGTGACGTCGCGAACGTCATTCTCTACGTTTTTGACGTAACATAAACTGGCATTTCAAAGATCCAGTATCTGATAAATTGTTGACGTAAACTTTTAAAATTTAGGCACATTTTAGAATCATATTCTTATTTTAATAAAACGTGTCCAATTTGTGAGTGGTTGCTAACAGGGAAAAATCGTAAGTGTTTTTAGCCACTTAACCGTTGTTTTACTTAATATGAGTACTTTTTAGAATACGATCACCATAGCAACGACAGAAGTTATTTTAACACACTTTTCAAGAAAACTTGAAGCTAATGGATAGTACTATAATATCCAATTACTTAAATATGAAATCAAAGGACATGAAATTTTTCTCATTTTAGACATTTTTCTAAATCTTAGTGCATAATTACAATATAATGTCATTAAGCCCGGTTTTCCTGGAGAACGGCTCATATGTATGTATCAATATGTAAAGCCTTGCTAAAGCTAATGCCAACCTTGATGGAAACGTACGTACATACTTAAAGGATTTTTATGAAATTAGGTAACACAGTGAGAAAAATTTACAGACCGGGGCTCAAACTCAGGACCCTTTGCTTACAGAGTAAATGCTCTTCAAATTGGGCTAGCCTGCTGCTTACACAAGTTTCTTTCCTTTAAGTTTTTCAATCTTAAACCCACCACTCTATTTAGCACGACAAATCGCAGATTTGGGAAATATTTAAAAAAGGTTGTTTTGAGTATTTACTGTTCATATTTTGCTATTTCAGAATTTCTTTTGATTATACTCAATTTATATAAGCAGGGAATTCCCTGATGCAGGTTTTCTGCGTCCCTGACGCAACTTTGTAGCTTGGGACCCTCATTTCTGCATTACTGTGCATCATGGGGACCCCCAAAAGGATCCCTCGAATAATCATTTTTATTTTAGCTAAAACATTTTACTTTCTGCTATTTATTGCACTAAGTCTTGTACAGTGGTGCATTGAGCAATCTGAATTGGCTCTTTTATTTATTTATAAATTTGATACTCACTAATAATGAGCTTGAAATGCAGTACCCTAGAGTGAAGGGACCCCGACAATTTCTCAGAGACTCCCTAAAAAAAACTTTAAGGGTCCTGAGACCCTCGTATGAAAAGTCCTAGGGAAAACCCTGATAAGTAGCAAAGACTTAAGCCAGTGTAAAATCTATTGTTTTGGAAAGAAACCCAGCTGAACCAATAAGTTTGCTTTTGTACCATCTTAAACCATTGGGAGAATGTTATCATTCTTTTTGGGAAAAAATGATGACTTTTTGGTGAAAGTGCCAAAGTGGAGGTTATTTTGCTTGGGGAAAATGTGTGTATTCAGTCCCCAAAATAGCCAAAAATCACTGGATTATAATGTATTATGAAAAATAATTACTTAATCATTACAGGTCCTGATATGTCGGAATTATCGTGGTGATATTGATATGTCAGTTATCGACAAGTTCATGCCTATGGTGATGGACATGGAGGATGAAGGACAGGTGTCCCCTATTGTTCAACACGGAGAGACGGCATTCATCTATATCAAATACAACAACTTGTATCTGGTCGCTTCATCAAAGAAAAATGCTAATGTTGCCCTTGTGTTCTCATTTCTACATAAACTAGTACAGGTATGAGGCTTGGTCTGGGGTTCACTTGGTAGCTTCATTTTGAGAGTTACTAAATAATATTTGTACTTAATTTAATCATTTTATGATTGAAGGCTGAATTTCTAGGGTCAAGTTAGTTATTTTTTAACAATATAGTTCAGTTAACCTTGCTAAAGCTAACATCCACTATTATGGATCTGTCAATGATTCTGTTGGAGTTCATGTTTAAATGACCTCTACAATGCATGCTTACTGTGTATTAGGGCTGTAACGGTATACCGCGGTACACGAAAGACCGCCGACTTCACTCCCACACGGTTCACAGTACAAGACTTCTAAATTTCGGTACGGTTCAGTATGAGCTTTTTTATGAGCAAAATAATATTCAGAGAAAGAAAATGTCTGAAAGATCTCTAATAATGTATAATTACCATGCATCACTTGTTTTAATTGCATTAAGATATGCCTCATATTGTCGAAATTCATTTAAAATAGTTGATAGCAATATTATAATTGCTGTTATAGAATCAACAAATTCATTGGCACTTAAAAATTGTAGTTTTTATGCTGCTGTTAGAGAATATTGTATCATACCGAAATATACCGAACCGTTAGACTAATTGACGGTACATATCATATCGTGAGGTGAGCGTACCGTTACAGCCCTACTGTGTATGTATAGAATATGTACATAGAAGTCAGTGTAGCTTAAATCTCTAGATAAAACTAGTAGGGTTTAAATACATCTCTTGCAATGTTCAAGTATTTTCACATTTGTGAAAGCTGCGATCTGATTGGATGGTGTAAAGTTCACACTCACATGAACCCATACATAGTGTTCAACAGTTGTCAGATCCTAGAATGAATTGTATCAATGTAAAGTAGTGGAATGTAGTATAAGTCTGATTTAAATGAGCTTGAAAATTCAAATAATTAGTTAAAGACAATTTCACAAAAATGCTTGTGAGTCTGAAATCAATAGGTTGTAAATGTTTCTTAGAAATTTCCTGGAAACATGTCTGGGGCTACCTTTGTGGCTGTGCCACACCAACTTTTAAAAATAAAATTAGTTCCAGTCTTTCCATTTGTTGACTATAGATTCTCTTACCCTGATGGATCCCATCAGAAATGAAGTGATGGTAGTTATTGAAATTAGCGACATGATCTTGACAGTGTCAGACAATATGTGAATAATCAATAAATTACACTTTGTTTTTTTAGATATTTTTGGAATACTTCAAAGAATTAGAAGAAGAAAGTATCCGTGATAATTTTGTTCTGATCTATGAGCTGTTAGATGAAGTGATGGACTTTGGCTTTCCACAAACCACAGATAGCAAGATCTTACAGGAGTAAGTCATCCTCTATGATATGTACTCTGTCCTTTTCTCTGCCTCTGGGTACTGTTCTATCAAAGTACTTACGAAAATCTTAAACTTACGCTCAAATTTAAATTCCTTATAATGCTTTTGCATCAACAAATGGGGGAAAGATCTTGTTTCGAAACATTAACTGCATTAATTAAATATAGATGTTACATATTGCCTGACCAGAATTTGTTGCAGTTAAAGAATTCCTACTTGAGCTTAAGTTTAGGATAACCTTAAACGCGTTGATAAAACAGTACCCTGGTCTCCAAAAGTGAAGAATCAAATGACTCTGAACCCTCAAAGTTTCCAGAGTCAAAACAGGCTCTTAATTTTTTTATTATTTTGGTGTCAAAATACATTTTCAGAATTCAAATAAAAGCCCTGATATTCTAAATCTGATGTTGCATATTTATTGCTGTTGTCTATGGACCAGCCTTGAAGAAGAATCTCCTCAGTTCTCCATATATTTGTTCAATTTGTACTTTCTGTCTGTCTGGATGTCTGTCCTTATGCAAAACTTGTCAGTTCACCTTCTTTTAAACAGTTGATATAAGGCTAATGTTTTCACTCGAAATCGAGTAACAAAGATTTGAAAGATGTACCCTAAATTATATAAGATCTGATTTACCAATGATTAAAATTTGAACCAAATATAATAACTTACAAATTTTTATGCTTCAGATATATTACACAAGATGGCCATAAATTGGAAATAGCACCAAGACCTCCTATGGCCGTAACTAATGCTGTTTCTTGGCGATCTGATGGTCTTAAATACAGAAAGAATGAAGTATTCTTAGATGTGATCGAATCTGTCAACTTATTGGTGAGTAAATAGCAGATATTAGTGGGTCCACTGGTTCCTTAAAAGACCCTTTGACCCCTTTTGGGCCTTAAATTTCCAAAGAGTAACATTTTGACTCTCAGGTGACGGATTTTGTCCAACAAAGCCTCTTGAAGACCGTATGATGTCTGAACTGGCCTCTGACTTGATTAACCCAAAGGTTATACCGCCAATAATTGAACGGAATTCATAAAAAGTTTGCCACCCAATTATAAGTGGTCACCCTAATTGAGCATTGTGTATTCTATTTTCATATTGGTCATTTGAAAAGAATTCCTGATTGACACTACTGAAGCAGCTACATGGAAACCTTGCAAACACCATAAGACATGTCCACATTTTGATATGGTGGAAGTAAAATTGCGTACAAATAACTCTCTATGATGTTTACAGGGTTAAAGCCAGCTTTATGTATTCTCTATTGCTCAGCCAAACTTTACTTTATTCATTTTCAGGTTAGTGCCAATGGTAATGTTTTAAGAAGCGAGATTGTTGGGGCCATCAAAATGAGAGTGTATTTATCTGGAATGCCTGAACTACGTCTAGGACTCAATGATAAAGTTCTCTTTGAATCGACAGGAAGTAAGAATGCAATTAAATTTACAAATACATGGCAAAAGCTGCTAGTGCAGAATACATCAATTTTCACAAGAAAGCTGTGTCCTGTCAATGATTTTTATGATTGTTTATAGTACACCTTGTACAAAAAATGCGAAATTCAAGACAAGAAATGATGTTAAAGGTTTGAGGACCAGTTTAACTTTTTGCACTATACATATTATAAGTATTTGCCTTGTTGTTTTAGTTTTATGTTACAAGGTACCTTTTTCAAGTATATTATAAAGTAAGATTAAACCGGTATGTTGTAACAGGTTATAGCCTTACTAGACAATTTGACTTCATTGTTAATTTTCCTCAGTTGCTGATTGGTTGTAAAAGGGCATGTTGACAATAGTACTGGTTAGAATATAGTCCAGGATCGCTGGTTGGGTGACCTGGTCACCAAAAAATATCTAAAATTGAGAAACAGCTTTAAGCCAAAACACTTCGAAGCAAACAGTCCTTGTATAGTCACTTAAGTAGCTAAGAAAAAGTAGCCGGCAAGCATGTTTAAATTGCCAGTGGATTTTATCACCTTCCACCTATTTTTTACATACTTTCCTGTAACTTTACTATGTATAACTTAACTGTTTGTTGTTTTTCTCCGCTTTTTGGATCAGGAGGTAAGAGCAAGTCAGTGGATCTGGAGGATGTGAAGTTCCATCAGTGTGTCAGGTTGTCGAGATTCGAGAATGATCGTACTATATCATTTGTTCCCCCAGACGGAGAGTTTGAACTTATGTCATACAGATTGAATACTCATGTAAGTCAAGTTATTTACAAAATGTAGATGTAAAAGTCACATTTTAATACTTAAGTCTACACATACAGATTCAATGTTCATTTACTGGGGTAAACTTTTCAGTCTAAATTCTGATCTCAGTATTTTTAGAAAAGAATTCTCTAGGAATTAATAGGAAAATTATGTAGTTCAGTATTTTGACAAGCAGTTTTCAGTATTTTGAAAATTTCGAACTTTTACACTTGCATTTAAGTCTTATATTACACAGTATTTCTCAATGTATATTTGTCAGTCAGAAATGAATGGTTAGTTTACCGTCCTGTACAAACTGATAAAAAATCATTCACATGCAAAGCAACATACCGCCCAGTATTTCTTTGAAGAGGGGTTATTGTAATGTAGTAGTATTAGCAGTGCTGCTACTTGTATCCATCCAACTCAGGATAACTTGATGCATCAACAAGAGCTTCTATTTGTTTATGAGATACCTTTTTCTTAAAAGGGAAACTTATACAACTGCTTTGATATGGTGTTCTTTCAGCATGTTTGTTTCATACCCATGGTTTAAATAGTGGTCTTCACAGCTAGGGTCATTTGTCTGATTTGATTTTTGATACTACTAATACTATATGGACTTCGATTGTGATTAAATTTTTCGAAGAGGTCACATGACAGACTGACTCTTACAGATGATCTGATAAAAATAAGTAACGATAATATATCCATAAAAAACTCCATATAAAAAGTCTTATTTAATTTTGTTGTTTATATTTTCAGGTTAAACCATTAATATGGGTGGAATCTGTTATAGAGAGACATGTTCACAGTCGAGTCGAGTACATGATCAAGGTATACCCTGTTATAATTGTTGTTAATAAAATAAAGTATATAAAAAGGGAAAAAATGACTTGATGCCATGAAAGTTTGGGAATACTTTATTTTCCTATAATGTGATTCTTTGATGTTTTAGTTCAGTAGAAGAGGACTCATGGTAATCAAACCCAAATAAAACACTGCCTTAGGAGTAGGCAGTTAAGTTTTTTATGCCCCCGTATCGATAGATCGGGAGGCATATAGTAATTCACCTGTCCGTCCGTCTGTCCGTCCGTCCTTCCGTCCGTTCGTCCGTCCAGCCTGGTTAACCCAAATTGACCGTTAGTCTAGCATTAAAATGGCTTGCTACAAAGTTTTCAAACTTGCATGGATGTTGTATATGACCACTCTCCACGCGCCTGTATCACCTGACTCCATTTTGACCTTCACCTTGACCTAATTTTGGACTTAGACTTATTGAAAGGTAAAATTCTTGGTTAACCCAAATTGACCGTTTCTTCTAGCATTAAAATGGCTTGCTACAAAGCTTTCATACTTGCATGGATGTTGTATATGACCACTCTCCACACGCCTGTATCACCTGACTCCATTTTGACCTTAGACTTATCTCCCCTTTAGTATTTTTACAATAAAATTTTGTCTGGAGTGTATCTTCAAAACTATTTAACATATTGACTTGAAACTTGAAATATAAATAGATGGCAACATTGACAAAGAACCATAACTCTGTCTGTCTTAAATTTTGAATTATCTCCCCTTAAGTGTTTTTTTATAGTCAAATTTTGCTCTGAGTATATCTTCAAAACTATTTAACATTTTGACTTGAAACTTGGAATATAAATAGATGGCAACTTGGAGAAGTGCAATGACCAAGAACCATAACTCTGTCTGTCTTAAATTTTGAATTATCTCCCCTTTAGTATTTTCAGAATCAAATTTTGACAGGAGTGTATCTTCAAAAGTGTTTAAGATATTGACTTGAAACTTGGTATATGAATAGATGGCAACTTGGAGAAGTGCAGTGACAAAGAACCATAACATCTTTATCAACAGATCACACATGAAGTCGATCAAGGCACTGCTTTCAAATGTGGCATATTCGTTTACCATCATAAGCCCCTTATAGTTCAAAGCCATGTAACACTATCAAACATTTTAACTGAATAATGGCCCCTGATTGACTTAGCTTTTTATGGAGATGGCTTCCACGGGGGCATAAGCGTTTATTGAACGCAGTCTTGTTTTTCAGTATTTTGGGAGCATGACCCATACCCTTGGGATTGGGAATTTTAACGACATTTGGTCCAAAGTCTAAAAAGCTGATAGGTGTACAATAACTTAAATTTTATGTTTAATTTGCTGTGTTAATTAAGTGTTATTCATGCTGAAGTTCAGTTGTGCTGACTGTTTTTACAGAAAAATTAGTCAAATTTCCCACAATTTCTTTTTTAACTCTGAATTGGGATTTTTTGGCTTGAAATAGCAAAAAGAGATTTGATTATCAATTGGGAACATAGCCCATATTTGGCTGTAAAATCACCCGAAAAAACCCTGCTGTTGAACTAAAATTTCCCTTGTTTTACTTCAGGCAAAGAGTCAGTTTAAGAGACGATCAACAGCAAACAATGTGGAGATTGTTATACCAGTACCCCCAGATGCTGATTCTCCTAAGTTTAAAACCACAGTCGGAAGCTGTAAATATGCTCCAGAAATGAACGCTGTATTGTGGACCATTAAATCCTTCCCCGTAAGTTGTCATTTATAATGTTTATTTGTTTATTAACCCTCTGTTATGGTATAGATAAACCATGTTTTTTGAACTGTGACTAATTTATGCAGGAAGGTTGATTTGCCCTCATTCCCCTCAAAGGATAGATATAGGATATGTATTAAGGCTTAAGCAATATATGTGATCAATGACAGTAACCAATCCATCGCCCAAAGAGATTTTAACCAGGTATATTCACATACCAAGACTAAGAAGTGTAACCTTCCGTCACGGCTCAAAAACCATGGTTTATCTATATACGGTAAATATCTATGCATGTTAAGTACTTTTAAATATATCAATAGAGTTAATATAGTAACCAGTTGCCCTCCACATTTGACCTCATTGAGATCAATATTCCACTTACAAATTACCTTGCCTACTAGAAATATGTAATTTGTGATATAACTAGACAACAAGCATGTAAATAAATTCTCTAACTACAGGTTATATGTCATGGTTTAGTAAAGTGATTTTCGGACAATTGTCTTTCTGAAAGGTATAGCTTGGCTATTTTGACCTGAGCCTAACCTTTATGCAAGAATATATAACAAGGTTCTTGCTTTGAATATATCAATTTCCGCAAGCAAATCGTGCAATATTTCAGATTTGTGTTTGTATTACATCTCTGGCATATTCGTGATACTCCCCGATTATGAAAACATACAATCGGAGATGTAATCGTAGACAATATATGACTGTTCAATTATGGTAATCAATAGGTCAGACTCGTGTCAATATGGCCAAGCTACATATGTACATGAATAGTGCATAGATATTAACCTGCTTCTGGCCTTCATGCAGAAGAACATTGCACATTTATTTAGTTTTGTTTGACAGTTTCCATGAGTAAATTGTACATTTTCAGTCCTTTCGATAAAAGACAATTTGTGTTCGTATTTCACTTGAAGCGTATTTGTAATGTATGATGCTTATAAAACCATGGAATTAAAGTTTATTATTGACAAGGAATCAGCTGTAAAATTATGCTTATAAGAGGTGAGAGGGTCAAGTTAATATTTCCACACTCCATAAACAGTACAACCTCACAAGGATGGCTGTCTGAGCATCAACTTGATTACCCCTCTAGATAAGAACACCTTCAAAACGTCCCTTATCTGATATTTACTCTAAATACTCTGTACAACAGCCAATATATGCAGCTCCCAAAGGGTGTTGCCCTTCAAAGGGTGTACTGTATATCACTCATCACAACAACTTACTGTAACAGGGTATCATGATTTCAGGGAGGCAAGGAATATTTGATGCGGGCTCATTTTGGGTTACCTAGTGTTGAAAATGAAGACCAGGAGGGACGTCCACCAATCAGCATCAAGTTTGAGATCCCTTACTTCACTGTGTCTGGGATACAGGTAAGTTATAATATCTGATCTTATGCGTCATGTTTGTCCTGGTTATTACTCTTCTACTGCATATTTGCCACATATAATCAGGGTTCGAAATTAACACTGGTCCCCTGGTCCTAGGCCAGTGAAAATCAAGAAGGACCAGTTACTGTTTTGTTTACAAATTTTACATTTCTTTGCAGGCGGACCAGTGACCAAATAAGTTAGTGTCAAACCCTGTCCGACACTAACACTGGTCCGCTGGCCAGAGGCCAGTGTAAATCACGAAGGACCTGTGAAAGTCTTGAAGGACCAGTAACTGTTTTCTTTTCAAACTTGACTCTTTTTTCTGTCGCACCAGTGACCGAAATGAGTTAGTGTCAACCCCTGATAAAGTGGAGGATATGTATGGATTGGATTGTGTGTTGAATGACTGTCAGTACTAGTTCTCCACTGGTCTGATTTTAATAAAACTTAACATGCATTGTTTATGCATTGTTTATACCAAGCCTAGGATATTGTCAGGTATTTTATGTTGGATACATATTACACAAGTTATAGCCATTTGTAGGAGACTAAGTAGATAATTGTGTCAAAGACCCTTTTAGTTTAGGTGTGGTATGTTTAAAATTTCTTCGCTGGCTGGTTTTGTTTTCTTCAAATGAAAACACGTCTCTGCTGTCTGTAGATGAAGTCATGTCCTTTTGATTACTTCTAAATACTTATAGTACTCATACTTGGTATAAAGGTTTATGAAGTCCTGCTTATGTACCCTGTTGCATTTGAGGTCAAAGGCGACCTTAAATGTCTAGAGCTTACCAGCTACCGGAAAGCGAATAAAAGCACTACAAACTTCATTGTTTTCATATTTGATCATAAAAACTCATATAATGACAAAGCCTTAGTTGATGAGCTGGTAGGTTTATCTTTTGGGAATTTTTTAAATTTCAAATTATATTTTCCATTGTAGGTTCGATACTTGAAGATCATTGAGAAAAGTGGTTACCAGGCATTACCATGGGTACGCTACATCACCCAAAATGGAGATTATCAATTAAGAACAAGCTGAAAACATTAGATCATTGTATAAAATGAAAAATAATATCCTATTAGAAATCAGAATTACGTGTAATGAGTAACGTTATTGTGTATAAACACCATTTGAATCTTTATGGTACATTTCCACAGAATAATTGTAACAATTTGTTGCATAATAAAATCAATAAATCTCAACATGAACTATAAGTAAAGTTAATTAGGATCATGTTTGTGTGCGTGGTCCAGTGAACTTGCACAAGATAATTATGTGGTTTTGTAAGTTTATAGTCTATGTTAGGTGGTAATGTTTTAACCAATTTTGTTACATTGTCGGAACCCATGTTCAATCCATTACGTTCTTCTACATGCTATCGACTGTGGGATTATTGGCTGGAGAAATACTGTAAACATTATAGTTGGTAGTTGATGCAATTTCTTTGGTTGTCACAGAAAATCCAGTGCAAAAGCTCAGCCAATGAAATTTATTCATGGTTCATTCGGCCAACAGTTCACTTGGAATCCAGAGATTGAGAAGTCTATTTAAAGTAACAAAACCCCCTGTAATGACGTACATGTATCAATTACTCTCCAATTGTACAGTATTGGTTTGTTTGTAGGATTTCTTTGAACGTAGGGTTATGAGGAGTTATTTCCTTTCAATTAAGTCAAACAAGAAATCTGCTTGTTGCACTGTATTTTATGTAGTTATGTACCGTGGGCATCCGACAATGTAGTTATGTACCGCGGTTATCCGACGATGTAGTTATGTTCCGTGGGTATCCGACAATGTATTTTTTATAGGAATCATCATCTCTAACATATTCACATCACTTGTACTGCCTATCTATATCTGTTTTGTGTGCAATATGTTTCAAGAAAAAATATGGAGATATTCACCTTTGTAATATTTTGAGTATTAGAATAGAATTTGGAAATTTTCAGCCTCGCTCGTTAACTTGATTTGTCATGGAAACTATGCATTATTTTTATCAGATTTATGAATTCAACAGCCTGACAAATCTCCATACTTATTTTGATGTCTTTAAACGTTTTTTTTGCTATGATAGAGTATCACAAAGACGCTTGAAGTGTAATACAAACACAAATCTAAAATACCAATATTGCTTAATACAATTGCATGAATTATTATATTCAAAATAAGAACCTTGTAATTTATTCATGCATTAAGGTCAGTATCAGCTAAAAATTCTCCAAATAACTATTACTGATTGTTGTGGAAATTAGTTTCAGTAGAGTTATGCATTTTGTTTTCTTTGAATTTCTAGGTTATTTACTTTCTTTTGTAAGTGCTACCATATTATCAAAAAACCATTCCATATTATTATGTACAAGTTTTAGTAAAATACAACTTGATTAAATGTGATGATTTTATGTCATTTTCATAATTTTTGTTTTGCATTTATCATAGTATATATGTGATCTGTGGTACATTTTGCTTGGTGGTATGCATGTTTTTGTGATTTCTGTGTGAATGTCAAATTGCTAGTTTGGGAATATATATATATATAGTACTAAATCTATTTGAAAGTATTAAGTTTTAAGAATGAAAGTGTGAAATACCAATACTTACTGGTTCACAGACTTTATTGAATAATGACTTGGTCTAATATTAAAATAATTCACAGTTCTAGAGTTGTATTCATGTTCCATTACGATGAAGATGGCAAATCTTCCACTTTGTTTCATTGCAGATATGCTCTTCTCATTCCAAGGTAATTCTTAAATGGTTTATACAAGTAAATGTACACAGTTGATAGTTGTGATTCTTTTACTTTCAATTGTTGCTAAATCATATATTTGAGTATAGCTTGTTTGCATTAAAAAATCGTGTTTTTTAAATATTTCTCTGTAATTACTACACCTACAAGTATGAACTTTAGCACGACTAAATGAAATATATCTACCTAATACACACTTAAATTTCAGCAACATCAGATATGAGTTAAAATAATTATGAAATTCAAAATGGGAGTAGGTAGGAAGTTATTGTATTTCTGTGTAATTTTTTGACAAAATCTGATAAATAGATTTTAGAAATCTTTAAAAAAACACGATTTTTTTCTATCGCAAACTAGCTATACATATGTTGACATGCAATATGTTGAAGCTTTGTGATTTTATGTATTGAAAAAAAGTGTTTATATTGGTAATATTCCAAAGCAGACAAGAACTGGTGTAGATTTCAAGTTTCTGTGGATAATTATTGGAGGTGTGTATGTTAAGGCTTGCTTACAATTTGTTTGTGCTTATAGTCACATCGTACATAGATGTTATATGTCAATGGAATAAAATACCATTTGGTATTAAAATATCATTTATTTATTGTTTACATATTATAAAAGTATGACCTATTTGTTGTGAAATCTTATTAATAAACTGCATCTGGTCAAACAATATTGATGTGTTATTTATAATTTTATATCTGAAATGAGACAACAGCATTGAGGCCTCAGAACGGGCATTGCAGATCCATGTAAATACCTCACTGTTTTCAACAAAGCATTTATTTGAGCCTCACAATAACCTTGTAAATAGTCAGCCCTTTGTACGATGATGCTCGAGAGCGGGCAATGTACAGTATGGGAAGAAGAAGAAAATACCTGGCTAGGACATAATGTCTGTAGGTCAATTGAGGCATCTATGTTACGCTGTAGGGTTCCCCTGACAATACATTGATATGTAAATTGGTATACCAGCTTGCTAGAAAAATGTGTTTCCTCCTGAGGCTCTATTTGCAGTTAGGACAAGGCTTAGAGCTCTACGACTGTGCGCTCGACATGTATAGAAGTTGCTGACGGACATGTGAGTTAGTGCTGGAAAAGTAAGTTAGTAGGCCTACTGGAAAAGTAAGATAATACTGGAAAAGTAAGTTTGGGTTTGAAAAGTAAGTTTGTGTTGGAAAAAATAAGTTAGTGCTGGAAAAGTAAGTCTGTGCTGGAAAAGTAAGTCTGTGTCGGAAAAGTGAGTTTGTGTTGGAAAAGTAAGTCTGTGCTGGAAAAAGTAAGTTTGTGTTGTAAAAAATAAGTTGGTGCTGGAAAAGTAAGTCAGTGCTGGAAAAAAGTAAGTCTGTGCTGGAAAAAGTAAGCCTGTGCTGGAAAAAGTAAGTTTGTGTTGGAAAAAAGTTAGTGCTGGGAAAAGTAAGTATGTGCTGGAAAAAAGTAAGCTTGTGTTGGAAAAGTAAGTCTGTGCTGGAAAAAGTAAGTTTGTGTTGGAAAAGTAAGTCTGTGCTGGAAAAAAGTAAGTTTGTGCTGGAAAAAATAAGTTAGTGCTGGAAAAGTAGGTCTGTGCTGGAAAAAAGTAAGTTTGTGTCTGAAAAGTAAGTTTGAGTTGGAAAAAGTAATTTCGTGTCGGAAAAGTATGTCAGCGCTGGTAGATTACTTATACTAGCTAGGTACTGTGAGTGAAAACATAGCATTCGGCATCATGATAACAATCCAATGTGTTTATATTAAATGGAATACTAAATCTTCTGTCAGATCCTTACTGTTCAAAATGCATGGTGTGTGCTATTAAAGTATATTTGTCTCCATTTATGGAAAAGTTTGTGCTGCCAGTATGAAAGTGTGATGAACCTTACAAAACGGAATCATTGTCCATAGCATGTGAAACAGTGTGTCTGTCATATTTTAGCAAAAAGCTGACTTGCAAATAAAGGCTACTGTATGCTCAGTCAATATTTTCTATATGACAGTAGAACGTTATTAAAGTTCTTATACAAACCGTTAATTCCAGACTAGAAATTAAAATATATGGGGCCTAATATAGTAACTTTCCGTTTTCTGACGAGCGAGGTTTTATACCTGACCAACAACAACAACAACAGGAAGTGTAAAAAGCCGAATATTTAACTTATTATTCTTTTTCGTGTTTTGCTCAGGTTATAGTAAGTATAGTTTCTACGTTGTCGACCCATTTATACAGATAACTAGTACGAAACACACCATAATACGGGAATCTCAAAGTTTCTAATTATAATGACGAAATCGCGATTGTTTTGATAGACGAATTGTGTCTAGACGAAATTGCCTACACTAAAGTTTTTTTAAATTGAAAAAACTTATCTGAAAGAAATAGTGTAACCATGTAACCAGGTTACAAACCACATATACCTGGGAAAAAACCGTGGAACCTAGACATATATGCTATGGTTTCATTCAGTGATACTCAAAGCTTTCTAATTCATTGCAATACCTTTGAAAGCTTCGAGTTTGGAACTCTCCAACGGTCAATGCAGTAGTGACTGTACTGACTATGTCATGTTATGGCTGGGAATAGGAGACTATGTGTTTGCTTATTGTTATAATGCACCAGTCAATTGGAACCACGCCTCCACCAACAACGGGCGAGGATTTTTACATTTTAAACCCTGCGTAAAACCCGTCGGCAGCAAAGTTTTAACTTCTATTTGAATTTATCTATTGTTTATAATACTTCTTTCAGGTATCAAAGATGTGGCCGTTTGATCAAGATTGGTTTAAAGAATACATGGCCTCCCTGTTGAAATGGGCAGCAACGAATCCATGGGAATTCATCTACTACGTGTTACTGTGTTTATCTCCCTTGTTCTTCATCAGTGCTCTTCTCGCTTGGAATTTGGCAAAACAGATAGAAAATAAAGAAAAAGACAAGAAAAAAATATCAAAAAAACAAAAAAATCTTGCTAAAACAAGGAAGTCGCATAAAGGCGTTAAAACTGATTGATAGATGGAAGATTTAGGATTTTCACATTGTTTCGAGTGAACCCCTGGTGAAAAAGTGTCAAAAGCAGTGAGTCCTTGGTGTTAAGTTCCAGTATGTTTGTTGTTATGACAGTTTACGTTGGATTTTATTTAAATTTTGTACAGAAATTTGTAAATAAGTGTTTGAGAACAGTCTTGTTGAAGGTTCATGTTGTGATACATTCAATGTAGTTTTAATCCTGTGAGTGTGAAACAAATGTCATACCAGTTATTTTGAATGCAGAATACATACTGTAGATACTAGATGTTTATAATAGCATTTTTATGATTTTACAAGTATCATGATAATATCGCGATACGTTTTCAGCGGCGATACCCAACTCTAATGTTAAGGTTATATTAATAATTTATAACTAAAATGATGTTCATCACAATAATATGGTAATCTGTGCATGCGCTGTACTCAATTATTAAGAACAGTTAATTCAACTAACTAGTAGGGCTGTAACGGTATACCGCGGTTCACGAAAGACCACAGACTTCAGTTCCACATGGTTCACAGTACAAGAGTTGCGAATTTCCGTACGGTTCGGTAAAAGCTTTTTCATGAGCAAAATGATATTCAGAGATAAAAAATGTCTGGAAGTCCTCTGATTATGTATAATTACCATACTTCACTCACTTTAATTGTATTAATATATGCCTCATATTGTCTGAATGTATTTAAAATAGTTGATAGCAAGATAATAATTGCCGTTTTAGAATCAACACATTCATTGTCACTTAAAAGTTGTTGTTATAAGCTGCTGTTAGAGAATATTGTATCATACCGAAATATACCGAACCGTTAAACAATTGACGGTATGTATCATATTGTGAGGTGAGCGTACTGTTACAGCCCTACTAACTAGGCAGGTGATTTTTTGGAAAACATCAATAGTATTTTAGGCTTTTTAACTCCAATGTAAAACATGGCTTGTTTGATTATAAACGAACATATTAAGTTTTGTGCCTGCCATTTTGTTTGAATGGTACCTAGTTTTTTAAAAACTTATTACATTATTTTGTAATGCCCTGATTTGTTAATTTTCTTGTTTTCTAATTGTGCATTTTCATTTTGGTGCAACTGTTATTTACATTATGAATTAAGTCATGGGTTGGTATTCACAAATCATCTTAATACAAAACAGCATTTTTAAAAACCTAAAACATGCTTAATTGTGTCAGCTTAACATGACATTTATCAAGAATTTCACACATTATCATTATGAAGAGCTGCAATAATCACTACGAAAAACATAGTTAATCTTCATTGTGTAGAAAATATTTGCCACAGAAATTCTAAACTTAAATAAAAATAGTTTTCCACGGAGATACTTTCTGAATACCAACCCTGAATACCTATCTCAATATCGAACCGTTTGATGTTAATGCGTTTTGTACATCATCACATAATGAAGATTCCATATTAGTCATATTGATTGTTTTGTTAAACTATTCATTGACGCACACATACCAAGCTATGCATTCATGTACAATTTTATTCACGTGTCTTCAAATCACCAAAAACTGTTATCAGCATATAACTTGGTTGTTATTCTGGTAATTTTATCTACACATTACATTCATTATTTTCTGTTCTCAAGGCTTCACAGCAATATGTATTCATGTCAAGCTATTAGGATCTGTGTGTGTTTGGTGTTGAACAATTTATCATTTTCTGTAAACAAACCTACTCTCATTTTCATCAAATTAATGTAAATTCCAAGTTTATAAAAAATACCTGATTTGCCTCATTCAAATGCTAATTTTCTGTATTTTATAAGAGGTGGACAAAAGTGAGTTACTTTATGTAGTAGAAGAAACTAAGCTTTTCAACATGATACATTGTCCATTTTAATTGGATGACTAAACAAAGTTTTATGCACAATAACTGAATCTGCTGCCTGTTATTTTGCATTTTCTCTAAATTTTCAGTGGAATGTCAAATCTATGTAATTTGTCTTTGAATTACTTCAGTAAGTGTCCCTATTCTAAAAACATGAATAGTTCACAACCTGTAACTGAGTAGAAGCAAAATTTCTCCAATCTCTCTAAGCATCTGAAGTAGAAATCTCATCTCAAATAGAGATTTTTCTCAAATCAAGATTCTGAATTTGAGAAACGTCTGCGGTTCAAGGTCTTCAAATTTTCTATAGAAAAACTAAGAATACCGTTTTATGATGCAAATTTTTAGTTCAATTTCCCAAGGAAATGATCCCAATCCCACAAAACAAACTTGAAATGAGATTTAGCTCAGATTGTGATGTTAAGGGAGATCGATACTGGTCCTTGTTGTAGTGTGTTGTGTTCATGAATAAATATTTGTCATCAGCAGTTGTAATGCCATAACCAGTGACTACTATTAACTTCATCAACTGTCACCATCATATTGTACATTCCTTTTGTACATTTTCGATTAATAAATTATATTTATACTTTATTTTGAGTCTTGTAATTCATTATACTCCATATATACCGGGCTATATTGGAGTCATGCTCGAGGTGTGTTGGTTTATCAGATGACAAAATTTGTCTAGGTTACCGGTACTGGTATTTCTGAAATTCTATGTTTAAAACCAGTGGTAAGATTTCAATGAAACTTTAGAAGACTATCACTCAGTACCAAGTCTAGTTGTGTATACCTTAGCTGAGATAAATTTTCACTATAGATGTACAACAATCGTCTAGGCGTGACCTCTGTAGAGATAGAATACTAAGTGTTTACTAGTCATGCCTCGAAGATTGTTGTAGATCTATAATATACCCAACAGGATTGAAAACAGACCAGGCATGGGTTGCTCTATTACTTGTGCAGTTGATACATGAACCTGTCCAGCTAGCTCAGTTGGTAGAGAGCTAAACTATTGCCAAACAACAGTTTTATCTGGTATTGAATGCAGAAACAAGTCCAAGCATGTCAAGGGCAATAACTCTATTGATACATGAACAAGTCGCTGGCTTAGAATGAGAAGGTCTTAAGTACTACTTTAGACATTATAAGACTGGTACATATTTAAAATAAGCATCACAAGGCACTTCTTATGAGCCTATTTTCATGAAAATTGGAACTTGTTATGCGTACCAAATTGAAGTTGAAACAGCTTTAAATTTCTGACAGTTTTTTTTTCTCGTTTTCTAAAAATATTGATTTTGTACTAATGATCTTCTCATTCTTAGCCAACAAATAAGTCACATCACACTAGATGGCGAACATGGGTACAAGGTTTGTTGGAATTCCTTAAAATTGAGATTACACTCTGAAACAGCCTGTAAGTTTTAACATTGTTTGACTCCTTAACCATTTTTCCAACTTTATTTATTGGCCTATAGTAACGGATAAAAGTGTGTATCACACATAAATGGACGCCCATGTTTACATGGCGAGGAAAAACTAGAGATGCCATTTATTTCAATTTTAGGTACATAGACAGCATCAATTTCCAAAAGAGGCAGTTCTTGGTTCAATTTAGAAAATACCCTATTTTTACATTTGTAAAATTCCATTTATCTTAGTGGGATTATGCAGGAAGAACATATTTCAGGATGATCCATGTTTTTCAATCAATAATTTAGAATGTGTATTAATAATAAATCCGGAATGAGACTGTTCAGTAAACGCTTATGCCCTAGTGGAAGCCTTGTCCATAAGTAATAGCTAAGTTGAAATGCTTAATAGTGTTACATGGCTTTGATAATGTAATGTGTTTATGATGGTAAACAAGTATGCCAAGTTTGGAAGCAATTCCTTGATGGCCTTAAAATTTGAGTTTCAACATTTTGTAATGGCTAGGGAATAAAAATAATTGTCAACACCTGAACATCATTTCTATAAAGGACAGCTCCAGAAAAAAAACAGTATTCAGATAACAAGGTAAAAACAATATAATTTATTAAATCTACAAAATATACAAACAATAAAACAATCATTGGTTGGGAGGTTTATGTTTAAATTGTCCTGGCATATACTCCAAGTCATCATATGTTGGGAAAGGTTCTGAAATATATAATATAATGTGTAAATATTGTGTTCATTTACTTGGGGTTTCAGAAAAGGACTCTCCTAGAGTTTGAGTGAAGGATTCCTTGGAACCTCGATTTTTCAATTTCTTTCTATTGCCAATTCAAGTAATTGACAATGTTCCTATTTTCAATAAGACTTAGAGTGACCATAACTCAAGGCATATCCCCCAAGCCACCTGCAAAACCTGTGGTGTACTCCGTGTTCTGGGAAAACATCGTCATTATTACAGCTCATTCCTTTAATAATTTCAATCTTCGATTTCAGTTCGTTTTGAACAAAAACATTCATGTGTAAATGTATTGCAGTAGGTCTAAAGCAAATACACATCAGTCAAATCAGTCTAAAACTAGAAATGTGTCCATCACCACGAGTGTCCCCATTGGAGTAAAAGTAACAAAGGACTTTTACTTTGGTAAAAATTGCCGCAGCGAAATTGCTTATAAATAAATGAGGGTGGGGGGGGGGGGGGGGGGTTACAAACACTACCAATGGGAAAATGAAAGAGTGGTCTTTGTTGAATGCCAAAGAGTGGTCTTTGTTGAATGTTGACAGGTGGTCTCTTCCTTGAAATTGTCTGAGAAATGATACAAGAGGGCCTGAAAGGCCCTAGGTCGCTCACCTGTTGCACTTTGGTCTACTACCTGGTATCAGTACAAACTACAGTCTGACCATATTTCATGAAGATTGGATCAAAACAGTGACCCCTGGAGTGAACACAATGTTTTTCTAAGATATGACCTAGTGACCTAGTTTTTGACCACACATGCCCCAGTTTCGAACTTGGCCTAGATTTTATGGAGAACAACATTCTGACCAAGTTTCATGAAGATTGAATAAAATTGGTGACCTATAGAGTGTACACAAGGTTTTTCTAAGATTTGACCTAGTGACCTAGGTTTTTGACCCTGCATGACCCAGTTTCGAACTTGTTCTAGATTTCATGGAGAACAACATTCTGACCAAGTTTCATGAAGATTGGAACAAATTGGTGACATCTAGAGTGTACACAAGATTTTTCTAAGATTTGACCTAGTGACCTAGTTTTTGACTCCACATGACCCAGTTTCGGACTTGTCCTAGATTTCATAGAGAACAACATTCTGATAAAGTTTCATGAAGATTGGATCAAAACTGTTGCCTCTAGAGTGTACAAAAGCCAATTGGTGACGGACGACGGACGGACGGACGAAGAGTGATCACAAAAGCTCACCTTGTCACTATGTGACAGGTGAGCTAAAAAGCAAGTCGTCTTAGTAGTACTGGTTGTATAAATTTGTCCAGATAGCCAATGATTCCCCAGCAAATGTTTTCGCTGCTAAATGTAATCAATGAACTGATTCTACTCAGAATAAACTCACTTATTTGACACAGACTCAGTATATAGAGGATCTATCACAAGTTGTCATATTCATAACATTCATATTTAAAGAGTTTAGGAAATTTTATTACGCAAGCCTTTGTTGAGCTCATAAATATTTTCTGAACGAGTTGGATATAAATATATCAATTGACAACGAGTGATAGATTCTTCATATCATATGACACTAAAAATGCAAAGTATGCATCAAATTATTGAAAAAAACATGCCCATGAAGTTTACCTTAGAGCACACATGATACATATTAGATTATACATACACGCTTTACTGACCAGGATACAAGGAAATTCATGTGATATATCGATGGCTTCGAAAAAGAAGGTTGCACATGTAACTACAAAATCGATATATTGAGAAACCAAGAGAAAAGTGTCTATAATTTACTCTTTATGGGAAAACAAGTTTTTAAAACTTCCTTTGTCAACATGACAATTTCTGATTTTCATGACAATTGGCTCCTAAGAAGCGCCTTGTGAAGCAGATTTCAAATATGTATGAGTCTTATAAGGTCGTAAGTAGTAGTTACGACCTTCTCATTCTAAGCCAGCGATATCACAAAAACATTGTCATAAACAATTACCTCTATCATTTGTTGCAGATACATCTTTAGCAACAGCAGTGCTCCCTGGTAAGCTCTTGTCACCACCTCTTTCCTGAAACACAATCATAATATCTTCATATACTGTACAAGATGCCAAAATGTCACAAAATACGCCCGTCTTGGTTGTGCTAGTGAAAAAAATATTGATTATGAAATAAAAGCCTATATTATGTCAAAACATTTTTGAACAATCATCTTGAAACTTATCTTGGCCTAGATATTACACCCATGAGCATCGTCAGCAAGTTTGAAGACGATCGGATGAAAATTGTTTGAGCTAGAGTACAGACAAGGCCAATTGATCTCACATTTATTTTGGTAAAAGAAGGACCATAACCCAAGAAGGCCTGCACCTATTTGGCCTATAATCGAACTTGGCCTAGATATTACACCCATAAGCATTGTCAGCAAGTTTGAAGATGATCGGATGAAAACTGTTTGAGTTTGAGTACAGACAAGGCCAATTTCACATTTTTGTGGTAAAAGAAGGACCATAACCCAAGAAGGCCTGCACTGATTGGGCCTATAATCGAACTTGGCCTAGATATTACACCCATAAGCATTGTCAGCAAGTTTGAAGATGATCGGATAAAAACTGTTTGAGTTTGAGTACAGACAAGGCCAATTTCACATTTTTGTGGTAAAAGAAGGACCATAACCCAAGAAGGCCTGCACCGATTGGGCCTATAATCGAACTTGGCCTAAATATTACACCCATAAGCATTGTCAGCAAGTTTGAAGATGATCGGATAAAAACTGTTTGAGTTTGAGTACAGACAAGGCCAATTTCACATTTTTGTGGTAAAAGAAGGACCATAACCCAAAAAGGCCTGCACCGATTTAGCCTATAATCGAACTTGGCCTAGATATTACACCCATAAGCATTGTCAGCAAGTTTGAAGATGATCGGATGAAAACTGAATGAGCTAGAGTACAGACAAGGCCAATTTCACATTTTTGTGGTAAAAGAAGGACCATAACCCAAGAAGGCCTGTACCGATTCGGCCTATTATCGAACTTGGCCTAGATATTACACCCATAAGCATTGTCAGCAAGTTTGAAGATGATCGGATAAAAACTGTTTGAGTTTGAGTACAGACAAGGCCAATTTCACATTTTTGTGGTAAAAGAAGGACCATAACCCAAGAAGGCCTGCACCGATTTAGCCTATAATCGAACTTGGCCTAGATATTACACCCATAAGCATTGTCAGCAAGTTTGAAGACGATTGGATGATAACTGAATGAGCTAGAGTACAGACAAGGCCAATTTCACATTTTTGTGGTAAAAGAAGGACCATAACCCAAGAAGGCCAGTACCGAATCGGCCTATAATCGAACTTGGCCTAGATATTACACCCATAAGCATTATCAGCAAGTTTGAAGACGATTGGATGAAAACTGAATGAGCTAGAGTACAGACAAGGCCAATTTCACATTTTTGTGGTAAAAGAAGGACCATAACCCAAGAAGGCCTGTACCAATTTGGCCTATAATCGAACTTGGCCTAGATATTACACCCATAAGCATTGTCAGCAAGTTTGAAGACGATCGGACAAAAAATATTTGAGTAAGAGTACAGACAAGGCCAAATTTCACATTTTTTTGGTAAAAGAAGGACCATGACCCAAGAAGGCCTGCACCGATTTGGCCTATTATCGAACTTGGCCTAGATATTACACCCATAAGCATTGTCAGCAAGTTTGAAGACGATCGGACAAAAACTGTTTGAGTAAGAGTACAGACAAGGCCAAATTTCACATTTTTTTGGTAAAAGGACCATAACCCAAGAAGGCCTGCACCGATTTGGCCTATAATCGAACTTGGCCTAGATATTACACCCATAAGCATTGTCAGCAAGTTTAAAGACGATCGGACAAAAACTGTTTGAGTAAGAGTACAGACAAGGCCAAATTTCACATTTTTTTGGTAAAAGAAGGACCATAACCCAAGAAGGCCTGTACCGATTTGGCCTATAATTGAACTTGGCCTAGATATTACACCCATAAGCATTGTCAGCAAGTTTAAAGACGATCGGACAAAAACTGTTTGAGTAAGAGTACAGACAAGGCCAAATTATACATTTTTTTGGTAAAAGAAGGACCATAACCCAAGAAGGCCTGTACCGATTTGGCCTATAATTGAACTTGGCCTAGATATTACACCCATAAGCATTGTCAGCAAGTTTAAAGACGATCGGACAAAAACTGTTTGAGTAAGAGTACAGACAAGGCCAAATTTCACATTTTTTTGGTAAAAGAAGGACCATAACCCAAGAAGGCCTTACCCAGACAAGGCCAAATTTCACATTTTTTTGGTAAAAGAAGGACCATAACCCAAGAAGGCCTGTACCGATTTGGCCTATAATTGAACTTGGCCTAGATATTACACCCATAAGCATTGTCAGCAAGTTTAAAGACGATCGGACAAAAACTGTTTGAGTAAGAGTACAGACAAGGCCAAATTTCACATTTTTTTGGTAAAAGAAGGACCATAACCCAAGAAGGCCTTACCGATTTGGCCTATAATCGAACTTGGCCTAGATATTACACCCATAAGCATTGTCAGCAAATTTGAAGACGATCGGACAAAAACTGTTTGAGTAAGAGTACAGACAAGGCCAAATTTCACATTTTTTTTGGTAAAAGAAGGACCATAACCCAAGAAGGCCTGCACCGATTTGGCCTATAATCGAACTTGGCCTAGATATTACACCCATAAGCATTGTCAGCACGTTTGAAGACGATCGGACAAAAACTGTTTGAGTTAGAGAACAGACAAATATTGGACGCCGCCGCCCGCACGCACGCACGCACGCCCGCCCGCCCGCCAAGGGTGTTCACATAATACGTCCCGTTTTTCAACGGGCGTATAAAGATCATTAATTTTTGTGGGGGATTTAATTTCGTGGATTTCGTGTTTCACTTCAACCACAAACTTTAATCCCAAAGAACATTGATTTGACCCTTGTTTTGTTACCTGAAAATCCACAAATTCAAGTGCCAACGAAATTGTCTTTTTTATCAAAACCACGAAATTTTGTCCCAACAAAATTAAATGATTTTACAGTACAATGTATACTGAACAAGGGAATATTGTGCATTGTCACTTTGATTGCATATACATGTACATTTGTACTCCAGTCTCTTTCAATCAACAATTGATACACCAAATTAACCCCAATGAATAGCAATGTTTTTACAGTACTCTACAATGCTAGTACAGTAAATAGACAACATGAGTATACCTGGTAGAAAATGATGAATTTAGAGTTTGAAGCAGAACTGTGTCAATACAGATCTAAAATCCACTGAACCTGTCATGCTCTTGCAAACACATTTTAAAGTCTGTTTAAATATGGCATTTGTGTCAAAACCACAGTATTTTAGGATTTTGGTACTTAGGTATTTTGCCTCAACTAAAGTCTAATTAAAATGGTCACGAAACAACTCGACCAACAGCATTCTACAGAGATGTCGTTCTGACACAAACTGTAGAATAACTGGCTGAATTATTACCTTTTCATCTCTAAGGTTTATCTCCTGTACACGTTCCTGCATTTTATGTTTCTGTATAATATTCCTCTGTAACTCCTGTCAACATATAAAACAGATAACTGTACGAAGAAATATTATAAATTAACAAGAGCACCGCCATATGGGGCAATATACGCCCAAAGGGTTTTGTTTCAGGTTTTGGTACCAAAATTTTGACAGTTGAAGGCAAAAGGACAGCTCTGAACAAAAAATGGAAGAAATCTTCCTCAAGTGTGACAGAGCGGAAGGGAAACAAAGTCATATGACCTTTAACCCCTAAATGTGACCTTGACCTTTAAGCAACCCCTCCAGAACATGACGTGCAGAGAGCATGTCATCGTGATGTGGTGAACATTTGTGTCAGGTTTCTTTAAAATCCTTCAAGATCGAGGTTCAAGAGTGACAGAGCGGAAGGGAAACAAAGTCATATGACCTTTAACCCCTAAGTGTGACCTTGACCTTAAAGTGACCCCTCCAGAACATGCGCTCTGCACGTCGCCTTGATGTGGTGAACATTTGTGTCAGGTTTCTTAAAAATCCTTCAAGAGGTTCAAGAGTGACAGGGCGGAAGGGAAATTGCTAACAACAGACAGACGGACAGACAGACGGACACAGAGGCCATAACATAATACGGCCCTTCGGGCGTATAAAAACGCTACAGGGGGTTTCAATTGACACTCCGATTTTTATTGAAATGTCAATTTTTTTCAATTATAGATTTATTATTATAAATATGAGCCGTTCTCCAGGAAAACCGGGCTTAATGACAAAATTGTGAAATGTTTATATTTTGGGGTTAGAAAGAGGAGACTCTCGAGAACAATTTATAAAAACTTGACCAAGTTATTTCAAACACTTTCAAAGTTACAGACTTTTTAAACTAACCACTAACGCCTACTTTTTGAGTGACGTCGCGAACGTCATTCTCTATGTTTTTGGCGTAACGTCAATTGGCATTTCATAGATCCAGTATCTGATAAATTTATGACGTAAACGGTTAAAAATGTGGCACATTTTAGAATCATATTCTAATTTTAATAAAACGTGTCCAATTAGTGAGTGTCTGCTTACAGGGAAAAATAACAAGTATTTTTAGCCACTTAACCCTTGTATTCCTTTAATAAGTACTTATTAGAAACCGATCACCATAGCAACGACAGAAGTTATTTTAACACAATTTTGAAGAAAGCTTGAAGCTAATGGATAGTACTATACTATCCAATTACTTTAATATGAAATCAAAGGACACGTTTTTTTTCTCATTTTCAGGGTTCGAATTTAAGCTCGCATACTCGCTAATAGCTTGTAGAAATTCAGAATAGCGAGTGACATTTAAAGTCACTCGCATATTTTAGCGAGTATGAAAACAAGCAGCTGTGAAACACCAATAAAAGTCCTCTTTAACAAATTGCTTATGGTCAAATATAAATTTCAACAAATCAACGTGTTTTCTGTTGCTAACTATCGGTGAAACTTGCATTGATCTGTCAAATGAGTAAACAGGAAATCCACATTCGGAATGGCTCGGCACTTTTACTTGATATTCTATGACCAAGATATTGCGATTTTTTATTTATGCCATAAAAAATTTGCTTTATCGGTATCGCAGATATCCGCTAAAATACACCAACAATCATCGAAAACAAGTTTGTTACAGTTAGTTATAAATTCAATGAATCGATTTACGACTAAGAGGAGCATCAAAACATGCAATAATAGCAACAAATCGAAATGTCACCTGTTTCCGCGACACCGATAGAAATCGACGTAACAGACTTACAATTTTCGTACCTGATATTCGCACCAAGCAAAAATCGATGCATGAATGTTGAAGCTTTAAGTTTTAAATGATTTAACACATATGTGAACTGAAGTTTCCTTTTTTATGTACCTTGATTTTTTGTTTATCTGTTTCATGCTTCAGGCACAGTGATCAAGGCTTAGCCCTTTTTAGCAGTTAATTTTCAATTAAATTGGTCAATAATTTTTTTAGCTAGTAGCTTTTCCTTTTAGCTAGTGAACCCAAATGGCACATGCTAATTTTAGCTAGTAGAAAATATCGCTAAATTCGACCCCTGATTTTAGGCATTTTTCTCAATATTATTGCGTAATTACAATACAATGTCATTAAGCCCGGTTTTCCTGGAGAACGGCTTATATATATGTTACCTTTACTAACGGAATCCCTTAACATAATAAAATAAATAAAAATAAGTGCTGCATCAATGACCAAGTGTTAAACTATGTTTAATCCAAAAGTAGCAGCATGTATAATAAATAAATAATCATAAATACTTGCGTATGCATTTTATTCATGTATGATGAAAGAACTTTTGAACCTAATTCAACATTGCATGAAATTTAGTTTTTATTGTCCGCTCTCACCTCTATAGTTGGAGGATCATTTCTTGTGTATCGCAACCACGCTGAAAACAAATACATGTACAACTATTATTGAAAGCATTTTAAATAAAAAGTAAGATATAAAAGCATGAACTTGATTTATTTTCCCACACAGTTTAACCACAGGTAACTGTTTCATTGATAAAGACTAAAATTTAATAGAAAGAAAAATATAAATTTTACCAAATTTTTTATTTTTTTTTTTCATTATCAATGATACAGTTACCTGTGAGTTTAACCAGCCAATCTCGCTGTTAGTGAGATAAAATTTAATGATTATACATGAAATATAAGAAAATAAGGTAAAGCCTATTCAAGTACAAAACAAGAGGGCCCAGAAGGCCCTGGATCGCTCACCTGAGTAATATTCGAGTGATGTTAAGTCGAGAAATGAACTTTTTCTACATAGAAGTTCATTTTTTTAGTGCAGCTAATCCTGATTCTCGGATTATTCCGGAATAGTAGGATATGCCTCTATGATAATTATGTGTAAGGTTAATGACCTTATCTGTTTAAAAAACTTGAAAACCTTTACAATTTTTTATTAACTTCAGACAAAATAAGTTAAGTTTTCACCTAAGATGCTTTGTGAATACATATCCTGATTTTTATTTAATTCTAAAAAAAATTGTTTTAATTCTTGAAACATTTGTTCTTATCATACATGCATAGTACTCCTCACTCCAAGTGTTACAAATACAAAACACTCCTACGCATAAGTGCCAGTTCTCTCTAAAATCCCCTAGAAAATGTAACTGTACATCAATTTGTAACACCTCATGGTTTATTATAATTACCCTAGTCAGACCCTAAAATCTTTCATGGTATGTTACTGATCTGATCCTTATCTAATTGAAACCAGATGTTGGTCAGCAGTGGTCTGTGTGTTTGCAAGTAAATTCACCAGTCTTCATGCATGAACAGACAAAACCTGGGCCCGGAATTATAACCAGTTACAGGACTAGCCCCAAAATATGAGTAGAAACTACTTTATGGTCTTCATGGTGTTAATTACAATAATAACACCAGGGTCGCAAGGCACAGTATGAGGGTAATAAATCACAGCTGATAAACCAAGCCAGATGTTTCCGTGTGCACAAGTATATGACCAGGGACTTTATATTTATAAATGTTTAATTGATATGAAATTTTATTACTTGATATGAGAACCTATTGTAAATCTGATTTACTTCTATTCACTTATTTATATCTTAATGTAACATCATGCAGAATGAACAGTCATTATTATGATATTGATACAGTAACAGGCTAGTTTGAAAGACATGTAAAATAAAACAAAACATCCGCTCCGAGAATTTAGCACCAATTTGGAGCTTGAGTTCGATATCAAGCCAGTTATGTTTTTTTTATGTGATTCAACTTGAAAAAAAATTCAAACTTCGATTTGCATTCAAGTCAGCTATGAGTTCATTATTCAGCTTAATAAACAGTGATAGTTTTACTTGTGCATCCCGAGTCATGGACTCACAAACATCAGTGAGGATGCAAAGTTTAAAATTATGTGAGTCCAAATAATGCATTGAGAGTTCAAAAAAATATTTTTTGAAGAATGCTTCATATCTTAATTATAATCAGTACTCTGGTGTTCAACTACTAATTATAAATAGTATTAAAAGAAGCCAGTTTTCTACATTTCTTTAACATGTTATTTTAACCACTTTAACCACTAAATGCCTACTACGCGGACCAAAGTCAGATATACTCAAATAGTACGGTAACAAACTTTCAAGCGAATTGAAATGGGGGTATGTCTTGACAAATCAGCATCAGAATCATGAAATTGGGGTTAAATGCCTTATATGCATGTATGTGATGTAGTGAAATGGTTTTATTCCGAAATATTTGGCATGCTGGCTTAAATATGAAAGTGAAAGTCGGGTTGGTGCATATAACGGCCGTAGAATAAATCTGTACATGTGAGAAAGTCTGTTCACCGTGTTTGACGAACCAAGTTTTTATAATATGATACATGACCCCCTAATTGTTTTTCATTTCCTTGAATCTTGATGCTATTTCTATTGATTAAAATATTTAAAGAGGTCCCCATGATAAAAAATGTGACTTTTTTTGGCTGACCTTGGTCACTTTACATTGAGTTAAAGAAAAATTATATTTGGTGGTTTTTTACCTTTCGAGGGTTGTCCGCAAAAGTCGCGAACATTGTCTCCCATTTAGACGCTATGTGTTATTTTCCTAAAATTTTTGAACACATTTTCAGTCAATTCATTTATAACATACATCTTGTTTTTAAAATTTATTTCCTGATGCGTTTTGCTACAAAACCTGATTAATTGATGCCGGTTGGGAAGTTTCGGCGCACACTCAATTGTTTTGAATAAAAATGAAATGGTGTTTATTCATGACTGTCTAATAGAAAGCAATTTGCATTGGTTGTTTTGAAAAATATATACCGGTAGGCTTCAATGTCAATGTTTGCCACGTAATTGTATTAGTTTATACATCGAAGACGTCGTAGAGTGTGCGCCGATCAGACTCATAACAGTTACGATAAATTTCCATACTTGTTCTTTCATTTGAGATACCATCTTCAAACTTTGCAATGATAGTGTTAACATATATCTGTATAAGCCTATGTATGCCAATTGCTAATATAGTTTGAAGAAATATAGTAGAAACCAATGTTCTTGACTTTCGGGGACAACCCTCAGGACAACCCTCGTAATGTCTAACGTTTAATGAAATATTTGGATGCTGGACTCGTTCTTAAAATTTTGTACTCATAGATTTGCGAGTTATTGAATCACATGGCTCATTCGTTGACAGTTGTGAAATTAAATCACTGGATAAATATTTAATTTTAAGCAGCGTTCGAATTAAGAGCCAGCTATGAGTTTGTTATTCTATTTCATAAGAATTTGAATTTCAAGCCGAGCTCGCAATTCTGTGAGTTCGTTATTCGACTTTACTGATAAATGTCAAATTTCTGGCCGAGTTCAGTTTTTGAGCCATCTATGAGTTCGTTATTGAACTTGATAAAATGGCAAATTTCACACCAAGTTCGAATTTCGAGCCAATTATATTATGAGTTCATTATTCGTCATAATTTAAGCACAAATTTCGAGTTGATTCCAAATTTCGAGCTAGCTTCATGTACGTGTACATGTGTTCGTTATTCAACTTTCTAACCTTAGTTTCTAGCTGATTCCGATTTTCTAGCCAGCCATAAGTATGTTATTCAACTTGATTCAACAAATTTTGTGATGAATTCGAATTTCATGCCAGCTACGAGTTAAAAGTTACTTTATAAATGTCAAATTTCAAGCTGAATTTAGTACCAGCTATGAGTTCGTTATTTGTCATAAGTTCTTTGTCACAGTTTTTATAAGAGGATTTTGAATTTCAAACCACTGTGCGTTTGTTAATTGTTTAAATGTAAAGGTGAATTTCGAGCTGATTTCAAATTTAAAACCAGCTCTGAGTTCATTATTCGACTTTATATGTCAAATTTCAAGCTGAATTCGAATTTCGTGCCAGCTACAAGTTTGAAGACTATGACATGATTATAGTTATAGGCTACCTGTGTTCGAATTCAGGACAAATTTAACTTATAAACGTGTTTAAGGTACATGTACTTCTATTCCATGTAGAATGCTAAGGCTGACTGGGTCGAGGTCCCCCGGGTACTACTTCACCGTACCCCGGGTACTTTGAAGTATACTTCACCGTACCCCGATTTCACAGATAATACTTCACCGTACCCCGATATACTCAACCGTACCCGGGTTTACCGCGCGCCAAAAATCAATGTCGTAAAATAACAAATAATAGAATAACGTAAACCGGTTGCCGTCTCGGCATTGAAAAAGATATTGTTTAATAAAAATCAAAGAAATAAAAACATGAATTTTATTAACGAGTACGTATCCAGCGGAGAAGAGGACGAAGAAGAAGTTAATATTCAGGCTGGTGGAAACGAATTTGAACACTATTTGCATATAATCTGTTGAAATATATAAAGCGCACCAAAAATGTCAGTGTTTTGTTCCAAGCGCAGTCACGTGACCATCATGTGATCGATTTTTACGACAATGAATTCTTTTTTTAGAAATTCGACGGTAAAACAAGATAAAGATTATGGGTCGAAGTATACTGAATTGAAATCTTCCTACCTTCCTTTCATGTATAAATTTTTTGTTCGGCGATTAAAATCATATCAATTTAATTTGTTTATCAGTAAAAATCGGTACCTGTAAGCATACTGGGGTACGGTGAAGTATACTACTAAGTACCCGGGGTACGGTGAAGTATACTTCAAAGTATTATAATTACCCTAGTCAGACCCTAAAATCTTTCATGGTATGTTACTGATCTGATCCTTATCTAATTGAAACCAGATGTTGGTCAGCAGTGGTCTGTGTGTTTGCAAGTTAATTCACCAGTCTTCATGCATGAACAGACAAAACCTGGGCCCGGAATTATAACCACTACTTACACTCTGCACTCTGATATTGACATTCGCTGTAATTTTGAGTTTCATAGAGATATTTTCTTGAGAGCAAGAAGTTGTAACAATGTAAAATTAGTACTAAATATCATCTTGACTGACTCCTAGTTGAATTTAGTTTAATCTAGAGCAATTAAAGACTCATTATATGAATATTCAAATGTAAGTGAGTTAAAATATTGGTTGTGATTCTGGCTCCAGATCACTTTTTTACCATTTGGAAATGACATAAGTATTTGTAAAGCTACATTATTTTTATTTCATTTTGTAGAGATTAAAAAATTGAATAAACAATACAAATTTTGCAGAAGAAAGTTTATTGTACAACAAAAGGTTCGTACAGGCAATACATGCAATTGTTGAAAAAGATATGCCTTCAGACAATGGATTATTTTATAAAATCACATTAATTACCAATAAAGCTGCATTCAAACACTAAGTAGATAACTATTATATGAGTATTCATTGATCAAATAAAAATATTCAACAGCCATGCGACCAAATATATTTGAAAATTGTTCTTCTTACTATAATCACTAGATGCATGTACGTACTGGTTCCATAACATTTTTGTGCACAATAATCAAAACTTCATGAACAATAATTAAAGAGTGTATTCAATATTTCTTTTAAAATTAATTAACTGTTCTTATTTTGTGAACAGACACACTTTTAATGTACTGAGTCATAATGATACATTTTGATAGCCACTATATAGTGAATGGCATACACAGTACAAAATTAAAAAAACTTCTGCTGAAATTAACTTTCTGAAACATTGTACGTATAATGGTTCTTCTTTCTCAGGATAAAAAACTGAGTTACTCTTTGTTTGTGTTAACTGGCTTATCAGATGGTAATGTGTTATAAATTAGGCTGCCTGCTGACCACTGACCACTTCAATGAATTATTTCTTATCTAAAGGTGAGGTCAGTGGGAGTCTGCATTGTGGTATAAGAGAAGATTTTCAAAGTTTTCTACAATAACATAGTGACTGGGGTAGGGGGCTATTTTAACCCCATTGGGGTAAAATTTGTACAATCTTGTTAGAGGACCCCAATAATTATGATGTTACATGCAAAATATCAAAGTTGTAGGTCTTGTGGTTTCAGAGGAAAAGATTTTCAAAGATTTCTCTCTATAACTCTATTGCAAAACAAGTGACCCCCGGGACGGGTGCAGTTTTGACCCAAGGGGCAAAATTTGAACAATCTTTGTAGAGGATCTCATGATGAAGCTTCATGCAAAATATCAAAGCTGTAGGCCCGGTGGTTTCAGAGAAGAAGATTTTTTAAGTTTTCACTTTTAAAATCTATTTTTAGCTCCTGTGACCTAATTAATAAATTAACCAGAACGATTTGAACAACTTTGAAAGAGGACCACCCAAGGACCATTCCTGTGAAATTTGGTTTAATTCCATCAATTGGTTTAGGAGAAGAAGTCATTTAAAGGAATTGTTGACGGACGACGGACGACGACGGACGCCGGACAGCCACCTATCCTAAAAGCTCACCAGTGAGCACTTCGTGCTCAGGTGAGCTAAAAACTGAACAAGTTGACGTGGAAGCAATAAACAGACTTAAATTGTCATTTCTAGACCCTGTCAATCTGATTGACTGTCAAGTTGTCTGACAATATTTCAATTTCATAACAGAAACCTCAATCCACAATGACATATTCACTTTGAGGGAACAACAACTTATTTACTCAGCGGTCTAGACTTGAGACACATTTTATAACTTTCAATATATATTCAATTATTAGCTGAACACCTTATGTGTTATATATGTGTTATTATTGTAACTTGTAAGAAACAACCTTCCCATTCTATTGGAACTTGGTATTCATATGGCACCATTTGACCTTCTGCTGTTAACACATATCTTGTTTCTTTCCGCCTACGGCTAAGCAGTGGATCTGTAGAATAAGAGATGGAAGTTAATGTTGCATAAAAGA
Source organism: Spisula subtruncata (assembly GCA_963678985.1). Lineage (NCBI taxonomy): Eukaryota > Metazoa > Mollusca > Bivalvia > Venerida > Mactridae > Spisula > Spisula subtruncata. The sequence goes on from OY787662.1 coordinate 27,429,792, forward strand.
ACATGTACAGCTGTACACATAATATTAAATCATAAAAGTGATGCAAATCATAATATGTCAGTAGCTCAATGGTATGGTGGCGGAGTGGATAAGATGCTTGACTCCTGATCGAGATGTCCATGGTTCCATTCTAAGCCAGGACACTTGGTCATTACAGAAATGCTATTTATAGTGTTTCTAACCTAACTATACTGATTCAGAACTTGCTAGAGATGAACAGCCATAAATTTACTAGCACTGGTAGGAAACCTAGAGGTAGTCTTGTATGTATCGGTGCTAATCACCAGGCACATTAAAGAACCAGCTAGGGAATCGCACCCGGATTCGTTGTATCTCATCTCTGTCTATAAAATTTGCAATAATGCCCAAGAGTGGCCCTGCAAAATTACATGGAAGAAGAACAAGCTCATGTCGAGGGCTCGGTGCAAAACTATGGTAACTATATAGTTATGTATACATTGATTTATAGAGGCACATACCATAGTTTTGCGCTAAGCCCTCGATGTGTAGAGTCCTTCACTATGCAGTTTTTCGCACTTAATACTTTGCATTATCAAAGACCTTAGGTCTTTGGCATTATATAAACTTCCATGTTTATCAACCACAATACAGTTTTCGGTACGTTTTGGCTAGGGGACGTGAAAGGCCTGAAACATCGCGAAAACATATGATTTATTCAATTATAATGATTTTACGGTACCTCCACGCCTGGCAAAATATTTGTTTCCATGTAGGTCAGTACCCATAACTTCATCTACAGCTTTTAACTTTGCCGGACGCACTTTAGTGAAGTAAATCCACAAAGTTCGGAAAAACCCATCTCTGATATTCATTTTTGTGAAACTAGCTAAATTCCATACTGTATCCGTACCGTTCAAATCCGTAATTTTCTAAAAAATAAAGGAAAATATTATAAGGACCAAGCGAATTTGTGTGGTATTAAATTAGTAGATTATGTGGGCAATACTCAGTGTAGTTGCTAGAAATATATTATGTTATTTCCATTCCTACCTTGCCTATTATTTTTAACTATGTTAACCGCTATTCTATATTTCTTTGTGAAATTTGGCATCCTGCATTTTTTCGACGGGGACTGGGATTTTCGATTGTTTCTTTGGCTTATGTATGGGTATTTCTCAGTGTAGTTGCGTTGTTGTGTTTCTGATTTCTGTGATCGGCTGGTGTGGTTGTTTGCCACCTTCCATGTGACTGTCTGATTTCCTCATGCCCTTTTCAGGAACCGTCTAATCTGGATTAGCCAAGCATTTGTCAGTGGCCCGTATCAGCCCGTACGGACGGACAGACAGTCCAATCATATTAAAAGAGCACTCATATTGTAGGCGATGGTCATACATTCCCAACGATGTATTAACCTTATCTGTAATTTAGTTTAAAACTGTAGATATTCATCTTTAATAGTGGACATATGGCTAATTTAGAGATTTTAGCTCATGTCCAAGCTTTTGTCAAAGGTTAATCAGCCTAACTAAATCTGTAACGTAGTTAAAACTGAAGATATTACTTTTTAACTTTAACATCATAAGGCTCGTGTTATGATTTCAACTCGTGCGCAAGCTTTTGTCATAGGTCAATCAGCCCGTACGGACGGATAGACCGTCAGATTTTATTAAATGACCCCTCATATTGTAGACAATGGTCATACCTACAGTTCCGTATGCAACGGTCAAAGACCTAAATTAAAGGTAATTTAGGTCTTTGGCAACGGTGTATCACACATATCTGTTACTTAGTTAAAACTGAAGATGTTACTGTTTGAATGTTGACATAATATTGCTCATGTTTTGATTTCAGCCGGTGTGCAAGCTTTTGTCATAGGTCAATCAGCCCTTACGGACCATGTTAAACTATTTTCATCATTCGGCTGTTATCAGTACCACCATCTGACCGTATATGATAGACCGACAGATAAGAAATCAAGACCTGACCGAAGCTGATTTTAACATAGAAATGTATAGGAACAAATTAATAAATGTATCTTTAAACGATTTTTGCCTTATACTGCGACAATAGTGTTGATATCACCGTATAGTTTAATTCTTTATCCATCCAACAGTATAATTTTTGTAGACAATGGCTATACCTACAGTTTCGTATGCAACGATGTATGAAACATATCTGTTACTTAGTTAAACCTGAAGAGGTTTCTGTTTGAATGTTGACATACTTTTGCTCATGTTTTGATTTCAGCCGGTGTGAAAGCTTTTGTCAATGGTCAATCAGCCTGTATGGACGGATAGACAGTCCGATTTTATTAAATGACCCCTTATTTTGTAGACAATGGCCATACCTACAGTTTCGTATGCAACGATGGATCAAACATATCTGTAACTTTGTTAAAACTGAAGATATTCATTTTTAATAGTTAATATAAGGCTAATTTAATGATTTTAGATCATGTCCAAGCTTTTGTCAATGGTCTATCAGCCGGTACGGACGGACAGACAGTCATATTATATTAAATGACCCATCATATTGTAGGCCGTGGTCATACCTACCAAAGGATGTATCCACTATATCTGTAACGTAGTCAAAACTGAAGATATTACTTTTTAACGTTGACATACTATGGTTCATCTTATGATTTCAACTCGTGCGCAAGCTTTTGTCATAGGCCAATCAGCCCGTACGGACGGATAGACAGTCATATTTTATTAAATGACCACTCATATTGTAGACAATAGTCATACCTGCAGTTCCGTATGCAACGATGTATGAAACATATCTGTTACTTAGTTAAAACTGAAAATGTTACTGTTTGAATGATGACATACTTTTGCTCATGTTTTGATTTCAGCCGGTGTGAAAGCTTTTGTCAATGGTCAATCAGCCTGTACGGACGGACAGACAGTCCGATTTTATTAAATGACCCCTTATTTTGTAGACAATGGCCATACCTACAGTTTCGTATGCAACGATGGATCAAACATATCTGTAACTTTGTTAAAACTGAAGATATTCATTTTTAATAGTTGATTTAAGGCTAATTTGATCATTTTAGATCATGTCCAAGCTTTTGTCAATGGTCTATCAGCCCGTACGGACGGACAGACAGTCATATTATATTAAATGACCCCTCATATTGTAGGCCGTGGTCATATTTACCAAAGGATGTATCAACTATATCTATAACGTAGTTAAAACTAAAGATATTACTTTTTAACGTTGACATACTATGGTTCATGTTATGATTTCAACTCGAGCGCAAGCTTTTGTCGTAGGTCAAGCAGCCCGTACGGACGGATAGACAGTCATATTTTATTAAATGACCCCTCATATTGTAGACAATGGTCATACCTACAGTTCCGTATGCAACGATGTATGAAACATATCTGTTACTTAGTTAAAACTGAAGATGTTACTGCTTGAATGTTGACATACTTTTGCTCATGTTTTGATTTCAGCCGTTGTGAAAGCTATTGTCAATGGTCAATCAGCCTGTACGGACGGATAGACAGTCATATTTTATTAAATGACCCCTCATTTTGTAGACAATGGACATACCTACAGTTTCGTATGCAACGATGGATCAAACATATCTGTAACTTTGTTAAAACTGAAAATATTCATTTTTAATAGTTGATATATGGCTAATTTAATGATTTTAGATCATGTCCAAGATTTTGTCAGTGGTCTATCAGCCGGTACGGACGGACAGACATTCATACTATATTAAAGGACCCCTCATATTGTAGGCCGTGGTCATACCTACCAAAGGATGTATCAACTTTATCTGTAACGTAATTAAAACTGAAGATATTACTTTTTAAAGTTGACATACTATGGTTCATGTTATGATTTCAACTCGTGCGCAAGCTTTTGTCATAGGTCAATTAGCCCGCACGGACGGATAGACAGTCATATTTTATTAAATGACCCCTCATATTGTAGACAATGGTCATACCTACAGTTCAGTATGCAATGATGTATCAAACATAACTGTAACTTAGTTAAAACTGAAGATGTTACTGTTTGAATGTCGACATACAGCTCGTGTTATGATTTCTGCCCGTGTGCAAGCTTTAGTCAAAGGCCAATCAGCCCGGACGGACGGATAGACAGTCAGACTTTATTAAATGACCCCTCATATTGTAGACAACGGCCATACCTACCCAACGATGCATCAACCATATCTGTAACGAAGTTAAAAGTGAACAAATATATTATCCCTTTAAGGAGTCAAACCGGAAAATGTCTGATCAAAACAAATCAAAATTAATCAACTTCACATCTCTCACTCACAGGCACATGGTATCATCAATTTTATAAACTTGCATATAACAATTTTTTCTGTTAGTGGTAAATAAGAGAGCCTGAAAAATACGAGGGCCCATCAATAACTTCTTGAACTAATTTTATGTTGCGAGTATAAATAGCTTTACACACTTTTAGCCTCTAGTCCTTATTAAAGTAACATCCCATGCACAGTTTGCATTAATTCCATTGCTCGACCCATAACCGGAGCACGTGTTACAGGCCTTCACGTGACATCTCCCACAAAGTTTTTTTATGACGCACCCAAATTATCTCAGGGCTCGTATTTCTAACCATACAGGCTATTTTTGAGTTTTGGACATGGCCAGAAATAGCCTATAGTCTATTCTGGGCTATAGGATGGGTGTTGTAACAGTTATGTATTCAGGTCCTAGATTGTGTCCGAAACAACGTTGCTGCTAAGGATTGGCGAATTTGATGGTATAACATAATTTCATACATTTGAAGTTGTATGTGCTTTCAGTTAATAGCAGATAACAAATGCGATTTAGTTATCGCTACAATAGTTTCTAATAACAGTAGGCTTTCGAAGAAACACAGTAATTACAAGTTATTCGTTGTATGTCGCATAATATTATGATCAATACACTTTACCGACCGGCAATTTTAACCGTCAATGGGCGGCGAATATGCTTATCGTCTTTGTTTGCGCCTCTATTGCCCTTAAAGTATTTCTTCGACCATCAGAATGCACTATTCGATTACCAAGAGTCCATATAAACTGCATATTCTGAATGTAGAAGACATATTGCCTGAGTAATGTATAAATCTTTAATACAAAACATTACTCCGTCATACTCATACTAGGCGACGCCATTTTTAATAACGAACGCCAATGGCATGACGTTAGAATATTGCTATGACGTCATAAATCGGGACGTCATCCATCCCTTTTAATGCTTATTTGATTTGATGATAAATTATCTTTGACCAAGCAAAATTTCAATAAGCTATGTCAAATCGTTATGAAGCAGTAGAATTAGTTCACGAAATTATTGATGGGCCCACGTATTTCATGCAAGTTTATTAAATCGATTATACCATGTGCCTGTGGTCTTACTGGGTGATACTAACATCGCAAGTGATTTTCTGTTGCTGTTCCATAAATTGCACTCATTCAAAATAAGCTAGTGAAAATGGCATGATGAACGACGAGCTTCCGGTTAGACATGCTTATTTCCATGCTTCAAAACCTGTCTCGTCCGAAGCACACACGCATCCAGGAAAGGACAACTCATGAACAATATCAATTAAACACCCTTAAATGTTGACTTTCATGCCATATTTGAACTAAATTCATGAAATGTGGTCAGCTACCAACAGTCTCCACATTAAAACAGTACTTGAACAGACATTATCGATTTTTTTAAAGGAACTATTTTAGCCTACTACGACCCGGAAGCACTTTTGGCCAGTGTGACGCCATTTATAACAAGATGGAAGTGGCTAGAGATACGATTCCGTATATTTGGCCTCAAATTCTAAAGATACGGTTCATGACGTCAGAGCCGCATCTTTAATGCATTCACACAGGCTGGACTAAAGACACGGTTCTAATTACGGTACTTAAATAAGAAGTAAGGTGTGAATAGTTATCAGACGCACGCTCGTTGAAACGGTTTTAACAACCATTATTATTTTATCAATAACACGATAGTGCAAAATTTGTGAAAACTGCCTGTATCGGAGAAGACAATGAAATTTAATTTGAGTTTGAAAATAATCGAGGCTAAAAAAGCGGGCACATATCTCTAGCTACTTCAATGTACATAGGTGGAGGATCAACGTTTCACTCGATAAATTACTAGGCTATACATAATGTATACATTGTTAAGATTTTTAAAGACAACGTGTACGTGCATGCATTGAATTATTTCAGTGCTTCTAATGTGTACCTTATACAAGCCTTATGGTAATTACCAGGCTTATTTATTTTAATTTCAGCATTTTTATTATATACCAGTGCCGTACCCAGACACGAATTTTAGCCGAGGCAGCCTTTGGGCTGGACATGACCGTAACTAGGAATTTTCCAAAGGGGTGCGAAATCGGGTTTTGATTGTGTGACGGTGTATTTACAGGAGGGGACGTCCAAATTCGTTCTGTACAGCTATTTTTAATATTTACAATGTATTAAGCGAGCGAAGCGAGCCAGAAAAAGGGACTATTTGTAGAAGCTGACACAAATTAAATTTATGGCAAATATGCACTATTTGTCCGAGCCCACACACATTTTTTCCACATGCTATTATTAATGCTCATAAATAATTTGGCGAGCGAAGCGAGCAACAAAAATACACTATTTGTATCAGCCGACATATTTCGTTTTCTACATGAAATTGAATGGTGATAAATGATTTGGCAAGCGAAGCGAGCCAGAAAAAAACTATTTGTACGAGCCCCCACGAAATTTGTTGTCTACATGATATTATTAATGGGCATTATGTTTTTGGCGAGCGAAGCGTGGCAGAAAAAATGCAATATTTGTCAGCACAAACTCGCGTGGTGTGATTAATCCTTAAAGATGCATGATTTGCCCTAGCTCACACAAACACGTTCTCTAAATGGTATGATCAATCCTCGCATTATTTACCCGAGCTGCATGCCACATAAATTCGTTCTCTACACGAACTAATGAAGCATTGATGTTATGTGACAAACGATGCGAGCCAAAGAAAATGCACTGTTTCTCTAAGTTGCATGTCGTGCAAATTAGTTCTCTACATGATAATTTTAACGAGTAGTTATTTGGCAAGCGAAAAGATCACGATTTCTCTGAGGTTCAGGTAACACAAACTACTCTCTACATGACATTCTTAAATATGTGTTCAATTCATTTGCCGAGCGAAGCGAGCCGAATTTATTTACAAATGTAAAACATTGCACTTCTAACCAGGACCACTTAAATTGGTGTAAAAGGGGTACGTTTGCGCCCGATGCAATCCTTAGTTATGACCATGTAGCGGTCCGGTGTATTTGTTAACCTAGAACGTTTCTAAAAGCACGCAATTAAACCACCCAATACACATTCAACATTGACAAAATCAGAAAAGTAGAATAGCGAAGCGATCTAGATAAACATTATTTATATTATTTGAACACCATGCCAAAACATATCCTGTATTTGATAGTATTCACTTATAGATTTATCTGTGTAGCCTATAGAAACTATTTTTCTAATTGATAATAGTCACTGATACAGCTGTTGTGAAGGCGAAGCCAGCTAGAAAAAATCATTATTTTCTGAAGAGCACCATTGGCGACAGGATCGTTTTTCTATTCAAGACACCTTTCATCAGCATATCCTACGAACTCGAAGGCTGCACATTTGTGTTAAGGGGAAGCTTGAACGATTTGAATGCAAGTAAATTAAGGGATCAATGTCATGCTCCACGGGAATTCAAACAAATTCATCTGCTACATTCTTTGGTCCCTTGTTTTGGTATTGAAACGGAACATCAAGAAAATTTATAGCACTTTTTAAACAAGAGCTAAAAGGAGAAAATACTTATATTCACATGCTTATATTCTTAAATGTGTAGCTCACCTCACCATTAAATTGATTGTAAACTGTACCATGCGAGCGTAGCGAGCGAAAATTGGCATATTATCTATTTTTACTTACAGAACATTGACCTGGATTGCGGCGATATTAAGGGGATTGTGTGCCGGTGCCAATTGCTTTCTATATATAATAAATGGAAAGTGTCCGGTATACTACCATTAAGGTGCAAATCTAATGCCTCAAGTTGCACAATGTATACTACAATTAAGGTCTAAATCTAGTGCCTCAAGTTGCACAATGTATACTACCATTAAGGTGCAAATCTAATGCCTCAAGTTGCACAATGTATACTACAATTAAGGTCTAAATCTAGTGCCTCAAGTTGCACAATGTATACTACCATTAAGGTGCAAATCTAGTGCATCAGGTTGCACAATGTATACCAGCATTAAGATGCAAATCTAGTGCCTCAAGTTGCACAATGTATACTACCAATAAGGTGCAAATCTAGTGCCTCAAGTTGCACTCTTTGTTTATAACTTGCGACAGCTTGTAATATTTTTTTATTATTCAGGCATTTTATTTTACACATAAGTTCAAGACGAATTTTCGAACCGTATTGAAGAAGTGTATATTGCGACGCAAATTTCTAATTCTGAGCGTCTGCTGTTGGATCCATACATACGGTCGTGTACATACTAGATAACCTAGTGCCTCAGAATTAATTGCCTCATTGTTTATTATATGCGACAATTTGAGACATTTTATTTTAAATATATTCAGGGATATTTTATAACATGTATATATTTATAACAAAAAAAATGTTTGGTCCTCAAATTTTAGGCGAGGCAGCTGCCTCGCCTGGCCTCAGTGTAGTTACGGCGCTATAATACAAAGATGATTTCTCGAACAAAAACAGGCAGCGATCCTCAATTATAATGTTTCGAGTATAGTTTTCCTCATTGAAGACAAAAATTGACAAAATACCAGGGCCCGAAATTACAACCATTACTTACACTCTGCACTCAGCACTCAGCACTCAATTATTGAAATTCCTTCTTTTGAGGTTCAAAGCGATATTTATTTAGATGAAAAGTTAAGTTATGTTAAATAGGTGCTAAATATTATCATTTGCTTGTTTCCAATTGAAATTTAGTGTATTTGTAAGCTATAAGTGTAATTTATCAGTCTGAGTGCAGAGTGTGGTACTCAGCTTCAACAATTACAGCTATTCCTGATGTTGGGCTAGGTTTCCAACTTCAGAAATTCCGAGAATTCTTGTTGATGTTTGTGTTTGTGTCTGGCTCGTGTCCTATGTGATAGTTTTGTCTTCCTTTTTGTGATCTATTATTTCTGAAGAGGGCTGCCTTCCCTGCTCGATTTGTAATTGTCGTTTTACTTTGACACAGGCCTCTTTCCACAGTGTCTACGTTATTATTATGTTTTTTATTTCCATAATATCAAAAGGAAACAACTTGCGATTTATTTCTTTGACATTTTATATACGGTGCTAAGTGCCGTGGTCTGTGACGTCACATTAATTTTGGGTATCGAGTTCAAGAAACAAAATAAAAGGATATACCAAAGTTATCAATTGCTGGTAAGACTGTAAAATCATATTCCGGTATGATGGTAAATGTGTTTATATGGAGAAAAATTAACACTATTAGAACTTAAATAATAAATTCCTTGGCAGAATATTGTAATGACACGTCACGCCAAATCAATTAATATTGTTTACACTGTAGAACTCCCTGTATTCCGAAACCTATATAATCCGAATATTATCTTGGTCTCAGTTTTCTACCTTCTATATATATAATCTCCAGGATCCGTCTGATGAGATATTTTTGCCAACATGTTCCAAAGCGTGGGTGAAAAATAGATAAAGTAATCAATCAGAAAACATCTGTCTGGTCTTTATTTTGATAAAGAGACAATAGGTTTATCCGTGTCAATATTGTCTTGATCAAGTTTTAGGCGTGTTGTGGCTTTTCAGTTTAATTTATGCAAGAAGACAAGTTGGTTTGATCCGTGTTCGGTCCTGGGTTACCAACCGGATATTATGTTTTCAGCTCACCTGAGCACGAAGTGCTCACTGGTGAGCTTTTAGGATAGGTGGCTGTCCGTCGTCCGTCGTCGTCCGTCGTTGTCCGTCGTCCGTCGTCCGTCAACATTTCCTTTAAATGACTTCTTCTCCTAAACCAATTGATGGAATTTAACCAAATTTCACAGGAATGATCCTTGGGTGGTCCTCTTTCAAAGTTGTTCAAATGGTTCTGGTTAATTTATTAATTAGGTCACAGGAGCTAAAAATAGATTTTAAAAGTGAAAACTTAAAAAATCTTCTTCTCTGAAACCACAGGGCCTACAGCTTTGATATTTGGTATGTAGCATCATCTACTGGTCCCCTACCAAGATTGTTCAAATTATGCCCCTGGGGTCAAAATTGGCCCCGCCCCGGGGGTCACCGTTTTACATAGACTTAAATAGGGAAAACATATAAAAATCTTCTTCTCTAAAACTACAATGCCTAGAGCTTTGATATTTGGTATGTAGCATCATCTAGTGGTCCCCTACCAAGATTGTTCAAATTATGCCCCTGGGGTCAAAATTGGCCCGCCCCGGGGGTCACCGTTTTACATAGACTTATATAGGGAAAACATATAAAAATCTTCTTCTCTAAAACTACAATGCCTAGAGCTTTGATATTTGGTATACATGTAGCATCATCTAGTGGTCCCCTACCAAGATTGTTCAAATTATGCCCCTGGGGTCAAAATTGGCCCCGCCCCGGGGGTCACCGTTTTACACAGACTAATATAGGGAAAACATATAAAAATCTTCTCCTCTAAAACTACAATGCCTAGAGCTTTGATATTTTGTATGTAGCATCATCTAGTGGTCCCTTACCAAGATTGTTCAAATTATGCCCCTGGTGTCAAAATTGACCCCGCCCCGGGGGTCACCGTTTTACATAGACTTATATAGGGAAAACATATAAAAATCTTCTTCTCTAAAACTACAATGCCTAGAGCTTTGATATTTGGTATGTAGCATCACCTAGTGGTCCCTTACCAAGATTGTTCAAATTATGCCCCTGGGGTCAAAATTGGCCCCGCCCCGGGGGTCACCGTTTTACATAGACTTATATAGGGAAAACATATAAAAATCTTCTTCTCTAAAACTACAATGCCTAGAGCTTTGATATTTGGTATGTAGCATCATCAAGTGGTCCCCTACCAAAATTGTTCATATTATGCCCCTGGGGTCAAAATTGGCCCCGCCCCGGGTGTCACCAGTTTTAAATAGACTTATATAGGGAAGACATATAAAAATCTTCTTCTCTTAAACACAATGCGTAGAGCTTTGGTATGTAGCATCATCTAGTGTTCCCCTACCAAGATTGTTCAAATTATGCCCCTTGGGTCAAAATTGACCCTGCCCCGGGGGTCACCAGTTTCTATAATTACGCTCTACCTTTCTTAGTCTAAATTGTGCAGGACTTCATTTATAATCAGGTGAGCGATATAGGGCCATCATGACCCTCTTGTTTCTATTTATAGCCCGTTGCACTGTCAACGTAGTCAAAAGTTGTGGTGTTTCTATTAGTCAAAGTGCATTGACCACAGACACTTGTGGTCTGGGTCCGAAAATATTCCTTAGGTTGATAGATTTACCTTAGGTTTAATAGGAATTCCCTTAGTTTTATATGATTTCGCCTTAGATCTCTGAATATGAAGACTTAAGGTTGTTTCAGATATCTAAGATGAATTCTAAGGGAATTCCTATAAAACCTTAGATAAATCTATCAACCTATGGAATATTTCCCTTAGGGGCTTTATGAATACGGATCCAGGACAACGACACCCGATACGCACCAGGTATATTTTTATTTATTTATATTTACATATATCCAGATCCACACACAAATCACAAACATTCATCGAATATGTTTGGTATGAATTAAAATGTACACAATGCGTCTGTTTTAGCTAAAGGCATCCTCAAAATCAGTGGGTAGTCAAATTTCTATTCTAAAACTACCCTGGTTGAACGAGAATGGCTCAAGGCGAATTACGTCGATTTTATTCCAGGTCTCAAGTGTCAGCGGTATTGGCAACGTATACATATAGTATGTTAGTGTTCTCGCTAGCCATGTTCTGTTCTGTTCTGTTCTGTTCTGTTCTGTTCTGTTGGTTGGTTCCCCCTTTCTCTTTCTTATTGAATAGGACGATCGAGTCAATTATTATGATGATGCATGCAATCAGGAAGATGATCATTATTGGATAGACGGCGTTCTATCAACTGACAAAGCACGTCAGGTGAAAGATAAAAATGTAGAAATGACTAAATGTTGAATACAATATACCTCCCTAGCTTAGTGGTTAACGCACTCGTCGTCTCTTCTGGGGAACCGTGTTCAAATCCGGATAGAGGCACTCACATGCCTGCGATTGTGCAACAGAAAGCTGATTGTCAAACAATGCTCTGTATTAAATAAAGTAGAAACGTTTAATTCAAGCAGTAGGAGCACGTGTACACTACATTGTACATGTATATATAAAATAACACACATGTTGAAAACAAATTTTATTAATTTTTATGCATCCTATAATAAAAGTAACCACACTCAGAATTTGTAACAATTAATGTGGCAAAACTTATTACACATATTTTTACTAAAACATAACATAACAATTACATGTAGTAATAATATGCAAGCTAAATGTTCATATTATTAGCTTGTTTGAATGAGAAAAAAAGATGTATCATGACCAAATGAATTTGATATACAGATTTGAACTTTACTGAAAAATACGTTTAAGAACAATCTTGCATCATAAATATTCTGATCACCTCGGCCTACATAATTGCGATAGTAGATTAACCGGAGAACAACAGGATTGATTGCTATCTAGAAGCGAGATATCAATAATCATATGATTATAAATAACTTAATCAAAGAACCGGAAATATCATAAGTTAAGCCAAATTTGACCACTGTTCAATAAAAAATATCCTTACATAAAATTATTTCTATTGAAGCATTTATTGTATTCTACATGGACCTAAAAGCAAATGGTCAAACCGTGGTCAGTCACTACAATGAGTAACTATTAAGCTACGGTCTTCTATAAATACGCATATATGCATTGGTTAATACAAGTAATATTTTACACAATCTATATTAAAACAATCAAGCGATAGCGTTTAAAGTGGATCAATTTTACACGTACGTGTATATTTTATAATATAAATCATTTATACAGATCCAATCCCATTTATAGCAGGCCCAGTTAGCTCCACTACTTTACACTGGTATAGAATCTGACCACACTCAGTATGTGGTCATGTCGATGTAAACTTTACATCATCCAATCAAATTGTTACTTTCACAAACCTGAAAGTGCAGTTAATTCTTTGCTGTAGGTTTACAGTGAGAGAAATGTTTAAACTGTATACATCAGTGTACATAGAGAGTTTAATATACAGGTGAATAGTAACATGCATCAGAGAGGTCATTTGAACGTGACCTCTTATCTTGTGTTTTCAGATCTTACCAAAGCGCTAAGGAATGGAGCAAATATTCGGATCTGAATTTAATGAGATTGATTCAGATCAGACATCTGTATTAAAAGCATTCTGGACATAAACCTTGAACTCTCTCTGATTCATTTCTTAGTTTCTCAAATAATATATGAATCATTATGTGACTTAAATAATGAAAAAGGTTTTGGTTTTCTTTGCTCTTTTATCCGATAAAAATGTTAAAAAAAATAAAAAGCTAAGTTTTGATATTAAAATGTACATAATGTTCCATAGTTTTTGCACCGCTCCATCCCTATTCAAATTATAAATACATGATTATAAAGTATGATTCGCGACATAGGCCTAAGTAAGTATGAATTTAAATATTGAATGTGTTTGCCGGGGCACACATGCCGGGGCACACGACCCACATGTTCCCAGGACTATAAGCCCCATCCACCTATTGGTAGATCCCTACTATTAAGTTTAGTAGGGCCCCGTCTACTGGGTTAAGTAGAGCCCCGCCAACTGGGTTAAGTAGAGCTCCGTCAACTGTCTTCAATAGATCCCTACTACTAGGTTTAGTAGGGCCCCGTCTACTGGGTTCAGTAGAAGCCCGTCTACTGGGTTAAGTAGAGCCCCGTCTACTGGGTTAAGTAGAGCCCCCGCCTACTGGGTTTAGTAGGTCCTACTTTTATATTTTATGTACATTATATACTGTTTTAACCATGTATTAGTTATGATTGTACAGCACCTATGAACGTGTGTATACATGGAAAAAGGGCTATATAAATATGGTATAATAAAAAGAAAATAATAATGAAAAAATAAGCAGAAATTTGATATATACCCGATGTTTCATTTTCCTCTAGAAGTAATCATATAGATGCCTATTGAGCCATAATAAATTAATTGCTAGGTCATCACCCATATATTTCTTCAAAAGGGACTTAGGGGAAGAGATTTTTTTTAAATTATTATACACAATAAGGATGTATCATAAGAATTTTTCATTTTTAGATATTATCTGGCATCATTTTCCCAAAGATCGATGTAATAGACTATGCATTGTAATAAACATATCGGAAAATCTAGAAAAGTTTAATAAGGGGGTGGGTGATAATCTATATAGGGGGTGGGCGATAATCTAGAATTCATTTATTTCGTTCTAACGTTGACTTGAGTCCAGATATTACTAATATAAGTGTATAACACATCGTCTGTATATGTGTACATGTATTAAACTTGAAAACATACCATGCATAATCTCCTTTATTTGTTACATTAGCATATTATAGATATAGTCTGGTTCCCGTCGTACTATAGTATTTTAGTAACGAAGTGACAAGGGGCAGGTAATCCAGACTAATTATAGATATTTTTAAACATAATTATGTAAAGATATTGCTAGCACAAAACAAAGCATTTGACTACACGAGCGTATCGTTACTCGTCCTAATGTACGTTGATAGGGCATTGGACTTAGTTGTCATTTTATTCCACTGGTTATATCATTAACCGTGTGAACTTGATATGGTATGTTTCATAATTCTCAGAACGTCCAGTAACTACTTGTGGTAAACGACAAAGGGAGTAAACTGTGATTGGCATCTTGAAACACACCATGAATTACTTCCCCTGTATTGACTTGAAGCAACTTCTTAGAAAAAATCAATACTCATCCAGATAAAACTTATAATCAATCAATTAAAAAAACTTATTAAAGAACTGAACTTTTATTCCAATAAATTGACAGGAGAATAAAAATGTGGAGTAACCACATGGCACCACAGACAGGCGGGAGCTATAGACCTGCAATAACGTACATCAGGGGCGTAGCTAGGACCTTAGCAATGTGTAGGCCCGTAGGTGAAGATGAAAGAAGTAGGGGGATCCGGGGCCATGCTCTCCCAAATTTTATTCCACGAAAGGTACTGGTGCCTTTTAACGTATATTTTGGAGATAAAATTTCAAGTTAAACTTATTTTTTTTAAATTTTTTTCTCGAAATAATGTGTAGGCCCAGGCCTAATGGCCTAGCGGCAGCTACGCTACTGTACATGCGGCAGCGCGTGTTTGAGTATTGTTCAGTGACATAGTCATTCAGTCCAGTTAGGATATTGAGAGAGTGACGTAGCCGTTTGTGTGTACTCAAAATATTACCTCAATTGCATGAACATGTAGAGTTGATCATACTGCACATGTTTGTATAGGTCAAAATATAATTGGTTAAAATGACACCGTAAAAGTGAACTCTTCCAACTGTATTCGTAGCCTCACTGTACTTGTATTAGTACGCATGCACTTATCAGTGAAAAACTGATTTATACATTTATACAGTTCACAACAGAGTAGTGTATAGTTTTTTCAAAAGCTATATCTATAAATAAATTGCACGAGAATATATAAGAGAATGAAAGCTCTGTATACTGGTGGTTGGTCGAGTGCACGTTTCCTTATCATTTGGATGATAGTAGCACTTTAATATAAGTCCAATGTTCACCATGAATTGTACATGTATTCAAGACGACACCCAAGTTCTCTAATTAATTGCCGCGGTACATATATTGATTTGGACATATACTCACTATTGGGCTCAATCTTAGGTTAGTTTCTGTAAAGTTCATGTAAGTCTGGAATCGCATTTTTGTCAATACTTTGAACAATGTGACCAGTATCTTGGTTTTAGCTCACGGTTTTTGTTAACCTTGAACTTCCAATGTTGTCTTTAATACATATTATACAACTTGAACGCTGAATGTGATATAAAACACGCGACTATCGCATATAGAATAATTCATACAATCACTGAACGCTGGGTGTTGGACAACATCCCTACTGGACAAAATCTCCACTGTTAACCATTATACTAAACGGATTTAAAAACGCGACACTGGGGTATGTTGTATTATTGCAAACGGTTCAAGTAAATGCCTATATTTGAATAATGCAAGTTAAGGATCAATTTATTGCCGTCATTTTGGTACCAAAATAATAAAAATCAGATGAGTATTAATAAATATATTGTACAATCAATAAGTCGATCCAGAAAACGAAAGTCGCATTCTGACCATTTGGCAATAGGTATTGCGCTAATCGATGTTTTCAAATTGCGCGGGCTTATGTTTGACGGAAGCACCATGGCTAAATTTAGTTCGATGTTTTTGTAGCGCTTATTATGTCATTAGGACACATTTAAAACTTACGAGGTCGAATGGATCCATTTATGGTACTATCTGAAGCCACGAATTCGGCTAAGTCATCTTAACACAGTACATGACCTCCAAGTTGCACTACAGATGGAATGACGACAGATCCCTTAGGCATTTATTCGAACATTGTGCAGTTCTATGAGACAGCGATGTGTTGCTGTTGGGAACGCTGGTGGAGGACACTGCCTATTTTAACACTTTGATGAACTGTATTAAATACTCATCATGTTGTGACATGTTAGTGTTACACATGTGTTGATCAGGGATCATTTCAGTGAAATCAAATGTATTCATTTTTATGGAATAAAATCAATGTAATCACACCATGTGTGCTTAAGCATCCTTAATAACCAATTGCAACGTTAGGAGATTTCTATTTCTGGGAATATGGTTTGCGTTCTGGTACGATATAGACACATTTTAAATAATTGGATACACGTATGTCATTTATTCCATTTAATTTAGAATATTTGTATAAAGTTAAGACTATCCTTACGTAGCCTGAACATTCGACTTTGTTATTCAGCAGTGCACTCGATACGCCAATAAAGATGTTACTTTCGTTTTCTGGACCAATGTCTTATTCACGCTATAATTTATGTAATACCTGTTTGATTTTAATACATTTGGTATCAAAATGACGACATTGAATTCACCTTTACGGCAATATCAAGATATTTGATATAGGAACTCGCTTTCCTAAAATATATCAACATACCCAAGTGTCGCGTTTTTAAATCCGTTAACCATACTTTCATTACTCCAAATAAAAGGGTTAGACCAGAAACAACCAAGCAAGTCTGTTAGAATTTCAGTAAATAGACCTAGTTTCAAGTTAATAAAATCGATGTTATTTGATTTTATCCACCTTGCAACACAAGTTGATTTTGACCGTTTATACGAACGTGGTTTGTGGAAATATTGCCCAGTTGGGATTTCGTCCTTATTCATTGACCCCATCGTGAGTTTTTCGTATCTACAACCAATTCCCAAATCAAAGCAGACGATTACCTCACGAATGAAGAGTTCCCGCTAAAACAATAACATACTCATGCTTTCTTGTCGTTGCTGCCTTTTCTTTGAACGTTTTACAAAGTATTTATCTTACACAACAACTACTTTTGAATTATAAGTTTGGGAAATAGCAGGACATTGGTTTAACACGAAGCCCAATGACAGAAACAGACGATCACATTATTGAACATTTCCCGCGTAATTTCTCCTTCCGTTTTTGAGACCTAGTTTTCTTCGTTTCCAGCTGCAGACTCATTGTGCGCCTTTTTTCCAACTGTAATAATTCTTGAAAAAGTTCTTTCACATTATAGTTTGTCTTAGCGGAAGTTTCAAGATGTGCACAGTTCCATCGCTTTGCTATCGCGGCTCCTTCCGCTGTACCCACTTCTCTATTCACCTCGTCACACTTATTTCCCACTAACATTATTGGAATACCTTCAATATCAGTTCCTTTTATTTCAGTTATTTCTTCAAAGATAGGTTTTAGTTCCTCTAGAGACTGTCTACTACTAATTGAGTAGACTAATATAAATGCATGTCCTTTGGATATCGACAACCTTTGCATTGCCGGAAACTGGTGACTTCCTGTGGTGTCTGTTATTTGCAAAGTACACACTTGTTTATTACAACTAATAACCTGACGGTATGTGTCTTCGATTGTAGGAACATAAGATTCACGGAATGTCCCGCGCACAAATCTCAAAACGAGGCTGCTCTTCCCAACACCTCCCGCGCCAAATACAACCACTCGATAATCATTGCTCTGTTCAGGATTGATACGTAGTCGGACTGATCTATCCTTTGCTGGAGCCTGTAAGTAGAAATAGAATGAAGTGAAGGTACTTGTTAAACAATTTTCCAACAAAACATCCGACACTTTGTGGTAACACGGCAAACAACGCATCTGCTTAAACTGACTAAAACTATGATTGTTTATCCTTTAGTCATAGTCGGTTCAACGTTGATGCCGGCCGCTGCTGCCACCACAACACAGTATTACGCTATCGCTATACTAAAGTCTAGTTACCCCATATATATGACATTTCTTTTTAGACATAAAGCCGTTGAAAAAAATGTACCAAAACGACATTGTTATGATACGATATAACCAGAAAACCCACAAATCAACCCTTTAGCACATTGACAGAAACAAAACGTAAACATATACAATATATTGTAAGGTTGAAATGATTGTCATCAATTGTTTCTGTCATAAAGCCAAATAGGCCAATCAATCAATTTCGTAGAGGCTAATGAAACAATTGACTAAAGCCTAAAGGTACACGCAATTCCGACATGTATCACGTTTCTAATGGTCACCTGACACAGAGAACCACGTGTAATTAGCAATCAATATTTCATGAATGTACTAGTATAACGGTACGCAACAACCACATGTGATAAAGGTCCATTAGATACATTGACTGACTGCTTAAGACAATTGTTGACTGTATGACGAAATACTATAATTATGCCACTATTAACAAGCCTGGTCCTGATTTCAGGTTTTTGAATCCTGAAATTCACTTCTTTGTCTAATTTGCAAAGTGTAATTTCAGGCTTTTCTGGAATTTCAGGCTTTGAAACTGGGATTTTCAGGTCTCAGAATGATTGCTTATAATCAGGCCTGTACGACGAAACAACACCGATAGCCTAGTGTGGATTCTTGCGTCCATTTCCATTTAGGACCGAAGGACGGAATGTGTTCCATTGCCGCGTAATACCGAATACAAAATAAAGGTATCAGTTTTCCCATTGCTTGGCCATCTGAATAAGGAAACAAAACTGACTTATTTTCTTCTATTTCCTCCTGGCAATGGATATATTATGCAAGAATGAGGTGTTGAGAGTGATCTTACTTGTTTTACAATAGACCTAAAATAAATTAGTGTAACACTGTAAACTATCACATGCAATAAATCGTAAGTTGTCGTTAGTTCCTGACAATATTCGGCAACATATGCTCACTTAAAAGTCATTGACGCAACTATCTGACAAGTTTCTCCAATTAAGTCTTATTTCACGACGGGCAATCCCAAGGCGGGTCATTAAATGCCACCGGGATGATGAAGCAATGCAAAATGGCGTATTTTTTAAATGTCAATCGGATTTAAATGTTATTTGGTACATTACGATGAAGAATACGCCTTAAGGGAATGGAATTGACACGTTTCCAGAGATTACTACAATTGTGATTTATTTACGTTACAACAAGTTCAGACTAACACAAGGTCTCGCGACGGATGCATATAACACGTGTACACCATTTTATTGCATGTTGCATGTTGCACGTCATCCGTACCTTAATCGCTCGTGTAACACGTTAGCCTTCCATCTACCCAGTGTCCCTTGTGGTAGGTTTATGCCAAACCAATCCACAAAATGTATGACAAACAGTCTGATAGTATGGGTTTATGCCAAACGAGTCCGACATAGTGTGATATCAAACCGATACATATTGGATCCTTACGCCAAAGCGGTTAGCTGTTTTTATGACAAGCCAGTCGGATAAAATGGACTCTATGCCAAAACCAGTTTGATATAGTGGGTTTTATGACAAGCCAGTCGGATAAAATGGACTCTATGCCAAAACCAGTTTGATATAGTGGGTTTTATGACAAGCCAGTCGGATAAAATGGACTCTATGCCAAAACCAGTTTGATATACACATGTAGTGGGTTTTATGACAAACCAGTCCAATAAAGTCGGGTTTATTGTCTGAGTCAACTCAAGTATGAATAATATGTTCAAAATTAAGGGTTAATTGGACCTTACACAAGTATTTATGCTATTAGAACATATTGCCACGACAATGTTATATCATTACACGACAGTAAACTACAGTTAAGAAGTCACCCGCTTAAAAGCAGAGGCAGCCCTAGTTAACAGCATTTCGGTCAATGCTACTAAAGTCAATATCCGTGCAATAGAGAGAAAAAAATAGTCACGATCTAGTTTGTTTTCACTTGAAACAGATGCTTTCAATTTATCAATAGAACTCTAAGAGCTTAAAAGGCTGATATTGAACATAGTTCTGAATGGGCAAACACATCCGGGAAACTGACAATGCTATATTCGATCCAATAGAGTGATGAACGAAACGAACTACTTTTTTCAATGAATGAGATGAAACGGTAATTGACTTTGTGTTACTCAAGCAAATAAAATGTTCGCAAGAAAATGTAGTCCAACAGTCAAAACCATCACATGCAAAATCAAATTGGTTTAGAAAGTAACTCATTAATGCAGTTTTTAGGCTGGCGATTTGCGCCAGACTATTACAATCCTAAAAAATGAAATCCACTAAGATGAATTTACTCCCGAAACTGACAACACAGAATCTATACACCCAATGCAAATAGTTCCTCCTCGTTAATCAGTTTTGCAAGATAAGAACATTCAACTTTCCTTGTTTCATTTATTCTGTTCGATTGTAATATATTAGTTTCTTCTTGAAATGGAAGGAAATTGTATGAAATTAAAAGTAAAGGCGTTGATAATTATTACTACGCGTTCGTATACTACGCGTTACGAACGCGATATAGCGCGCGCATAAATGATTTTATTATGTTAAATTATTTAGGTCATTATTCTCCAACGAGATCGTGGTCGAGTGGATAGTAATTTTCTGATGCTAAGGTCCAGCGATCGAATCACGGCGGCTCCAAAAAAAAATTTTTTTTTTGGTTGAGTCCAGCACTTACCTCTCTTTCGACTTAGAAAACCACTTGATGTTATATTACTTGAAAAGCTATTGTTCCTTAGCAGTTCGCCAGCCTGTCAGTACTTTCAGTACTTTGATTGTTCTTGCGGTACAAAATGTGCATAAAGTACATTTCAAACCGTGGTGCATGAAACTTTTACGATTTTACCCAACATTGCAAAGGCAGATTTAGATATGAGGCGTCATGGCAGCGAATAAGAGCAAAGAATGAAAAAAAATGAAACTTTTAAGTTTGAAAATGTTGAAATGCTCAGTTTTAACGTGTTAGAAAAAGGTCAAACACTAATAAAGAGTGAACGACTAGTGGTACAGAATTAGGTCAACATCTTACACATAAATGGTTTTAAGTACTAGTAGTAGAGGTACTCTGCTCTAGTTCAGAACTGCTATATAACAGTCGAGATCGAGACGACATTCTGTTTGATTCTACCCTTAAAATACTTTAAGGGAAGTAGTTGATAACCGGCAACTAAACTACACGTACGGTACCCGAAGCAGGCCCAAGGATTAAAACCACACGTAGGCAACAAAGTCCTCATAGAAGTTATGGATTGTTCATACTGAAACTACAAGCGAGGAATCGATGTAAAACTTGTGTAGGAGTACACTTGGAGTACACCGTGACCCACGTCCCATTAACAGCGCCAAATATTGAGTAACAATAACTGAACGAAATTGGCATTCAGGTTGTGAATAACTTCCGTACCATACCGTGCCGTGATATTATCGACTTTCCGAGCCTTTAATTTGCGCTTATTCAATATGGAAGTCCCAAGTGGGACGGAAGACAGTAGAATCGATACGAAGAATGCTGAGTTGCACAGAATGAAAACCACACAGAGGATCTGTTACATAAATTCTACAGTTATATATCATACGAGATATATTGACATAGTGTTTCCTCAAAAGGCAACTAGCACCATAGAGTCAGCAAGCGTAACACGATATATCTAACGTTTAATACAAAATGCACTACTAAATACGACCAACCATGTGCCAAACACTTACAACTTTGAAAAAACATTAACAGTATATAAATGAATAGGTTTCTCGAAGTAAGATTGAATAATTGATAGAACAATTGATCTTTGTATTGAAGTATATAAATAATAAAGTAGTGCTAACAATAGATTCAACTTCAGGTCAAGGATAACCCATAAAAGTACAAGCATTTATTTCAAATCTGATCCTGTGTTTTGCTGAAGGGACATCAAGTAGAAGAGATAGTGGTGTGATACAGGATACCCTTGCTCTTTCCGAACAAACTTCTAGTTAGTCAAGTTCCTAAAATGGCATGTTTGTTTCAGATGAAAATAACGCTTGTTTGGACGAGAATACTCACCTACAGGTATTTTATTATATAGACTCAATGACTTAAGGTTGCTTAATCCATATGGTCACTAATATAATGTTCCACCTTAAACATGGACACGCTTCGTATGGCATTGACCTTTTATTTCGAGAAGTAAATCGACACTGACATTCATCATTATGACACCAGGATGGTCTCAGGTGTGGCGCATTCAACATATTTCTCCCTGCTGACCTTTACTAGTTGATATATCCGCAGTGTAATCACAGATAAATACCAATTTATCCGTTTCCAAGAGTAATTAACTCCATGACGTTACAGAGGAGAAAATACGTATACTTCACTTTTACCATAATTGCAAAAAACGTCTAGATCTATTATAATTGTAATGAATAATTTTAACTAGGCTTGTGGAGAATTGAAAACGGTCTGTCGGTGTATGAGTGGATAAGAGAAAACTTAAACGCATTATTTCAAGGATAAGTTAATCAGGGATAGCAAACTCTTCCTTTGGGATACTAATCCTCGAACAACACATTTAACATTTTAACTCGATTAAACTCGTGTTTTCTCCACCCACAGTTACATGTATACATGTGTAGTTTTAAACTCCTACACGTGCGTGGTTAATTCGCATGCCCTTGAGACTGCATTAATGATATTAGTCATGTATGTACATATACAGTACAACTTCGTTATCTCGAGGATTGATCGGGACCGGAAAAATGCTCGAGATAAACCGGGTGCTCGAAATAACCAAAGGGCTTGTATTAATGATGCAAACATATATTGGTTTCAAATTTGCTCGAGATAGGCCGAATGCTCGTGATATCGATGCTCGTCATAACGATATTTTACTGTACAATAAAACGTCGTTATGTCAAGCATAAATAATACGAGCACCTGGACTATGTCGAGCAAATTTCTAATTTGCTCTATGCTGCACATATATTTACACCTTTATGACGAGTAGGTATGTGTGTGGGGTTCGTCTTGTGATTTGTGGTCGACCTTGTGAATCGTTATTGCTTATTATTTGTTTTGATTCGTTCTGTTTGTCTGACTGATGCGACAGCGAAGGGTGACGTGTTTTATCTAATGCTGACTTGGTATGAGAAGGTCGTAAGTACAAACTTTTTTTTGAGAAAGCAAGACAAACTGTCTAATAACTTCTCTTCACATATACAAAGACAATCGTTTTTTTAATTAAGGTTGGTCAACATGGCATGTTCCGATGTTCATGCTCATATGTAGATTGCAAATAAGTGTTTATATGGATTATCTATTGAATTCTTTTTAATTATATGATTGCAACTATGTATGCCATTTCTGTATGTCATTATGTATGTCATTACGTATGCCATTTTATATGCCATTCTGTACTTCTATTTTAGCCACTTAATGCCTATTCCATTGAACATGTCTTTCTTTGCTATTTATTTATTTTAGTCATGACCTTTTTATAAATGCAGTTTTTAATTTTTGTGACTGTTTTTTATGTACATTTGTTCCAATAATCTTGTTGTTTATCTAGATTTGGTTTCCATTGTTTCTATTAATCTGCTCAACTTGTGTTACATTCTTTAATATACATGTCTTAGTTTTAGTCTGTACCCACGTCTTTCCAGGAGTATTCAAATATTTTACCTATCTATATTATAATGAGCCTTTGAATGTGATACTGTATTTAATATGTTTAATCTTAGTTTATTTTATAGATTGTTTTATTGTATGTTATTGGATAGTCAGGTTGTACGTAGCATTTATCCGTGAGACTTGTGCTTGAAAAAACGTTTGTGTGAATTCCTTTTGTGTATTTCGTGCTTATGTGTTCTGTTGCCCCAGTTGAGTGCTACTTTTCCTACCAGATTCGTTATACTCTGTTTGACCGACTGAATTTCTCAGTTGCGAGTACAATTGTATCTCACATTTCACGCAATGTCTAGAACGATGCTTTTCTAAGAGAACCCTCCGTCTGTTGGTCCATACCAATATAACTTTATAATCCAAGTATAGTCGCTAAATCAAGTATAATCTATTCAGTGGTAGACGGATACTCAACATTTCCTTTTCCACAAGAGGACAGCGACCTTAATATCTTATTTTCCGTGATATTCGTCTGCGAGGACCAGGCAACATGTGACACTATTTATAGGCTCGTTTCAAGGTAATTTCGCGACACTATGTGATGAATGAACTTTTTCATATGTGGGTCTTTACAACCCGCATTACATTCTATACTTACCACGTGGTACATCAGAGCACTGCGTGTTTGTTATTGTACATCACACTTATAGTCAGTGCCAATGAACATTTAGTATGGACTTGCCATACTACGGACACCGTTCCTTTGCCATACTACGGACACCGCTCCTTTGCCATACTACGGAGTCGTTCGTGGGTTATTCTTGCTAAGAGAAATAGACCAGTGATCTAGACGAGGGTAAAACCCGGGACCACTCAATCCCGAAGCACGCATCCGACCTCAAGGCCACCATATTACAGAATCCGTTCTTTTTTCTTAATACATGTACTACGAATTCCGTTCGTTTGTCAAACTATGACGATATGGACCTGAGATATACCAGACCAGAAGTCTGGAACCAGTCAAACGTCGTTTTAAAACACATGTGTTTCTTGTACTATACACGACCCTATATTTCTCAAAATAAGACTATTAATTACTATAAAATTGTGGTTGTTATAAAGTACAAGTTTACTTATTGGTCTTTGACCTGTGTGGTCACTATCCTCTTTGCAATTAGTCTATAACATTATGTGACTCTCCCTCAGCCAACGTACGTCATCTGGTCTTGGTAAGAATGCAAATTAAGATCATAATATAATAAAGATTCTATTTCTTGTAACAATCGTCTTCTATGCGGCCAATAACCTTCGTACACCAGAAGCACCAGGCTTGACAGACAAAACACCAATACATAACTATATAGAATTACCGGGGAAACAAATATAACACCATGTGTTTTTGGTGGTGTTGTTGTTAGGTTTGTTGTTGCGATTACTGTTGCATAATTAATGAAACAATTACCATGGAACACTGGATGAATACTGGTATGTAAGCCCCGGTCTGTGACAGAAACAATCCAGGTGAAAAAATCATGAAAACAACTGAACTGACAATGGCTTGGACTTATTTCAGGCAAAACACACATCTTAAAGACTTTATGTAGGTCGGGAGTCTTTGCAGCCGAGCACCAGACGGCTCAAGGAGGATTGGGTGGGTAAGTGAATGAGTGAGTCATTCCGATCACCTCGGGCTTTTTGCATTGCAGTATAGTTACCGGAGATAGACGGAAATTACCGAGCTTTCACGAATAAACGGCAATGACCGAGCTTTCACGACGGCAAAGACGTTCAAACATATGAACGTATGAACGTCTTTGACGACGGTGAGTGAACGTCTGAATTGATGTTCCCAAATGCGTTCTTGCGTAAACATCGGAACGCCCCATTCACTTATAGATGCACATGCGCACTACAAGTATACCGGAAAACAAAATCGTGCAAGCTCGGTCATTTCCGTTTGTCTCCGGTAAATATACTTTGCATTGCATAAAGACCGAGGGGATCAGAATGATGAAAAGCAGTCACATTGAAAATAGAAAAAAACACCTTCCAACGTCAGTTGTAATCATTAGCCTGCATACGAGAATAGACGCCTGCACGGAAGATATTCTCGGACTAGTTTATTGATTGGATCATTTACTGAATACAATGATTCTTTGATTAACGGAGAAGGTATACCAGAAATAGAACATAGACAGTAAAACCTGTCGTTTACTCATCAATAAACTTGTTTCAATATACCGAACTGCCAATAGACGTAGCATGTACGCAGCATGACTACAAGTGTAAATGAGTTCTTGTACAATGGGGGTATGCTTGATTACCAATCGGGCAATGTGGGCTGTACAATGTCAATTGTATATTTATTTAAGAGCAAATAAGCGTGCAGAATTGCCAAAATATGCACGCACATTAGGTGTTCGCCACATATGGACTAACACTTTAAATGTATCACTCAAGAAACCAATTTACACCACCTGAATCAGAAGATGTTCCTTGAAATGTCCTTGAAAATGTTTCGGCTAAAAGAGACACACATTAGACGAGACATGTATTTATTTGCACAGCCAACATGCAATATGAAAAGAGCTTTTAAAGTGACAACAGTACATAAATACATTTTTCGAATAATTATGTAGGACATACGCAGCAAAAATACGTATTACGCTTTCAACGAAGATGTTAAGCAGGTACCAACCCTATGTTAAATTGTTGTTACAAGTGCCAATGTGCTATTTTTATTACAAAAAGCCCAAACGAAATACACTACAAACAGAAATGAATATAATATTTCTTAAAATATTACACTGTTATTCGACGTAGCATGGTGTAAACTAACCTTCAAATAAGTTCTTTTGTACATAATTCATAAAGATCGTATAATTATCTTTTAAGTCGTTTCAAAGTATGTGGCAATTTAATGAATACGTTTTGTAACCATGGCAATAGAACGTAATAAAAATCTTAAATAAGACTTTGCCACTCAATAATGGATTCTTGTAGTCAGTGTTTCCTTTCCCCTAGATATTCATCAATGAAGAATATTGGGAAAGTAGCTAAACATGCCCTGGAATACGCATATGTAAAACATTAACAAGTTCAGCCCTGGAACACGTATATATAAAACACTGCTGTTTCTTTAAATATTGTTTTAAGACCCAAACTAAATGGCTAACAGTATTTCAGTCATTATTATGGAAATTTCCCGCTTTCATTATGTTGTCACCTGCATCAGTTCCCCGGAACCACCAGAATAATTGTGCTGAACAGTAAGAAAGTGAAACCCCAAAAAAGGAATTGCAATTATATCTGCTTTTATTGTGACCGGATTCCCTGATACGGCTGTCTGTTAACTCAATGTGTTGTGATTATATATCTATTTTTGTCCTGATAGCACGGGTTTGGAAATAATCCTATCACCCGCGAACATCAAAACAATGTTAAAGGCTAATGAAGACAGGAAGACAGTGAGTATTATACGTTCTCGGAATATTCCAGTCAAGGGTATTGATTCAATACACTTTCAAGTCAATGAAACAGATAAAAACGACTTGTAAATGATTACCATCCAAATATAGATTTCTAAAACTAGTCGACCGAGTGACTGCAAGATGGCGGAAATGGCTCTCTCTATATATGAATGAAAGGCAGACGCCATCGGGCTTGAAATAGCAACATCGATTTTGGGAACAAATATTTTTGTTACGTCACTAGAAACGGTGCCTGGTCAATTTTTCCGATAGTTGGTGCTTTAAGAAAATTGGGGGAGTATGGAGCGCATTGTCTGTGTATAGTTACCGTATCGATTGATCTTGGCGTTCTAGCGGATTTTATCATCGATCTGGTCGTCTGCTATAATTAGCAAAAATGATAAAAGATCTGAGAGTTTTCAGAAATCGATGGTAACATCGTCATACGAGGGTAAATCTACAATATATCGCCTCTGATCTGACCATGATAGAAATACACAAATATTTGCACAGTTCTTTCAACAAAGTTCGCCAATCGATTATTTGCTTTCCATCATCGCCCAATACGATTCTGTAATTATTTATGTCCGTAGTTATCAGAAGTAGGTCAGTAGAACCCACGGAATGTAAAGCAATCGTCAAGTAAACCCTATGGGGATATTCCAGGCAATTTTGACGTCATTAGTATTCATAGGAATATCGTTTCTAACACTTGTTCAAACAGTCACACGCTTCTATGAATATATAATTCTATATACGTCAAGTTTAAGAGGGAGAAAGGGCAAGGCGACCGAGCATTGTTATATCTTCTTATTGTCGATATTTGCCCCACTTCCGAAGTTTTGGCACATGTAAGAACAATTGGCAATATATTATACCCAAACCTGTCTAATCAACCACTTGCGAACAAATACCACTAGTACATAACATGTTTGCAAAGACAAGTTATTTCAACTAACATATTACATATATCAAGTTCTCAATTGATGCATATCGATGGCTTAGAATTAGAAGGTCGTAAGTGCCACTTACGACCTTTAAGATCCATACATATTTAGAATAAGCATCACAAGGCGCTTCTTATGAGCCCATTTTCATAAAAATCTGAATATGTCATGTTGACCAAAATGAAGTTGTAGAAGTTTGTTTTACCATAAGTAAAGAGTAAATGTCAGACAGTTTTTCCGTGCTTTCTCAAAATATCGATTTGGTAGTTACGACCTTCTTGTTCTAAGCCATCGATATGTGCATTTATTTGACTTGTTTGGAGACATTTTGCTGTTGCCCCCTTTTCGTAGTCTGCATTGGACAAAACAGTTGATTATCTGACCTCTCTTTGCCAGAGCAGAGGGTTCGGGGCTTTCACATTTTGCAGAGAGGTCTCATATGAATCTCCACCGTGAAGAGGAACGGTCACAACAACAATTACGGCGTGTGTATTACTACTTAGCGGTAACAGGTTAGCTCGCTGTGTAGGCGTGTGCGTGTCACCTCTGTTTTGTAGGCAAAATAAAATTGCTATAATGATTAATTAAAACAGTTGACGAAAAAGAGTGGGTGACGACCATGTATCCATTCATAACCATGTCGAACAGATCATTGAAAGTGGCAGTGTTAGACAAGTTTACAAATGGAAGGCGAACAATCAATGGGAACATGATTTGAGTGTTGCCATAAAACGGGATGTTGTTTTAGACTGTACCCACTGATAGCCGAATAGGGGGCGGCATGTTACGCACATACTGGGCGAGAAATATTCTGGAAAGGTTAATCTAGTATTGGCGCCCACTATTATATGTCCATTTGTACTCCATCAAGATAAACGTAATTATAATATGCCATCAGGCATTCCCACGACGGATAAATTTATACTTCCTAGATATATGTGTCAGTCATCAGTTTAAAACAAGTCGTATCGTTATCAAATAAAATCAAATAAGCGGTAATAAGTACAGCTTTACAAAATCAACAATCATTCAAGCGAAAACTACAACGAACAAAGGCGGATAATAAACAAAATATTAAATATTTACTTTATGCGGTTTATTTATTTGTGTGCGTATGAATGCACTGATTGTGTATCGTGTGGTCCTAAGGCACTCCCAACGAAGGTCGTGGGCAAGTTGTTCAAAAACAACGCATTGACTTTCGGACTATTATCATCCTGTGACTCACAAACAGCCAACCAGCGATCAGATCACCATCCCTCGTGACTCACTAACAGCCAATCAGCGATCAGATGACCATCCCTCGTGACTCACTAACAGCCAATCAGTGATCAGATGACCATCCCTCGGGACTCACTAACAGCCAATCAGCGACCAGATCATGTGTAGAACCGGATCTAAATATTTGCACAGTAAAATTGCTATCTAAACCAATAAAAAAGTATTGACCACATAGAGGTTATTTAATGCAATCCATGTTTTTGATTGAATACTAATATTATTGCCTGCTGTTTATTGTAAATCTTCCGTCAGACTGATTTGTTGGATTAAATAAACAATGTTTAATCGAACGAAAATACCACACCAAAGATTTGATACGAACATAACACTTTGTAACGTTTATCAAAATATTACGTAGACTATATAATAAATATTCTCCGTAAATCAAATCATTGTACACTTTGATCTTTAAGATGATATCATTGGTGTTACTACTATAGGGTTTAACTGAAATACATACACATATATGTTTTATATTCAACAGTTAAGTTTTATTTCAGTTTCCTACATTTTGCATTACAGAAATTAAATTCGTACTTTATTCATTGTACATGTACTATAGACCAGTTCAGCTTGTAACCTCATTGAAGACGTAAAGTGCCCCCCCCCCTTCCTCAACAAACACTCTGTTAAGCTGCCACATGTGTTGACTCAGAACCACGCTATACATCCTAGTTTAAATATCTGATCCAAATAGGGGTTAGAGCAAGAATCAGTTTATTTAGGGATTCTATATAATGTTAAACATGTACTATTTAAAGAGCCTGTCCTGGTTTATTTACTATAGGCGACCGAACACATGTGTTAAAGCGTTCAGGTTGTCGTCCAATGAAAACATGCTTGACTACAAATGATTGACCAACAGACGTTGCTAACACAGTACATGCATTGGATCAATATAATAGCTATATCCAGACGAAAAACATATTTCCCCTCTAAGAACAACCAGACATACGTTTCACACACGAACATAAATATGATTTAAGTCATGGAATCTGACCAAACTTCGACAGAGATGGTACCACTACATGGATATCATATGCCACAGAAGTTGATAGAATGGAATACTAACCCGGGGCAAGTTGTCTCAACAGGAGCATCAGCCGAGGTTGGCGTTACCATGTTAATGACGAATATTCCAATTTATCACTCAATGTGGCATACGATATGAATTTTATAATATACCAATCAAACTAAATGTAGAAATACACCCCAAAAAACCCCAATCTAAAATGGTTACATTATATAATGGCACTGAATGACATTTGAATTGTAGCCTACATCAATAAACCGAGTCGGATTTCTCTCAGACACGATGTAACTTGATGCAGACAACTATACTTATAACTGTTTGACCGTGAGTTGGATGTAATTTAATAACATAAGCACGACATAAGAATAGTTGCTCGTGATCTTGACATAATTGGCCAATCAGACGCGTTGATATATCTGAATTTGTCAATCAGACGTGATAATACACTTGAAATAGCCAACTTGGATGGTTGATACATCCTCGATGTTCTACTTTTTACCCGACGCATGCACTTGGGGTGACCCAGAAATAATAGGACTTGTCATATAGCAGCGCGCCAAATCACAACTTTACAAAACTATGAGAAAAAAATAACGGTAAACCTACTGCTAGTTTTTCAGTCATTTAAAAAATCACTACCCTATCACATGCTGCTGACGTTGTGTGCCAATTGAGGGAGCAACACCAGTGGCAAGCATTTACGAGAATGTATCAGACCTAACTTCAATCTCAAATCTTACTAGATTGATATTAATCCACACACAAGCTTCTCCTATGTTTTACAACAATTAACAAATCATAATATTAGTAAAACATGGTTTGCAGTGCAGAATTGGATGTAACAAGAATAATTTAGTACAAGTTCAGTATATACATGTACCGTACGTTGGTTTATTCGATTGTGAGTTCTTACGGCGGTTGTTAATCATTATTGACGCCATCACAATGTGGATATGAGAAAAGTTCATGGTTTTAAGATGTAATAAAAATGTTTTGGAGGTAACTCTGAGGTTGTTGCAACATTTGCAAACATTGAGTTATTGGTCGTAAAATCTGTGTTAAGCCCCCCCCCCCCCCCTGGCGACATCAATGACGGATTAAACAACTTCAAAGCAAAGATAATAATGGCTATAATAATTTTCATAAGCTTCAAATACAGAATACATCTAAAATTCCAGGCCGAACAATGGTACATTTGATGCTTTTCGAAGAATTGGATGTGATAAGGTATCTTGTTATTCCTTAAAATGACCTTACATGTAGTCTAAGCTTACTCTGAATAAGGAAGTAAGACGATTATGCTCATGTAAAAATATGGAATCTATAGGCATTGATGTTTTATTTAACTAAATGTATGTAACTCTATAGAACACATTGGAAGTCGGTCTGGTACTGTTTTGACCATCAGGGCTGGTATTTATAAAGCATCTTAAGTGAAAACTTAGAATTTTCTTAAAATTTCAAATTGTCCTTGAGTGTATCAGCTTAACAGGAAAACTCACATTAACAATTAGTACCATTGTTAAGAAGCATTATGTAAAGCGCTACAGTAATCATATAGAAAACATGGGCTATTTTTCGTTTCTTGCAAAATATGGGTAGCTCAATATTTTAACTTAAGTCAAAATATTTAATTTTTCACTTAAGATGCTTTATAAATACGGGCCCTTGGCATACTTTGAACATAGTCGGTACTGGATCTCAATGCCAAGGTGATGCTCCATGTAAAACATTGAAGGTGTCTAGATCTAAGACGGAAGTTACGGTCGGAGTTAACAAAACTAACGCCACAAAAATCCACAATTCAATCAATATAAGGTTGGCTAAACGGAAAGTCAACATCAAACAATACATATCGCTGGCTTAGAATGAGAAGGTCGTAAGTGCCACTTACGACCTTATAAGTCTAATGCATATTTTAAAACTACACCAAAAGGCGCTTCTTATAAGCCCATTTTCATAAAAATCGGAACTTGTCATGTTGACCAAATTGAAGTTGAATAATCTTGTTTTACCATAAGTAAAGACTGATTGTCAGACAGTTTTTCTTGTTTTCTCAAAATATTGATTTTGCAGTAACGACCTTTTCATTCTAAGCCAGCGATATATGGAGTAACATGTGAGTCGGTTACCGAAACATAACACCAATCTATACAATCTTTCTGTTAGGGTAATGAATTATTCAAATGTCAACATATACTAGGTGTATAATTAAACAACTTCATTAGTGAAGTACGGAACATTGATGCTGTATAGCTAGAATAACCGGATGGCTATTGTAAAACCTCGCTCAAAGACCTTCTCAGAGAATATACGACCAGAAAACACAAGACCCCAAGCGTCTGACATACGTAGGAGGGTAGGCGATGTCACCGTTTGTCTATGCGCCTCAGTATTCACGACCAGGTTTGATGCTTCGCAGCTGTTTCGCGGCTGTTTTGCGGCTGTTTACACAATATTTACGGTTAAGGGCACAATGTAGACATGTGGGTATAATATTGTAAGTTACATGTACTAGAAATTAAAACATGATAATACATGCAGTCAAATCGGATAGTAAAAGCTTCATTCAACAGAAGAAGAAGTAACGTTATACAATTAAAGAAACACATCCGGCTAAGGCAACCAGGGAAACCAAAAGATCCAACAGAAGACAGAAGAACAACATCACAAAGACAGCCAAAGGACAACCATCAAAATGTACAGGATACAATTGAAAAGACGCATGCTCAACAAAGTAAGACTAGAAAACCAAGTTTTAGGGACCTCAATGTTAGCCTGTGGATATTATGGTATATTGTCTTAGTTCAGTTTCACAGTAGAATACCAAAATGGACATGAAGAGGGTCCAACATGGTAGTCAGTGTTATCACTACAGTTTCATGTTATTCACTTTCATAGTACTTTCATAGTACAATCAACATAATTATGTACGACATTACAAAGACATGTATATACTCGAACATTCATGTATTTTAACATTTTGATTTCACAGGCATGTTGATGAAGTTGTTTGCGTATCATGCGACTATCAATAACCGTATTATATAGTTATGTAATTCGAATGAATGCATTTACATTTACTTATCAAACATTAAATATTTTATACGGTCGTGAATAATAATGTATGTTCATGTATCAAATAGCAATGCGTATGTCTATTAAATACACATAATTTAAAATTAAGTATCAGAATCTATTGCAATAAATGTGTGTTTAATTTGAATACATGTTTTGAAATATTGTACTTAGTATCCTACACTATGCTTATAAGAATTATACAAAGCTTATTATTTTAATAATATAACAATTAACATAAGATAAGATGAAACACATATAGTTGTCATTTACCTCTTTGCTCTTCCCCATTTTCCCAGACGTCTCTGGCTTATCAACACGAATTACAAGATCGGAAGTCATTCGCTAATATGAAACGAATGTAATTAAATTTATCACGTTTAATTTTTAATTTTTTAAAGTGACACAACTCCACGCGCCAGGGTTTTATCAACACATTTGTCACAATCACACACCAATGCCTGTTGGTAACGTCCAATCTTAAGCAAAGTCTGTTGAAGTCTGACAACCAGTTTATTGCTACATTGAGTTTAAGGTCGGTTCTGTATCGGAGATCGATAGAAATAATACTATTGTCGACGCTCTCTCTGTTCACCGTGTATAGAGTGGAAACATCGCACGTCGCACTCTATATCACTGAATAGAATAGAATAGATGTCACGTGATCTCAAAGAATCGGATTTTCACAGAAACGATTTTCTTCGGCGATGTTTTCAATGCTGATATGACATCACAATTCTGACGACTGTCACAGATTGTACAAATTGCAAATGATTATACCAGACCAATTATCACTCCGAAATACTAACTGTTTAGTTGGTTGTTTCGCAGTAGGATTTAAACTGCGTATATTTCGGTGGAGATTCACGCTGATTGCGGTAACTTCCGGTAGGTTTCGCTAAATATCGCTATTAATTTGTTGGCCTTAATTTTGCTATGTCATGGAGGTAAATAAGCTTGTCTATATAATCCAATGGCTATATATAAATATACGTAAATTGACGTACATTAAATCATGGATTATGAAATAATTTATTAGAACGTGAACCTGTTATTACAGGCAGTCTCAACATCACGAAATCGTGATAACCGTGATGCAGTATTGTTACAGTCGGGATCTAAGGTTACAACTTTTGGATTATCAAGTGTCAGGCTTCGAGAGTTATTTTTGTATAGTTTCATATCAATTTACAGTCAGTTTACCTTGTCGCGTATTCCGTACGTCAGAAATAATCCGTAAATGTATCACAAACTGATTTAGATGCAGTGGAATATAACACAACTAACACCTGCTTCAACATAGCCCACTGATAAAAAACACATTGTAAATACAACTAGTGTTTGAACACTCATTTGTCTTACGCGCTAAATATGCTATATAGTGGTGTCACTTTATAACAGTCATCCGATCTTCATTGGGTATTTTATATATTTTTCGCGAATTTCCAACCAACCGGAAGCATGGAAATTAACTCACAATCATAAGAGGGATATTTTAATAAAATTATGACATAATACGCGTGTAGTGCAAACTCACGTATTTTCACGTATTTTCACGTGTGTCTAAAATTTCGACAATTTTGAAAACTATAACCAAGCTTCGAGATGTCGTTATGTCGTATACATTTATTTTTCATCATTTGTAATAATCAGGTTTAGTAAAAAAAGATATTTTTGATAATTTCTTTTCGTCCTGGCGTTTGCGACTTTTCGCACGAACTATCTTCGCTGACGAATTAAATTGAATTTACAATTTACATAATGAACACGTCACTTTCTTGTGACCTAATATTAACCCGGACTTATTTGTCAAAAACTAGTAGGATTTTACCACCAATCAGAAAGTCATTACAATCGAATGAGTCATAATATTCCCATTAAATGTACAAATATACATCCTTGTTAACATATTTCAATTAAATCGAACAAATGCTATTATAAAAAAATAATACGATCGTAGTTCTAGGTGCAATCCTAGATTGGCTAAACGTTTGACCAGCGATGGCGGGGAGTAATTATTTAAACGTCTCGGTCAAGGATAACCAATGAAAGTGCAAGCACTTATTTCCAATGGGCCTCTGTGTTTTTTGCTGAAGGGACAGCAGATGGAAGAGACAGTGGTGTGATACAAGATATCCGGGCGCGATACCCTAGCTCTTTCCGAAGAGACACATTGGTTCTTTAACGATACACGCGATACACGCGAGACTACCTCTGGGTTGATAATCAGTTCATCTCTAGTTGGGTGGGAAACACATAAAAGCGTTTCAGAAATGATCAATGAACCCGGGACCTCTCGATCAGCAGTCAAGCAGCCATATTCGGAGATAAGGTACGCTCTCTTCAACTTCAACTTCAATGTTATACTCTCCAACGCCACTAGGGCATTTACTCAACGAATATGACTTGTGTGCCACTCACTCTCAGCGATTATGGCTCGCAAACGAATACTTTTCACTCCACGAATAAAACTGAAATAGATAAAACTCATTTCTAGTGTACGCATCGTGTTTGCCTCATCGATAACCTTGTGATAGAGCGTTCGCTTCTCATTCGGATGGTCTGATTCGTTTCAGGACCGCACCATACTACCACAGACCTATCACAGAGCCATATTATTTTTTCACTAGCCAAATTTGGTTCAACAAGGCACACGTGCGCCATGGTGTCATAGATTTTAACCAACTATTTATATAAACTTATTTTAAAAGCTGAAATTAATGTTATTTACTTTATTTCAACTCTACTACTGTAGTATGGCATTAAATCATTCCGTCGTACTTATTATCAAACAGCCTGTAGACTTTTATAGCGATGCGTACTTTAGATATGCCTATCACACAGTTATTGTAGTTGAAAATATATTACTTAACATCATGGATAAAAGCGTATTCGATTGTGTCTAACAAATTACACACGAAATTGAAGACGACTTTACAATTTACAGTTTTATTTATATATATAGAATTGCTTATAAAAATAGACTATACAAAAGGAATCGTGTCTATATAAGGCGTCTCATTTGTTAAAAAGTACAATGTGCGCAATTTGATTAAAACTGTCCTCTCAATATTTGTATTACAACATATTTTCCGCTGCGCATAACGGCTACTCTACATGCATATGGAGATGTTGGACTTTATCCAGTTTGCAATTACCTAAGGGTGCCACACCATTCGCTAGTAACGCCGAGATGGTCAACATTGATTAATCATATTTTATAGTATATATTGTATATACGTAAAACTATATGCGAAATCACATTGTGAAGTAGTTTAACATGTACCTATATGTTTCTAACACTTAGTTTAATGACAATGAACTATTGACATCACATTTGAGCGTGTACGTATACTAGTATAAGGACATAAATATACATTTCTATTACATTGTACCAATTATAAGAGTTAACTACATGGTGATAATTTACTTTAAACATAAAAATTGATTTATCAATCCACGCCGAATTTAACAACTACTTATAAATATCATACTTGGCGGTTTGCTTTATACACAAAGGAACCGACGGAGCGTCATCAAAGTTTGAATAAAAAATATTGAAATCACCATCTTTGCTACCCTAAAATAGACCTTTTGCGACACGACTTTGTTGTTTTTCACCGGTGTTTTGAACAATATTTGCAAGTGAAGTAAATTGGACATAATTTAGATGTGAATTGTGTTGAACAAGCGCGCCAACAAGCTCGTAATACACATGCTGGTCTAAAGGGTGACGAACCGTAAGCTGCTGGTATCACAAATTAAGACGTCTAACAACGTTATGGTTACTTGAATCGTGCTCGAAACAACATACCGGTATGCGTCATTTAAATAATGATACAACATGTGCTCAACTGAACTTAACATATCCTAATAATGTTGCACAAGAAACGCACATGGAACCACAAAATAATCAAAGCGGTTTTGCGAGCATCGGATACACTTCGGTTTTCTCCGATAGATGTATTACACTCAACCTCTTTAAACGCACCACTATGGAAAATAATAAAAATGTGTCAAAATTCATTTTTTGCTAAATTTATAGTTTACAGGGATTGTTCAACTCATAAGCTTGAACTAATTACAGAAAACGATTTTTTTATTCGGAATACCCCGCCCAACGGACTTTTTTGATTTTGCATGTTTTGAACGGGCAGCTTGATCCCGTCGACCTATGTGGTCAAAATTGACTTTAAACTGTACACTGTTGGTTTACACATTGAAAAAAACAACAGCAACATTATTTGCTAATGGTATTTTTATGCTGCGAATATCTCGAATATGCGTTTGGATCATTGTGCCTTCGCTCCCAACTGAACAGAGCCTCGGTGTGTCGGCATGGCGGTTGTGGGCTTAGAACATCGATTCCTAGCGAATGACACAGTCAAAGACCGACCTTGATGACACTAGCTAAAGATATTGAGCCCGAGCTAATATAACGTGGACTTTTGCTACAACGTACGTATGTGTCATATAATCACTTACAAACTTATATCAACATTAATCGGAATATGTCTGGCATATTTCAGTAAAAGAATCACGGAAAAATAATTATTCAATTTACACCCAATAGGATGTTCTAAACGTGGCGAGAACAACATAACTTGCGACAAATTCACATTTTTTCACCACCCTTTTTATGCGATAGCGGATAGCGGATAGCGGATACGTCTCGAACCATTGTATCTGTCCTTGATATATCAAACACAGTAGCACATCCTCCTAAAATGTGACGAAATCGTGATCGTGAAATGAAAAGGATGCTGAACAGTATATACAAAAAGCGTGATTATATAATATAAAATAATGCAAATACTTCAGACGTCTGCTCAAATTTCAACAATCTCGTAGTAATTTGTTCTGGTTTAATTTACGATGTGATTATATGCTCAATTTAGTCTGAAATATCATGTTAAAGCTTTGTTATTGCTGTATTTATCATCATAATTGAAATCTGCACATAACCAGCCTCCTCTCGCACGCAGGAATGTGCAAAGTCATACACATGTACGCGTCGATCATTTAAACATTCGACCAGTTCAAATTCCAATTTGTGTGTTTTTACTTGACTCTTTGACGACAATAACAAACTTTTATCAGGCATAACCTACACTAAGGGTCATTGACCTCAACGTGACACAAGTGCCTAATCGAAAATAACAAATGTACAATAACAAATTAAAATAAAAACGCAAATCAACTGGACGGTTACATTCAGTCTTAAGTAACGGAGGTGTGCGAAATGGGTTATCTATCAGCCTAAACGGTCACACTGAGTTTACCCTACATCACACATTTAGTTAAACTTAATACAGTAAAACTTCGTTATGACTAGCATCGATATCACGAGCACCCGGCTTATCTCGAGCAAGTTTTAAACCAATATCCGTTTTTATCATCAATACATGTCATTTGGTTATTACGAGCACCCTGTTTATCTCGTGCATTTTACCTGTTCCCATCACTCCTCGAGATAATGAAGTTTTACTGTAATACAAACAATCTTTCGACTGTATTTCACCTTGATAATAGCACGATTGTGTAGATATATTTGAATTGATATTGTGATCAGGTTCATCTTTGATCTTATTCACAATATTATGTAAATGTTATATACAAATCTTGAAATCTAAAATTTAATTATTCAACCAACATAAAATGTTCTGATTATGCAATGAGATTCATGACTGTTATATGGTTGTATCAT
The DNA here is from genome assembly GCA_963678985.1 of Spisula subtruncata. NCBI lineage: Eukaryota > Metazoa > Mollusca > Bivalvia > Venerida > Mactridae > Spisula > Spisula subtruncata. The sequence goes on from OY787662.1 coordinate 27,469,486, forward strand.
GTCTTTCGTGCCTTTGGAGAAATATTCTAGAATACTACTCTAATCTGCAGTATCAGTTAACTTGTGTATTTGATTTTTTTCATCCTTATACCTAAAGATCTAAACTAATCATGTAGATCGAGAATAAGACCCGTTTCATTTGTATGAAATTGTACGCCACTGTTGTCAATTCACACGATTCGTTCTTGTCGACAGCAGAGAAAAGAAACCCTATAATTGAATTCGGCACGACTGGCATCGATTGAGAGTCTCGCACATTATGGACCAAATAATACCAAAGGGAGGAAAGTACGTCAATAATTTATAATTTGAAGCATGAAGAGTTTTCTCCCTTTGTCCATATTTGGCAAACTCGTGCCAGGCACAACGTTGAAAGCTTTTAAAAATTTGTGGGCTCATACCTGACATTTTGTAACCGGGTCCTTCGAACTTTCTGATCACCCCTGGTATTCACAAATACAATTTACCGCACACAAAACCACTGAACACGAAACGCTACTACCGCTTTACCATAAAGCAGTGTACACAAAAAACATCGTACACAAAAAAACATCGTACACAAAAACCATCGTACACAAAAACCAATGTATGAGTAGATCAATGCCACTTGAAGGGGGTTGTGTATTCAAAAATATAAATGTTCGCAAATACGCACCTCTTCAAAGCAAGATATATTTCTAAACAAATAAAACACGACATGCAGAAGCCATTAGCTCGTACAGAGAGTTCGTCGTACACAAATTCTCGAAGCATGAAGCACAAAGACAACCCGGTCGTACACAAAATTCGTCGTACACAAATGCAATGTACGCACAATGTTTGAACAGCACACCAAGACAAAATTATTTCGCGTCTAGATATTAAGAGATTATAGCAACGTCCTGACTGAGCAAAAATGTATTTGGAATCCACCAACCAGTATTGCTATATAATTTCTATCGTCAATGTCTTCCAATAGCAATTTGTTGGAAGCATAAGACAATTTATTGTCATTGATACAGACACGAGACAAACTTAATTAGCAATGCGGTTTATGGAGATGTCAGCTGTAGAATAAGTTGGATGTCAATATTGTTCCATACACGGCTGATGTATAAATAGAGATACTTTCTTTGAGAAATTTAGTAGTCAATGTTATATAATTATTTCATTTCTTTCGTAACAACGACGTAAGCCTTCGTGGTTTATATTTCTAACTTCTAAGTATATTGTACACCGGCTTTGCAAAATGAAATCCGACTTTAAATAAAGATTGTAATTGTGTTGTACATGTTTGTACTTTAGATGGTCTGTACCAGGTTTCCAAACTCAGTGACTTTGTTATAAATTAGCGTAGTTTGTCTTGTATCACACCCTAACTAAGCCTTGCTGTATATAAAATGACGTCCTAATTTGTCTGGTTCAGACACGCCCGTCTGTTTCTATATTGGAATGACTTTCATGATTTTAGAACTAATTAGCATAGTGCTGTACATGTACTTAGTATCTCATTAAATGATATATGTGTTATTTTTGTAGAAAGTTAACTGTTTATAGGAACATGCTCTCATATGTCTTATAATTTATTAGGTTGTTATACAGATTAATTTATTCTATACAATACATAATCTGCTATTTATATACTGACCAGACGCTGTTGCCTTTAAATGCGTTAATTTGTACGGCTATTTGTGCAACTGAAACTATAAACATGTATGCTGGTTTTTTTTAGCAGACGCTGTAACAGTTGCTTTTAACAAGCTTTATTTGTACAGTTATTATTGCAACTGCCTGACCGGAACAAAAAGTCATACATTGTACTTTATAGATACATGTTCGGTTAGTCAACTTAATGTGATCAGGTTTCGTAACCTTGTGTTACAGAATTACTCATATGAAGTTACCCAAGCTACAAGTACATTGTATATAAAGTGTACGTTGCCTAAGCAGCGCGCTAACGAGCGCCTTCATTCAGTTACCTCCCTTTTAATTAAACATAGAAGGTATGGATTACCTGTAGTGGAAAGCGCTGCGTAGCGCTTTGCTTAGATAACGGACACCAAATTTCAATAGTGACATTAGCACACTGTGTTAAAAACATAATGAATACTCGGCCCCTTCGGGGCCCCGTCTCCATTATTTCTCAGGAATGAACAGTTACTTGGACTTTCTCCTGACCTTCATATAAAAACGTATACCAAACGTACTGTAATTTTGAAAAACAAATTGCCTGTGATTGGGACCAGCCAGCATCTTTTTCAAAAATCGCTCGCTTTAAAATCGCCTAACGCGTGCCACGGACTAATTTTAAAAGTAAATGTAAATAAGAAATAACTTTAATATCGAACGTGTGCAGTGGTTTTGATAGGTACTAGTGTCTTATAACTCTGATTAGAGTGGCGATACAACTATATGTTTTAGTTTGGTATATATTCCATTGCGTATCTATATCTGTATTGATGAGACGAAACACATTTATAAAAATGTATATATTGCTTCCATACTTATGTCAGCAGATGAAGCCTCATTAGACCATGTGACTGACAGAAATTCACATTCCAATGGTTTTAATATTTCTGTTGGCATTTATTTGCTTCCATACTCAAGTTGACAGTTGAAACCTCATTAGAGCGTATTACTGACAGGAATTCACAAAGAATATCACTGTTATTCATCACATATTGATCATGTTAACGATATTGTTATACGATACAACGTGATAAGCTCGAGGTGGAAATTTAAGAAAAAACTACATGCTGCTAACGATTCTAGCCACATCACACGCTAGATGGTCGTAACACGATACACGTCATTAAATATTAATAACAAAATAATCAACCATTAGCGCTCTACGTGACGGAAACGGGGGGGGGGGAGGGGTTAATATACATGTGTATTTACTAAGCTTCTTAATAGTAATTGGTCACCATGGTGCAGTAGTCAGTGTGTTGAACGCTCCGCCCATTCGTTGTGTGTCGAAGGTTTCTTTTCATATATATTTTGTCCAAGTTTTTTGTCGAAGGGTGCTGATCGAATCCAGTTTAGTATGGTTTGTAATTATAGCAACTTTCTGGCGTCAACAAAAAGGCATACCTTAGACACATGTTCGGTTAGTCAACCCAATGTCGTCAGACCTATGCAGCATTTCCAACGTATTTTACAAATGTACAACCAAATTTAAACCGTTTTGTAAGCTGAAATGTTAAGTTGAACTAAACGGCTATCATAGTTAAACACTGACCCCGGTCTACGCGATGGTGGTCGTAGTAATTAGATAGCGTGGAACAGACGTGGACACCATTTTGTTCGTAACTTTCTTGTGGTAAAACTTAATTGTAACCAAGAACATGTTTTGTGGTTCATGTGAATACATTTTGTGTAATCAGAGGGGGTGATCACGTGATGGTTGCATTTCGATTTTCTAATGGCGGCGCCCATGTCAAACAGGTAATTTGCTGTTTTCTGTCCTTTTTCTTCGATATGTAAACATATTATACTGACCATGTTCTGGCCAACAACCTCCGGTTTCCATTGATATCTAGCATTTGGCTGTAGGTGCCGTAGTTCATGTGATTACCCTGTGCACAATTTCGAATCGAGGACTTTCTGTTATGAAAACCGCGATTGCATTGGGTCTTAACGCAAAAAACTCACGTTTTTGGTCAAATACTGGAGTTGTCTAGATTTTAATCGATCGTATATGTTCTCATTGCACAACATAGTATTTGTATCCTATCTGTTCAGCATTTAGACGCATTCTTACGATTTTATTCGAATTTATGAATGATGATTGCATTGGGATACATAATTTTCATGGTTGCATTGAGTACCAAGCAGTACCATATAATCGAGAAGTTATACATGCGATGTTTACTGTTGTCATTTATAATATTTCATAATAAAAATATAATTTATAATACTTACATTTCAGTGCTATATCAAATAATATATCATATACATGTATAGGTAGCCGGTCTTTTCAATACAATTTAAGACATTCCTGTAGCATGCATTCAGTGCTGTGTTAATTATGCATATTATCTTATTTCCAGTTTCTAAAGACATGTCAAGAAAGAAAATTAACCTTCGACCATATATTTGGCACAGTAGCGAGCTAGGTAGACGGCACTCCAACAAGAACACCAGTCAAACACAAGATCGGGAAGACGAAGGCTAGAAAAACACTGTTTAGTCATCATTCAAACAGCACATCTTCATCTGAAGTCGCCTTCTGATAAAGGTCTAAATCTCTTAGAACCTTATTTTGTTCCAACAAAGAGTTCACCAAAAAATGTCTCTGAGGAAGTCAGCAATTAATCCGGGAACTATAATGTGAAACTACTGGCAGTAGACGAACGTATATATGTGAGTTTGGGTTTGAACCATTGTGCGATGATGACAATGACGATCAGTGGACTGTTGAACTGGTGAAAGTCACTATTTTGATAAGCTATAACTCGACAACAGGCATAACCGCATACTTCGCTCGTTCACAATGACGAGACTGAATATATCATTTCATTAAATGCGACACCTGTAGTTTCGAATTTAATTCACGGGCAGCATTCGGGACGATACGAGTCTGCACAAGGGCGAAAAGGAACACATTGTGTAGATGTGGCAAAAGCTATCAGCGTGTTTACTAATACTGTACCGTACAGACAAAAACGTGAAACTAAGCATGTATGAGTAAACGTTTGATAGATTGTTAGTTTGATCTCGTTCTTTGATATTGTTTTAATATTGCATAATCTGCGATATCATTTTAGCTCACTTGTGCACATAATAAATGCGAGTACTTGTACATAGCCATTAGTAAAGTTCTTAGTTGTTCTACGCCTCTTCGTTGAATTTTTTTTGTATGTGTTACTTACTTATGAATTATGATCAACGCATACATCTGTGCCCACTTTTCACATTTAGCAACGGTGAGCGACATAAAATCATAGCAACATTTAATAATTAATAACAAGGTCCCTGGAATAGCGCACGAGGAATCGTTTAATACTGAAAAACACTTGAATTGCTTTATTTTGTTCACCAAAATATTTTATCTAAATAACTTGTCATCAGTGTGGACTTTCTAGATCTATGTGGTATGTGACGAAGATGCACCAGTATATAAAGGGGAAATTAAGCAGACGACTCTTCCCAACAGGCGGGAATTTGACAACCTTATCGACTCCAAGTCCCTGGTCCGGTTCCAAGACTCGGGAATTACTACATGATTACGTGTCCCATCCCCGGGGATTTAGACAGTATGTTAGGATTTTGACATGTGTGTTGCTCATTCTAGACTTGAGCGTCGAGAATGTCACGTTAAAATCGGACAAAGAATCAAATACTTACGGTTGTTATAACTTTGTGGGCACACATTTCCTTTTGTGTTTTAAAGTCAAACATTACGCCTCATACCACATGGTTTGTCGCACTGTAACAGCAATCCAATTGTGTATGCCTTTACATTAACACAGCCACGTCATGAATCTTAGTATAGTGAGACTTGCCTTGGACCTTGTGCATTAGTACAATGTGATTTCCTTTTACATATTGTTTCAGTAATTTATTGAATGTAAAAGCATACATATGATTCACATTATTTGTTTTCAGTTTTTAATAACACAAGTAGCGTTTCTAATCATATTTTCAAAACAAATACATTTACCAATGTTTCATAAACAATAAACAATATGTATTTAAAAAGGGTGTTCTTTTATTTATTGATAAAATAGCTCAACACATGTATGTATATCAGGAACTACAAAGTTTATTACAGATGACTCGGAGCTAAAATGCCCCATATCGGCCATTTGCGGACACTTTCTCAATGGTTCTTGAAACCATCAATACAATCTACGAAACGTTGCCCAAATATTCTCCAATTCAGTTTCCAAAACCACTTCGTCTTCTCCATGTACCTCAAATTTTGTTGTAGATGAAAAGCAAAACCAGTTTTCCTCATCTGTCCGAAGAAGAAAAGCTATGTTATAGAGTGGAAACTCTTTGCTGGCGACGAGTTCAATACCTTTACTATAGTTGCACCAATGTCATGCATTTTGCCAAACTCATTTACACTTCTGGGCATAAACTTATAATCTTGGGTGTTCTTGGATTTTCTTCCATTTGGTTATAGTACCGATACTTTAAAGTCACATTATTGCTCCCACAACTTTTTTCTCCGACCATTCATTACATAAAATTTATTATGAATGGTACAATGAATTATGGAACCATTGGGCTGTTTCTTAACAAATGTCCAATACTCGACGACGTAATGTTAACTACATAATTATGCCTAAATAGTAGACGATATATCGTTTAGCAAATTGTGTGGTGAACAAAACACTCATTTAGCAAGGGTTGCTCCTCTTAGACTTAACATCATGCACCATCATGCTGTTTTATTACATTTTCTTCTATCTTATGGTGTTTTCCACATATGGGAATCATCTAAAGTGCCCAAATTGCATCATTCTGCAGAGAAGTTACCAAGTTATAGCTTATCAAATTAGTGACTTTAAGATACTAGTTCAACAGTCCACTGATCGTCATTGTCATCATCGCACAATGGTTTAAACCCAAACTCACATATATACGTTCGTCTACTGCCAGTAGTTGCACATTATAGTTCCCGGATTAATTGCTGACTTCCTCAGAGACATTTTTTGGTGAACTCTTTGTTGGAACAAAATAAGGTTCTAAGAGATTAAGACCTTTATCAAAAGGCGACTTCACATGAATATGTGCTGTTTGAATGGTGACTAAACAGTGTTTTTCTAGCTTTCGTCTTCCCGATCTTGTGTTTGATTGGTGTTCTTGTTGGAGTGCCGTCTACCTAGCTCGCTACTGTGCCAAATATATGGTCGAAGGTTAATTTTCTTTCTTGACATGTCTTTAGAAACTGGAAATAAGATAATATGCATAATTAACACAGCACTGAATGCATGCTACAGGAATGTCTTAAATTGTATTGAAAAGACCGGCTACCTATACATGTATATGATATATTATTTGATATAGCACTGAAATGTAAGTATTAAAAATTATATTTTTATTATGAAATATTTTAAATGACAACAGTAAACATCGCATGTATAACTTCTCGATTATATGGTACTGCTTGGTACTCAATGCAACCATGAAAATTATGTATCCCAATGCAACCATCATTCATAAATTCGAATAAAATCGTAAAAATGCGTCTAAATGCTGAACAGATAGGATACAAATACTATGTTGTGCAATGAGAACATATACGATCGATTAAAATCTAGACAACTCCAGTATTTGACCAAAAACGTGAGTTTTTTGCGTTAAGACCCAATGCAATCGCGGTTTTCATAACAGAAAGTCCTCGATTCGAAATTGTGCACAGGGTAATCACATGAACTACGGCACCTACAGCCAAAAGCTAGATATCAATGGAAACCGGAGGTTGTTGGCCAGAACATGGTCAGTATAATATGTTTACATATCGAAGAAAAAAGACAGAAAACAGCAAATTACCTGTTTGACATGGGCGCCGCCATTAGAAAAACCGAAATGCAACCATCACGTGATCCCCCCCTCTGGTAATTATTTTGTGTGTGTAGCATGGTGTATTTGTATTTTGTCCGACTATACCTGTCAAAACAAGTGTTGATGCCTATTTAATTAAAATACAATTGTAGTAGTCTTTAGACGGTTTTCACACAAAGAATCGTTCAATATTCGCACATTTACATAACAATAGTCTTTGATCAACAGGACAAAATACGATCTAACGAAGTCTACGAACGTGATACTATTCAAATGAGATTCTAAGCTGTTAACAACAAGCATTTAGAAACTCTTTGCCACAAACGGTTTTTTGCTTTATAGTTTCGGTTTTTAGGCTTAACACTGAATTTTGCTTCATTTTTTCCGAACAATCATAGATCGATAGTGAAACAAGATGTTACAAATTAGGTTGATCACTCTCGACACATCATTCCTGGTGATATCTATCACCACTAGGGTAGGAGAGAGAGGCCAGTTATCCCTTTTTTAGGTTGAGTGTCTAACAAGATATTTACTGGTGCCAGTTTTGTTTCTTTTTCGGTATTGCGCGGCATAATATCCAAACGGGACCCTTAGCCGTCGGAACGTACGCCCTTCCACTTGACTAGGATATCGAGGCTTTATTAATGTATAAAGGGAGTGTAGATATGGAGATAGCTCTCAACTAGAAGTCAATAAAATGCCCTTCCAGAAGGGGCTGACTGCGTTTTTATTGTAACACATTTTAAAAGCCGTTCTTGTTAATATTCTTAAGCCACAATTCGAAGCATACCCCAGCATCGTAAAAACTATCCGGGCGTGTTACAACGAATCCTCTGTCAGTTCATATCAAGCCGACACTCATAATCGGCTTGGTGTATGTTTACAAAACACTTACAGAATCGTTCTTGCAATTTATTATGATATTACATGTGTCTGGTTTGGGACATCAACGATAACAGCCAAGGATACAGTGATTTCAGAGTACAAAATATCTGGCTACGTATACGCGCTCTAAAACCATCGTACCAATACCATGTAACTTCGGGCTACATGTCCAAGGCGAAATTCGCTTCACGATGAAAACAAAAATGGCCTTTTAAGTAGTGTTTGATTTATTCACCTATTTTTATTAAATGAACGCTGCACTATTGGGATTTAAGTTTTCTTATGTAATATATCTATCAGTTGCTGGGAGGTTTCGCAAACACCCTGTGAAATCGTCGGAGGTTTGGACTACATTTCAAGCCCTTTTCCACAAGGTTTCACAGGGTGCTAGGAAAGCGGTCCAACTGATGAAAGAAATCGTGCATTTCGTTGAAAGATATTTTTCCATAGCGTGGTATGGGTTTAATATAAATCAGTATGGAAGCAAAACACGACAATTTGAAGCAAAGTTCGTCTTGGTACTGTAGTCAAATGCCATATTCTATGTAATTATTTTAACCTCTCGGTCAAGGATAACCCATGAAAGTGCAAGCACTTATTTCCAATGGGGTCCTGTGTTTTTGCTGAAGGGACAGCAGGTGGAAGAGATAGTGGTGTGATACAAGGTATCCGGGCGAGTTGCACTAGCTCTTTCCGAAGAGACACCTTGGTTCTTTAACGTGCCCGGTGTATAGCACCGATACACGCGAGACTACCTCTGGGTTGCTAACCAGTTCATCTCTAGTTAGGTGGGAAACACAGAAAAGCGTTTCAGAAATGATCAAGTGCCCCGGCCGAGGATCGAACCCGGGACCTCTCGATCAGCAGTCAAGCAGGCTATCCGCTCGACCACCGTACCACCTATTGCTACAATGAAAACGTTAGCATTCATTGTCTCAGTATTATAAACGGTATTATCATTTTGCTTTCAATATAGTTATCTATTGTCAACGATAAAAAGGAGATATCGGCAATCGAACTTTTTCGATTTTCAAATACTAGTAATTTACGTTATTATAAGAACAATTATCTAAAACAAAGAAGTTTTAAACCGACACTCTATAAAAATGAGACATACGATATTGCTGAATCAACATAGTCTCAGCCAGCCTAATGGCATTTTAAAGATTAGTCTTTGTTTCAGCTGAACATCACTTGGACAACCATAGATGTTTTTGTTTGATAATGGTAATGTAATTTACAGAACTGGCACGTATATTGACCGGACCGTTCGCTGTACCGTACAAATCCGTACATGTCATTTTCAAAACAGAATCTGGTCTATTACCATATATTATTGTATTATTTGACAGACTCGGCACGGAGTACTAGTGTATTATATTTCATTATATCGCCATCTTAGAATGAGAAGGTCGTAACTGCAAAATCAATTTTTTGAGACAACAAGAATAAACTGTCTGAAAGTACTCTTTACATATGGTAAAACAAGCTGTTTTGACTTCCATTTGGTCAACATAACAAGTTCCGATCGTCATGAATATAGGCTCATAAAAAGCGTCGTATGATGTAGATTTCAAATATGTATCAGTATTATAAGGTCGTAAGTGACACTTACGACCTTCTCATTCTAATCCAGCGATATAGAACAGTAATATGAGCATTTACGGAGTGACCTTTGCTGTGTAATATTAGAAGTACCTCAACTGGCATTTTGTTGGAATGGAATTCGTTAAATGATTCTGTCATATACAATGATGATACTGGATAGAAGAACATTGACATTTATCGGACATTACCCGTGTAACCATCTGATTACATATATCTAGAGAATGTTGATTGTTTCCACTGATACAGTACTGTAAAATCACTAATATTTGTGGGGAATATAAGTTCGTGTATGTCGTGGGTGATATCAACCACGGAATTAAATCCGCCATAAATATAAATAATTTCTATAGTCAGAGCTACAGATAAGGTTTTAGTCCTTTGGGTATTTTACAGCCCAGTTTCAATTTTGACTGGGTTTTGATAAATTTTATTTGGGTATTTAATCAATCTCATAGGGTAAATGATCTTTTATGTACTGTTTTTCTTAAAATAATTAATTGGGTAATTACCCCCAATATGCAGCTTATCTGTAGCTCTTGTAACAGTAAATGACTTATTGGATCAGATATTCTTGAAAATTCGTCCCCCCAAAATGATCATTTTCACCAAAAACCACGAAATTTTGTCCCATTTGTTACAGTATACAATATAGTGTATAGCGTCTAGGTACAGGCATTTTGAACACATATAGAGTCAGTATCGTGATTACTCCTACACAGTTATTTCCCTTGACACCACCACGCACGGCTACAAAAATAGCAACTACACCACCACGCACGGCTACAAAAATAGCAACTCGTGATGTACATGTAATCGATAAGAGCAGTTTGAGTATCGCTTCATTTGTCCCCAGGGCCGCATACAGGGACCAAACAGCACCGAGGCAAGTTCTTTCTATTGTCTATTTGGGACATTTTTTCTGTTTTGGTAATTCCTCATTTTTTTCACCGAGGCAAGCGCCGTTGAATGTACAATCGTGAATACTCTATTACATGTTCTAAAAAGCTGCACAGTCTTCACGATATGACTACCTGTTGTTTCAACATACATTCTCCTCCTTACACTATTTTCAAAATGACCTACATTGATCCCAAATTCACAACCATCATTTTCCAACGCCCAAGGCCTCAGCCTTCAATAAAAAACAGGTTGTGAAATGTTCTACCATGGGGAGGGGTTACTCCCATTTCTAAGCACCTTTTTGAGGTTTGGCCACTAGCCTACTATTTTTTATGTTGTTTTTCTGACAAACAAATACCGTACCGAGGGCTCAGTGCAAAACAATTGTAACTACACCAATTTATAGGCATTACCATAGTTTTTCACTTAGCCCTCGTTTCAAACATTTATTGCCATTTTCCTAGTATCTCATATTTTCGACTAGTTGGTTTTTAATGAGGCAAGTTTGTAACTGATTCAAGCGATCGCAACGCTTTAGTCAAATATTTAGTAAAGTTTCACCGATCGAATGTTAGTCATATATTGTGACGACCCACTCACTTTAAATATTCATCCTGACTCGCATGGAACCTGTGTTATATGGTAATGTGTAAGAAAAGTTCGTTCAGGTGTTTTGAAAACCTTCTGCTTACAAAATGATAAATTCGGCAGCAACTTTGCATATAATGACTTCGTCATGTCAGACACTATTAGCTTGTTTACATGTAAATAAATATAGGTTATAGATCATATATTAGATTTATAAACAAATTAGTGCAAGGGAGCGATAGCGACCGCAGTACTAATTTGTTTATAATTCTAATATGTGATCTATAATCGGCTTATAGTTTACCCGCCCACTTTTGATGAGCTTTCCAGTGCGTTTGTATTCAATTTTATGGTGTAATGAGAGTGAAATCAGACAAACTTATATAGATAGAATAACAGTAAAATGAGGGAAGTCCATATTTGGAAACAGCCAAATTGTCCTAATAAACAAATTTACTTTATTATGCCCATTATAAAAATAAATGAATAAGTGGTCCAAAAATTTGAAAATCCCTGGCTTTTTATTGGAGAAAGAAGTAGGTAAACTATAAATAGCTAAGTAATACTCAATATATACATAATTAAACGACCGTTCTTTTATCATTATTTTGGACAACAAAGCAAATGAGCTTTGTAAGTAAATGTTGATACGAATCTATTGTAGACTACTAGTATGTCTGTCTGCTCCTCCCAAGTGGGAATGGATTGGACCAATCTCACAAGGAACAATCCAGATTGTCACGTACTAACGAACGTCTCAACACAAACAAAACAAAATTCACAAAATCACCATCACACATTATGTATTTATTGAATTTACAGTATAATGACCAATCATCACACGATAAGAAAGTCATACCGACAGGACAAGATTGCCCAGTTTATTTATTTCTATCATGATTAAGCTTAAAGCATCTTAGGTCAAAAGCCCACGGTGACAGCGTCCTTCGTGACTGACTAGGAATTGACATGTGCGGATCAGGGGGTTTATTGTATCAGCGACCACCAGACAAGGAATACTTCGGCTTGTTACCCTTAGTCTATGCTCTGAAAAACTGGAGGTGGAAATAATACATTTGTATGACTTGTGTATAAAGGATCACCATTCTCTCCGACAAAGAGCCTGCACATGTCGGCTGCCATTCTGATCATGGCAATAAATATCCTCCATTCGAGGTTCAAACCAACGACTTGCAAGTATCTACCAGAACATACAAGGAGGTAGACCCTAACACTTAAAATGTATAATACAATATACAGTAAAACTTCGTTATCTCGAGGAGTGACCGGGACAGGTAAAATGCTCGAAATAAACCGGGTGCTCGAAATAACCAAAGGGCATGTATTGATGATACCAACGGATATTGGTTTAAAACTTGCTCGAGATAGGCCGGGTGCTCGTGATATCGATGCTTGTCATAAAGAAGTTTTACTGTAACACCATATACATACGAGTATATGTATGTGTAAGTAGATGTAGTCAGACAATAACTCTTAGTGAACACTCATCTCTAAAATGGTCGAGTATATGTAGAGCAATAAAATATCTCAATACTGAGAACTAATTATAGTAATTGTCACTTACAGCTTTCTCTAGCCTCATCTCTCAGGGGAATCATTCAAAGAGAGGATGACAATATGAATTATCGTCAATATAATAGATTGACCCAGATTATCCGGTACTAGTATGTCCTGTCTCTCGTCTACTTATACATCTCATAGAAATATATAGGTCGTCCACACATGTTCATGTATATGGCATTAGGACATGACGTGATGGTACCCCAGCATCTTATAGGTCGTCTACACATGTACATGTATATGACATAAGGACATGGCGTGATGGTACCCCCAGCATCGTATAGGTCGTCTACACATGTACATGTATATAATAAGTGGGGAGCGGTGGCCTAGAGGTAGGACGCCCGCTTCGGGATCGAGAGGTCCCGGGTTCGATCCCCCTCTGGACCACTGGTTAAAATCTCTGAGCAAGACCCACAGCTCCACTCCACCATGGTGTAAAATGGTACCTGTGAGGGCAGTGTCTATTCATGGGCGCCGCAGATCGACGTTGGCTGCCACACCACAGGAGAGAAATAGTCTCCCCAGGGAGACACGAGTGTAGGTTTCCATATGTAGCCCAATGACCAGGGGAGTTAAAACGTCAAAGGGTGCTTGAGCGGCCTAACAGCTGAAAAGAGCCCTAGAAAATTGGTAACTTTTTTTTTTAACTTATATGACATAAGGACATGGCGTGATGGTACCCCCAGCATCTTATAGGTCGTCTACACATGTACATGTATATGACATAAGGACATGGCGTGATGGTACCCCAGTATCTTATAGGTCGTCTACACATGTACATGTATATGACATAAGGACATGGCGTGATGGTACCCCGAGTATCTTATAGGTGGTCTACACATGTACATGTATATGACATAAGGACATGGCGTGATGGTACCCCAGTATCTTATTGGTCGTCTACACATGTACATGTTACAACATAAGGACATGGCGTGATGGTACCCCCAGCATCTTATAGGTCGTCTACACATGTACATGTATATGACATAAGGACATGGCGTGATGGTACCCCAGTATCTTATAGGTCGTCTACACACGTACATGTATATGAGATAAGCACGTGACGTGATGGTACCCCCAGTATCTTATTGGTCGTCTACACATGTACATGTATATGACATAAGGACATGGCGTGATGGTACCCCCAGCATCTTATAGGTCGTCTACACATGTACATGTATATGAGATAAGCACGTGACGTGATGGTACCCCCAGCATCTTATAGGTCGTCTACACATGTACATGTATATGAGATAAGCACGTGACGTGATGGTACCCCCAGTATATTATAGGTCGTCTACACATGTACATGTATATGACATAAGGACATGGCGTGATGGTACCCCCAGCATCTTATAGGTCGTCTACACATGTACATGTATATGAGATAAGCACGTGACGTGATGGTACCCCCAGTATCTTATAGGTCGTCTACACATGTACATGTATATGAGATAAGCACGTGACGTGATGGTACCCCAGCATCTTATAGGTCGTCTACACATGTACATGTATATGAGATAAGGACATGGCGTGATGGTACCCCCAGTATCTTATAGGTCGTCTACACATGTACATGTATATGAGATAAGCACGTGACGTGATGGTACCCCCGGCATCTTATAGGTCGTCTACACATGTACATGTATATGAGATAAGGACATGGCGTGATGGTCCCCCCAGTATCTTATAGGTCGTCTACACATGTACATGTATATGACATAAGACACATGGTGTGATGGTACCCCCAGCATCTTATAGGTCGTCTACACATGTACATGTATATGACATAAGGACATGGCGTGATGGTACCCCCAGCATCTTATAGGTCGTCTACACATGTACATGTATATGAGATAAGCACGTGACGTGATGGTACCCCCAGCATCTTATAGGTCGTCTACACATGTACATGTATATGAGATAAGGACATGGCGTGATGGTACCCCCAGTATCTTATAGGTCGTCTACACATGTACATGTATATGACATAAGACACATGGTGTGATGGTACCCCCAGCATCTTATAGGTCGTCTACACATGTACATGTATATGACATAAGGACATGGCGTGATGGTACCCCCAGCATCTTATAGGTCGTCTACACATGTACATGTATATGAGATAAGCACGTGACGTGATGGTACCCCCAGCATCTTATAGGTCGTCTACACATGTACATGTATATGAGATAAGCACGTGACGTGATGGTACCCCCAGTATATTATAGGTCGTCTACACATGTACATGTATATGACATAAGGACATGGCGTGATGGTACCCCCAGCATCTTATAGGTCGTCTACACATGTACATGTATATGAGATAAGCACGTGACGTGATGGTACCCCCAGTATCTTATAGGTCGTCTACACATGTACATGTATATGAGATAAGCACGTGACGTGATGGTACCCCAGCATCTTATAGGTCGTCTACACATGTACATGTATATGAGATAAGGACATGGCGTGATGGTACCCCCAGTATCTTATAGGTCGTCTACACATGTACATGTATATGAGATAAGCACGTGACGTGATGGGACCCCCGGCATCTTATAGGTCGTCTACACATGTACATGTATATGAGATAAGGACATGGCGTGATGGTACCCCCAGTATCTTATAGGTCGTCTACACATGTACATGTATATGACATAAGACACATGGTGTGATGGTACCCCCAGCATCTTATAGGTCGTCTACACATGTACATGTATATGAGATAAGGACATGGCGTGATGGTACCCCCAGTATCTTATAGGTCGTCTACACACGTACATGTATCTGACATAAGGACATGGCGTGATGGTACCCCCAGCATCTTATAGGTCGTCTACACACGTACATGTATATGAGATGAGGACATGGCGTGATGGTACCCCCAGTATCTTATAGGTCGTCTACACATGTACATGTATATGACATAAGACACATGGTGTGATGGTACCCCCAGCATCTTATAGGTCGTCTACACATGTACATGTATATGACATAAGACACATGGTGTGATGGTACCCCCAGTATCTTATAGGTCGTCTACACATGTACATGTATATGACATAACACACATGGTGTGATGGTACCCCCAGCATCTTATAGGTCGTCTACACATGTACATGTATATGACATAAGGACATGGCGTGATGGTACCCCCAGCATCTTATAGGTCGTCTACACATGTACATGTATATGAGATAAGGACATGGCGTGATGGTACCCCCAGCATCTTATAGGTCGTCTACACACGTACATGTATATGACATAAGGACATGGCGTGATGGTACCCCCAGCATCTTATAGGTCGTCTACACATGTACATGTATATGACATAAGACACATGGTGTGATGGTTCCCCCAGCATATTATAGGTCGTCTACACACGTACATGTATATGAGATAAGGACATGGCGTGATGGTACCCCCAGTATCTTATAGGTCGTCTACACATGTACATGTATATGAGATAAGGACATGACGTGATGGTACCCCCAGTATCTTATAGGTCGTCTACACATGTACATGTATATGAGATAAGGACATGGCGTGATGGTACCCCCAGTATCTTATAGGTCGTCTACACATGTACATGTATATGAGATAAGGACATGGCGTGATGGTACCCCCAGTATCTTATAGGTCGTCTACACATGTACATGTATATGAGATAAGGACATGGCGTGATGGTACCCCAGCATCTTATAGGTCGTCTACACATGTACATGTATATGAGATAAGACACATGGCGTGATGGTATCCCCAGCATCTTATAGGTCGTCTACACATGTACATGTATATGACATAAGACACATGGTGTGATGGTTCCCCCAGCATCTTATAGGTCGTCTACACACGTACATGTATATGAGATAAGGACATGGCGTGATGGTACCCCCAGCATCTTAACGCCACAATTGGCTTTCCCACCAGGACCTAATATTCTAGCATTATGTCTTAGTCACAAAGGGATCATCCATGACCTGCGTTGGCGGAACTGTAATCAACAAAGTACATAATTTCGATGAGTTAGAATAAGAAGGTCGTAACTACAAAATTGATATATTGAGAAAACAAGAGAAAATTGTTTGTAATTTCCTTTTTACCTATGGGAAAACAAGTTTTAAATCTTCATTTTGGTCAACATGACAATTTCTGATGTTCATGAAAATAAGCTCATAAGAAGCTCCTTGTAAAGCAGATTTATAATATGTACGAGTCTTATAAGGTCTTAAGTAGTAGTTACGACCTTCTCATTCTAAGCCAACGATATCCGACTGACTTTCCGCATCTCTACACTTCAATCATATTATGTGAACATAGCGTAACGTGAGAAGACGTGGGCATGAGACAATGGGACAGCATCAGAGCGTACCGTTAAATTGTATTATCGTAATCTAATCAATATGAGACGTAGGCGAAGTATTAGAATAATCACTGTGACCACTCCTTTCCATTTAAAGGTCTTCAGGAGCTCTTCAGTAATAGAGTCATGCTTCCCTGGTCGTGTTGGGGTTGGAATAAATTATTCCTATGACGTTGGATGCGGACAGCCACTCAACATGTGGAATCGGCAGTTGATTAAAAAAGATCAAATTAGTCAACGTTGTTAATTCCAGAAAATCCGAATATGTCAACTGGCTGTTGTATGCTATATTAGTGAAACTGAGTGTTTGTTAAAAGACACACGTTATTCTGAGATCATCAGCTGACCTTATAGTGTTCATTACGTATCACATCGATTGTGTATCCGACTTACATAAGTCATAAGCTTGGCTCTCTACTTGATTAATTACCACTCAGCTAGCTGCTAATTAGAAAATAATTCGTGATATGCCTGTAGCTATCAGTCTATGTATTGTCACCAACTTCGAACCAGACAAGATGGATATCTCCCCTAACCCAGAATTTATCTCGTCTGATTAAAAAGCTTCAAATAAATCGCTGGCAAATTATTCCTGGTAATACCAGACAATCACTGTTGGAGTTTTACGCCGATTTTTAATTAAAGTACATGTATACGGTCATAGTTGTTACAAACACAGCATGTCTGACCACAAGCGTCTTACCACTTAATAACAATTATAGTACACTATATTGCGAATCGTAATGCGGTGGTTGGCCTTCGGACTACTTTCAGGACAAGCTTTCAGGACAAGCATCAACAACAAAGATGGAGAAAGTATCAATAATTGTGGACATTATTCCTTGGCCACGATAAAAAGAATAAAAAATGCAGAGACTAAGTCCTTGACACTGATCAAAACAATATCATAAAATGAGACCGAGTCATTGACACCGATCAAAACAATAACAAAGACAAAGATCAAATCCTTGCCACCGATAATAATAATAACAAAGAAAAGGCTAAGTCCTTGCTGCCACCAATCAAAACAATAACAAAGACAGAGCCTAAGTCCTTGACAACGATCAAATCAATAACAAAGATAAAGGCTAAGTCCTTGCTTCCACCAATCAAAACAATAACAAAGACAAAGGCTAAGTCCTTGAATCCTATCAAATAAATGACATAAAATAAGATTGTATCGTTGACACCGATCAAAACCATAACAAAGATTGAGACTGTACTGTATCCCTGCTACCGTTCTAAACACAAACCAACAATGGAGGATCTGTCCTTGACATCGTTCAGTGGTACACTCAGGGACAAAAGAAACGCAAAACATATATAATGGTGTTTTTCAGTTATTATTTTTTCAAATTCACTGAAATTTTACACAATCATTGGTGAAATATTAATGAGGCATACTTCAAAATTCCATTCATGTCTATAATTTAATAGTATTGTTACATAGAGTTTAATCTTACAGTCCAGCAATGTAAAGTCACATTTGTTCACATTCATTATCTGGTGTAAGCATCACGAACACGAATCCACTTTAAAACATCCACGATATAATATTTGTGATGCATAGTTGCTGGATAAAGTTTCACTCACGAATAAAGGCCTCCCACGTACTTTAAAACCAAAAAAACATAGACGAAGTTTCAACTCACTGTTAATATAAATTGATTGTTTACAACCTACCAATTGCGAACTACTAAATTGTACATGCATGTTAATGATTTCGGTTGTTGGAAAACTGCACTAGGAAACACGTACGTGTGTTAATGATAGATGAATTAAGTCAGTGTTTATGATACTGCTGTTAAAAATTGAAGATGTGTGACGTTGATTGGCTAAATATAAACGACCACCAAGTGTATCGTTATCGTCTTAAGTGTAAATTGAAAAGAAAATGAATCAAAATGAACGTACGATATTTTTAATGAGGAACTTTATTTTTTTAACAAGTTGTCGATTTGCCTACCCGTGGGCTCCTATGTATCCTAGCTGTAATTCTGGCTGGCCGGAAGTGGTTCCTGCGATATATCATGCGAATGGTCTCGTCTTGTCGTTGGGTGGTTATCCTTGGTTTCCCTGTGTGTTTGCGGTCCTTAACCATTCCAGAGGCCTGGTTTAGTTCATGTAGCCTTGCAATGATTGAAGGGTGGTAATGGAATTGTCTGACAACTTCAGAAGGACTCGAACCCATTTGGAGCAGTCCGTCTGCTAGAGGCCGTGTGTGTTCAGGCAAACATTGCATGTTTTAACTTAGTTTATATGTTTTTATTTGATGAGTTTCCATAAGTGTTATGTATACACTGTCATTTGGCAAAATAAATTTTCCGCTTTTCGATTTCGCACGTGCTCCACGTGCAAAAAATGGGTTTCACCCGTAACTGAAAACAACCCGTTAAAACACATTCAATTATGAAGAAAAGTGCTGAGATGTCAAGGTTGTAACCTATGTATCATTTACATTAAACGAAAACAATATAATATTATCGCACTTATTTAGAAAATTATGACCGCCGAAAAAGTTTTGCGTTTCTTTTGTCCCTGAGTGTACAATGCTCGCCTGCCACTTACATCGATCAAACCCTCACCAAAGACACACATTACATGATAGTGTTCGTGTTAGTGGAATCGTCCTGGTGAAAGATTTCAACATCGAATAATATCTGCTATTTTGTATCACGCTTACAGTCATTATTTACACATTATCATTCACTATTACGTCGTCAAATTACAAAGTGAATGTAAATGTCACATGGTGGACATGTTGTTAAAGCCGAGTATTTCATTAACGGCTACATGAGATGAAAATGATCTATGTTTGCTGAACGTCGTGTCCGAGGTAACAAAGGACTCCATGAACGCTGCATTGGAAGTTTCTATGAAAGTTCGTACGTGTACATCAAAAATATAAAATGCAATGAAAAAATGTTATGAAATTTTGCCTGCATACATGTACAATGAATAATCTCAACAATTATAAAACTCACACTTTACATTATGTTGTTTCAAAAACAGTTCATGCTGGGAGTGGTTAACCATGTACAAACCAATAAGAATTCAGTAAAAAAAAGAATACATCTGAAAGGAAGCACATTTGTATGTTTTTATTTACTAATTGTATGTTTTGCATTTATAAATAATAGATTAAGTTTAATATAAACGCAAAACAAACAATTGGTAAATAAAAACATACAAATTTGCCTACAGACCAGATTTATTTGTCATTCATCAAAGTCCCTATAGCTCGTCCGGCCATGTTCGCTTGTATTCGATTTGTATGTTAATTTACTATAAACCGTTATCTCCGGACTTTACGAATTATGCAAGGAGTCTCAGTTTAATCTGGTAGGGCTATACTAGTATTCTATTCTCTTTGTAGCTAAATTGTTGTTAAATTTTGCATAACAATCATTTTTACGAACAGTACTGCTAGAAATTATGCACAAGGGTATACAATATAATAGAACCTATCCATTAAAGCTATCATTAGAAAACCATTGAAATGAAATAAAGATAAAGTGCTTTAGCTCATTTTATTCAACTTATATTTTATTTAGAGCTTTTTTATTTTTGTTTTAATGCTGTGGGACTTTAAGGAATAACTCGGTTTACTAAACAAAATATAAAAAAGGAAAAATAATCAAAGGACTGAAGTACTGACAGGCTGGCGAACTGCAAAAGGACAATAGTTTTTCAAGTAATATAACTTCAAGTGGTTTTCAAAGTCAAAAGAGAGGTAAGTGCTGGACGAAAAATAAAATTAAAATTTTTTTTTTTTGGAGCCGCCGTGATTCGATCGCTGGACCTTAGCATCAGAAAATTACTAAGCGAGTTGCTTAACCGCTCGGTTACGATCTCGTTAGAAAAATTGAACTAAATAATTTAACATAATAAAATACCCAAGCTACAAGAACACTGTATATCAAGTGTACGTTGCTAAAGCAGCGCGCTAACGAGCGCCTTCATTCAGTTACCACCCTTATAATTAAACATAGAAGGTATGGATTACCTGTGGTGGAAAGCGCTGCGTAGCGCTTAGCTTAGATAACGGACACCAGATTTCAATAGTGACATAAGCACACTGTGTTAAAAACATAATGAATACTCGGCCCCTTCGGGGCCCCGTCTCCATTATTTCTCAGGAATGGACAGTTACTTAACTTCATATAAAAACGTATACCAAACGTACTGTAATTTTGAGAAACAAATTGCCTGTGCTTAGGACCAGCCATCATCTTTTTCAAAAATCTCTCGCTTTAAAATCCCCTAACGCGTGCCACGGACTAATTTTAAAAGTAAATGTAAATAAGAAATAACTTTAATATCGACCGTGTGCAGTGGTTTTGATAGGTACTAGTGTCTTATAACTCTGATTAGAGTGGCGATACAACTATATGTTTTAGTTTGGTATATATTCCATTGCGTATCTATATCTGTATTGATGAGACGAAACATATTTATAAAACTGTATATTATGCCTCCATACTTATGTTAGCAGATGAAACCTCATTAGACCGTGTGACTGACAGAAATTCACATTCCAATGGTTTTAATATTTCTGTTGGCATTTATTTGCTTCCATACTCAAGTTGACAGTTGAAACCTCATTAGAGCGTATAACTGGCAGGAATTCACAAAGAATATCACTGTTATTCATCACATATTGATCATGTTAACGATATTGTTATACGATACAACGTGATAAGCTCGAGGTGGAAATTTAAGAAAAAACTACATGCTGCTAACGATTCTAGCCACATCACACGCTAGATGGTCGTAACACGATACATGTCATTAAATATTAATAACAAAATAATCAACCATTACTGGCATTAGCGTTCTACGTGACGGAAACGGGGGGAGGGGGTTAATATACATGTGTATTTACTAAGCTTCTTAATAGTAATTGGTCACCATGGTGCAGTAGTCAGTGTGTTGAACGCTCCGCCCATTCATTGTGTGTCGAAGGTTACTTTTCATATATATTTTGTCCAAGTTTTTTGTCGAAGGCTACTGATCGAATCCAGTTGAGTATGGTTTGTAATTATAGCAACTTTCTGGCGTCAACAAAAAGGCATACCTTAGACACATGTTCTGTTAGTCAACCCAATGTCGTCAGACCTATGCAGCATTTCCAACGTATTTTACAAATGTACAACCAAATTTAAACCGTTTTGTAAGCTGAAATGTTAAGTTGAACTAAACGGCTGTCATAGTTAAACACTGGCCCCCGATCTACGCGATGGTGGTCGTAGTAATTAGATAGCATGCAACAGACGTGGACACCATTTTGTTCGTAACTATCTTGTGGTAAAACTTAATTGTAACCAAGAACATGTTTTGTGGTTCATGTGAATACATTTTGTGAAATTATTTTGTGTGTAGCATGGTGTATTTGTATTTTGTCTGACTATACCTGTCAAAATAAGTGTTGATGCCTATTTAATTAAAATACAATTGTAGTAGTCTTTAGACGGTTTTCACACAAAGAATCGTTCAATATGCGCACATCTACATAACAATAGTCTTTGATCAACAGGACAAAATACGATCTAACAATGTCTAGGAACGTGATACTATTCAAATGAGATTCTAAGCTGTTAACAACTAGAATTTAGAAACTCTTTGCCACAAACGGTATTTTGCTTTATAGTTTCGGTTTTTAGGCTTAACACTGATTTTCGCTTCATGTTCTCAGAACAATCATAGATCGATAGTGAAACAAGATATTACACATTAGGTTTATCACTCTCGACACATCATCCCTGGTGATATCTATCACCACTAGGGTAGGAGAGGGAGGCCAGTTTTCCCTTTTTTAGGTTGAGTGTCTAACAAGATATTTACTGGTGCTAGTTTTGTTTCTTTTTCGGTATGGCGCGGCATAATATCCAAACGGGACCCTTAGCCGACGGAACGTACGCCTTTCCACTTGACTAGGATATCGAGGCTTTTATTAATGTATAAAGAGAGTGTAGATATGGAGATAGCTCTCAACTAGAAGTCAGTAAAAATGCCCTTCCAGAAGGGGCTGACTGCGTTTTTATTGTAACACATTTTAAAAGCCGTTCTTGTTGATATTCTTAAGCCACAATTCGAAGCATACCCCAGCATCGTAAAAACTATCCGGGCGTGTTACAACGAATCCTCTGTCAGTTCATATCAAGCCGACACTCATAATCGGCTTGCTGTATGTTTACAAAACACTTACAGAATCGTTCTTGCAATTTATTGTGATATTATATGTGCCTGGTTAAGGGCATTAACGGTAACTATGTCGAGCATAGCCTTTATTTGCTTTATTTCTATTGAAACATCGCAGGCATATATATGTACCTCCATCCGGATTTGAACCCGGGTCGCCAGATTAGGCGACAAGCGCACTAACCACTGAGCTACGGAGGCACATAACAGCCAAGGATACAGTGATTTCCGAGTACAAAATATCTGGCTACGTATACGCATCGTACCATCTAGGTTCCTGAAACAACTCTAAAACCATCGTACCAATACCATGTAACTTCGGGCTACATGTCCAAGGCGAAAATCGCTTCACATTGAAAACAAAAAATGACCTTTTTAAGTAATGTTTGATTTATTCACCTATTTTTATTAAATGAATGCTGCACTTTTGGGATTTAAGTTTTCTTATGTAGTATCTCTATCCGGTACTGGGTAGTTTTGCAAACACCCTGTGAAATCGTCGGAGGTTTGGACTACATTTCCAAGCCCTTTTCCACAAGGTTTCACAGGGTGCTAGGAAAGCGGTCCAACTGATGAAAGAAATCGTGCATTTCGTTGAAAGATATTTTTCCATAGCGTGGTATGGGTTTAATATAAATCAGTATGGAAGCAAAACACGACAATTTGAAGCAAAGTTCGTCTTGGAACTGTAGTCAAATGTCGTACTCTATTGCTACAATGAAAACGTTAGCATTCATTGTCTCAGTATTATAAACGGTATTATCATTTTGCTTTCAATATAGTTATCTATTGTCAACGATAAAAAGGAGATATCGGCAATCGAACTTTTTCGATTTTCAAATACTAGTAATTTACGTTATTATAAGAACAATTGTCTAAAACAAAGAAGTTTTAAACCGACACTCTATAAAAATGAGACATACGATATTGCTGAATCAACATAGTCTCAGCCAGCCTAATGGCATTTTAAAGATTAGTCTTTGTTTCAGCTGAACATCACTTGGACAACCATAGATTTTTTTGTTTGATAATGGTAATGTAATTTACAGAACTGGCACGTATATTGACCGGACCGTTCGCTGTACCGTACAAATCCGTACATGTCACTTTCAAAACAGAATCTGGTCTATTACCATATATTATTGTATTATTTGACAGACTCGGCACGGAGTACTAGTGTATTATATTTCATTATATCGCCATCTTAGAATGAGAAGGTCGTAACTGCAAAATCAATTTTTTGAGAAAACAAGAATAAACTGTCTGAAAGTACTCTTTACATATGGTAAAACAAGCTGTTTTGACTTCCATTTGGTCAACATAACAAGTTCCGATCGTCATGAATATAGGCTCATAAAAAGCGTCGTATGATGTAGATTTCAAATATGTATCAGTATTATAAGGTCGTAAGCCTTCTCATTCTAATCCAGCGATATAGAACAGTAATATGAGCATTTACGGAGTGACCTTTGCTGTGTAATATTAGAAGTACCTCAACTGGCATTTTGTTGGAATGGAATTCGTTAAATGATTCTGTCATATACAATGATGATACTGGATAGAAGAACATTGACATTTATCGGACATTAGCCGTGTAACCATCTGATTACACATATCTAGAGAATGTTTATTGTTTCCACTGATACAGTACTGTAAAATCACTAATATTTGTGGGGAATATAAGTTCGTGTATGTCGTGGGTGATATCAACCACGGAATTAAATCCGCCATAAATATAAATAATTTCCATAGTCAGAGCTACAGATAAGGTTTTAGTCCTTTGGGTATTTTACAGCCCAGTTTCAATTTTGACTGGGTTTTGATAAATTTTATTTGGGTATTTAATCAATCTCATAGGGTTAATGATCTTTTATGTACTGTTTTTCTTAAAATAATTAATTGGGTAATTACCCCCAATATGCAGCTTATCTGTAGCTCTTGTAACAGTAAATGACTTAGTGGATCAGATATTCTTGAAAATACGTCCCCCCAAAATGATCATTTTCACCAAAAACCACGAAATTTTGTCCCATTTGTTACAGTATACAATATAGTGTATAGCGTCTAGGTACAGGCATTTTGAACACATATAGAGTCAGTATCGTGATTACTCCTACACAGTTATTTCCCTTGACACCACCACGCACGGCTACAAAAATAGCAACTACACCACCACGCACGGCTACAAAAATAGCAACTCGTGATGTACATGTAATCGATAAGAGCAGTTTGAGTATCGCTTCATTTGTCCCCAGGGCCGCATCCAGGGACCAAACAGCACCGAGGCAAGTCCTTTCTATGGTCTATTTGGGACATTTTTTCTGTTTTGGTAATTCCTCATTTTTTTCACCGAGGCAAGTGCCGTTGAATGTACAATCGTGAATACTCTATTACATGTTCTAAAAAGCTGCACAGTCTTCACGATATGCCTACCTGTTGTTTCAACAAACATTCTCCTCCTTACACTGATTTTAAAGTTGTTTTTCTGACAAACAAATACCGTAACGAGGGCTCAGTGCAAAACAATTGTAACTATACAAATTTAGAGGCATTACCATAGTTTTGTACTTGGCTCTCGTTTCACTTTCAAACATTTATTGCCATTTACCTAATATCTCATATTTTCGACTAATTGGTTTTTAATGAGGCAAGTTTGTTACTGATTCAAGCGATCGCAATTAACGCTTTAGTCAAATATTTAGTATAGTTTCACCGATCGAATGTTAGTCATATATTGTGACGACCCACTCACTCTCAATATTCATCCTGACTCGCATGGAGCCTGTGTTATATGGTAATGTGTAAGAAAAGTTCGTTTCAGGTTTTTGAAAACCTTCTGCTAACAAAATGATAGATTCGGCAGCAACTTTGCATATAATGACTTCGTCATGTCAGACACTATTAGCTTGTTTACATGTAAATAAATGAATTTAAAAAAGTAACCAATAAGACTACAAATGCCATAGGTAAGAGCGATGTCTATACTTGTTGGTTCAATGAGGGCGTCATATGTATAGGTTATAGATCATATATTAGATTTATAAACAAATTAGTGCAAGGGAGCGATAGCGACCGCAGTACTAATTTGTTTATAATTCTAATATGTGATCTATAATCGGCTTATAGTTTACCCGCCCACTTTTGATGAGCTTTCCAGTGCGTTTGTATTCAATTTTATGGTGTAATGAGAGTGAAATTAGACAAACTTATATAGATAGAATAACAGTAAAATGAGGGAAGTCCATATTTGGAAACAGCCAAATTGTCCTAATAAACAAATTTACTACAAATTTATTATGCCCATTATAAAAATAAATGAATAAGTGGTCCAAAAATTTGAAAATCCCTGGCTTTTTATTGGAGAAAGAAGTAGGTAAACTATAAATAGCAAAGTAATACTCAATATATACATAATTAAACGACCGTTCTTTTATCATTATTTTGGACAACAAAGCAAATGAGCTTTGTAAGTAAATGTTGATACGAATTTATTGTAGACTACTAGTATGTCTGTCTGCTCCTCCCAAGTGGGAATGGATTGGACCAACCTCACAAGGAACAATCCAGATTGTCACGTACTAACGAACATCTCAACACAAACAAAACAAAATTCACAAAATCACCATCACAAGTTATGTATTTATTGAATTTACAGTATAATGACCAATCATCACACGATAAGAAAGTCATACCGACAGGACAAGGTTGCCCAGTTTATTTATTTCTATCATGATTAAGCTTAAAGCATCTTAGGTCAAAAGCCCACGGTGACAGCGTCCTTCGTGACTGACTAGGAATTGACATCTGCGGATCAGGGGGTTTATTGTATCAGCGACCACCAGACAAGGAATACTTCGGTTTGTTACCCTAAGTCCATGCTCAGAAAAACTGGAGGTGGAAATAATACATTTGTATGACTTGTGTATAAAGGATCACCATTCTTTCCGACAAAGAGCCTGCACATGTCGGCTGTCATTCTGATCATGGCAATAAATATCCTCCATTCGAGGTTCAAACCAACGACTTGCAAGTATCTACCAGAACATACAAGGAGGTAGACCCTAACACTTAAAATGTATAATACAATATACAGTAAAACTTCGTTATCTCGAGGAGTGACCGGGACAGGTAAAATGCTCGAAATAAACCGGGTGCTCGAAATAACCAAAGGGCATGTATTGATGATACCAACGGATATTGGTTTAAAACTTGCTCGAGATAGGCCGGGTGCTCGTGATATCGATGCTTGTCATAAAGAAGTTTTACTGTAACACCATATACATACGAGTATATGTATGTGTAAGTAGATGCAGTCAGACAACAACTCTTAGTGAACACTCATCTCTCATAATGGTCGAGTATATGTAGAGCAATAAAACATCTCAATACTGAGAACTAATTATAGTAATTGTCGCTTACAGTTTTCCCTAGCCTCATCTCTCAGGGGAATCATTCAAAGAGAGGATGACAATATGAATTATCGTCAATATAATAGATTGACCGAGATTATCCGGTACTAGTATGTCCTGTCTCTCGTCTACTTATACATCTCATAGAAATATATAGGTCGTCTACACATGTACATGTATATGACATAAGGACATGGCGTGATGGTACCCCCAGCATCTTATAGGTCGTCTACACATGTACATGTATATGACATTAGGACATGGCGTGATGGTACCCCCAGTATCTTATAGGTCGTCTACACATGTACATGTATATGAGATAAGCACGTGACGAGATGGTACCCCAGCATATTATAGGTCGTCTACACATGTACATGTATATGACATAAGCACATGGCGTGATGGTACCCCCAGTATCTTATAGGTCGTCTACACATGTACATGTATATGATATAAGCACGTGACGTGATGGTACCCCCAGTATCTTATAGGTCTTCTACACATGTACATGTATATGAGATAAGCACGTGACGTGATGGTACCCCAGCATATTATAGGTCGTCTACATATGTACATGTATATGACATAAGGACATGGCGTGATGGTACCCCCAGCATCGTATAGGTCGTCTACACATGTACATGTATATGGCATAAGACACATGGTGTGATGGTACCCCCAGTATCTTAACGCCACAATTGGCTTTTCCACCAGGACCTAATATTCTAGCATTATGTCTTAGTCACAAAGGGATCATCCATGACCTGCGTTGGCGGAACTGTAATCAACAAAGTACATAATTTCGATGGCTTAGAATAAGAAGGTCGTAACTACAAAATTGATATATTGAGAAAACAAGAGAAAATTGTTTGTAATTTGCTTTTTACCTATGGGAAAACAAGTTTTAAATCTTCATTTTGGTCAACATGACAATTTCTGATGTTCATGAAAATAAGCTCATAAGAAGCTCCTTGTAAAGCAGATTTAAAATATGTACGAGTCTTATAAGGTCTTAAGTAGTAGTTACGACCTTCTCATTCTAAGCCAACGATATCAGACTGACTTTCCGCATCTCTACACTTCAATCATATCATGTGAACATAGCGTAACGTGAGAAGACGTGGGCATGAGACAATGGGACAGCATCAGAGCGTACCGTTAAATTGTATTATCGTAATCTAATCAATATGGGACGTAGGCGAAGTATTAGAATAATCACTGTGACCACTCCTTTCCATTTAAAGGTCTTCAGGAGCTCTTCAGTAATAGAGTCATGCTTCCCCGGTCGTGTTGGGGTTGGAATAAATTATTCCTATGACGTTGGATGCGGACAGCCACTCAACATGTGGAATCGGCAGTTGATTAAAAAAGATCAAATTAGTCAACGTTGTTAATTCCAGAAAATCCGAATATGTCAACTGGCTGTTGTATGCTATATTAGTGAAACTGAGTGTTTGTTAAAAGACACACGTTATTCTGAGATCATCAGCTGACCTTATAGTGTTCATTACGTATCACCTCGATTTTGTATCCGACTTACGACTTGGCTCTCTACTTAATTAATTACCACTAAGCTAGCTGCTAATTAGAAAATAATCCGTGATATGCCTGTAGCTATCAGTCTATGTATTGTCACCAACTTCGAACCAGACAAGATGGATATCTCCACTAACCCAGATTATATCTCGTTTTGATTAAAAAGCTTCAAATAAATCGCTGGCAAATTATTCCTGGTAATACCAGACAACCACTGTTGGAGTTTTACGCCTATTCTTAATTAAAGTACATGTATACGGTCATAGTTGTTACAAGCACCGCATGTCTGTTCACAAGCGTCTTACCACTTAATAACAATTATAGTACACTATATTGCGAATCGTAATGCGGTGGTTGGCCTTCGGACTACTTTCAGGACAAGCTTTCAGGACAAGCATCAACAACAAAGATGGAGAAAGTATCAATAATTGTGGACAATATTCGTTGGTCACGATAAAAAGAATACAAAATTCAGATTCTAAGTCCTTGACACAGATCAAAACAATATCATAAAATGAGACCGAGTCCTTGACACAGATCAAAACAATATCATAAAATGAGACCGAGTCCTTGACACAGATCAAAACAATATCATAAAATGAGACCAAGTCCTTGACACTGATCAAAACAATATCATAAAATGAGACCGAGTCCTTGACACCGATAAAAACAATAACAAAGACAAATGCTAAGTCCTTGGCAACGATCAAACCAATAACAAACACAAAGGCTAAGTCCTTGAACCCGATCAAACCAATGACATGAAATAAGATTGTGTCCTTGACACAGATCAAACCAAAATAAAGATTGAGAATGTGTCATTGACGCCGATCAAAACAATGACATAAAATAAGATTGTATCCTTGACACCGATCAAAACCATAACAAAGATTGAGACTGTACTGTATCCAAGCTACCGTTCTAAACACAAACCAACGATGGAGGATGTGTCCTTGACATCGTTCAGTGGTATGTGTAATGCTCGCCTGCCACTTACATCGATCAAACCCTCACCAAAGACACACATTACATGATAGTGTTCGTGTTAGTGGAATCGTCCTGGTGAAAGATTTCAACATCGAATAATATCTGTTATTTTGTATCACGCTTACAATCATTATTTACACATTATCATTCACTATTACGTCGTCAAATTACAAAGTGAATGTTAATGTCACATGGTGGACATGTTGTTAAAGCCGAGTATTTCATTAACGGTTACATGAGATGAACATGATCTATGTTTGCTAAATGTCATGTCCGAGGTAACAAAGGACTCCATGAACGCTGCATTGGAAGTTTCTATGAAAGTTCGTACGTGTACATCAAATATATAAAATGCAATGAAAAAATGTTATGAAATTTTGCCTGCATACATGTACAATGAATAATCTCAACAATTATAAAACTCACACTTTACATTATGTTGTTTCAAAAACAGTTCATGCTGGGAGTGGTTAACCATGTACAAACCAATAAGAATTCAGTAAAAAAAAGAATACATCTGAAAGGCAGCACATTTGTATGTTTTTATTTACTAATTGTATGTTTTGCATTTATAAATAATAGATTAAGTTTAATATAAACGCATAACAAACAATTGGTAAATAAAAACATACAAATTTGCCTACAGACCAGATTTATTTGTCATTCATCAAAGTCCCTATAGCTCGTCCGGCCATGTTCGCTTGTATTCGATTTGTATGTTAATTTACTATAAACCGTTATCTCCGGACTTTACGAATTATGCAAGGAGTCTCAGTTTAATCTGGTAGGGCTATACTAGTATTCTATTCTCTTTGTAGCTAAATTGTTGTTAAATTTTGCATAACAATCATTTTTACGAACAGTACTGCTAGAAATTATGCACAAGGGTATACAATATAATAGAAGCTATCCATTAAAGCTATCATTAGAAAACCATTGAAATGAAATAAAGATAAAGTGCTTTAGCTCATTTTATTCAACTTATATTTTATTTAGAGCTTTTTTATTTTTGTTTTAATGCTGTGGGACTTTAAGGAATAACTCGGTTTACTAAACAAAATATAAAAAAGGAAAAATAATCAAAGGACTGAAGTACTGACAGGCTGGCGAACTGCAAAAGGACAATAGTTTTTCAAGTAATATAACTTCAAGTGGTTTTCAAAGTCAAAAGAGAGGTAAGTGCTGGACGAAAAATAAAATTAAAAATTTTTTTTTTTGGAGCCGCCGTGATTCGATCGCTGGACCTTAGCATCAGAAAATTACTAAGCGAGTTGCTTAACCGCTCGGTTACGATCTCGTTAGAAAAATTGAACTAAATAATTTAACATAATAAAATCATTCGGATGCACGCGCTATTTCGCGTTCGTAACGCGTTGTAATTATTATCAACGCCTTTAAACACCTTTTCTTTTAATTTCATACACTTTCCTTCCATTACAAGAAGAAACTTATATATTAAAATCGAACAGATTAAATGAAACAAGGAAAGTTTAATGTTCTAATCTTGCAAAACTGATAAACGAGGAGGAACTATTTTCATTGAGTGTATAGATACTGTGTTGTCAGTTTCGGGAGTAAATGAATCTTAGTGGATTTCATTTTATGGCATTGTAATAGGTCTGGCGACATCGCCAGCCTAAAAACTATGTAGGCATTTCAACAAAATGCTTTTAAGTTTTGCATGTGATCTTATGTCATAGATTAAACATAACATCATAATATCATTAGAAATGAGGCGTTGATCGAGAGTGTTTGATATAAGCTGAAGAACAGGTTTTACAATATTCCTAACATAAATTAGAATATAATTAACTAATCAGCAGATTTCTACGGAAGCATGGAAGTGACATAGTTGATATTTTTCATAACTTGTGGCCACAGATTACAAGACAGAGTTTTTTTTTACTAACTTGTGGGAACGACTTACAGACGCGAAAAATATTTTTGTAACTTGTGGCCATAAATTACGAGACAGAGTTTATTTTTTACTAACTTGTGGGAACAACTTACAGACGCGAAAAATATTTTTGTAACTTGTGCCCACAAATTACAAGACAGAGTTTATTTTTTACTAACTTGTGGGAACGACTTACAGACGCGAAAAATATTTTTGTAACTTGTGGCCACAAATTACAAGACAGAGTTTATTTTTTACTAACTTGTGGGAACGACTTACAGACGCGAAAAATATTTTTGTAACTTGTGGCCACAAATTACAAGACAGAGTGTTTATTTTTTACTAACTTGTGGGAACGACTTACAGACGCGAAAAATATTTTTGTAACTTGTGGCCACAAATTACAAGACAGAGTTTATTTTTTACTAACTTGTGGGAACGACTTACAGACGTGAAAAATATTTTTGTAACTTGTGGTACACGGGCTCGAACCCATCCAAAGTCGCCTATGGCATACTGCTGTTTTGGGTACTTTGGAGATCTGGCCCCCTTTCAGCCACAAGATAGGGGACTAACGACGGTATTTTTGACTCCGTCCACCTGCAATATATCTACATACCAGGTCTTTTGGGGTCACAGAGCCTTGTCAGGGCTCTGTTTGGGATCGAAACAGGCCCAATACACAAAGTTCACAACGTATGGTTTGGGTGGTACACGGGCTCGATAGGGGCCTAACGACGGTATTTTTTGACTCCGTCCACCTGCCCTACATCTACATACCAGGTCTTCCGGTGTTACAGAGCCTGGTGGCCTCAGTACGCTGCTTTTTCTTATACCCAGGAACTACATGGTCCGGCCCCTAGCCCCTATCAGCCCCAAGATAGGAACGAGCGGAGGGTCTCGTATGAACATACACTACGTCTGTATACCCGGTCTTTTTGGGTCACAAAGCATGGTTTGGGTGGTACACGGGCTCGAACCCATCCAAAGTCGCCTATGGCATAACGCTATTTTGGCTACTTTGGGGATCTGACCCCTCTTTCAGCCCCAAGATAGGGGCCTTTTTCGACTCTCGTCCACCTGCCCTACATCTGCATATCCGGTCTTCCGGGGTCACAGACCCTTGTGGCCTCAGTACGCTGCTTTTTCTTATACTTAGTCTTATGGCAGGCTAGGAAATTTAGTGGCGTTTAACCTATCTTATTGCAGGCTGGAGTTATTGCAGGCTATTTATCGCAGGCTCGCTTGAGTTTGGTAATAACAACCGTAACTCTGATTGGTCAATTAAATTGAGGGAACGACTTATTAAATTGTGGGAACGAGTTATTAAAAGTCGTTCCCACGGATTATAATCCGTGGCCACAAGTTGCAAAAAATATTTTTCGCGTCTGTAAGTCGTTCCCACAGATTAGAAAAAAATAAACTCCGGATTGTAATCTGTGGCCACAACTTGCAAAAATATTTTTCGCGTCTGTAATTCGTTCCCTCAGATTAGTAAAAAATAAACTTTGTCTTGTAATCTGTGGCCACAAGTTATGAAAAATATCAACTATGTCACTTCCATGCTTCCGTAGATTTCGGTATACCTGTGGTATAAGTATACTACGAGTGTAGGTACATACAAATCTATACAACTATCGCTCCACCATTGTGAATAGTCGTGAACATCGGATGCATCGAGGCTGACAGTAAACGCATCGTCATTAGTCTCCGATGTCATTTCAGTAGGAGATTATTACAAAATAGCCGACCATAGTTTCAATTATCATGCTACAAATGTGTCTTATTTACTCGACTAAGGTTTCACTTCCTATTGACATACATGTACATACTGTGGACACTGCCAAGGAATTATATGTAGCCGGGTCAATCCTTACTTTGAAGACGATTGACAGTTAGAAGTGTATGGAAGTTTACGCGACCCGATTGAATCTTCGATTATTTCTTGATAATTATATAGAAACTACCACCGGTACATGCAACGCATCACAATACAATGTATACAATTGCATAGATATGGTTTCTGAACAATAGAATAATTATATGAAATACAGGAAAATTTATCAAAGGATTCTACTCTGTCTATCAATTGCTCGTTATTATTTACAATGTAGATTAATATGAAGTCGTAATGTTGATCCTTGTACAGTGTTAATTAATGTTTTAACAAACATGTTTCAAAACTATGAAAGCTGAGTTAAATACGAGCTGAATATGTAGAAATTCATCGGATACAATGATCTCCATTATAAGACAACAAACACACCATACAGCGTCTCCTTAACCTTCAGATACGACATGCTCAGGGTAGTTGTGTCGTGGTGTTTCTGATTTCTGTGATCGGCTGGTTGTGTTGAGTGCTACCTTCCCTGTCGGATTTGCTCATACCTTTTATGCAATAACTGCCAATCGAATTATGTTTACTTATTAATGATCGATTATAAGTTTCGTTCAACTACTGTTTATGACAAGAACTATTGAAAACTAAATCGACTTTATTTTGATTGATTGAGAAAAACACCGCATAGGTACAATATATAGGAGTTAAATATTAACGCTATTTTACATACACTTAACCGAATTTCTAATTGGCCACCCAATGAAATATTATGTTATGCGATATATTCAATCAATATTTCTAAAAGTGTGATTATTTTTATTCCATGCACTGTTCGGTCGATTTCAGGAAATAAATAACGCATGCATGTATAAAATCATCCATTGCAGAACAGCTAGTGCAAAATGGCTTACGTGCACGTGGTTCACGTGCCTGACATGTTTGATTTTTGAAATTAGTCAAAATGTATTCTCTGTCGATTGACTTAATGAAATACATAAATACTGGCGAGAATGGGTAATATGGGGCGCGCTGAGGCCGTTAGAATGATGAGTACCAACACCAAAATCCAGACATGTACGTCAAAACGTCATTTTGAAAACAGCGATATTTATAATAACGTGGGGTTTAGCTCGAATTACTGCGAAAAACATATTTTCTAACAATAAAATTGGACAGTATCGGGGTTTCGATTATTTGTATTCTTTTAAAAGCATTTTTGTAAAAACTAATTTATAACAACACGTGGCCAATCAGAAATTCGTTCAATGTACGCATCGACTGACGTCATGAGCGCGTTCCACATGGCTCATTCTCCCAAATTATAGTGTTTAAAGAAAAGTCTATCAACAGGGAACAAATTCATAACAAATACGATACTATTCCAAGCTGTGCACGAGTCCAACGTGCAAAAAAGCAATTTCGCACCAACCGTTACGCATGGATGATATTGTACATGAATTCGTCATTTATTTCCGGAAATCAATAAATTAGTGCTTGGAATGAACAAATAACACAACCTAAGATTTATTGATATAATATATCAGATGATATAATATTTTTTAGGGTGGCCAATTAGAAATTCGTTTAAGTGTATTCTTGTAGGATTAATTAGAACCTAGCACTATGCCCTTCTGGGAAATACACTTATGCAACACAAACGGAATGTCTAACACACTTGGGACGCGACAGGCCTAACTTCTCATGTCTTTCCAT
Source organism: Spisula subtruncata (assembly GCA_963678985.1). NCBI lineage: Eukaryota > Metazoa > Mollusca > Bivalvia > Venerida > Mactridae > Spisula > Spisula subtruncata. The sequence goes on from OY787662.1 coordinate 27,505,503, forward strand.
CGCTGCCAAAGATAAGAAGCCTACCAAGATTTATCAAATGGACTTTTGTCTCTCTACATTATACAGTCAGAACAAGGATATACCATACCAAAAACTACTCCGCATCCGAGCAAACTATGATAAAGTCTAACAGAATAGTACATTCTATTCTTTACTTTGTTTACAAACCAATAGACACACTTAGATTACCGACTCAATCCGTACAAATGACGATGCTCTTTTTGAAATAGTCGAGATACTTTACGTCAGCAATTCAATGTGCGAGGTGTCCCAAACTCACAACCAGGGAGCCTTTCTGAGACTTAAGTATTTCTACTGTGATCACATGCTCGTGTACCTTTCGGATTGGTGTGATGTTGTCGATGATAACTGTCACTGATGTCCATGTAATATCGCTATATACGTCATGTTTCAATGCCAACGTCATGTTTTCTATGGTAGGATCTGGTTCTTGTTACATACGAATAAATATACATGTGTCTTAAATCAGAATGATACTAGTATATACACGAGGTGTAATTCGAAACGGAAGTAAATGCATAATGATACCTGCCAGACTCGGTCGTGATTTACAAGCAATATGTTGACCAACTTCTCGTATGATACCCAGCAAAGACGATCAATATTGGCTCAATGTTGCAGCCAATTCATTTCCGCTACATAACAGATAAGCATGTCTTTTTAGGTCCTTAACTTAAAATTCTGAAAATCAGTAAAAGTTCACACCGGAAAGTATGAAAGATTTTATGCAACTTACACACAGAGCGACAATTGAACTGCTGGGCGTGTAATTTTTTAATTAAATATTATAATATTTATAATGTTAACTTTCGAATAACATCATTTTGCTATTGATAAAGATACTACAATGACCTTGTCTGATATTAACAGTCCAATTTCATGTTAATATTTATTCACTGCGAGCAGATATTGAATCCAATGATGTTCGATTTGTCGAACTGTTGATAGAGTTCCTACTGCAAGGAATCATATCATAAATGTTTAAATCGATCAGACGAGGAAACCAACAGTTGATATTTATGGGGAAAGGAAGTATACCTATTCATTTCAAAATTACAGCAAATTCGTGCTGACATATCATTTTATTCTATCAATATGAATATCAGTTATATTGAAGATGTGTCGAGAAATATAATATAAAGGCATTTAAATAATACATCTACCCAGTTTTTACAATTTTGAGAGTTACTTGGCATACAACTTGAGAGAAATGACACATCTGCTGCAGAAATTAATTCACGTCGAAAAGTTTGATATTAGTTGTTATTTGCTGGAGCATTACAATGGACGAAAAATGTATGCCAGGAGAATCCCTGTTTGGTTGGATACTTCTAAAGGAGAACCAATAATCTAGGTAAGGTACTAGATCTAGTAGATCTATGCAGATACCATGGAAGCTCACACTATCAATGATTGGACACGAGAAACATCTTGCTCAGAACAGCTATATCACATGTTTCTGAAAAAGATACAAGTAAGTTCTATGCATAGAACATCAATGACGAAGGTATATATATATACGTGGGTATATCCAAAAGTTATGTCACTGATGCTGTAAAATCGTGTATAATGTCAGTAAAACCGCGATTTTTTTCACGCCGTAACTTCAGTCTAATTTGAATATGATGACTAAATTTAACAACAATGCACATAATAGTTCTTGAGATATGAATATTTATATGAGACATACTTACGAACATCGCCGCAAGTCTGACGTCACAATGACGTTACTTGTTGGCACCTACTCATCCAGCAAGAGTTCATCCCGGGTAATTTCTAACGACTCATAAACCATGCAGTCATTTCCACGACCTTAAAAAATGTGCAACCCACCTGACACTTACTCTCTGCGAAATCAAATTATTGTTAAGTGTCCTTTTGATAGACCCACAGCAAAAAAATTAACTCACCAAATAATAATCGCAGTTTTGAACGTCGAATAGAATTGACGGCATTAAAATACTATTGGTGTTCTTTTCGGATCTACTACAAACCGTTTATATGACTCTCTTTCGATAATGGTTTGTTGATCCATGTCCCATTAAAAGCTTAAACTACAGGTACACGAGACTATGTTGCCGTCGTGTGTAACTAAAGTTTCAGTAGGTGACTTTCATAACTTTAAGGAAAAGTGCATTATTACGCGCAGCATCTTTTTGTCACAAATATGCCGTGCTTTCGCTAAGTAATCAGTGCGTTGAAAATATATTGCGAGTTTCAAGATAGAATAACGTCAACGAATTTTTAGCCAGAGGCACAACAAATTGGTTTCATCACGTCACGAAATTATCGTCTGCTTTCGAGAATTATTTTTTATAAAAACGCATAAAAGAAAATCGTTATGATAATGAAAAAATATCGTAATTTTCGTGTGCGGCGATATGACGTCATAGGTATATTTCAAATGTACATATAATCCAATTATAAAAATGGAATAATGGGGCACGTTGTTAATTAATCAGAATTGAATTGCTGAACATTTTGATATCATATTTATGCATATCGGCCTATAAACAAATAAACCATGGGAGGAGTGACATTACTTTTGGATATACCCTCGTATATATATATATATATATATATATATATTAACTCTCCGGGATATGGTATCATGGCTTAGGAACTTTCGGAGTATGGTATGTATGATTAAGGTTAACAAAGAACCTTTCAGAAAAAGATATAACGTTACAGAGGACCTTTCAGAAAAAGATGTACATGTACATTGAAACTACAAGAATTACAAGGTGTATAAATAACATATTTCTGGAGAAAAATGTACGTATCACCTACCAGAGGAGGTATACATAGAACAATGCAGGAAGAAAATGCATATTCATAGAATTAATGAACGTATGATTATAACCTTCAAGCTAGCATAAGGTATACATAGAACAATCTTGTAACGTAGAAACTTCCCGTATAAGGTACATGAATAATACATTGTATATCATTTATATCTTCCAGGTGTAGGTATTCAAAAATACTTTTGTGATTATATTCTCTATTAATATTTTCTCATTAAAGTTGTACAAAATATGGAATCTAACATAATATGTGTTTCAATGGTATGCTTTAATATTAAAATGGATAAATGGGAAGGTTGTGTTGTTTTGATACGACATACTAAGGGAAACATGACACCGCATTGTCTTACCACAAACTGATACATGCTTCACTACTGCAAACAATCGTTCCTGAAAGTTTCATTTTATTATATGTTCTACCTTATCCAATCAATTGCAGAAACATTCTTGTTAAACATACTTTTATAGTACCGTGTTCGTTAAATATCAAGCATCATGACACCGAGGGCACGAACGTCATCCATTACTGGTTTAGAAATAACATCGTTTCGAGTAGTTTTACAGCGTGGAGAGATGGACGGAAGTAATAAAATATCAATTACAGTAATTGAAATATCTGATAATGCATTCCCAATGTATGATGAAAATTATGTAGCAATTAGGTAAATTGAAATTCTGCCATTCACATATCACACTAACTAGGTCATGTAGGGTGAATATGTTTGAATCAACCAAATCACCCAATTAATCAGGAAGTATATACCCACTATGTGCTTGTGTTCTAGTTATTCCCCCCCCCCTCTCTCTTTTATCCGACAACAATTGCATACGTTGATTGCAAGTATTATACTTACTGAATCCTCATCAATGTTCGCGGGGATGAACTTTTCAGGATTATGAAGAAATGGTAAAAAACTATTTTGCTCTTCAAGCGATGCTTTTGAATATTGAAAGAAAAATCACTCGTGACGTATTTTTAGATCCATTATTCGAGTGACTTCAATTTCTTGATCTAGATTTTCCGCAAAATCTACGAAAAACTAACGACCATGCCAGATTACAAATTGAAAGTAAATATCACATGGTAGATATGTTGTTGCCGAATATTTCATTAACGACTGTATGATGACTATGAGATATTTGCTGTACGCCGTGTCCGATGTAACAAATCAGTTCATGCGCGATACATTTGAAGGTTTTATGAATGTACATACGTATACATGGAATATATAATAATTATATAACATATTACATTGAATAGTCGCAACAACTACAAAATGCATATTTTGATGTCTAATACAGTTCGCGCTAATCAATAAGAATTCATCCACTAAGAGAAGCGTACCTCTGTAGGCACATGTTTATGTTTGTATTAACCAATTGTATGTTTTGTATTTATAAATAATAGATCATGTTTAAACTAAATGCGAACATTTAGAATGAGTATAATGCTTTTATACTCCTAGAAATTATGCCCAAGGGTGTACACTATAATATAAACAATCCATTGAAGCTATCATTACGCTCGTACAAAACTCATTTAACTAAATTAGATAGAATGGGAACATACAAAGTAAGGTATCGAGCTAGAGTGATCGGTCACATGGTTTAACTTGTGTATCACCATGTTATCTGTTAGCTGTTAACTCAGAAGTTAAGTCCATTTGAGTTAACTTCTGGCAGAAGTGAAGTCAGAAGTGAAATGAAATCGAGTTAACTTCAGACAGAAGTGAACCCGGAAGTGAACTCACAAGTGAAGTAAGAAATGATTTTTTTTTACTTTACTTCTGCCAGAAGTGAACTCAGAAGTGAAGTAAAACAATGAAAAATTTCACTTCACTTCTACCAGAAGTCAACCCAGACGTTAACTTAGAAGTGAAGCGAAAAAATTCATTTTTTGACTTCGCTTCTGAGTTAACTTCAGGGTTGACTTCTGGTAGAAGTGATATTACAGATACAGATGTTTAGAACCGGTGCTCCCCCACTATACATCAGAAGTATCGTTACTGACTGTAAAAGCATCATCAATAGTCTCCGATGTCATTTCATTTGTAGATTAATAGAAAATAGCCGACCATACTTACAATTATCATACTATCTTATTTACTCGACAAAGATTTCACTTCCGATTGACATTTATGTATATACTGTGGACACTGCCATAGCATTGTAATTCTCATAGTAAGTGTCTCTATAACACGTATCCATCTTTACTTTGAAGACGCTTTTCATTTAGAAGCCATTGGAATTATACGCGGTCCGACTGAATCTTCGATTATTTCTTGCTATCTAGAAGATACTGACCGTAAATGCAAAATATATATGTGGTTCTTGAACATTGAAATAATGCTTTTAAACACAGGGAAAGGTATCAAAAGATTCTGCTCTGTCAATTGCGAAATGTCCAGCGATTGTTTATACATGTAGTTAGTGATTTATAGAGGTATATATGAAGCTGTTGTGTTAATCCTGATCCATTGCTTATTAAAGTATTGACGAAACATCAAATCGCTGGCTTAGAACAAGAAGGTCGTAACTACCAAATCGATATATTGAGAAAACAAGAGAAAACTGTCTGTAATTTACTCTATACCTATGGGAAAACACGTTTTTATGGTCAACATGACAATTTCAGATTTTCATGAAAATATTCTCACAGGAAGCGCCTTCGTGAAGCAGATTTCAAATATGTATGAGTCTTATAAGGTCGTAAGAGGTAGTTACGACCTTCTGGTTCTAAGCCATCGAAATGTTGACGTCAATACACGCTGAATATAGATCTACATCGCCGGATACAAGGACCTGCACTTTGAGACATCACACACACCATTTAGGTTCTCCTTAAACTTTCAGATCTGGCATTCAATAACTGCCACTTGAATTATAAGTATTACCAAATGATAGTGTTATTCAATTGAAAATATTTAAGTTCATTTTTGCAAGTACCATTGATAATTTCACTTTAATATCGACAAGTCGTATAAGATCTACTGATTCATATGGCAATATTTTATGTTTACTGAATGCCATAGACAACGCTATTTAAAACTTAACGCGAGGTTTACATATTCTTATAGCATTAGCTCTTCTGGAAAATACTTTTATACAACAAAGAGCGTCCTAGTGCTATATCAACAACAGGTGGACAGTTCAAGAGACTTTAGGATTACTTCAGCAATAATATACTCGTGCTCCTTTCAGACCGATGTGAAGTTGTCGGCACTATGATATCTGTTACTGCGGTTCAATCAATACTTATACGAATGTGTTTCATTGACAGCTTCACATATTTTCTATGTTATAACAGAATATGTGTTACATTTACATGTGAGTTGTAACAACATACAAATGTAGTATCCATACGATTTATTACTTGAAACACAAGTAAATGCATAAGGATACCCGACATCTTTTGCCATGGTTTACAAACATCTTATTGGCTAACTTACAGACCCTTCGTAAGATGCCCCACATATCTGACCCCCGTAGGCCTAATGCTACAGCCAACTTACTTCCATTAAGTTATTGGAAAGTGTATATTTTGACAAGGCCGAATCGTCGCGAACTAAGAATTCGCAAGATTAGATTTTTTAAAAAGTAAGAAAAACATAATCACTCAGAAAAGTTCGATTTCGTGCAACTACATTATACAAGTAATCAGAACTTTAACATTATTCATTGACCTAGGGATTCTTATATTTACCATCTAATTTCATGTTAATATTTATTCACGACGGGCAGACATTGAATGTGTAACTTTTATCTGATGAATGATGTTCGATTTGTTGTCGACCGCTTACTGTAGATAGAGCTACTACTGCATCGACGTCTATTGTAAATGTTTAAATCGATCGGACGAGGAAACCAACTGTTGATCTTTATGGGGAAAGGAAGTAGATATATTTATTTCCAAATTACAGCAAATTCATTTTGACATATCATTTTATTCTATCAATATGAATATCATTTATATTCAAGATGTGTCGAGAAATATATAAAGGCATTTAAATAATACATCTACCCAGTTTTTACAATTTGATAGTTACTTGGCATATAACTTGAGAGGAATGGCATATCTGCGGCAGAAATTAATTCACGTCGAAAAGTTTGATATTAGTTGTTATTTGCTGGACATATCATTTTATACTATTATTATGAATTTCAGTTATATTCTAGAAGTAGTTTCTAGTTTCGTCCCTAGTAGTTTTGCAGTGTGGAGAGATGAACGGATGTAATAAAATATCAATTAAAGTAATTGAAATATCTGATAATGCATTCCCAAAACATCATGAAAATCATGTAGCAATTAGGTAAATTGAAATTCTGTGATTCACGTATCTCATTAAGTAGAACGTGTAGGATGAATAAATTTGAATCAGCCCAATCATCCAATTAATCAGAAAGTATATATACACTTATTAGTAATTAGTAGACAGACTTACTTGATGCAATGATCTGCGCAAATTGTGTTTTAACTATTGCCCGTCAACAATGGCTTATGTATTTATAACTATTGTAACATCATCTGTTGTCGCGGGTATCAAATTTCTCCAACTATCATATAATGACATCCCTATACGTAGGTGGTTAGTCAAGTTTCCAGACTAGCTATATTTCGGACGAAAACAACGCTGGTTGAACGAGGATGTATAATGCGTGGATATTAGATATTGAAAGAAAAATGTCTTGTAATTTTACATAATTATGTTCGTGGTCAATCATTCTGGGAGATTTTTTGTAACACAGTTCATTCGCGAAATAAATGAAGTTTAAAACACCACTGCGAATATCAATAACTAAATATAAAGTTTCTACTTTTCTGTCCATGTTCTTAAAACCAGTCTCGTATATAAAGTTTGTTATGAATATTATGGTTATAAAAAATCTCTTCCTTCTCTCATACGCAGTGTTTATACACGATGACAATCTGTCTAGTGTCCAACAGGGGCATTGATTTCTCCTGGAATCATGACTAATGAGATCAGTATGTCCGAATTAAATAAGACCATGTCGATGTTCGTCCAAGTTTGAATTACGTTGGGTTGAATTACGTCTGTTTGTAAGAGAAGTGTCCCATTTATATGTGAGTGATATCAATCACCAACTATGATCATATTCGGGTATAATGCAATTCTCGTTGAGTAATATATCCAACATGTTTATGGTAATGTATCAACTGTCTGACATGTACGCATAATGTTTGTTGTTTTGCAGTATCGCTAGATCATGAGCTAAATATATTTCACTGGGTATAGCTACTACGTCTCTTCGTAAAAATAAACACCCTTTATAAGTAAAGAATATATTCGTTGTTTTAAATCGGGACATGCCCAAACAAACTTTTCCAAAGAACTGTACATACATTTTGTTGTTCTATGCAACAGCCATTGCTTCTTGGAAAATGTATAAATAACTTTTTTTCTAATTTTCATAATTCGAACTGTACTCTGACTGCCACAGTAAACGGCTTAAGGAGCACACAAAGCGTATTTATTATGTTTTCAGTACATGACACCATGTATGCTAAAAGTAAGCGAGAAAGCTTTGCACTTTAATCATCCCTTGTAAGAATTGGCAACTAATGAGGCGGGATTGTGAGGTTCTGTCGAAAATGGTAATTTACTTGAATCTGTACAGTTATAAATTGCAGGAAATGTTTCGAATATTTTGAAATCGAAACACTTTTTAAACCAGGTTACGAGCTATTTCGATGAAATGTACGAGAAACTGTATCAAAAGTTTGGTTAAATATTTCAAGCTTTGCTAGTTAACATCAGTTGTTATTTTCGTGATAACTTGTTCGGTTTGTAAAGTTGGTTAACTGCAGTGCTATTGTTGGTGTCATTTTTAAATCACCCCTGTAACAACAATAACAAATTGAGAAAATCGGACAGGAAAGGCAACTTAATCAACCTACCACATAAAACAATAACATCACAAGACAACTACACAGAGTAATGCCCATACTCAATTCCACAATGAAATAACAAAAAGATTATCCGAAGTGATCGAAAGAAACGCAGCTAAAATGTGACCTAGTTTCCCAAATCCCCGCTGCAAGACGACCTACTTTCACAAATATATGCCAAAACGGTGAAAATGTTTCTCCCCGGCAACCCTGGCAAGCCGAAACAGTAAAGGGAGGGGGGCAACACAATCTGTGTCAAAATGACAGAAAATAAAACATGTTCTAACTCAATATTCGTTTCCCAATGAATTAATAGATAATGCCGTAAGAAAATTGTCAAATATCTAATTCCACCACAACGTCAAATCTTATTTAGTATCAAGTAATTGGAAATTTTAATGTTGGCTTTAGGCCAAACATAGCCTTGACAGTTTGTCCCACCGACACTTTAATACCTTATTACTATTTGTATGTCTGGTAATTTTAATGTTCCGATCGTTCCAACTATACTTGCAAATAATTTAAATGCATTACACCTGTTAACCCATGTCGACACACCAGAGCGTTCCTTCGGTGACAGTCCCCAGTACTGACAGCATGCATTCATACGAGAAGCAAAACTAATAATTGAACATATTTTCCTGTTTTATACAGAACTAAAACAATCGCAAAAATTCATTGAACAAAGGGGGGACTAGTGTAATCATTATGAACTTCATTTTATGAGTGTAATTTTATGAAATTGGAACACATTGCTTGTGTGGTGTTTGTGGTAGTGGAATTGTCCTGATGATAGGTTTCAACATACAGCAATATCTATTCGACATCACATCATAATATTATATAGCGCTTACGTTAACTATTCACAAAACCTAATCCTTCCCTGTTACGTCGCCTGATTACAAACTGAATTTAAACGCCACATATCGGATGTGTTGTTTTTCATTGCCGGCTACGTGAAATGAACATGATATGTTCGCTGAACGCTGTGTTCAATACAACAAATAAATTCGTGAACACGGCGTTACAAGTTTCTACGAGCGGTCGCACATGTACATACAATATAAATCATGACATTTTACCGGCATACAATAAATATTCGTAAAAATTAGAAACGCGCATTCTTCACATAGTGTTTTTATGAACAAACAAGTAGGAATTCAGCAACAAAGAAAATACGTCTGGGAGCACATGTGTTTGTTTCATTTACCCATTGAATGTGTTGCATTTATTAATAATATATTATGTTTATCATACATTTCAATGCAAAACATATAATTGGTAAATGCAAACATACAAATGTATAGTGTTCTATTTGTTGCTGAATTGTTATTTATGTGGGTTTAACTATCAATTCCATAAACAGTACTGCTACAAATTATGCACAAGGGTGTACAACATAATAGAACTTATCCAAAAAGCTACTTTTAGAAACGCACTTAAAGGAAATAAACGTAAAATGCTTTTAACTAATTTTATTACAAGAACAAATGAATATTGTGTAGAGCTTTTTCATTTGATAATGATGTGGGTCATTAAGAATACGGTAACTCGGTGAACTAAATGAAGTAGACAAGGTACGTAAAACTTTTCATGTAATCTAAAGTTATACCTTAGACACAGCACAATGCCAAAAGAAATGGGGTATCGAGCGAAAGTGAGTGGCCACACGATATGCATTGTTCAAGAACATTTATACCTTAAAATAAATCAGAAAATATCAGCAGTTACTGACTGTAAACGCATCATCAAAAGTCTCCGATATCATTTCATTAGTAGATTGATTGAAAATAACCATCTATAATGAATGGTTTGACAAACAGGTTTAGAAACAACTAACAATCATGCGAATAACAGCTGAATATAGATCTTCATTGGATACAAGGACCTGCACTTTGAGACAACAGACACACCATACAGCTTCTCCTTAACAACTACTTGAATCATAATTATTACCAAATGATCGATTTAAAGTGTTATTCAATTGAAAATATTGAAGTTCATTTTGACACGTACCATTGACAAATACATTCGTAAATCGACAAGTCTTCAAATCTACTCATTCATGTGGCAATATTCTATGTTTACTCCATGCCACTGACAACGCAAAAATAATATTTTAATTGATTGAGACAAACCCTGTAGGTATTAGGGTATTAAATATTAACGCGAGGTTTACATATTCTAGAAGGATCAATTAGAATCTAGCACTATGCCCTTCTGGAAAATACATTTATGCAACATGAAGCGTGAATACAAACAGAATGTCTTAACCGCCGAGACAAGGCTTGGCGACAATTATAAATGATCGGGTATTTCCGTCGCCGACCTTTAAGAGTTTATCAAGTGGAATGATATGTACTATATGTTATAGAACAACTTATACCAACCCATCCCGTTTAATAACTCACTTCTGATGATTTCTAATTGAAGTTATCACCTTAGAAGATATGTAAGTTTTTCTATTCCTTTTTAAGATTCTATATAATTCACCGAGTGTTTCCACAATTCACAAAGCATTAACCGATAAAAAACCAAAATACTCGTATTAAAATTAGCTAAAAACTTTTATATTAATTTCATTTAAATGAGTTTTCAAAGATAGTTTTAATAGATAGTGTCCCTATTATAATAATAATAATAATAAAGACTTTATTTTACGAGGAAACTTATTTGACAATAAACTAAACAATCAATCTTCCATAAGATCCTCAACAATGTATTATATTGTACACATTTGTGCATAATGTCTACGAATATGGTAATTATATTCTTAATGCAGTCATCCGATCAAAATATTACCTGACCTAACGGAATGGTATCAAACTACTCTGAAAATCACATTAGTTACGGATCAAATGCATTCAAATAATGACGATGGTCTATTTAAATCCGAGATATATTACCTCAGTAATTGTCGAGGGGTCCCAAATGAACGAGTGAGTACTATGTCCAAGTGCTATATTCACAACAGATTTCGAGAGACTTGAGGATTCCTTTAGCAATTATTTGTTCATGCTCCTTTCGGACCGGTTAGAAGTTGTCGGCACTATGATAGTTGTTATTGCTGTTCGATCAATGCCAATGTGAATGTGTTTCATTGACAACTTCACATGTTTTCTTTGTTAGATAAGAATACGTGTAACATATAAATGTGACTTGCATCAGCATAATTATAAATGTAGTATGTGTACGATGTATTACTTGAAACAGAAGTTGATGCATTAAACTGACATTCTTTGCCATAATTTACAAACGTCTTCTTCACCAACTTTCCGGTACATCTTAAGATGCCCTATATATCTGACCAATGTTGGCCAACTTTTCGGTACATCGTAATATGTCCCATATATCTGACCAATGTTGGCCAACTTTCCGGTATATCTTAAGATGTCCCATATATCTGACCAATGTTGGCCAACTTTCCGGTACATCGTAATATGTCCCATATATCTGACCAATGTTGACCAACTTTCCGGTACATCTTCAGATGTCCCATATATCTGACCAATGTTGGCCAACTTTCCGGTACATCGTAATATGTCCCATATATCTGACCAATGTTGGCCAACTTTCCGGTACATCGTAAGATGTCCATATATCTGACCAATGTTGGCCAACTTTCCGGTACATCGTAACATGTCCCATATATCTGACCAATGTTGGCCAACTTTCCGGTTCATCGTAAGATGTCCCATATATCTGACCAATGTTGGCCAACTTTCCGGTACATCGTAAGATGTCCCATATATCTGACCAATGTTGGCCAACTTTCCGGTACATCTTAAGATGCCCTATATATCTGACCAATGTTGGCCAACTTTTCGGTACATCGTAATATGTCCCATATATCTGACCAATGTTGGCCAACTTTCCGGTACATCTTAAGATGTCCCATATATCTGACCAATGTTGGCCAACTTTCCGGTACATCGTAATATGTCCCATATATCTGACCAATGTTGACCAACTTTCCGGTACACCTTCAGATGTCCCATATATCTGACCAATGTTGGCCAACTTTCCGGTACATCGTAAGATGTCCATATATCTGACCAATGTTGGCCAACTTTCCGGTACATCGTAATATGTCCCATATATCTGACCAATGTTGGCCAACTTTCCGGTACATCGTAAGATGTCCATATATCTGACCAATGTTGGCCAACTTTCCGGTACATCGTTAGATGTCCCATATATCTGACCAATGTTGGCCAACTTTCCGGTACATCGTAAGATGTCCCATATATCTGACCAATGTTGGCCAACTTTCCGGTACATCGTAAGATGTCCCATATATCTGACCAATGTTGGCCAACTTTCCGGTACATCGTAAGATGTCCCATATATCTGACCAATGTTGGCCAACTTTCCGGTACATCGTAATATGTCCCATATATCTGACCAATGTTGACCAACTTTCCGGTACACCTTCAGATGTCCCATATATCTGACCAATGTTTGCCAACTTTCCGGTACATCGTAATATGTCCCATATATCTGACCAATGTTGACCAACTTTCCGGTACATCGTAATATGTCCCATATATCTGACCAATGTTGGCCAACTTTCCGGTACATCGTAAGATGTCCATATATCTGACCAATGTTGGCCAACTTTCCGGTACATCGTAAGATGTCCCATATATCTGACCAATGTTGGCCAACTTTCCGGTACATCGTAAGATGTCCCATATATCTGACCAATGTTGGCCAACTTTCCGGTACATCGTAAGATGTCCCATATATCTGACCAATGTTGGCCAACTTTCCGGTACATCGTAAGATGTCCCATATATCTGACCAATGTTGGCCAACTTTCCGGTACATCGTAAGATGTCCCATATATCTGACCAATGTTGGCCAACTTTCCGGTACATCGTAAGATGTCCCATATATCTGACCAATGTTGGCCAACTTTCCGGTACATCGTAAGATGTCCCATATATCTGACCAGTTTGGCCAACTTTCCGGTACATCGTAAGATGTCCCATATATCTGACCAATGTTGGCCAACTTTCCGGTACATCGTAAGATGTCCCATATATCTGACCAATGTTGGCCAACTTTCCGGTACATCGTAAGATGTCCCATATATCTGACCAATGTTGGCCAACTTTCCGGTACATCATAAGATGTCCCATATATCTGACCAATGCTGGCGGCCTAATGCTATAACACATTTACTTCCAATAAATTATTGAAAAATGTGCTAGAAAGTTCGCGAACTAGATATTCGCGAGTGCATTGCAAGATTAAATGTTCGGGATTTTTAAATTTCAGAAAATAAGAAAACATAATCACTCAGGAAAGTTCAATTTCATGCAATTACAGTATGCAAGTACTAGTTATCAGAAATTATATAACATTATATATTTTCCTTTTAAAGTCGTATGTCATTTTATTATATATTCACTACGGGCAGACATTGAATGTGTAACTTTTATCTGATGAATGATGTTCGATTTGTTGTCTATAGAACTGGATTAACAGAATTACACTGGCTTCCAGTTATGGCCAGGGTAATGTTCAAAGTTCTAGTAATCTTATTTCGTGTCATCATGGGTACAGCTCCATCGTATTTTAAGACAATGTTTGATCCTATTCGGCAAGGGTACAGACTACGATCACAAAATGTTATGATATGGATTACGTTTAACAATCCACTTAAGACACATTGTTTTCAATATGCATTTTTATTTTATACCTGATTAGCATTACTTTTAGTCATATACATGTAGTTCAAATGGCGTGGGTTTAAATCTTTAAAGTCACGCCGATATAGCCTTGATCCTGATTCTTTATCACGAAACTGGTATCTGAACACGGCCTGGAATGGAACACGCAAACCAAACGGATACAAGTGAAATGTTGATGCTGGGCATCAAAGATGCCGCTAGTTCTTTTTAAGTAAATCTTTTTATTTAGTAAAAGGTATTGGTAGAAACTTGTAAACAAACTAAAATTCCGGCGTGATGTGTGATGCACAAGGGAAGTTATTCTCATGTGTTGAGTGTACGCTGCAAAAACTTAAGATTGCTGAAAATGGGTATTTTTCACTAATTCTAGGGCAATAACTCTGGTTGTACTAAATTGAAAGGGGAGTGAAACCCCAGGTGCACTAGAGTACATGCTGTCAAACATTTCTATAAAGGTCTCATGATCCTATGTCAAATACTTTTTGAGTAGCATGTGAAACAAGTCAAAAATGGCTATTTTACACCATTTCAATGGCTAATAACTCTGGATGTACTAAACTGAAAGGGGAGTGAAACCCCAGGTGTAGAGAAAACATCCTGACCATTTCTGTGAAGGTTTCATGACTCTATGTCGTGTACTTTGAGTACCGTGCGACATAAGGAAAGCGGCCATTTTTTTCTGTTTCAAGGGCCATAACTCCGTCAAAATTGGTTGAATCATAAAACCCTGATAATATGCACCAGGTCACATGATGACAATCGTTCTCTGAAAGTTTGGTTGAAATCTATGAAGAAATGTAGGAGGAGTTGTGCACAGAAGAAATTGTTAAGGCCCGCCGACATTCAGCAATCTAATAACCAGAGTTTAAAAACTTGAAGGCAGTGAAACACCAGGAAAGAATAGAAAACATGAAAACATTCTATTTTCTATTGAAATATTTATTCAAATGAACATAACATGTTTTAGAAATATGAGCACCATTATAATATTGATTAATGCTTCACAGATGGCATTTAGCATGTTTCATAAAATAACAAAGTGTATTCCAATAACGTGGTATAGCCTGACAACGTGAAACTGACACTAAAGGACATTGTTATTTCGTGGTTTGTGAGCTTGATAAGTAAATTTATTGCGAATTAATACGTTCAACATAGTTTAAAATATGCATAGAACTAGTTCCATTTGGCAGGAGTATAGGAGCGCATATGAATATTTTGTAAATAAGAAGTGTCAGTTCAATGTTGGCAAGCTATATTTACCCGTTTAAATTTTGGCAAAACAAACTATTCTGACAAACATAAATAAAGAAACATAGAGATTAAAAAAACACTTGCATTTATCAAATTTAGATTAAGAGAAAACCTAAGAACTGAAAAAAATCGAAAATCATAACTAAAAAATATCTGACAGACATGAAAGTATTTAACATGTTCCATAAAAGTTCGAAAGGAAAATCGCCGCTCCGCGCAAATAGTTTTTTTTTTACTTTTTAATAGCCCCTGCTAAGACCCGCAAATTGCAACATATGTAGCCGTTATATAAACACCCGTTCCGAACTGATTTGGAGTTTAGTACCTACCGAACATTTATCATCCTATTTTACCCCTGACGGGCGAGTCCAACAGCGTTATAACCAATCAAATCTTGTATCCTCCTGGGACTTGGACTTTAGTACCTACCGAACATTTATCATCCTATTTTACCCCTGACGGGCGAGTCCAACAGCGTTATAACCAATCAAATCTTGTATCCTCCTGGGACATCTGCTTGCACCCTTTCATACTCGATGCCGCCTCCTGGCGGCATCGAATGATTGATAGAAAGTAAGGATTGAAGTTCCGCGTTGTAGTAATTACCCATAAAAGCAATAGTTAGTACTATCATATTTCATTGAAGACCCAACACTAGCTGTCAGTGCCGTTGGACAATATCAACCATCATGACACCGAGGGCTTGAACGTCATCCATTACATGTTTAGAAATAACATCGTTTCGAGTAGTTTTACAGCGTGTAGAGATGAACGGAAGTAATAAAATATCAATTACAGTAATTGAAATATCTGACGATGCGGTCCCAATGTATGATGAAAATCATGTAGCAATTAGGTAAATTGAAATTCTGCCATTCACGTATCGCATTAAGTAGATCATGTAGGGTGAATATGTTTGAATCAACCAAATCATACAATTAATCAGGAAGTATATATCCACTAATTGGTAGACAGACTTTCCTGATGCAAGGATCTGGGCAAATTGTGTTTCAGTTATCGATTTATTGCCCCGTCAACTATGGCATTTGGTGATTGTCATTATTATATCAACTGTTATATTTTTACAAAGTTTCCACACTTCGGTGGAAACAAATCTCGTATATAATGTTTGTAATGAATATAGAGTTATAGAAGCTCTCATCCTTCTCTCATACGCAGTGTTTATACACGATGACAATCTGTCTAGTGTCCAACAGGGACATTGATTTCTCCTGGAATCATGACTAATGAACTCAGTATGTCCCATAGCAAACCAGACCACGACGATATTTGTCCCAGTTTAAATTACGTTGGGTTGAATTACTTCTGTTTGTAAGAGAATTGTCCCATATAAATGTATATTTGAGTGGTATCAATCATAAAAAATATGATCATGCTTGGGTAGGATACACTTCTCGTTGAATAATATATCTTACATGTTTATGGTTGTGTATCAACTGTCTGACATGTACACTCAGTGTGTGTTGTTTTGCAGTATGGCTAGATCAGGGGTGGTATTCACAAAGCATCTTACGTGAAAACTTTGAATTTTCTTAAAATTTCACATTTTTCCTTACGTTTATCAGCATAACAGGAAAATCAAGATTTACAATTATACACATTGTTTAGAAACATTATGTAAAGAGCTACAGTAATTACATAGAAAACATGGGTTATTCTTCATTTCTTTGGAAACATGTGTAGCTAAATATTTTAATTTCAGTCAAAATATTTAAGTTTTCACTTAAGATGATTTGTGAATACCACCCCTGGCCTTAAATATATGTTGCTGGGTATTGCTGCAGCGTCTCTACGTACAAATAGACATCCGTTATAAGAAAACAATATTTCCCTGTGTGTTTCTTTTTATTTGGACATATTTGCTTGGGGACATGCCAAACACACTTTCCTGGATCCTTGTTCATGTATAGAACTACAAAAGTACAGTGTTTCTTGAGAAATGTAGAAGCAACCGATTTCTAATTTCAAACTTCGATTTGTTAATTTATCAAGTGCTGAAGAGCACACAAAGCGTATCTCTCATGTTTTATGTACATATCGTGACAGCATGTATGCTTTAATAAAGTTTAAATAAATGAGAAAAGCTTTCACTTTAATCCTCCAAAATTCAGGATAGGTGACAGATGATGCGGAATTGTGTAGTTCTGTCGAAAATGGTACTTTACTAGAATCCGTTGTGTTATAAATTGCAGGAAATGTCAGAGTGTTTTGAATGTTTTGTAGTTAAGAAGCACTTTTAAAATCAGGCTACACGATTTTTCCACAACGAGGATCGAATTTCCGTCAGCGCAATCGCAATTGAGTTCGTCTATCCGTAAAGCTTAAGCTTAAGAAGTATACACAAAAACTTGTACGATACTTCGAGAACAAGAAAGTACGATGTCGATTATACAGAAGTAGCATGACGAAAGCAATGGTATACTAAAGCACGCTGATGTCCGGGCTATATTATTATACTTTCGTAAAAGTTCATCATCATTTTTGCCATCGTAGCTTCGTATTCTCGTGTTCTCGGCATTGCTCTTTCGTGATTGTACTTCCGTGCATTGACAACGTACTTTTGTGTTTTGTCAGCTTACGACATTTAGAAGTTTTATGTAAAGTAACGTGGTAGCTTTAGTGTATACAATTAATACAAACTGGTACTTGGCTGATATATGGAAATAAAACAAAACAAACAAAATGTTTAGCTAAAGTTCAATTGGTATAATATTTTAGCTAAGCTATGCACTTAGTATACGGGGGAATCGAAATCGAAATCATGATTTGCAATATAGAATATGGAATGAGACCGTAAGGTAAATTGCACAGTGTCACGATATGATCAACTAATAGAGTCTCAATTTCAATCTCAACCAATTAAAACGTTATAATGTTAACCATTTAAAAATAATTGCAAATGATTATTACGATTTGGGCGAATAAAACACACCCCTGTTACAATTTCACACACGACTTGTTTTACATTGATACATGTTACACTTGTTTTTATTTTAATTTTGCTTTACCAAATTGTTAGCAAAAACTGCTGTGTCGCGCATGTCTTTATTGTAACATCTGAGAATGTCATCTTATGATGTATGAAAGAGATGGATACATTGTGTGTACGTATTTATACACGTATCAATTATGATGTATGTTATGATGATCAACCTTTAACCAGATAAAGGACATGATATAGCTAGTCTCCTGACTCCAATATTGATTATTACCGAATAAATTGTTCATTGTACAATGCTGACTGTTTACTTTATACACATATTGGATATTTATTTTATATACATGCTTGTACATAATTATATTGATGGGACACTACTGTGAATTATCAAACATTGGGTTTATCTTTATTTTCTCATTGTGGAATATCAAAATATCACAAATACACTTTATGAACGAACTTGTTAAACATTCTAAAGAATAACTATTAAATATTAATATGCTGGTTGTTAATTACAAGATATCAGAAACAAGGAAAACTGGTTACGTCAACCTGTAGTCATTTGATATGAATATACAAAACGTAATCGAACACGACGTAGATAATACTGGAAATAGAGTACACCATACCACGGCTAGTGATAAACACTAAAACGGAAAAAATGTAAAATATACATTATCAATTATAGATCAAGAATCTATTTTTTTTTATCAAAAAATGTTTCGTTTTTTATCAATGAAACATATAATTTAACTGTGCACTGAACATATATGATATGATAGTCCCTCAAATTCCAACATGTATAACCATTTGTTTTCTTTAAAATTTCAATTTTTGGTTCAAACTAGTTATAATTATCTAAAGTAATCAATACGATATGCATGCAAAAGCACAGTATATTTACAACTGGTTTGTTAACTTCTGGAGCACTGTTGCTAAAACGCTGCAGATAACTGGCACGCAATTTAGTCACAGACGTTTATGTAAAAATTGAATGCAATAAAAGTGAGACACACTTATCATCGCCTATCATAATGTTTTGCATTGTTTTCGACCAAATTTATTCAGTACGATTGACCTAGTCAGTAGTTGGTTTTTGTGGCTAAGCAACCCATAGCAACCATTCCATGTTGAAATATATACATGTTTGGTGCAGTTGTGGCCAAATATATTTGAGTACAGTCGACCTAGTCAGTAGCCTGTGAATGTGGCTAAGCAACCCGTAGCAACCATTCCATGTTGAAATATATACATGTTTGGTGCAATTGGTGCCAAAATATATTCAGTGCAATCGACCTAGTCAGTAGTCTGTGAATGTGGCTAAGCAACCCGTAGCAACCATTCCATGTTGATATATATACATGTTTGGTGCAGTTGTACCCAAATGTATTCAGTACAATTTACTTAGTCAGTAGTCAGTGTTTGACGCTTGGTAACACATAGCAGCCAGTAATAAGATGTAATAAAAAATAGTTTTCAATCAACTAAGAGCATTTCATGGTCAGTGTTTAATTAGAGACAAGTGCTTTTGTGTGACATTCTTGTGCTCAATCAACTGAGCTGGTCGTTGAGCGCATATCGTTGCATCGAACGTGAATTGTGTGTATATTATTCGAATGTGCGATATGTCGTGGCCAATATTTCATGTAAGCTTAAAAATACCACACTGTGTGTCAAAACTAAGCAAGCTGTCCTAAATCTCAATAAACATCATATCCTGGAATTTCAACGAATATTTACATTAATTTTTAGGAGCTCTAGACCACTTAAATCTCAAACATGAAAAAAATCATATTTCAAGATTTGAAATGCCAATAACGCCACGTGATGTGAAATTGGTACTTTGTATGATGTGTGACTTAACTTACAGTGTCATTTACTGCATCTGCAAGCTAGACTTGAAATTTATGAGTCGGTGTGAGGTACTCATTTTCAAAAGTTCTATCTATATCTTTCAGCATACTAGTATACAATGACACAAATACATGAAACATCTTTTGTTGTCCAGGGTGGTATTCACAAAGCATCTGAAGTAAAAACTTAAATATTACGACTTAAGTTAAAACATTGAGCTGAGCATATTTCCCATGCAACAAAGAATAACTCATGTTTTCTATGTAATTACTGTACTGTAGCTCTTTACATAATGCTTCTAAACAATGTGTACAGTATACTTGTAAATCTTGATTTTCCTGTTAAGCTGATACACTTAAGGAAAATTTGAGATTTTTAGAAAATTCTAAGTTTTCACTTAAGATTCTTTGTGAATACCAGCCCAGACTCATCAAACATTTGCATACATTTTTCTCATCTTGTTTTGCGATCTAAGACATTACCACAATAAATATAGAGATTTCCGTGATGATGGTCCCCATTGACATGCGTGTACACTACTCAAACATTGACATGAGTGTACACTACTCCAAACATTGGCATGCGTGTACACTACTCAAACATTGACATGAGTGTACACTACTCCAAACATTGACATGCGTGTACACTACTCAAACATTGACATGAGTGTACACTACTCCAAACATTGACATGAGTGTACGCTACTCAAACATTGACATGTGTGTACGCTACTCAAACATTGACATGAGTGTACGCTACTCAAACATTGACATGTGTGTACGCTACTCAAACATTGACATGTGTGTACGCTACTCAAACATTGACATGTGTGTACGCTACTCAAACCTTGACATGCGTGTACGCTACTCAAACATTGACATGCGTGTACACTACTCAAACATTGACATGCGTGTACACTTCTCAAACATTGACATGAGTGTACACTGCTCAAACATTGACATGTGTGTACACTACTCAAACATTGACATGTGTGTACACTACTCAAACATTGACATGTGTGTACACTACTCAAACATTGACATAGAGTTATAGAAGCTCTCATCCTTCTCTCATACGCACTGTTTATACACGATGACAATCTGTCTAGTGTCTAACAGTGGCATTGATTTCTCCTGGTATCATGACTAATGAACTCAGTATGTCCCATAGCAAACCAGACCACGACGATATTTGTCCCAGTTTGAATTACGTTGGGTTGAATTACGTATGTTTGTAAGAGAAGTGTCCCATTTATATTTGAGTGATATAAATCACCATATATGATCATGCTTGGGTATGATACAATTCTCGTTGAGTAATATATCTAACCTGTTTATGGCTGTTTATCAACTGTCTGACGTGTACACTCTGTGTTTGTTGTTTTGCAGTATGGCTACATCAGGCCTTAAATATATGTGACTGCGCCTGATAAAAGGGGGCTTATGGCAAAAATTTGACATTTTCATTTTTTATTATTTCTGGAAAGAACACTATCTTACGGATATAGAATTGAAAAAAATGGACGAATATCTCTAGTCGTTCCGATTTTATGGAGGTTTTAATAAGACAACTAATTGCTTTTTTCGTGGAAGATCTACAAAATTAGTGTATGTGTCAATTATGAAGAAGTAGGGTCAGGGAAGCCAATATTGGTTTCATGTCTCCAACCTTATGGAAATGGCTTTATGTATTGCCAAAACATCACTTCAAATATTTTGCAAAAACATATTTTTGAAAAATAAAATTAAACTGTTGCCATGGCAACAAAAAATATCGTTTTTCCAAAATATTGAAAAACAACACATTCTTAAAAAAATATGTGACACAAATGAATTTTATTCCACATAATGTTCATTAAAGTTATAACATACCTTTTTTAAATTTGGTTGCCATGGAAACAGTTAAAACAATAATTAAACACATTTTGTGCCTCAACATGAAATTCAACTTCACCATAGAGCTTTAACAACTGAAAATGCTTGTATGGAACAGAAGCTTTTTCTTGGTATGACATTACATCACTTTAAAAAAAAGTTGTCTGAAATGTTACCATGGCAACAAAATTATTTTCACAAAAATATAAAAAACTCCATTTTTCACAATCTTGAATGCAAAAAATAAAGTTGTTTCCAAAGAATGATGCAATGTTTCTCTTTTTTTACAAATATATTCTGGTTACCATGGCATGCTTGAAGAAATTGTCTAATGTGCAGGGAAAATATCCTTCTCTTGTTTGCACATGAGGGAGTATGCTGTGCTTCAATTTGTTTGTACCACTGAAGAGGCATGAGGTTTGCAGTAAAGTCATAGTCTAACATGATCAGTATTTCATAATGTGTTTTGTGTATTGTCATTCTAATTACAAGGTATTGTTTGGGGCCAATAGTTTACTGCAGTTAACCAACTGACAGCCTTACTCTTGTATATTTCAATGGGGTGTTTTAAAATAGAACACTGACTGTGACATGCACATGGTTGCCTCTCATGCGAAATAGTACACAATCAAAAAAGAAGGCCAATGTGGTACTTGGTTATCTTTAAGGTAAACTGTGTAGCCATTTTTCATAAGAATTACAAAAATCCAAAAATGCTGCCTCTACTACAAGCTTTTTTATTCAAGATAAGGCTGAGTGAGTGACATCTAAAAGCTGTACATATACATTTAGTTGGAGAATAATAATTCAACATGCTACTTTTGACACTTTTTAAAACACATGTAGTGTAATGTTTCTAGTCACAGGAAATCAATGTACATGTATACCAGTCTACCAGTACTATGAAGGATTTAATGAATACTGATAATATTACAATGTAGTAATTAATAAAAGAATTGATATGCTATTTAGTGAGGACCTAGCGTAAAAATTGACCATACATTAATGTATACATAACTTATACTTAAAAATGCAGAACGCAGACAACACAGTTATAAATAAACACATATTTATTGCTGGCTAATTAATACAGTAGTAGAAGTCAAGTGAAAACAGTGAAATCAGACAATTTTCATCTTCCATTCATAGATTCTTCTTCCCTTGTACTGTTTTAGCTGAAAATATACCAACAAATAACACTCAATTATAATTTTCTGACATAAACATACATGTCATTATTTGCATTACCAGTTTCCAACTGGAGGGGACTATAAATTTCCTAATTACTTTTTAAAATGTATTACTGACTCTATGGGTCCTAATCAATGACTTGTTTATTGATAGTGTATAACTGAAATTATAGAAGTTTTTTCCGAATCTTACATATGCATATTATATGTACGTTATAATGTTAAGGGATTAGTACTTTAAAAATAATATAAATGTATGCAGTGTCTATAGACATTAAGCAAACTTTGTATGTAATACCAATTTACCTTAGAATGGTGGCATGTGTCCTGAATACTGTTTGTTAGTACTTAGGTGTTTATTCTATCATATCTTTTTATAAAATCCCACTGTGTGATAAATTCCCATAAGACATAAGCTACAAGCTACTCATACATCCTCCTCTGCAAAAAATATAAGTCAATTAGTAAATAATAGGTTAAACCACTGTCTGAATGGTGACAAATAAATGCATAGCAGACCAAAAAATACAGTAGTTTGCAAACAGTGGCTGGTATGATAGTGAACATGTATAATCAGTTGGATGACTTATTAGGATAAACCAACAAACTAACTTTTATACAATGCAACTTCCAATATATGGTATCCTTATTGATACCACATACCCAACTTGAAATTATACATGATTTGGTCATAATATGTTAAGAAGATCAATACATGTATGAAATTTGAACAGTTGACTTGAACCAGGCTAGAATGAACATTTAAATATGCCTACATAAGGACATAAGAGCAAACACATGATATTTAATCAAGCCAAGAAATTGCAATAAAACTTACTCTAAAGTTAATATTTAAAATTTAATATAATGTGAGATATTTAATGTGTGAAAATTGCAAATTTAGATGAGTCTGGAAGTGTTAAATGAGAGTAGAAAATAAAATGCTATTTCATTTCTTTGACATAACTATTAACCCAAACTAATAATTACAAGTATAACATACAACCAGTATTGTACCACACTCAACTAACTACTTAGGAGCACTGCGTGTTTAGTTGCACACAAAGACAGTTGAAATTTATGCTATAAAATTAACAACCTAATTCATTTAATTTCACAAAGAAAACTCTGGGGGGGGGGCTATAAAATGTACATGTATGTCTGTGCTAATACATGTACTGAGTGAATCTGAATTTAACAATCTGAATTTAACTAGGTGTGCAACTAAACAGACAATGTTCATATGTAGTTTACAGTTATTTAAGTCAATTAGTTTGGTACAGTTCTGAATGTAGCACCTTGAAATGAGAGAAGGGAGGAGTGTAGTGTCAGCTTGTTATACATGTATTGTATAAAACCTACATTTATATGGAGTGATAGTATTAAAACATTTATAAGCTGAATTCTAAATTTCAAGCATTCATCAACACAACTTAATTACCTGTACAGAATGGAAGAGTATATCAACATGATGTGTTAGAAATTCTCTATACAGTATCCACCTACTGAGTACAGCTCATCATCCATTCAATGTGTCTGATAGTTCAGCCATTTCATGGGTTTATAGTGTTGATCTACAAATGAATTAAACAAATAACTTCATGATTCAATAATAATTATGTTCAATTCAATGTCAGGTCCATATAAATGTCTACGTACAGTTCTGAAACAGATTAGATAAGACCATCTACGTAAATTCCAGAATGTGTTTACGGAGTTTTGCTCATATTTAGCGGAGTACGAAAGTTTTGAGGTCGAGACCATTTAAATTTATTGGCGATTCATAAGACTTGCTTTGCTGGGTACAAGCTTTATGCAGCAAGCCTGCATGAAATTGTTATGTTTTAAATCATGTTACAGCCCCAAAGATTATGCCTATCAGTTTCAAAACATCGATCAAACCCGTAAAAGTTATGGTTGCTATAAACAAAACATTCACTTCCGGGTGGGTCGGTTTATTTTGTGAAGTCTTCAATGATGCAAATGACTATTAACCAAGCCGCTAATGCATGGTAAAGTATGGCGGAACTCATCTTTAATCTAACTTACCTTCAAGTAAACAAGACTCATGCTGAAACATAGTTGAAATACGTAAAACTTTACAACAATCTTTCGCACACCAGCATCGCGTGGATTCAGCAGCAGTGACTGAGTTCAAAGGTCGTATGACGATTTTTGATGACGTATTCAAGCGGATAAAACCACAACAAGCCGTATCTCGGTATTATTTTGTCCGTCAACAATTTTGAAGGGTGTAGGTGGGGTAATTTCGTTTTAATCATGCAAGCAACGACATCATCATGCTCACAAAACGTGATAAAAAGTAACGTCGATAAATGGACGTTTTTCTCGGAACGACGTCAAAGTCAACAAGCCCCCTTTTATCAGACGTCGTCACAATTATGTTGTTGGGTATTGCTGCAGCGTCTCTACGTAAAAATAGACATCCGTTATAAGAAAACAATATTTCCCTGTGTGTTTCTTTTTATTTGGACATATTTGCTTGGGGACATGCCAAACACACTTTCCTGGATCCTTGTTCATGTATAGAACTACAAAAGTACAGTGTTTCTTGAGAAATGTAGAAGCAACCGATTTCTAATTTCAAACTTCGATTTGTTTATTTATCAAGTGCTGAAGACCACACAAAGCGTATTTCTCATGTTTTATGTACATATCGTGACAGCATGTATGCTTTAATAAACTTTAAATAAGCGAGAAAAGTTTTAACTTTAATCCTCCAAAATTCAGGATAGGTGACAGATGATGCGGAATTGTGTAGTTCTGTCGAAAATGGTACTTTACTACAATCCGTTGTGTTATAAATTGCAGGAAATGTCAGAGTGTTTTGAATTTTTTGTAGTTAAGAAGCACTTTTAAAATCAGGCTACACGATATTTCCACAGAAAGGATCGAATTTCCGTCAGCGCAATCGCATTTGAGTTCATTCGTCTATCTGTAAGCTTAATAAAACGAAAACCTGTACAATACTTCGAGAACAAGAAAGGACGATGTCGATTACACAGAAGTACCATGACGAATGCAAGAGCATACTTAAGTACGATGATGTCCGGGCTATACTATTATACTTTCGTAAAAGTTCATCATCATTTTTGCCATCGTAGCTTCGTATTCTCGTGTTCTCGGCATTGCTCTTTCGTGATTGTACTTCCGTGCATTGACAACGTACTTTCGTGTTTTGTCAGCTTACGACATTTAGAAGTTTTATGTAAAGTAACGTGGAAGCTTTAGTGTATACAATTTATACAAACTGGTACTTGGCTGATATATGGAAATAAAACAAAACAAACAAAATGTTTAGCTAAAGTTCAATTGGTATAATATTTTAGCTAAGCTATGCACTTAGTATACGGGGGAATGTTTGCCCAAATCGAAATCATGATTTGCAATATAGAATATGGAATGAGACCGTAAGTAAATTGCACAGTGTCACGATATGATCAACTTATATAGTCTCAATTTCAATCTCAACCAATTAAAACGTTATAATGTTAACCATTTAAAAACAATTGCAAATGATTATTACGATTTGGGCGAATAAAACACACCCCTGTTACAATTTCACACACGACTTGTTTTACATTGATACATGTTACACTTGTTTTTATTTTAATTTTGCTTTACCAAATTGTTAGCAAAAACTGCTGTGTCGCGCATGTCTTTATTGTAACATCTGAGAATGTCATCTTATGATGTATGAAAGAGATGGATAAATTGTATGTACGTGTTTATACAGGTCACAAACCACTAAATAAATTTGTTCTTTAGCTCAATGTAAAGTTACAATAGTCAGTCCCAGGTTGATACATGTTAAAGTCTATGGCCATGTGGCAGACATATATCAATGAAAAGAAGGGGCTACCAGCTTTAAGAAAATGCAAAAAAACAGGGGGTCACGTATCATATAAGAAAAATTTTGTCCGTCCAACGCGGTGAACATATTTTTACAGGCGCGCGGACCGACCAAATCCGGGTTTTACCCTACCCTACTTTCGCTTTGGTATTTTGGCCAAAATCTCAAAATATGTAAAATAAAACAGTTTCAATACATCACATACATGTATACAATGCCTGTAAACCCAATTAGATGATTCCAGTTCCACCTTGTCAAAGCATACTACCATTTAAACACAATCACAAGTTTATTTAGGGACTATTTGAGTCTCCCGACTCCAATATTGACAATTACAGTATAAAGAGTTAATTGTACAATGCTGAATGTTTACTTTATACACATGTTGGATATTTATTTTATATGCATTATACATGTACATGTTTGTACATAATTATATTGATGGGAAACGACTGTGAATTAAATAAACATCAAATGTTCCTGTTTATCTTAATTTTCTCATGTGGAATATCAAAATATTACAACTACACTTTATGAACAAACTTGGCAAACATTCTAAATAATTACTGATATATATGATCCTGATTGATCATTACAAACACGCAGAAACCAGGAGAACTGGTTACGTCAACCGGTATTCATTTGAGATGAATATACAAAACGTAATCGAACACGACGTAGATAATATTGGAAATAGAGTACACCATTCAACGGCTAGTGATAAACACTAAAACGGAAAAAATGTAAAATATACATTTTCAATTAAAGATCTAGAATCTATTTTTTTTTTATCAAAAAATGTTTCGTTTTTTATCAATGAAACATATAATTTAACTGTGCACTGAACATATATGATATGATAGTCCCTCAAATTCCAACATGTATAACCATTTGTTTTCTTTAAAATTTCAATTTTTGGTTCAAACTAGTTATAATTATCTAAAGTAATCAATACGATATGCATGCAAAAGCACAGTATATTTTCAACTGGTTTGTTAACTTCTGGAGCACTGTTGCTAAAACGCTGCAGATTACTGGCACGCAATTTAGTCACCGACGTTTATGTAAAAATTGAATGCAATAAAAGTGAGACACACTTATCATCGCCCATCATAATGTTTTGCGTTGTTTTCGACCACATTTATTCAGTACGATTGGCCTAGTCAGTAGTCGGTATTTGTGACTTAGCAGCCCATAGCAACCATTCCATGTTGAAATATATACATGTTTGGTGCAGTTGTGGCCAAATATATTTGAGTACAGTCGACCTAGTCAGTAGCCTGTGAATGTGGCTAAGCAATCCGTAGCAACCATTCCATGTTGATATATATACATGTTTGGTGCAATTGGTGCCAAAATATATTCAGTGCAATCGACCTAGTCAGTTGTCTGTGAATGTGGCTAAGCAACCCGTAGCAACCATTCCATGTTGATATATATACATGTTTGGTGCAATTGTACCCAAATATATTCAGTACAATTTACTTAGTCAGTAGTCAGTGTTTGACGCTTGGTAAGCCAGAAATAAGATGTAATAAAACATTGTTTTCAATCAACTAAGAGCATGTCATGGTCAGTGTCTAATTAGAGACAAGTGCTTTCGTGTGATATTCTTGTGCTCAATCAACTGAGCTGGTCGGTGAGCGCATATCATTGCATCGAACGTGAATTGTGTGTATATTATTCGAATGCGCGATATGTCGTGGCCAATATTTCATGTAAACTTGAAAATACCACACCGTGTATCAAAACTAAGCAAGCTGTCCTAAATCTCAGTAAACAGCATATCCTGGAATTTCAACGAATATTTACATTAATTTTTCCGGAGATCTAGACCACTTTAATCTCAAACATGAAAAAATCATATTTCAAGATTTGAAATGCCAAGAACACCGCGTGATGTGAAATTGGTACTTTGTTTGATGTGTGACTTAACTTATAGTGTCATTTACTGCATCTGCAAGCTAGACTTGAAATTTATGGGTCTGTGTGAGATACTCATTTTCAATAGTTCTATCAATACAGCATACTAGTATACAATGGCACAAATACATGAAACATCTTTTGTTGTCCAGGGTGGTATTCACAAAGCATCTGAAGTAAAAACTTAAATATTATGACTTAAGTTAAAACATTGAGCTGAGCATATTTCCCATGCAACAAAGAATAACTCATGTTTTCTATGTAATTACTGTACTGTAGCTCTTTACATAATGCTTCTAAACAGTATACTTGTAAATCTTGATTTTTCTGTTAAGCTGATACACTTAAGGAAAATTTGAGATTTTTAGAAAATTCTAAGTTTTCACTTTAGATTCTTGTGAATACCACCCCAGACTCATCAAACATTTGCATACATTTTCCTCATCTTGTTTTGCGATCTAAGACATTACCACAATAAATATAGAGATTTCCGTGATGACGGTCCCCCATTGACATGAGTGTACACTAGTAAAACATTAACAGGAGTGTACACTACTCAAACATTGACATGAGTGTACACTACTCAAACATTGACATGAGTGTACACTACTCAAACATTGACAGGAGTGTACACTACTCAAACATTGACAGGAGTGTACACTACTCAAACATTGACATGAGTGTACACTACTCAAACATTGACATGGGTGTACACTACTCAAACATTGACATGTGTTAACACTACTCAAACATTGGCATGAGTGTACACTACTCAAACATTGACATGAGTGTACACTACTCAAACATTGACATGAGTGTACACTACTCAAACATTGACATGAGTGTACACTACTCAAACATTGACATGCGTGTACACTACTCAAACATTGACATGAGTGTACACTACACAAACATTGGCATGAGTGTACACTACTCAAACATTGACATGAGTGTACACTACTCAAACATTGACATGAGTGTACACTAGTCAAACATTGACATGCGTGTACACTACTCAAACATTAACAATGGTTAAGCAAGGTCAAGATTAGGAGTTAATGAAACAAAACTTTTTATAAGAAATCGCTGTGTAAATATCATCTAAGCTGCCTAAGTTCGAGCAACCCATTTGTTGCATTACGCAAGCATTGATATGATGTAGTCTTTTCCAGGTAAAGATACCCACAAGCTCTATTAGCAATGTCAATTGAGACACGAAAACCATGCCATGTTTTGTCACTTTTCTGTTCTCATATAGTGTGACAGTGTGTGAGACTGACTTATCAACATTTTACACATCGAATTTTAATACAATCTTTATTCGTTTATTACAATACATTTGGAGATTTAACAAATTAATATTTAAGAAATTTTCCATCCGTATATATTATTAAATATGCAAAATTATATTAACAAGGAAATAAACTGACTATATCACATTTTGAGTGGTTTTAATCGATGAGCATCTTAATTGTATAGACACAAAGGTGGAGTGTGGCATTATATCTCTTAACAGTCTCGGCTCTTCAATCAAGTCACACTGAAGATCAAAATACCCATCAACCACCTTTTATGTCCCCTTTAGAACTTAAGTAATAAACCTGTTAAATTAAGTTACTATTAATCCGCTTTCAATTATTGGGTGCATCATTCGCGTACATTGCTAATTTTATTAATTACATTTTTTATAGCCAAATAAACGCCGTCACTATGTAACTGGCACAATATAACTAAGCTCAGTGGGGAGAAGTGGCCTAGAGGCAGGGCGCGCGCTTCGGGATCGAAAGGTCTTGGGTTCGATCCCCCTCTGGACCACTGGTTAATTTCTCTGAGCAAGACCCATATGCTCCACTCCACCATGGTGTAAAATGGTACCTGTGAGAGCAGTGTCTATTCCTGGGAGCCCAAATCGATGTTGGCTGTCACACCCACTGGAGGGAAATAGTCTCCCCAGGGAGACATGAGTGTAGGTTTACATACGTAGCCCAATGACCAGGGGAAGTTGAAATGCCAAAGGGTGCTTGAGCGACCTAACAGCTGAAAAGAGCCCTAGAAAATTGGTAGCTTAATCTTTTTTTCTTAACTTCACTGCGAGTACGTCTTTACTCGTACGTTCTAATCACCTTCTCGGTAGTAATAATACGAACTTATCAAAATTACTAACAGTTGGCTATAGTACATAATATAAGAAAAAAGTGAGTAAATTATTTGAGCAAGATTTTCGAGTTTTCTATCATTAATACGTATACTATATAATAATTTATTTTATAATTGTAATTTGGTCAAAATTACAAAATAATCAAGCAGATATTTTTATAAATGAATTCTGCTTATGGAGCAAATCCTGAGTGCCTGGAATTTGACAAGAAATGTATTTATACCAAATAACGTATATTAATGTTACTTACTTTACTAGGTTTCCAAATGTCGGCATCAACGTTCATGCCAGTGGTTTTAGAGTTGGACCTTACCGCACGACCAGAGGCCGCCATTTCTCCTTTGGGGTCCAGCGAGCGCTTTCAATAAATCCCAGTGTATTTAAATGGCAAACGAATAATAACACCACTCGCGAACATGCATTTATTCCAACTGATAATAATATTGAATCGACACTGTCACAGCAACATTACTCTACTGTATTTCTGCTCAGTTCTGACGCGTCCTTGCTGTATCATCAGCTATTCGCTTAGGAGTCGGCGAAAACGACCATTCGCAATTCGTATTCCGCGACACTATGTCTCTCTGGTACAACTGCTATAAAATATTTAAATGAATCAATTCCTTAGCTCAAAATTGACAGGCAGTCGATGGAGTTATATGATTGGAAATAGGCTTGTTTGCAGACAAATGCATTTCTCTACAAGTCGACTCAATGTTGGATTGCTGGATCGATATGGATAGAGTTCAGGCGATTTGGACAAATTTTATCGTTTGTAACCAATATAATTGTAAATTCATTTATCAATACGTGAGTACATGATTACCATAAACAACTGACACGATTCTAAATACCTTCATAATTCTGAGTTGATGCGTAATTGAATAGCGACAAGTGAGTTTAATTATATGGTTGTGCATAGAGCCATTCTTTTATATCGCGTGTCGGTCTGACAGGCTGGCATGTACTGTATAGAGATGGTACGCTTGGGAGTTATCTTCCATTGCATTCATTATTGAAACAGACAGGCTGTTAAATTAAAACATATTTAAGTGTTAATTAATTTAGTCTGCATAGACGGAGAAGGAATTGAACTTAAAGAAAAGAGAAAACATAAAACAGACCAATATATACTCGGGCTAGTTTCCTATTGATAGAGCACTGCTTCAGAATATTATCGATGAAATTGGACAAACAGGTTGCAATATCCATTCGAGAACGTGTTGAATGTCAAACATTTTTAATCCATTTCCGTCGTAGTGTCAACAGAACAGGAAATGACCCAAAATCATACAAGTGAGGAGCGTATGAAAATGTCCCAGGCATTTGATATAGGTCTAAGCTCTGGAATACGGCATAAAATCTACATCCATGAATTTTTATTTTCAATATAGACAATGTTTCCAGTAAACAGGCTATATACTTGATCGTCGGTCGTGATTAACATCATAGCAGTCTCTGAGGTTTAACGTTTTATTGACGATCGATAGAACAACATATTGTTAAATAGCTCATACATATGTACTGAAATAGAATAATGTACATTTTGTACTAGGTTATAAGGATGTACACAGAGACAGGGACTTGTGTCGTAAAAAGACATCTTTACAAGAATGTGAATAATTTATCTGACACAAACTGCTGTCCACGTTGTATTAAATGCATTACCGTTTTGTCTCAGGCTGTGGTCCTGGGGCCTGTACCATTCCAGTACATCGTATTAACAGGGTGTCCAAACAAACGGGGACCTACCTTAAACCTGTATTACTCATTCATATTTTGTTGAATTAGGCTGATAGATTTTGTATGTAAGGAATCCCCACATCTAAAAATGGTACTTGTTAAAATATGGTGCTTCAAAACAGGAAGTGACATCATCATTTTCACTATGGCAACATTTCACGTTATTTTTGCCTAATCATCTGAGTTCTGAAATCACTGCTTCACTTTATAGTATTTTACTGAAACTTGCGATTGCAAACATGGGAGGTAACTCAAGGTATTGAACTAAATAACAATCACAGTGATGCTAGTCTTGTCAACTGTGTTCTTCCCGTATTGTTTTGAACGTTTGACATATTAATAGTATGAAATCTATAATAGAGAAAACAGTTACAACTGTTTATCCTCGATCCCCGTCTTTTTGGGACACCTTGAACAGTACATGGACGAGTAAACTTCCTGTTAAGTCATACATAGATTGGAATTTATTTTTGCTTTTAATCTCAATGAACAATATAAGTTGAGATGTGTAGTCACTCAAATTAATTCAAACAGATAGGAGGTTACATGTGCTGTTAATCCCAATAAGCTATACAAGTTGAACTATATAGTCTCACAATAAGCCATACATTGTTAAGATGTATACGCTGTGGTATTCAATGACAAGCCGTCGCTCAGTTAGCTTTCGCTTATATAAAAGTTTAACTCTTATGACCAGAGCCTTTTTGTTTGGGGGCATTACATGCTGGAAACTTGTGTTTACAGTGTCCTGCTCTATGCTATAGTCCAGCTAGGGTAATCTGACAGTGACGTCATAGTTAAAAGATTAAAACCATTGCTTAAACAGTAGAGTTTAGTTTGGTATTGAACTGTTAGTGTAAGCTTTTATACTTTATATATTGCCCAGCATAAGTCTGCTTCATCTCTTCCAAATCTATAATGTGTACTGTATATGTTGAGTGTTGTTTGTTGGTTGTCCTTGTGGTGTTTGGTCTGTTCTAGTCTTCTGTCTTCTGTGATCACAATGTGTTTGAGGGACAACAAGGCGTTGATCTTACAGGCGGCATGTCGTGTTTTTGAAGCTATTCAGCATGGGCTGTGTGAAGTTAGCTGTCCCCTGCCCAATGTCCATTCTAGCTGTCCATTAATGAATATGAATTAGAGAACTATCACTGATTCATTATTGGTTGTCTATATATATATAACTAGACTGGATAAATGTCCACTGTCCATAATAGCTGTCCATATATTTAAATAGACTGGACCATTATCAACTGTCCAAATTCGCTGTCCACTCTGACTATATACACTGGCTTTCCATTCTTAATGTCCATTCTAGCTGTTCATCCTAGCTGCAAACTCCGGGTGTCGATTCTGTGTCTATTCTTGCTGTCCACTCTGGCTGTCCACTCTGGCTGTCCACTAAGGCTGTCCACTATGTGTATACTCTGGATGTCCACTCTGGCTGTCAATTCTGGCTGTCCACTCTGGCTATCCACTCTGATTGTACATTCTGGCTGTCCACTCTGGCTGTCTACTCTGGCTGTCCACTCTGGCTGTCCAATCTGTGTGTCCATTCTGGCTGTCCATTCTGGCTGTCCATTCTGGCTGTCCACTCTGGCTGTCCACTCTGGCTGTCCATTCTGGCTGTCCACTCTGGCTGTCCACTCTGGCTGTCCACTCTGGCTGTCCATTCTGACTGTCCACTCTGGCTGTCCACTCTGGCTGTCCACTCTGGCTGTCAACTCTGGTTGTCCACTCTGACTGTCCACTCTAGCTGTCCACTCTGGCTGTCCACTCTGGCTGTCCACTCTGGCTGTCTACTCTGGCTGTCCATTCTGGCTGTCCATTCTGGCTGTCCACTCTGGCTGTCCACTCTGACTGTCCATTCTGGCTGTCCATTTTGGCTGTCCACTCTGGCTGTCCATTCTGGCTGTCCACTCTGGCTGTCCACTCTGGCTGTCAACTCTGGCTGTCCACTCTGGCTGTCCACTCAGACTGTCAATTCTGGCTGTCCACTCTGACTGTCCACTCTGGCTGTCCTCTCTGTGTGTCCATTCTGTGTGTCAACTCTGGCTGTCCAATCTGGCTACCTACTCTGACTGTCCACTCTGGCTGTTCACTTTGGCTGTCCACTCTGGCTGCCCACTCTGGCTGTCCATTCTGGCTGTCACTCTGGCTGCCCACTCTGACTGTTTATTCTGGCTGTCCACTCTGGCTGTCCACTAAGGCTGTCCACTCTAGCTGCCCACTCTGACTGTCCATTCTGGATGTCCACTCTGACTGTCCATTATGGCTGTCCATTCTGGCTGTCCACTCTGGCTGTTCACTCTGGCTGCCCACTCTGACTGTCCATTCTGTATGTCCACTCTGACTGTCCATTATGGCTGTCCATTCTGGCTGTCCACTCTGGCTGTTCACTCTGGCTGCCCACTCTGCCTGTCCATTCTGGTTGTCCGCTCTGGCTGTCCATTCTGGCTGTTCATTCTGGCTGTCCACTAAGGTTGTCCACTCTGGCTGCCCACTCTAACTGTCCATTCTGGCTGTCAATTCTGGCTGTCCACTCTGGATGTCAACTCTGACTGTCCATTCTAGCTGCCTACACTGACTGTCCATTCTGGCTGTCTATTCTGGCTGTCCACTCTGGCTGTTCACTCTGGCTGCCAAATATGACTGTCCATTCTGGCTGTCCATTCTGGCTGTCCACTCTGGCTGTCCTCTCTGGCTGTCCATTCTGGATGTCCATTATGGCTGCCAATCCTTGTTTTCCACTCTGGCTGTCTACTCTGACTGTCCACTCTTGCTGTCCACTCTGGCTGTTCATCCTGGCTGCCAATCCTGGCTGTCCATTCCGGCTGTCAATACTGGTTTTCCACTCTGGCTATCAACTCTGACTGTCCAATCTTGCTGCCTACTCTGACTGTCTATTCTGGCTGTCCACTCTGGCTGTTCACTCTGGCTGCCAAATCTGACTGTCCATTTTGGCTGTCCATTCTGGCTGTCCACTCTGGCTGTCCACTCTGGCTGTCCATTCTGGATGTCCATTATGGCTGTCAATCCTTTTTTTCCACTCTGGCTGTCTATTCTGACTATCCACTCTTGCTGTTCATCCTGGCTGTCAATCCTGGCCTTCCACTCTGGCTGTCCACTCTGGATGTCTATTATGGCTGTCAATCCACTGTTTTCCACTCTGGCTGTCCGCTCTGACAGTCCACTCTGGCTGTCAATCCTTGTTTTCCACTCTGGCTGTCCACTCTGAATGTCCACTCTGGCTGTTCATCCTGGCTGTCAATCCTGGCTTTCCACTCTGACAGTCCACTCTGACTGTTCATCCTGGCTGTTCATCCTGGCTGTCCACTCTGGCTGTCCTCTCTGACTGTCAATCCTAGCTTCCCTCTCTGGCTGTCCACACTGGCTATCCATCCTGGCTTTCCACTCTGGCTGTCCATTCTGGCTGTCAATCCTGGCTTTCCACTCTGAATGTCCACTCTGGATGTCCATCCTGGCTTTCCATTCTGACTATCCATTCTGACTGTCGATCCTGACTTCCCACACTGGCTGTCCACACTGGCTTTCCACTCTGGATGTCCACTCTGGATGTCCATTCTGGCTGTCAATCCTGGTTTTCCACTCGGAATGTCCACTCTGGATGTCAATCCTGGCTTTCCACTCTGGATGTCCACTCTGGCGTTCCACTCGGAATGTCCACTTTTGATGTCCATCCTGGCTTTCCATTCTGACTGTCCATTCTGACTGTCGATCCTGACTTCCCACACTGGCTGTCCATCCTGGCTGTCCACTCTGGATGTCCATTTTGGCTGTCGATCCTGGCTTTCCACTCTGGCTGTCCACTCTGGATGTCCATTCTGGCTGTCAATCCTGGTTTTCCACTCTGAATTTCCCCTATGTATGTCAATCCTGGCTTTCCACTCTGGATGTCCACTCTGGCTGTCCACTCTGATTTACTTATGCACTGGGATACACATGTATTGGACTGTCTCAGATAGGAGAGTTTACATACTGACATGTTTGAACTAGTCTGTCTAACAAGTTACATACCCTATGTTTAGATAGACAACTCCTGAACCTACTCTTATTTCTGAAAATATTTCCCTGTGCACCCTCAAACATAGGTGCTCAGAAAAATATCGAGCTAAAAGTTATGCTATTTGATTGATAAAATATATTATCTAGTCGTGTGGCCAGACTATGTGTGACCATGTTTAACCGGTATGTATTGGGCTGTCTCTGATACGAGAATTTACATACAGTTACTGACATATACCACATTTCACTGCTGCTAGGCGACCTCAGACAGACATGATTATGCTATTAAAGCTTTATACAGCGCCGTAACTACACTGAGGCCAGGCGAGGCAGTTGCCTCGCCTAAAATTTGCGGACCAAACATTTTTTTGTTATATATATATATACATGTAATGAAATATCCCTGAATATATTTAAAATAAAATGTCTCAAATTGTCGCATGTAATAAACAATGAGGCAATTTATTCTGAGGTACTAGGTAAGCAGCTGCCTCGCCTAAAATTTGCACACCTAACCTTTTGGTGGAAACTTCGTCTTCAACTTATATATAAAATAAAATGCCTGAATAATAAAAAATATTACGAGCTGTCGCAAGTTATAAACAAAGAGTGCAACTTGAGGCACTAGATTTGCACCTTAATGGTAGTATACATTGTGCAACTTGAGGCACTAGATTTGCACCTTAATGGTAGTATACATTGTGCAACTTGAGGCACTAGATTTGCACCTCAATGGTAGTATACATTGTGCAACTTGAGGCACTAGATTTGCACCTAAATGGTAGTATACATAGTGCAACTTGAGGCACTAGATTTGCACCTTAATGGTAGTATACATTGTGCAACTTGAGGCACTAGATTTGCACCTTAATAGTAGTATACATTGTGCAACTTGAGGCACTAGATTTACACCTTAATGGTAGTATACATTGTGCAACTTGAGGCACTAGATTTGCACCTTAATGGTGGTAAACCGGACAATTTCCCTTTATTATATATAGAAAGCAAGTGGCACCGGCACACAATCCCCTTAATATCGCCGCAATCCAGGTCAATGTTCTGTGAGTAAAAATAGTTAATATGCCAATTTTCGCTCGCTACGCTCGCATGGTACTGTTTACAATCAATTTAATATTGAGGTGGGCTACACATTTAAGAGTATAAGCATGTGCATATAAGTATTTTCTCCTTTGAGCTCTTGTTTAAAAATTGCTATGAATTTTCTTGATGTTCCGTTTCAATACCAAAACAAGGGACCAAAGAATGTAGCAGATGAATTTGTTTTAAAATTACCATGGAGCATGACATTGATCCCTTAATTTACTTGCAATCAAATCGCTCAAGCTTCCCCTTAACACAAATGTGCAGCCTTCGAGTTCGTAGGATATACTGATGAAAGGTGTCTCGAATAGAAAAACGATCCTGTCGCCAATGGTGCTCTTCAGAAAATAATGCTTTTTCTGGCTGGCTTCGCCTTCACAACAGCTGTATCAGTGACTATTATCAATTAGAAGGCTTCATTGATAAATCTAAGTGAATACTATCAAATACAGAATATGTTTTGGCATGGTGTTCAAATAATATAAATAATGTTTATCTAGCTCGCTTTGCTATTCTACTTTTCTGTTTTTGTTAATGTTGAAAGTGTATTCGGTGGTTTAATTGCGTGCTTTCAGAAACGTTCTAGGTTAACAAATACACCGGACCACTACATGGGCATAACTAAGGATTGCATCGGGCGCAAACGTACCCCTTGTACACCAATTTAAGTGTTCCTGGTTAGAAGTGCAATGTTTTACATTTGAAAATAAATTCGGCTCGCTTCGCTCGCCAAATGAATTGAACACATATTTAAGAATGTCATGTAGAGAGTAGTTTGTGCTACCTGAACCTCAGAGAAATCATGATCTTTTCGCTTGCCAAATAACTACTCGTTTAAAATATCATGTAGATAACTGGTTTGCATGACATGCAACTTGGAGAAACAGTGCATTTTCTTTGGCTCGCATTGCTTGTCACATAACATCAATGCTTCATAAGTTCGTGTAGAGAACGAATCCATGTGGCATGCAGCTCGGGTAAATAATGTGAGGATTTATCATACCATTTAGAGAACGAGTTTGTGTGAGCTAGGGCAAATCATGCATCTTTAAGGATTAATCACACCACGCGAGTTTGTGCTGACAAATATTGCATTTTTTCTGCCTCGCTTTGCTCGCCAAATAACTAATGCCCATTAATAATATCATGTAGACAACGAATTTCGTGGTGGCTCGTACAAATAGTTTTTTTCTGGCTCGCTTCGCTTGCCAAATAATTTATCACCATTCAAGTTCATGTAGAGAACGAAATGTGTGGGCTGATACAAATAGTGCATTTTTGTGGCTCGCTTCGCTCGCCAAATAATTTATGAGCATTAATAATATCATGTGAGTAAAATGTGTGTGGGCTCGGACAAATAGTGCATATTTGCCATAAATTAAATTTGTGTCAGCTTCAACAAATAGTCCCTTTTTCTGGCTCGCTTCGCTCGCAAAATACATTGTAAATATTCAAAATAGCATGTACAGAACGAATTTGGACGACCCCGCCTGTAAATACCCCGTCACCCAATCAAGACCCGATTTCGCACCACTTTGGAGAAAATTCCTAGTTACGGTCATGTCCAGCCCCAAGGCTGCCTCGGCTAAAATTCGTGTCTGGGTACGGCACTGTTTATAAATACGTCTGTGCTTAAAATTACTTAAAATAGACATGGTGTCTTAAGTGGATCACAACTGTTTAAAATTGCTGCGATATTTGATTTTCTAGTAGAAACGCCGTTCATTGTGTAGGCGTTGAAACGACCGCACAATCCCCATTGAGCCAATTTCTGTGAAATATGACAACTACATGTTGCCGATCGGTACATTTTGCGCAGTTTGATATTTATTATAATACCGGGTTAATGCCTCTATATCAGTTACAAATTCTAGAAATAGAAATGCATTTGTATTTTTCTTTATGGGGTCAATCGAAACCGAGTTGAACGTCGTCTGGTAGACACAGAACCATCGTCGGATACCCACGGTACACATTACGTACAACTTCATTCGATGTATGAGTATAACGTAATGCAATCGAACGTGGGTATCCGACGATGACACAGAACGTGATCTGGTGTAACTTCGGAAACGAGCAGACGTCATTTATGTCAGGTTGATGATGATTACTGCTAGTGTGATTGGAGATCATGACGGCAAGTTATCTATGTGTGATTTATCCGGGCTCATTGGAACTGTGTTATATATATATTTGGTTTTTTTCCATTAAAATTTGTTTTAAAGAGACATATGCTCAAAATATTCAGGGAAAATCATTTTTTAACGTCTTCAATTATTTGTCAATAATTTTGGACCTGCACGTTTAGCAGAAATATGTCAAACAGGGTTCACGAAACCATAGGAATTCACGAAATTATAGGAAAGAAGGATATTATACAGTTCAGGATGGTCTATGTATTTCTGCTATGGCTTATATTCTGGGTTAGTATCCAGTTCGTCTCTAATCGGATAGGAAACTATGTTCAAAAAGCGTTCCAGAAATTAGCCATATCCTTATTCAATAACGTTACAATGTGACTCATATACTACCAAGGGGTATTATCTCAGAATTTATAAAAATCAATGCGGACTACGGACACCCGATGTCACGATCCCTTCTTTCAAGCTTTTATCGCTGCACTGACGGACTAAAACAGACCGCCGATAGGTGGCTTAAACTTATGGCTAGGTGGTTATGGCATACACACCACATATTAAACAAGAAAATGAACTTACTATGCTGAAAACGTGTCCGTCAAGTGACAAAAAACATCAAAATATCGGCCATTGAGACCAATCTCTATGGAAAGTTTTACTTAAACCACCATTCTCCATGCTTTAGGTTATACCCCTTGTACTACGCTTAAGAGTGTCCAATACATGGTAGACGATCCATTTCGCTGGCTTAGGACTGGTGCATATTTAAAATATGCATCATAAGGCGCTTCTTATGAGCCTTTTTTCACGAAAATCGGAACTTGTCATGTTGAGCAATAAGTCCATTTATATAAAAGTAGATTTCTAAATAATACATTTCAGACAGTTTTTCATTGTTTTCCCAAACTATTGATTTTGTACTTACGACCTTCTCATTCCAAGTCAGAGTTTTGTGAACTTGTTCTATCATACACACAACTTATACATGTCTTTTGCATTGAATTGTTTTGTATTATCAATGGACATGACAGCAATTTATGTTTGTATTGATTACATTTACTTAAAGTGAATAGAGCTATATTCTAACAGACATTCAATATCAAAATAACTACTTGCATCGTTTTTAGTATGATACTAGACTACCTTAATTGCAAATTAAAACTTTGGATGAGTTCTGTATACTTTGATTCAATCATCAAAAAATAGACGATTCTTATGATTTCTAAGGGTGTTCTAGAACACTTTCGTATGAAAAATGGACCGTTCGTGTGTCCAATAAATCGCAGAGAGAGTTTCTGTTAAAACTGAAGCAAATCAAAGCACTGAAAGTACTGATGTGTGGCGTACTGGTGTCATTATAACCAATCAAATAAAGGCTGCATCAACATGCTGTGTCAGAGCTCTGATAAGGCAAGACTCACTCGAATGTTTGTGCTGCTCTCAAGACACCAAGCGCAGTGTAGGTATGTATCTCCATACAACTGAATACAGTGGAAATTAAAACACAACAAACGAGATGGCCATCCCCCTGCTATAGAAACAGGACTAGGTAGAAATATGTTAGGAAAATAAAATAAAGGAAGGTAATTTATAAAATAGAATCAGAGTTGAATAGAAGGAAAATATAAGAAAATTGTATCAATAGTTATATCATGACGTCTTTTGGTTGAAGGAAATAATTCAAGACTGGAACCAGATAGAATTATATTTTCATGCCACAGCACTTCTCCTAGATGCCATAGACATGTATATTTAAAGTCGATCAATTGAATTTAGGAGAAAAAGTTGTCCAGTGGCTACTGATATGAAGGTTGTCCATACTCCCGCCGGATCAAGAGCAGAAATATTTTTCGGAGTAACATAACTAAACTTACGAACAGACTTTTGGACCATACTCAGCGTAAATGAAAAGTTACCACCCTATTGACAAATTTCAATCATAACCATGTGTTTGTTATTACTTGTATGATCAAACAGAGCTCATAAAGTGATTACCACGGAGCATACATAAATAAATATTAATTGCAAGATAAATACTTTTATGTAAATACCGTGTGTACCGTTTTCAGAATTTATGTACGTCCCAGCATGGGACAGGTTTTTAGCAATATAATATACGCCCCGGTACGGTAGCACTACATTTTTTCTTCACGACTAGCCGTTCTCATGCTTGAAATCTACGTTGAACTATTTCAGCTTCCCGCCACCAGTGAAAACATGCTGTTTCTATTTATAGCAATAATGTTTGTAAGCAACATAATTAAGTCATCGTCTACAACGTTCAGCGGCGGAGTGATTTTAATTAAAACCCGGGGATTACTTTTTCTGCCTTGATGGTTAACAGGCCTTTGGTAGTAGGAATATAGTCCATGCGGAATGATTTGCTATAAATGTCCTCTGAAAATAAAAGTCTGATATAAGTGTTGGTCTTAATATTAATAAATGTTGGTAATGTAAACAAATCGGGTGCAATGATACGTGTAACCTGTGTAGCATGCTAGTAATGTTGTTGAAATCATAGAACTATTTATTGGCGTAGGCCTAAATGCGTTAACTTGGTAGTAAGCTGAAAAACGGTAATATCATTGTGTGGCCTCCCGCCACACAAAAATGATCTAATGGATAATTGTTTTTCAGTTTTGGAAACTTTTTTAAAAAAATATCGTCCGATATAGCTCTATACACTTTAAGGCTTCCACGTAAAATAATTAAATTGATTTTCGAATGTGTTCCAACATATTTGCTAGCAGATCGTAGCATTTGAAAAGTAGGACAGTTTTGTTTTCGCTCATACATGTAAAATGTCCATGTAATTTATTTTTATACAATACAACTACATGAAGTATCAATATTACATATGAGCCGGCCTCCACGAAAACCTTCTATTTTTACAAACATAATAACTTTGAGATTT
The DNA here is from genome assembly GCA_963678985.1 of Spisula subtruncata. Classification (NCBI taxonomy): domain Eukaryota; kingdom Metazoa; phylum Mollusca; class Bivalvia; order Venerida; family Mactridae; genus Spisula; species Spisula subtruncata. The sequence continues at coordinate 27,548,943 of OY787662.1, forward strand.
TTCTTTGAGGAAGTTTTTTTGTCGGACGTCGCGAAAGTCATGCAAACGTTATTGACGTTACTATATAGCTTGGCCAATTTGACACGAGCCTGACCTTTTGATTAGCATAATTTAACAGTCGATATTTTTCCTAGGTTTACACCACCGATTGTATGTTTTCATAATCGGGGAGTATCACGAAGACGCTCGAGATGTAATACAAACACAAATCTTAAATGCCGATATTGCACGATTTGCTTGCGGAAATGGATATATTCAAAGCAAAAACTTTGTAATATATTCTTGCATAAAGGTCACGTTCAGGTCAAAATAGCCAAGCTGTAAAAAGTATTTCATAATTACACCATTTGATCATTTCTTGACATAAAGTGTTCAAAATATGTTTCAACATATGAATCATAACCGAAGGTGTTTAGATATATGCTACTACTGTTTTAAACAACTTACTTCTTTTTTCAACCAGGGTACTTTTTCGAAAGAAATTGGTCACGGCAGCAACGAATTACATGATTTCGACATATTTCATAGGGCATTTGAAAGCTTTTAACAAAATGTCGTTTGTATACAGAACAAGTTAGTAAAGTACATAACATAATGACGAATGCAAAGAAAGAATTGGAGTGTGCACAAGACATAATGATGGAAGCACAGAACAACTTAGTAAATGCACACAACAAACTGATTGGTACCAACAGAAGGCAGTTATGGCGTTCCATAAATAACAATGGAAGTCGAACTTCGTCTGTTAGAATTTGAGTTCCCTCCCTACCCTGCCGACATCAGTTCTGTTGCAAAACTACATAAGGAAATTGATTTTCAGAGTTATACCTATGCTACAAAAGACTTGAATAATAATGTGTAAACATTTCGAGGAAAACGATACATACCTTGATATGGTAGACAATGTTCGCGAATTTCGCGGAAACGCCTCGAACATCAATACATACATGACAACACTTATAAATGAATGAAAGCGAAGGTTTTATATACAAGATTGAAGTCTACCCAAATAGCATCAATACATAGAGTGTACATTCAAACAATGTAGAAGGATATATATTTCCAGCATCACATACATGTAAAACTAAATACTTGATTGAACATCTGTGACATACTTTCGGGAAAATAATAAATATCGTTGGAATGGGGGACAATGTTTGGGACTATTGGGGACACACCTCCGAGTCCTCAAACCGTCATATAGTTCCATGTATATGTTATCGTATTTGATTAGTTCATTTGTATTAGAAAAGGACATTATTCTTACATTTCTCTTTTATGCTTTTTAGCATACGAGTCTCAAGAGCAACAGGGGGATACAATATTATACAAGCTTCAATATTATAAGGAGCTGAATCCACATGCATAGAGTGGTACGAGAGGTACGCGCCTGCAAGTTCACGTCCAGTTGGATATGCCTGACACGAAATGGATCCACACGTTACTTCTGTAAAATACTGTCTCTCCATGGAGTTCCGCTTCCAGTTTAGTATCAACGCAAACATAATCAGAGGTGGCTGTATGATAGTATTGATCAGTCATGAGATACCATGTGTATTCCAGTGACCAACCCTGGTAGCAATCTGTACCACAGGTCCGTGAAAAGTGACCTAGGTCACCCTTATATACATAGTATAATGATATTTATAATAGGGTGACCTATGACATATTGCACGGACATGTGGTCTGTACTACCAGGAATCATAATGGTTGCCGAACGCGGTGTGTGGCACAGCACATATGGTGCATCGTCGTTATACATATGTCCAGTCCATGTAGCAATCTGTACGACCAGGAATCATAATGGTTGCTGAACGTGGAGTGTGGCATAACACACATTGTGCATAGTCGATATACATCTGTCCAGTCCTGGTAGCAATCTGTACGACAAGGTACCATAATGGTTGCTGAACGTGGAATGTGGCATAATACACATGGTGCATCGTCGTTATATATCTGTCCAACCCTAGTAGCCATCTGTGCGGTCAGGAACCATAATGGCTGCTGAACGTGGTGTGTGACACAGCACACATGGTACATCGTCGTCGAGCATCTGTCCAGTCCTGGTAGCAATCTGTTCGACCAGGAATAATAATGGTTGCTGAATGTTGTGTGTGGCACAGCACACATGGTGCATCGTCGTCGAGCATCTGTCCGGCCCTGGTAGCCATCTCAGTGCGGAACCATAATGGTTGCTGAACGTGGAGTGTGGCACAGCACACATGGTGCATCGTCGTTATACATATGTCCAGTCCTGGTAGCAATCTGTGCGGAACCATAATGGTCGGTAAACTTGGAGTGTGGCACAGCATACATGGTGCATCGTCGCTATACATCTGTCCAACCCTGGTAGCAATCTATGCGGAACCATAATGGTTGCTGAACGTGGTGTGTGGAACAGCACACATGGTGCATCGTCGTCGAGCATCTGTCCAGTCCTGGTATAAATCTGTGCGGAACTATAATGGTGTACCCTGGTTAGTCCACGAACATTTTGATATCCCCTCGTATAACATTAGCTTAAAACGTATACTAGTACCCGACATAAACATTGATTATGATATCCAAGAACATACACACACATTATCTATGAAGTAAAGGAAGATTGAACATAGTATTACAATCAAAGCATATCTGAATATTGATAGGTAAAATCGGGATACACGAGGAAAGACATGGGCACAAATATGCTACATGTAGTCCACATCAGTGGCTATTGATGGGCTTCTCTGTGTGCGTGTTACCACGGTTTCAAAATGGACTACATTGTATTATGAAAGGATATGATAGAATTACGCGACAAATCGGATACTAGTATCAGTTTTTCGCAACTGAAGTCCGATTCAATATTCTGGATAATATTTGTATCATTTTTAAAACTGTACCGTCTATTGAAAGGGGTGTAAATCGCAGTATACGCTAAAGTTATCATCTCCGGATTGCCTCCCTTTAGTTACGTCAATTTGTAAATTCATAGAAGAAACATCCATGAGCTAGATGACATTCCCCCAACTATATACTCTCCTGGATCAGCAAGTCCTGCGATGGCCACCATATTCACAAGTCAGACATCTTTCCTCAACTATAAAGATTTTATCTGTGATGTTTATCATGAAAATAGAATTTCATCCTCGTGTGTAAAGGTTATAGACATGACATTTTTTGCTTTGGTGATGTATTCCCGATCTGAATAAATTAGCTTCGGAAAAGGGATTCCGCAACTTTCTTATAAACCCCAGGCTTCCCCCAGACAACAACGATGTCCCTTTTCCAAATGCCTTCCGATGCTCATTTAGTAAATCGGGAGTATGTATCGCCGAGACAAAAAACAGGTTGGAGTTAAAGATTATTAAATATAATTATAGTCGGAAGTTAAGCACACATAAATTATAATTAAACATTACCAAAGATGTCCATACAGATGGGCATCTTTGACATTACGTAGGGACAGGTGCTTTATAATGCATTTGGTATCAGCTTGGGCCAAATGAATGTTACACACCATGCTAGAGGATCGGGGCATGCTCCCCGGAAAAATGCCCTGTAGAAGCCCAAAGACGGCATGTGGCATATTTTGCGTAATGAAACCATGCAGCCAGCTGAGTCGGTTTCGGGAATAAACTGTGACCTGTTTCACAAAACTATTAAGTTCTGTGGGTAGTGCTCATTCAGTGTTTGCGCGTCGAGCATTTCTCGTGAAATTCGGTCAAGAATAAGATACTTATGGTTGTTTGAAACTTTTTTTTGGACATATTTCAAGTGGTATGTCTACCCTGGTATATACTCCAAACAGTCAGCTAAGGTTACAGTAAACAATATATTTTGCTGCAAACCCAACAAATATAGTTTTCTAACGTGTTGGTTTATATTGCTAATGATTATTACAAAAATATGAGCGAATAAAATGTCGATAAGCACAGCCATTATAGGAAGAAAGCACATCTACGCGCATACATAAAACCCCATGGGCACCGTTTTATCAACGTTCTTACGGAAATCATAAACTTACGTTCAAATACAAATTCAGTATAATTATTGAACAGCTGTGCATTGGGAACAGCTATTATTTGTAAGACTTCGTTTACTGAATCTTGATTAGTATTACAGCTTGAATTTCCACATTTTACAGTTGTAACAGTATTATAAAGAATTTAAATTTGATCGTAAGTAAAAGATTTCCGTAAATGCTTTGATAAAATGCGACTTTCAATATATGTATTCAGTCAGTTGAAGACGCGTCCGTGTGATCGTCTATTGTTTGATCGAGCAGAAAATTTGTCAGAACTTGTGTCAAATATTGCTGTTGAAGTGTGCCACATTTCATCACAGATCATTGAGGCGTATTAAAGAAAAAATGAAATATATCAAAGGTAGCGTAAGAAGTGTCGCTAAGTGTTCTGAGTAAAAGTCTGCAACGTTGGCTTTCTTTTGGTATATAAAGATATCAGATGAGATCGAGCATTTTCTCATGGAATTATATAATAAGTTTGTACCTGTGCTTAATTCTTTACACATCGCTACAAGTATTGCCTGTATTGCCAACATCATCTTCAGAAAGCTTCAATTTATTTAGTATGTACATTACCATTACATTTTGGGATATTTCAGTGAGACTGCTTGTATATAAAACAGTATGTACTTAGAAATTAAACTATGTAAATACTGCTTAATAGTATATATTTTAATTAACTTGCTTTTCTGCATTTTTGTACACACTCTTCAAATCGTTTAGCTAATTATTGTTTATGCCGCGTATAGTGTTCAAGCTAATGTTCGACACGTGCCCTTTCACCACCTACGTTAGACAAACAATCTCGACTAAGAGACTTTCGTCCCTTGAGAAAATAAAAGTCAGAAATGATAAAAAAAAATTCTAGCAGACAGCCCCTCGTCTACACCTACGGTACAAGAACACCAACCGCTGTCTTGCAATGGACGAGCGGGTCGAATTGGTCGAGCATCCTTGTGAGTGCATCAGCATGACGTGAGCGATAGTCCCTATATAGTGAGGAAACGCGCTTTAGAACGCTGGAGCTGCTCTAGTGGACTGATGTCTCCTGATTAGACTAGGAGTCCCAGACTCGAATCGACTAGTGCCATGTAACTGATCATCAATACATGACGTATGTACATGTGTTCTCCAAGTAGTTTTGCGGGCAGTATGATCTAACGTTGCAATCTGCGGGTAGAGTTTGCTTCTTTGTGATGTTTTGATTGCGGTTGATCCATTTGATACCCTCGGAGAATGCTATGCCAAGGTGTAGATTGCCTACTCGCTGAAGAATGGAATATAAATTGTTGATTTGGTAGAATTTATCTATGGAGCTATGAGTGGATGTGCATATTAAATTACGTATAATTCAAGTTTTAAGAGATTATGTTATGTCCAAAATAAATAGCTCATTTAATGCTTTTCCATTTGTAAATGTGTACTTAGTGTGTTTTTTTATCTAAGAAGATAGAACTTTTTCGCATTAAATGTTCCTTTTTCATTATCTAATTGTCCTAACATTCGGTTAAGTTGCATAAAATGGTCTGTTTTAGCAAATACCTAATTCAGGTCTTTGGTTTTAGATAGGCCTCATACAACTCCGACAGTGTTGAAGTGACAAATAATTTAGTGGTGGTATGCCCATTTTGCTAGACATATGTATGATGGATTAGGCCTATAATATGAGTCAGAAAATACACTTAATTAAATAAAAACGTTTTTTTTGGTACAGGCAACCAGTAAGGCATTGCTTCGTGATGTATACTTGGGCTTATCTTCAAGTTTACAAGCAGTGAGGTTAACGACCATAAGAAGCCGTAAATCGACGGCTTTCAATTTAGTGCGAGTATGCCTAAAGTTTCTCTGACCTGCAAATATCAATAACAAGAAGTCCCTCAATATTATCAATTCTTGTCCTTATAAAACGTATCTTTCCCAATCTATCCTCGTTGTGTTATAATATAGAATACCGTTAACATGTCGACTGAGGAGGAAGTGTTAAAAGTGCGTTCAAAATTGGAGAAAATGATATCGTCAAACACGGCGGTAAGTTTGTCATATGTTTTCGCGACTTTTTTTCGATTTGTGTCGTAATTTGTTGGATTATAACTACGTTCTGTTTTAAAAACTTAAATTTTCAATTATTTATCATTTAAGTTACACATTCATTATAAAAGATCCGTTGTTTGTGGTCAAATACTGCGAGAAAATGTCAGTTATTTATATCTGACCTACTTTCTCATGGAATGTGTTTATGCTTGATTAGGGGAGGTAACTATTAATGCACTGTATGTATTATAGTCTGACCATGCAGTAGAATGTATACTGTAGGCCTTTTATATTGAGTTACTGAGATGGTGCGTGAAAAGAAAGTCATCTTATAATATTTCTAAATTGTACATAAGCGTTGGATTTGTTATGCACCAGTCAGTTGCATCCACAACCCCCACCCCACCTGGAGATCCTCGGGGGATAGCCAGGGAAACAGCCGAGTTTTAACTTCCTGGAGCTTCCCCTGCACTGTCGGGTAAATGTATGTTTTTTTAGTTGTCAGGGGCCGTGGAAATACCAGATATTTTATCATCGGCTGTCCCCTGCACAGGGTTTTGACAAATCAAAAGTAAAAATCCTGGCTATATATAATCCCGGGGTTAGATGTGGGGCAATCTGCTAGGAGATTTTTTAATTTTTTACCTTTATCTCCACATGTAGTCTCTAAGTCAAGATTGTTTGAATATACCCGACCCAGGGTGGGGCCATGGATGCAACAGACTGGTCTGGTGCATCAATTTTTTGTGTCACAATCTGAGCATGTTCACAAAAAAACACAGGCCCTTAGTCACAAGTTAGTGCGATTTTTGGGTATGGCAAAATAATGATGTATACTTGATTCTCATCGACTCGATCTTTCTCATCGACTCGAGCCCTAATTGTTTTGGTCAAATATGCACACATGCGGAGATGGTTCTTATCCAAAACATGTTAAAATCTGCTGGAAGGCTTATTTCTGTCACAACAGCAAAACACATGTGAATGAAAACAACTTGTAATTGTTCTTTGATCACCAATAGCAGCCAACCATGAAAATTCATTTTGGTAAGCATCAATGCCTAAGCTTTTTCCCATGGGGTTCGGTTATTGAGGATTTATTTGTCAACAAGCTCGTTCACATTGATTAAAGTCAGTGAATATCATCTAAGATAATTTAACTTTATTTCACAACTGTGTTTTGTGAAGAGTTTTCAGTCTTTGGGTTAAATAGTGACTGACCAATCTGAGGGCTCGAGTCGATGAGAAAGTTTCAGAATGACTTAGGTTCTTGAATGGTACTTGCTTTATGGCAAATATTTTACAAAAAAACTTTAATTGCAAAACTATTTTGATTTCATAAAGTTAAGTAATTTTTCTGACAGTAAAAATAAAATTGGTTAAAGAATAGACTGTAGGAAGTGTACATGTAAGGCTTTTAGCCCTATGGGGCTCGACTCCACGAGAAAGCAGTATATACACTGAATACTGTTTTGAGTTGCCTAATTAAAATTTTCTGCCAGGCCACCCAGACCAAAAAATCTTACCAAAATCTGTGTTCAGAATACTGAAAACTTAGGTGAGGGCGTGTGTTACACTGTATGAGGTTGAATACAACGCCAAATCTATAGTAACCCTAGTAAACAAGTGATATATCCAATCCTAACTGTTGTGTCAAGTCGTATTTATTACGGTGCTATCAGTACTTTGATATTACATGCATAATCTCACGCTGTGTAGAACACACGGAGTAACCGGGCGTACATCCGGTTTAGCAAGCAACATGTTAATAGACTAGAGAACTGTGAATAAAGTGCCATTACACTCATGCTGTGTTTGTTATAGTCTTTAAATTGGTCTGGGCATCACACACACAATACTAACTCAAACATTTTACCATGATTTCTTCTTATACATGTTGTTTCAATCAGGAACCGTCTAATTCATGAATAAACTCGTTCCTGTTTCAATAAATAAACCAAGTATTTTCGCAGATTGCAAAAATCACAATGTTGAACTTTTATTTTTTTGCAAGTTTTCAATGTTATAGATGCTATTTTAGAAAACTGCCTAGTCAAATTCTTGCAATTATCAAGTTCAATTATCAAATCACTACAATTTATGCAGTTTTGTCACCATTTATTAGGCTTAGGCGTAACTAAATTTAGTCTTGTCCCCCATTCTAGGTGCGTCACTATGTGTCAGCAAATTATGCAAGTATATAAAAGCTCAGTCCAGGACATGGTAACCAGCCCGCTTAGCTCAGTCGGTAGAAGGCGAGACTAGTAGTCTTTACTGATCTTGGGGTTGTGGGTTCGAATCCCGGGCTGGCCAACTAAAATTACTAATAGTCTTTCTAATGAGACTTAAAACCAAGGTCCCATGTATGGTGCTATACACTGGTAGGTAAAAGAACCAGGGATGCTTCTGGAATTGGGGGAACTTCTGTATCATGCACTATCCCCAAGAAACTAAAAATACTAAAACTCTTCTGCGGGCCTCGTCCATATGGATTATCAGGTGACGAGGATAAAGAAACTCATTAAATAAAAAAAAAACATGGTAGAGACATCACCTTGTATGGGAAGGGTCCTGGGTTTGAAAATACCATCAGGCTGCACTTTTTTTCACAATTATACAATAACAAATACTTTCAATTTTTTTAAAAATGTTATCAGCAACAGTGACTATGAAATCTGTATTGCTCACATCATAGATTCTTTTTTATTTCCAGGATCATAGCTCAGCTGTGGATATTCTGAAATCATTGCAAGAATTACCAATGAATCTTGCCGTTCTACAGGTAAATTAATTATTTTACTAAGATACTAAGACTAATGTTCTGAATATTTAATTTTGAACTTCTGAAGGTGACAGTTATTATGTTTGTATAACCAGGGCCTCCGCTACTGTTCGCCAATTTAGCCATTTGCTAAATGGCTAAAATTTTTGTAAATTGGCTAAAGCATTGGCTAAAACTTTTTTTTATTATGAACAAATAAACAAGCTTTTTATGACCCAGCATCTACTGATGTAGGAGGCAATAAGTGATCATAATGTCTGTTTGTCTGATAATGTTTACCAAAACTTTCTTAAAAGTTGTTGAAATATTTTTGAAGTCCTTCAAGGCATGGCTTTCAAACATGGCTTACTTGTTTATCATCATAAAGTTTTTAACCTTGGGTTGTCATAGCGATACATGTAACATTAAAGAGAGACAATCTGCCCACACAGATTCATTATCAGTATTATTCACAACTTGAAATAATTCAATTTTCAGAAAACAAGAATAGGGATGACTGTGAATAACTTCAGGAGAGCAAGCACGGATGAAGATGTTATTTCTTTGTCAAAAAATTTAATCAAAATATGGAAGAAACTTTTACCAGGTATGTCGTATCAAACTTTTAATCAAATGTGTTACAAAGATACTTAAATAAAAATATACATGAAATATAAAATGTTATACATGAACACTATTTGTAAGTGTGTATACACCAATAATGGATTCAAAACACGGGTTTTCCTTCTCAGTCCTTGTGAAACATATTTGGAGACTGAAATGACGAATCAGGAAAAATGCAGTTTATACAAAAGCTGAGCACTGTAAGTTGGTTATGGTTATGTTGTAACAAAGCAGCTTCAAGTTGGTAGCCATCATCAACAAGCAGTGCTCTATCAACACTATTGCCCAACCATCTGGAAGGAGAGTGTTTCAAGATAAAGGGGTAAACACTCATAGAATGATGGCTACTTCACTACTTGGCTGTGAGATGCTGTAGAGGAACTGTATATAACCATCAGAAAAGACTATATATATATAACATAAACTTAACTATTAATAAGAGGTGAAGAAGAGTGATCGCATTTAACAAATTAACTAGGTTGTTTATTACTATTATCATCAAAACTTCTTTTAAACCATCATGAAAGTACTGGTACACTATGCAGTAGTGAGTTTGCATTATTCCTCCCAGTTTTCATTCACCAGAGGGGACTGTAGGTTTGCCCTCCGTCTGTCATGGATTCTGCCATAACTCAAAACGTTTTCAAGCTATGTTTATATCTTTATATTATGAAACTTGGTATATAGATAGGGACCAATAAGGAGATTATGCACATCTATTTATTTTATTCCGACAAAAATTATGGTTGCCATGGTGATTGAAACATTGAAAACCAGGCAGGGGTCTTCTGTATTGTTTTCAATTTCTAATTACTTATTTATCTTGCAGAATCAAACACAAAAAGTGACAAGAAAGACAAAGGTTCGTCAAAGAATGGTGAGTCTATGGACTCAGAGAGCTCGGAAAAGAAAAGTGAGGGGATCGAAGAACGACGAGCGTCAGGCTCAGCTTCAGATACGTGTGATCCTATCCGATTAAAATGTAGAGAGTTACTCAAAAATGCACTGAAAACAGAAGGTATTACGAGTTATTTATTCAAGACTAGTTATTTTTCATTATATATATAATAAATGTCTCTGATATCTTGCTGGCTTAGAATGAGAAGGTTGTAAGTACTACTTACAACCTTATAATAAGACTCATACATCATTATTTGGAATCTGCAATTTGCAAAACAAGGGTCTTATTATGACCCTACTGTCATGAAAATCGGAATTTGTCATGTTGACCATACTGAAGTCCAAAAAGTAACATGTACATTCTCTGATTTCAGATGCACATATTGGACGCTTGGATCCTGATGAACTAAGTGCAGAAATTGAAGATAATATCCTTACAATGTTCCACAGGGGTTTGAAACTTAAAGGTCATTTTAGGGGCAGAAACTTAAGAAACATTTTAGATTTGGCCATTTTACCCTTCAGTCATTGTTCAAATTTTTGTATGTGTATTTTTATTAATACACTGTGTTTGGTGTCACACCGGTGAACTTTCTGCCATTCAAATCTATGCAAAATGACTCAAATTCGCATCTCTCCCTCCGTTTCACTGACATTCCGGGTGGTTTTCTGTGGCTGTTCCATAAAAAGCAATCACTGTCATCTAAAATGAACTGGAAAAAATGACAAATCCATTGTTTGTTTTCGAACTACTGCAGGTCTTCTAGAAAGACAGCGCTATTTTCCATGCCCCAAAAGCTGACTCGACCGAAGCACACAAACATTGTCAGTCTTCAGCCAGGGAAAGATAATTCAGAAAAATATCAATTTACCACTCCGTATTTGAGCTACATTCATGTAATTTGGCCAACAATCAACAGTTTCCAAATTAAAACAGTGCTTGAATAGACATAATCATATTTTTGAAAAGAAACTATTTTAGTGTACTACGCCCCGGAAGCACTTTCCACTGGTGTGACACCATGTATATGTTACACTCTAAACAAACATGTAAAACTGAACAAGTTTATAAAAAACCATTACAGTAAAGTCTCACTTAATATAAGATCTCTTAAGTTATCTTGAATTTGTGCGATTTTGCAATTTTAGAGGCCCAAAGTCTAAAATTTATAACAAAATAGGTGACTTTTAAGACTGATTTGCATTCAGTTTGCATTCAACTGAGGCATTCATAGTGCAAAGCCAATCCTTTTTATCCCTACCTAGTTGGATTATGACCTCCGGCTTAGAGGAGAGACAGACAATTTGTTGATGCAAGGAATCCAGCCCTAGCTCTCTTCTAATGAACTTGTTGCACTGAAAAGCATTTCTATAATTTTCAGTGCCCGGGTCAAGACTGTAACTAGGGGCCTCTAGTAGAAGAAAGTGCTTACCACTCGGTCACTGTTCCGCACAAGGAGATTTGTAATTATTAAGACCAGATGTTTCAGTGCACTTGAGTGGAGCTTTTAAAAATTGCACAAAGAAACAAAGTATTGTACCATCTAATGATTTACAAACCTTGACAGTTATCAGATATTTTCGAAGAGTTCAAAGATACAGGTACAAAATATAAAAATAGAGTTAGAAGTCGGGTTGCTAACTTAAAAGATGTGAAGAATCCAGATCTGAGAATTAACGTACTTACTGGAATGATTCCTGCAGACAGAATTGCTAAAATGACAGCTGATGTAAGTACTCAGATTAGGGGGAACTTTGTTATAGATAAGTTCATGTGACTTTAAAGCTTTTTTCTTGCTCTACTCAACTTGAGTATTACAAAGACACTTCGTTTTTGTACAGGAACATGTCAGAGGACCATTCTATGCAAAAACATTTTGAGCATACTATTTTTTTTTCGACTCACATACCCACTATATTATACTTGAAAGCTCAGGACTAGAAAGTCAGTCCAACAATCACAATAATTTTAACTGTACCATAAAATATTTATCTGCATTATTTAAATGTATCTATGTAATGTAAAAGTTTCCGAAAATTAGGAGAAATTGTACTATAGATCTGAAATATTTTAAAGTTTGAGTATAAAATGAAGTTGAGCATGATAAAAGCTTTATAATCAGGTACCGATATCGCTCTCTGGAAGCATCTCAGTATGAGCTAAGTCTGTTCTCACATATTGCCATGAATCTTTTTGTTAATTACCATGGGAGACTAGGCTCAAATTTGATGCCAGGAATCAGAAACATTATAAATAGTTTACTGTTGTATAATTAACAAGTTAGAATTTCTGATATTTGAAATTTTGATTAAATTACAGTCATTTATTAAAAAAATGTATTTAACACTGTATTTTATGATAGCCAACTGATTGGGTACCTGTACCAGTACAATAGTTAGATTTTTGGTATTGAATTTCAAAGTGGCTATTTTTTAGCTCACCTGTCACATAGTGACAATGTGAGCTTTTGTGATCACTCTTCGTCTGTCGTCCGTCCGTCAACAATATGCTTGTGTTCACTCTAGAGGCAACAGTTTTGATGTAATCTTTATGGAACTTGATCAGAATGTTGTTTTCTGAAAAATCAAAGCAAAGTTCGAAACGAGGTTATGTGGGGTCAAAACCTAGGTCATTAGGTCAAACCTTAGAAAAAGTTTGTGTTCACTCCAGAGGTCACGGTTTTGATCCAGTCTTTATAAAACTTGGTCAACAAATTCAACAAATTCAAAGTTTATTGCGCAAAACAGGCCACCGGCCTATACACAAGAAATAAATAACATATACATATGACAATTAAGAATGAGTGAAAATGTGGAAATAATACATGCAAACATTGATGACAATGCATTGTTATAATCATGCTAAATATAAATTGAAAGGTATTCCTTTCTTTCATGGGAAGCAAAATATATATACATGGATACATTACGCACGATGTAAACATTTTGTGCTGACATGAGACTATAATACATATTGATAGTGGAATTACTCTCCTGTAAATGTGGTAGATACTTATGGCGGATATGGCTATATAGTGGACAGACTAACATAAAGTGTAGTTCGTCTTCAGTGCATCCTTCGCAGTACGGACAGACACGATACTCCGGTATTATTCCAAAGTGTCTACCCTTTTCTACCATCAGATCATGAGCAGAGCTTCTAAAATTAGCTATACATCTTCTGAATTTGCTTATATCAACACATTTTACATAGCTTGCAACATCATAAGTACTCTTATAATTGATATAATGAAACAATTTGCTTGAGCCTAAGCATCTAGTATGCCAAATCTGGACATGTTGGTCTTTGAGCCGTTGTGTATATTCTAGTAGAAATAATTGGTGATTAAAATTGTCTTGTGTTTCCCACACGTAACCGAAACCATTTTGGTATAGATTTAATCTAATATCGGATACCCAATTGCTATAGCCTAGTCTATCATAGTGAACAAGCATTTCGTAACATAGTTTTACATATCTATTGCCAGGCATTTTCAACAGCCGAATCCAGTATTTCATGCATCTTTTCGCAGCATATATGTATATAGGGAATCTTCCAAGATCACCTAGTATGGCATCATTACAAGACATTGTATTGACATTCATAAAACGTTTACAAGCGTAAACATGTACATTCTCAATACAGACAACATTTTTCAAGGCCCATAATTCTGACCCATATAGCATAATTGGAGCAATTTTAGAATCAAAAAGCTTGAAAAAGGTATGGTATGGTAAACAAGAGAATTGATGGAGGGAATTGAACATACAAATTAAAGCTTTTTTAGCTTTAACTGACATCGCATTTGCCATTTGATACATAGAAAGTCTGTTTGTAAATAACATGCCTACGTAAGTAAAGCTATTTAACACCTCTATTTTATTGTTATTATATGTCCATTTCTCAGTTGCAGAAAGTTTACCACCTCGTTTAAAAACCACTATCTTCGTCTTTTTAACATTCACACGAAGCTTACTTTTATCACAAAAATCATGCAAAACATTTAATTGTCTTTGAAGGCCAACAACAGTGTCAGCGAGCATAGCAATATCATCTGCAAACATTAGCATGAACACTTCAATCAAACTTGGCATTAGCTGTATACCTCTAGTATTGCAATCACATAAAACTGTATATAGTTCATCAATAAACATGGCAAACAAGATCGGGCTTAAACTGCATCCTTGTCGTAGACCTATAGGACATTCAAAAGTATCTGTGTAACCCTGATTTGTTTTCACACAACCCTTTACGGAAATATATATTGACTGTATGGCTTTGAGTAATTTGCCTTTGACAAGTTTTCGATGTAACACCTCATACAGAATATTACGATCAACAGAATCGAATGCTTTCTCAAAATCTACGAATGCAACATAAATTGACTTTCCTTTCATACTCAAGTATTTGTTTATGATTGAATACAGAATAAAGCTGTTATCTATAGTGGAATATCCCTGCCGGAACCCACCTTGACATTCACAAATTTTGTTATACGCTTGAGTATAAAAAGTAAGTCGTTTTGTTATTATGGAGATGTACATCTTGCTCAGTATGTCCACGAGGGCTATCCCTCTATAATTGTCTGTATTATTAACACTACCTTTCTTATGAATGGGAACTAGAATAACTTTAGTCCATTGTTCAGGAAACTCGCCCCTCATGAATAGTCTATCAAACAGTTTGACTATGTATGGCAATAGCACATGGATACCATACACTAAATGTTGTGGAAGGAGATTTCCACCAGTTGACTTATTGATATTAACATTTTTAATGCTTTCTATATCATCGTTCTCTGTAATCGAAGAGTTAAATAATATATCCTGTGCCTCATCTAGATTCTCTTCTGTGATATCGTCTTGTATAGTCTGTTCATTATTATTATCACGATCTGAGTTAAATAAACTGCTAAAATGCGTGTACCAATCGTCGAGCGCGATTTCTGGGTTGATCCGCGGTGTATATGTTAGTCTCTTTATTTCCCGCCAAAACAGCCTTGGAGTATTAGCAGACGCATCCAAGGTGTTCGATGTGTTTCTATTGTACTGGGAACGTTTATTTTTACATAACGTTTTGTAGCGTTGTTTTTTGGTAATGTATTCGCGTAAATCCTGTTCCGACCGACCAGATCGAAACCTTCTCAGACACGTCTGTGTCTCACGCTTAGCGTTTCTACAATCGGGGTCATACCACGGTTTAGTCTGATTTTGTTGGTGTGGCTGTTTTACCTTCCTGAATGTTTCACAGCATTCTAGAATGCACGTTTCTAGATTGCTTATTATAGTGGTTACACCAATAGCTGTATCGTTTAGCATGCCGTCCAATCTGTCAAAGGAGCCCAATAGAATACTATCCGACAAACACTGGATATAGTTCTCGCGATTACTCTCATTTATTTTGTATACGTCAGAAGTGTTCGATTTTTCTTCAGGTTTTGATGTATGATCATCAAATACAGGTACCTCTATACATAGAACTATGGGTGTATGTGAACTCTCTGTATTTGGTAGCAGCTTAAAGTCAGATACTATATGAAATATTTGTTTCGTAACTATAAAGTAGTCTATAGTGCTACATCCATTAGTATTCACAAAAGTGTATGCTCCACTAGATTGTCGATCGCCGAGTCGTCCATTTACAATGTAGCCTCCGTGTGTTTTACAGAACGAGATAAGATCACGACCAAACTTGTTAATCACTTGATCATGTGAAATTCTTTCTATCCCTATATCTCCGTCTAATATATGATAAAATTCATGTAGTTCGGGAATATTTAAATCGCATGTAGTGTACTCAGTGGCACTAGAGGTTCGAGCATTAAAGTCGCCACAAATTATAAGGTCCAAATTGAGCACATTGTGTCTAGTTATGCATTCCTCTAAGTAATACAATGCAGATTTCATGTTATAACGTTCGTAGATTGGCGATCGTTCCGGTGGGACATATATATTAACATACAGTACATCTTTTCCTGTCTGAGGGAACAATGACTTATCTAATTTAAGCACAACTCCAATTGTAAAGTCGTCACATATTCGCTCAACAAATGATGCTATATTATTTCTAACACCGACCATAACTCCTCCCATGGGTCTACCGCCGACAAGTGATCTCGTGGCTGGACAGGAATATACAATATGATTATGGAAATAGTGTTCGCAATATGACGTGTCAACGTCCCAGGTCTCTTGTATGCCAAATATATCGTTATCACACAGAACATCAACAATATCATAGTTTAAAAGTTTGGATTTCAATCCTTCAATATTCCAGCTAAGAACTTTCAAAGTTGGCGCAATATGTGTATGGCTTCGGCCGACCCCCTAGTCTAAGTTGTCATGGTCGGGTATAGGATCCGCAATGCCAACAAGTGTATTTGACATTGTGTCTACGCGTTCGTTTTCCGCCCTCCTATTTCGTTTACGCCGAGGTACACCTTCGTCATCACGTTTTTGAAAGTAACACAGTTTTCCGCCTTTGAAGTACCCTGTTAGACCATTATTTTTTGCACTCCTTAGTTGGCGTCTCTGTGTGTAAGTAATATCGTTCGATATTCGGATACCGGATGCACGTAATTCAGCTCTATAGTTAAAAAGCTTGAACTTGTCTCGAGGACGCACAAACTTGGCAATTACCATTCGCGGCGCGTCGCTATCTTTCGTACCAATACGCCATGCTGAAGTTAGCATATCCGTACTACCATTTGTACCATATGCAACCCGCAGTACCTTCTCGTTGATGATGGTCTTAAGTTCGTCCTCATTTGTCTCAGTGTCTGACAATCCAAATATGCGCAGAGAATCTTTCAGTTTGTCCGATTCAATATTATCTAAGTGTCGTTCAACGTCACAAAGTCGTGAGTTATACTCATCGCGATGTATCGACATACTCGCCATATCATTAGATAACACATCTTGCTCGAATTTAACATCTTCCACTGACTTTTCAAGATTTCCAAGTCTATGGTCCATATCTTTCTGGGCAGATTCAATATTTTCAACCGAACCCTTTATTTGCGTAATTTCGTTTTTCAATGAAGAAACGTCATTTCTCACACCGCGAATCTCCTGTTTCACTTCTCTGATTCCATCGTTATTTTCCTGTATGGCTTTCAGAATTCTCTCTACATTTTGGTCAGCCGTCCTTGTAACAGGTCCAGGGTTAGTTTCAATATCTCCTGACAGCATCATTAGTCTTGAGATATATGTGGAGTATTGACTTCCATGGATAGTACATCCTTGAATTGTATTCTTGGTAATGTACGGAAAGTTCCAATCACATGTATCAAAGTTTATGACTGTATAGTTGCGTTCTATATAACTGCGCCCAAACACCACACCGTATATTGCCAGCAAAATAAAGATACCATTGGTCAGAATGTTGTTCTCTATAAAATCTAGGCCAAGTTCGAAATTGGGTCATGTCGGGTTAAAAACTTGGTCACTAGGTCAAATCTTAGAAACACCTTGTGTTTACTCCAGAGGTCACTATTTTGATCCAATCTTCATGAAACTTTGTCAGAATGTTGTTCTCTATAAAATCTAGACCAAGTTCGAAACTGTGTCATGCGGGGTCAAAAACTAGGTCACTAGGTCAGATCTTAGAAAAAATTTGTGAACACTCCATAGGTCGCTGTTTTGGTCCAATCTTAATGAAATATGGTCAGAATGTAAAATGTATTGATACCTAGACCAATGTGCAACAGGTGAGCGATCTAGGTACCTTTGGGCCCTCTTGTTTAAACATTTTATCCAAGCCTTTGCTTCAGAATCCAAGTACTGTACCATTTGATTTGGTATAATGCAGGTTTTATCAGTTGATTGACAATGTTATTCAGGAAATGGCAAGTGATGGTATGAAGACATTGAGAGCAAAATATACTAAGGAAGCAATTGATGATCATCAGATGGCTAAGACAGGGGGGACATGTACAGATCTCTTTAAATGTGGAAAATGTGGCAAGAGTAATTGTACATATAACCAGGTATGTACACGTGTATTTTATTTAGTAAAATTCAGTATACAGACAAATTATTATAACAAAATTTTGCTTGGGAGCAAACAGTGTCGTTATAAGAGGGCTGACTGTATACTACTCAAAATTTCATAAGGGTCATGAATTTTTTCTTGTGAATACTTTGCAAAATTGATTTAGATGGACTGATGGAATTTTCAGAAACATAACGTTACATTAAAATTGGTTCTCCTTTAAATTAAAAAACAACTCATTTGTTTGCTATAATGTACCCATATATAAAGCTTCTAAATGATTTAGACATGAATCATTATACCCCCTGCATGACATAAGATTATGTTGAAAGGCGTATACTGTTAAAAGCTTATCCGACTGCCTGTCTATACGTAGACAGGTTCTTGTGGATGCAACTCTGACAGTTTTTGCAGGATTTCCTTTAAACTTTTACGCATGAACAACATCAACATGTAAATGTGTGTGAGGATAAAATTTGAGCTGTGATGATTTTTGCCAGAATTATGACCCTATGCTGGCAGGGGTATATAAGTCTGTCGAAAGGCGTCAGCCTTAGTTATCATTGCTGTTCATCTAAATGACGTGATAGAGTGATATATTTATGCTGAGTGATATATTTTCAGGTACAAACAAGAAGTGCTGATGAACCTATGACAACATTTGTGTTTTGTAACGAGTGTGGTAACAGATGGAAGGTAATTCACATTTATATTTTTATGTCTAGTCAGTCCCCTACCTATTTGCCGTCTGCTAGTCAATAAAAAAATCTGGATCCTGCCAAAGCTCAAACAGTTTTCAAGCTAGGTTTATGAAACTTGGTTCGTGGGTTAGGAGATTATGTCTTTCTAATTTATTTTTGATTTGGACATAAATTATGGTTGCCATGGCAACAGAAATAATGAAAACCAGGTATTTGACTTCTGTATTGCTGGCAATTCCTAATTACTCGTTCTACTATTGTTCTTCCAAATATAGCAAAGGACCTTGACATTTGTATTTGCATTGTATGTGTGAATTATATTATACTAATTTATTTAGGGTCGTTTCGAAACAAGTTCTAACTACTTTCAATAATCTTTCTAGCCACCAGATTTTCAACAACAAAATACAGTTATTAGATTAGTGGGTGGGCGGGTGTTCACAATTTTATTTTGACTTTGGTACGACAAGTGAAACCATGGACCCTCTGTACACAAAGTGGATGTTATACAACTTGAACCTATCACCAGGATTAATATTATAAATTAACAATGGTCCTAACAAGGTACAAAAGATTTATCAGTATATAACATTTTGAACCTGAGGTTTTGATCTGTATGATCCAAGATCAAGACTAGTTATATGGGCTTGACTTTAACCTAGTTTTCCTGGACGCGATTGTGTTTTACAGTTTTTATGTCCCGGTATCGATAGATAGGGAGGCATATAGTGATTCACCTGTCTGTCTGTTCGGCCTGGTTAACCCAAATTGACCGTTTCTTCTAGCATTAATATGGCTTGCTACGAAGCTTTCATACTTGCATGGATGTTGTATATGACCACTCTCCACTCGTCTATATCACCTGACTCCATTTTGACCTTCACCTTGACCTAATTTTGGACTTAGTCTTATTGAAAGGCCAAATTCTTGGTTAACCCAAATTGACCGTTTCTTCTAGCATTAATATGGCTTGCTTCAAAGTTTTCATACTTGCATGGATGTTGTATATGACCACTCTCCTCACACCTGTATCACCTGACTCCATTTTGACCTTCACTTTGACCTAGTTTTGGACTTAAGACTTATTGAAATGGCTTCCACGGGGGCATAAGCATTTATTGAAAGCAGTCTTGTATAATCATGTGTTTCCGTATATTTTCAGTTTTGCTGATCATTATTCTGGATATATCAATACTTGGTTGCGCTGTATTATACACTTGATAGGAAGATATGGATGAATATCCCACATTACGGATTACATGCCTAGATGCCAAACATGCCTCAAGATAACAACTTGATTTTGGTACACGTACCGTTAACCACACGTGTGTCATAGGTGCAAGACATCTTAATGGTTGAATTTTCATGTACATCTATTTTTCTACTACCTAGAAAGTGAAATATGTGAACATTCTTAATTGAAAATGTTTGTTGTAAAATACTTACAATTGTATATGTTCTGTGTTATAAATGTCTCTTCCCAATGACTGAAAAAGAAGATGATGAACAATATCTTGTGAACGATTGTTGAAGATATCTTGTCAACGATTGTTGAAAATGTCTTGTCAACGATTGTGAAGGATGTATTGATAATGATAGAAATATGCTACTGTGAAATAATGCCTTGTCAACAACTTTGTTATGCCTTGTCAAGGAAATCACATTTGTCCTCAGTTATGATTGATTTAATTTCTTGGTATGTTTAACATACTCCGCTTCAATGATATGTATTAATCAATTATGCTGCCTCTATCAACTGTACTTGTAATATGCAGTTCTACCAATTTTGGCCAAGGTGCATTATCTCCCCTAGACAGAAACACTGTCTAACACATGCTGTCAATTTCTCTGATATCTTATAGCATCATCTTTATCACCTCTTCATATGAACACCAGTTTGTTTGTCAGTTTGTTGGAGATTGTTAATGATACCTGTATGTTGTCTAAACACAAGTATCCTGGATTTAATTTATAAGACTTGTGTCCATATCTGCATAAATATCATAGTTGTATGCTTGACATAATATATTAACTTAACTCTGTGAATACTGATATGCACACTCCATAATATTCAGCTTGATACTATGGTATCTAGTATTTAGTCAGGGTTATACATCATTTTCACTGCTTTATGGATGTTTTGTGTCCACACATTTCATATATATTTCAAAATTGGTCTGTAGGTCAGCCTATATATAAATGTTCATTTTATTGATACAATTGTAAATAGTCATTGCATGTTCTGTTTGTTATCAATGCATTACATATGTATTCAAATCATGAATTCCTCATGCACCCTTCATTTACACATTCTATAACATATTGCCTTGCTTGTATGATGTACACATACTCTTTTATGTTTATGCTTAATCATAATGTACACAGGAGAATGTCATTTTTGCATTTATTCCATGAAGTATATGAGGTCAAGTGACATTAAATTTTATTTTTTATTTAAAAAAATTATCTATCATGATTGCCATCGTCTGATATATCATGTGACTCAGCTGTGTTTCTGTGTTAGTACACACAAGGTAACTTGATTATACCCATAGAACCATTTCTGTTTGTCCCTGCACTCTATTCAGCCTGGAGATTTGCACACACTTCAAATCTGTGCACAAGTGTGAATTGTAGAATAGCTGTTATGAAACAATAAGGTACATAGCAGTGTTCCATTCCAATAAGCATCATATCCCTCTGTTCAATGCAAAAACATGTGTAGTCTGGATTACCTCCCCTAGATCACTGTTAACACAATAGTACAACATGGAATCAGACTAAATCAAGTGTTGTCTGGATTTCCTCCCCTAGATCACTGTTAACACAATAGTACAACAGGGAATTAGACTCAATCAAGTGTAGTCTGAATTACCTCCCCTAGATCACTGTTAACACAATAGTACAACATGGAATGAGACTAAATCAAGTGTAGTCTGAATTACCTCCCCTAGATCACTGTTAACACAATAGTACAACATGGAATCAGACTAAATCAAGTGTAGTCTGAATTACCTCCCCTAGATCACTGTTAACACAATAGTACAACAGGGAATCAGACTAAATCAAGTGTAGTCTGAATTACCTCACCTAGATCACTGTTAACACAATAGTACAACAGGGACTCAGACTAAATCAAGTGTAGTCTGAATTACCTCACCTAGATCACTGTTAACACAATAGTACAACAGGGAATCAGACTAAATCAAGTGTAGTCTGGATAACCTCACCTAGATCACTGTTAACACAATAGTACAACATGGAATCAGACTAAATCAAGTGTAGTCTGGATTACCTCACCTAGATCACTGTTAACACAATAGTACAACATGGAATCAGACTAAATCAAGTGTAGTCTGGATTACCTCACCTAGATCACTGTTAACACAATAGTACAACAGGGAATCAGACTAAATCAAGTGTAGTCTGAATTACCTCACCTAGATCACTGTTAACACAATAGTACAACATGGAATCAGACTAAATCAAGTGTAGTCTGGATTACCTCACCTAGATCACTGTTAACACAATAGTACAACATGGAATCAGACTAAATCAAGTGTAGTCTGAATTACCTCACCTAGATCACTGTTAACACAATAGTACAACAGGGAATCAGACTAAATCAAGTGTAGTCTGGATTACCTCCCCTACATCACTAACAGGGAATCAGACTAAATCAAGTGTAGTCTGAATTACCTCCCCTACATCACTAACAGGGAATCAGACTAAATCAAGTGTAGTCTGGATTACCTCCCCTACATCACTAACAGGGAATCAGACTAAATCAAGTGTAGTCTGAATTACCTCCCCTACATCACTAACAGGGAATCAGACTAAATCAAGTGTAGTCTGGATTACCTCCCCTACATCACTAACAGGGAATCAGACTAAATCAAGTGTAGTCTGGATTACCTCCCCTACATCACTAACAGGGAATCAGACTAAATCAAGTGTAGTCTGAATTACCTCCCCTACATCACTAACAGGGAATCAGACTAAATCAAGTGTAGTCTGGATTACCTCCCCTACATCACTAACAGGGAATAAGACTAAATCAAGTGTAGTCTGAATTACCTCCCCTACATCACTAACATGGAATCAGACTAAATCAAGTGTAGTCTGGATAACCTCCCCTACATCACTAACAGGGAATCAGACTAAATCAAGTGTAGTCTGAATTACCTCCCCTACATCACTAACAGGGAATCAGACTAAATCAAGTGTAGTCTGGATTACCTCCCCTACATCACTAACAGGGAATCAGACTAAATCAAGTGTAGTCTGAATTACCTCCCCTAGATCACTGTTAACACAATAGTACAACAGGGAATCAGACTAAATCAAGTGTTGTCTGGATTACCTCACCTAGATCACTGTTAACACAATAGTACAACATGGAATCAGACTAAATCAAGTGTAGTCTGAATTACCTCCCCTAGATCACTGTTAACACAATAGTACAACATGGAATCAGACTAAATCAAGTGTAGTCTGAATTACCTCACCTAGATCACTGTTAACACAATAGCACAACATGGAATCAGACTAAATCAAGTGTAGTCTGAATTACCTCACCTAGATCACTGTTAACACAATAGTACAACAGGGAATCAGACTAAATCAAGTGTAGTCTGGATTACCTCCCCTAGATCACTGTTAACACAATAGCACAACATGGAATCAGACTAAATCAAGTGTAGTCTGAATTACCTCACCTAGATCACTGTTAACACAATAGCACAACATGGAATCAGACTAAATCAAGTGTAGTCTGAATTACCTCACCTAGATCACTGTTAACACAATAGTACAACATGGAATCAGACTAAATCAAACGTAGTCTGAATTACCTCACCTAGATCACTGTTAACACAATAGTACAACAGGGAATCAGACTAAATCAAGTGTAGTCTGGATTACCTCCCCTACATCACTAACAGGGAATCAGACTAAATCAAGTGTAGTCTGAATTACCTCCCCTACATCACTAACAGGGAATCAGACTAAATCAAGTGTAGTCTGGATTACCTCCCCTACATCACTAACAGGGAATCAGACTAAATCAAGTGTAGTCTGAATTACCTCCCCTACATCACTAACAGGGAATCAGACTAAATCAAGTGTAGTCTGGATTACCTCCCCTACATCACTAACAGGGAATCAGACTAAATCAAGTGTAGTCTGAATTACCTCACCTAGATCACTGTTAACACAATAGTACAACATTGAATCAGACTAAATCAAGTGTAGTCTGAATTACCTCCCCTAGATCACGGTTAAGACAATAGTACAACAGGGAATCAGACTAAATCAAGTGTAGTCTGAATTACCTCACCTAGATCACTGTTAACACAATAGTACAACATGGAATCAGACTAAATCAAGTGTAGTCTGGATTACCTCCCCTAGATCTCTGTTAACACAATAGTACAACATGGAATCAGACTAAATCAAGTGTAGTATGGATTACCTCCCCTAGATCACTGTTAACACAATAGTACAACATGGAATCAGACTAAATCAAGTGTAGTCTGAATTCCCTCACCTAGATCACTGTTAAGACAATAGTACAACATGGAATCAGACTAAATCAAGTGTAGTCTGAATAACCTCACCTAGATCACTGTTAACACAATAGTACAACATGGAATCAGACTAAATCAAGTGTAGTCTGGATAACCTCCCCTAGATCACTGTTAACACAATAGTACAACATGGAATCAGACTGAATCAAGTGTAGTCTGAATTACCTCACCTAGATCACTGTTAACACAATAGTACAACATGGAATCAGACTAAATCAAGTGTAGTCTGGATAACCTCCCCTAGATCACTGTTAACACAATAGTACAACAGGGAATCAGACTAAATCAAGTGTAGTCTGAATTACCTCACCTAGATCACTGTTAACACAATAGTACAATATGGAATCAGACTAAATCAAGGGTAGTCTGAATTACCTCCCCTAGATCACTGTTAACACAATAGTACAACAGGGAATCAGACTAAATCAAGTGTTGTCTGGATTACCTCACCTAGATCACTGTTAACACAATAGTACAACATGGAATCAGACTAAATCAAGTGTAGTCTGAATTACCTCACCTAGATCACTGTTAACACAATAGCACAACATGGAATCAGACTAAATCAAGTGTAGTCTGAATTACCTCACCTAGATCACTGTTAACACAATAGTACAACAGGGACTCAGACTAAATCAAGTGTAGTCTGAATTACCTCACCTAGATCACTGTTAACACAATAGTACAACAGGGAATCAGACTAAATCAAGTGTAGTCTGGATTACCTCCCCTAGATCACTGTTAACACAATAGTACAACATGGAATCAGACTAAATCAAGTGTAGTCTGAATTACCTCCCCTAGATCACTGTTAACACAATAGCACAACATGGAATCAGACTAAATCAAGTGTAGTCTGGATTACCTCCCCTAGATCACTGTTAACACAATAGCACAACATGGAATCAGACTAAATCAAGTGTAGTCTGAATTACCTCACCTAGATCACTGTTAACACAATAGTACAACAGGGAATCAGACTAAATCAAGTGTAGTCTGGATAACCTCACCTAGATCACTGTTAACACAATAGTACAACATGGAATCAGACTAAATCAAGTGTAGTCTGGATTACCTCACCTAGATCACTGTTAACACAATAGTACAACATGGAATCAGACTAAATCAAGTGTAGTCTGGATTACCTCACCTAGATCACTGTTAACACAATAGTACAACAGGGAATCAGACTAAATCAAGTGTAGTCTGAATTACCTCACCTAGATCACTGTTAACACAATAGTACAACATGGAATCAGACTAAATCAAGTGTAGTCTGGATTACCTCACCTAGATCACTGTTAACACAATAGTACAACATGGAATCAGACTAAATCAAGTGTAGTCTGAATTACCTCACCTAGATCACTGTTAACACAATAGTACAACAGGGAATCAGACTAAATCAAGTGTAGTCTGGATTACCTCCCCTACATCACTAACAGGGAATCAGACTAAATCAAGTGTTGTCTGAATTACCTCCCCTACATCACTAACAGGGAATCAGACTAAATCAAGTGTAGTCTGGATTACCTCCCCTACATCACTAACAGGGAATCAGACTAAATCAAGTGTAGTCTGAATTACCTCCCCTACATCACTAACAGGGAATCAGACTAAATCAAGTGTAGTCTGGATTACCTCCCCTACATCACTAACAGGGAATCAGACTAAATCAAGTGTAGTCTGGATTACCTCCCCTACATCACTAACAGGGAATCAGACTAAATCAAGTGTAGTCTGAATTACCTCCCCTACATCACTAACAGGGAATCAGACTAAATCAAGTGTAGTCTGGATTACCTCCCCTACATCACTAACAGGGAATAAGACTAAATCAAGTGTAGTCTGAATTACCTCCCCTACATCACTAACATGGAATCAGACTAAATCAAGTGTAGTCTGGATAACCTCCCCTACATCACTAACAGGGAATCAGACTAAATCAAGTGTAGTCTGAATTACCTCCCCTACATCA
This sequence comes from Spisula subtruncata, assembly GCA_963678985.1. Taxonomy (NCBI): domain Eukaryota; kingdom Metazoa; phylum Mollusca; class Bivalvia; order Venerida; family Mactridae; genus Spisula; species Spisula subtruncata. Next base: position 27,575,528 of record OY787662.1, read on the forward strand.
CTAACAGGGAATCAGACTAAATCAAGTGTAGTCTGGATTACCTCCCCTACATCACTAACAGGGAATCAGACTAAATCAAGTGTAGTCTGAATTACCTCCCCTAGATCACTGTTAACACAATAGTACAACAGGGAATCAGACTAAATCAAGTGTTGTCTGGATTACCTCACCTAGATCACTGTTAACACAATAGTACAACATGGAATCAGACTAAATCAAGTGTAGTCTGAATTACCTCACCTAGATCACTGTTAACACAATAGTACAACAGGGAATCAGACTAAATCAAGTGTAGTCTGGATTACCTCCCCTAGATCACTGTTAACACAATAGCACAACATGGAATCAGACTAAATCAAGTGTAGTCTGAATTACCTCACCTAGATCACTGTTAACACAATAGCACAACATGGAATCAGACTAAATCAAGTGTAGTCTGAATTACCTCACCTAGATCACTGTTAACACAATAGTACAACAGGGAATCAGACTAAATCAAGTGTAGTCTGGATTACCTCCCCTAGATCACTGTTAACACAATAGCACAACATGGAATCAGACTAAATCAAGTGTAGTCTGAATTACCTCACCTAGATCACTGTTAACACAATAGCACAACATGGAATCAGACTAAATCAAGTGTAGTCTGAATTACCTCACCTAGATCACTGTTAACACAATAGTACAACATGGAATCAGACTAAATCAAGTGTAGTCTGAATTACCTCACCTAGATCACTGTTAACACAATAGTACAACAGGGAATCAGACTAAATCAAGTGTAGTCTGGATTACCTCACCTCCATCACTAACAGGGAATCAGACTAAATCAAGTGAAGTCTGAATTACCTCCCCTACATCACTAACAGGGAATCAGACTAAATCAAGTGTAGTCTGGATTACCTCCCCTACATCACTAACAGGGAATCAGACTAAATCAAGTGTAGTCTGAATTACCTCCCCTACATCACTAACAGGGAATCAGACTAAATCAAGTGTAGTCTGGATTACCTCCCCTACATCACTAACAGGGAATCAGACTAAATCAAGTGTAGTCTGAATTACCTCACCTAGATCACTGTTAACACAATAGTACAACAGGGAATCAGACTAAATCAAGTGTAGTCTGGATTACCTCCCCTAGATCACTGTTAACACAATAGCACAACATGGAATCAGACTAAATCAAGTGTAGTCTGAATTACCTCACCTAGATCACTGTTAACACAATAGCACAACATGGAATCAGACTAAATCAAGTGTAGTCTGAATTACCTCACCTAGATCACTGTTAACACAATAGTACAACATGGAATCAGACTAAATCAAGTGTAGTCTGAATTACCTCACCTAGATCACTGTTAACACAATAGTACAACAGGGAATCAGACTAAATCAAGTGTAGTCTGGATTACCTCCCCTACATCACTAACAGGGAATCAGACTAAATCAAGTGAAGTCTGAATTACCTCCCCTACATCACTAACAGGGAATCAGACTAAATCAAGTGTAGTCTGGATTACCTCCCCTACATCACTAACAGGGAATCAGACTAAATCAAGTGTAGTCTGAATTACCTCCCCTACATCACTAACAGGGAATCAGACTAAATCAAGTGTAGTCTGGATTACCTCCCCTACATCACTAACAGGGAATCAGACTAAATCAAGTGTAGTCTGAATTACCTCACCTAGATCACTGTTAACACAATAGTACAACATTGAATCAGACTAAATCAAGTGTAGTCTGAATTACCTTACCTAGATCACTGTTAACACAATAGCACAACATGGAATCAGACTAAATCAAGTGTAGTCTGAATTACCTCCCCTAGATCACGGTTAAGACAATAGTACAACAGGGAATCAGACTAAATCAAGTGAAGTCTGAATTACCTCCCCTAGATCACTGTTAACACAATAGTACAACATGGAATCAGACTAAATCAAGTGTAGTCTGAATTACCTCACCTAGATCACTGTTAACACAATAGTACAACATGGAATCAGACTAAATCAAGTGTAGTCTGGATAACCTCCCCTAGATCACTGTTAACACAATAGTACAACATGGAATCAGACTAAATCAAGTGTAGTCTGAATTACCTCCCCTAGATCACTGTTTACACTATAGTAAACAGGGAATCAGACTAAATCAAGTGTAGTCTGAATTACCTCCCCTAGATCACTGTTAACACTATAGTAAACAGGGAATCAGACTAAATCAAGTGTAGTCTGGATTACCTCACCTAGATCACTGTTAACACAATAGTACAACATGGAATCAGACTAAATCAAGTGTAGTCTGGATAACCTCCCCTAGATCACTGTTAACACAATAGTACAACATTGAATCAGACTAAATCAAGTGTAGTCTGAATTACCTCACCTAGATCACTGTTAACACAATAGTACAACATGGAATCAGACTAAATCAAGTGTAGTCTGAATTACCTCACCTAGATCACTGTTAACACAATAGTACAACAGGGAATCAGACTAAATCAAGTGTAGTCTGAATTACCTCACCTAGATCACTGTTAACACAATAGTACAACATGGAATCAGACTAAATCAAGTGTAGTCTGAATTACCTCACCTAGATCACTGTTAACACAATAGTACAACATGGAATCAGACTAAATCAAGTGTAGTCTGGATTACCTCCCCTAGATCACTGTTAACACTACAGTAAACATGGAATCAGACTAAATCAAGTGCACTTATTGTTTCCTGTGTCTAGATGAACTGGATACTGTGTCGCTGTTACAGCACACATTGGTTCCTAGCATGTGCTATATATATTTGACCTCCACATAATAATGATGTCACATATAACCAGGGGTGGTATTCAATATTGATCTTACTTATTTGGAGAATAAGGGTAGACAATCATATCACCTGCTACTGACCAAGTGTTGAATATAGTGTGATCTGGTTGGTTGTTCTTAAGTCAAGTAAGATCAATATTGAACACTACCACACACTTCAAGAAGCAGTAAAAGATTCTCGGTGAATACTACTGGGTTAGCTGTCAACATTAGTTTGTATTTACTGCAATTATTTATTTTTATCTGATCATGATTTGCCTTGTTTTGATTTTGTTAGAACATGTTCATATGTAGATGTACGACCTGAAATCATGTTAAAGTATCCAAATATCTTGTAGTGTCACATGTCCAAACTGTTGTCGGAATATCGTTGCCCGTTACGTTCTATAGAAATTATCATGTATCATTTCATTTATTCATTCTCACATTCTGAGTGTTATTGTATATGTGCGTTTGTAACTGAGAAATTCTAAAATGATGAATAAATATTTCATAAATACTTAGCAGCTTGAGTTCTGTTTATTGTACCCAACACAAAGACCATTTAGACAAGACTTGCTGATACCTAATTAGCTTCTCTGTCACACAGCTCGAGTCTGTCATCACTTTTTCTATTATCTCTTCAAACTTGCTTGTGATGACACTATGATTCATTATAATGAAATTTTGTCACGAGATCACATTCAGTACACACATTAAGTCATTTAAGACATTTTAATAACAAACAATGTGGTAAATGATATGTATAATGTATCGAATGAAATTGAAAGTAGTATCAACAACTGTTTTACAACAAGTGTACGATATTACGAACGTATTCAGTTGCATGCATTACGTCTGGACTTCTGACATCATTTAGGGTCAATAAGGGTAAATACGGACGGATTTTGAGGCTTTGTACTTTGATTCGATGTCGTGAAAATAAAGGCTTAGGGTCAATAAGGGTAAATACGGACGGATTTTGAGGCTTTGTACTTTGATTCGATGTCGTGAAAATAAAGGCTTACCTCTAACGCAAAGGAAACTGATAGGCATTCGGAACATTCTTTCCACGGCCGATACCGTTGAGTTTTAAGTTCTGCTGGGTCCGAAACGTCGAAAATACATGTTTTAACTCGTTATGTCAACTAGGGATAATACGGACGCAAGTCGGTAAATACGGACGGGGATGGTGAAAATACGGACAATGGTAGGAAAAGTACGGACATATGTGAAAGCAGTAGGGAAAGTACGGACAATTAAGTCTTTTTAAAAAAATAACTATTTATCTGCATCAGAGACTCTCTAATACTAATTATTAGTATTAGAGAGTCTCTGTCTGCATCGTACAGTAATTATGGTGTACAATTTAAATAACTGGAAAAAGGAATTTCGCAAAATAATACAGTAAACAGTGGCAATATATTGATTTGTAGGCATACTGGCAAAGTAGATCTAAATTCATTTGACAAGCACATTATTTTACAAACAGTTTATATAATCTATCCAGGTATTTAAACTAGTCACGATAAACACAAACATGCTTCAGTTTAGTATGTACCTTTACATGTACAGTATGTTTAACACTTTTCGATTTTAATCTTTTTTGTTTTGTTCATTCTCTGTGTTTTCTTTAAGTCCTTTTCTATCTTAACATTTTCTAATCTAACTTTTTCAGACAGAACTTCACCACTGGTTAAAAGCCTGTGCGATTTCACGGCTGTTTGCTTTCTTTTCCTAATGATTGGGGAAGTGATTGCAGGTGGTATGAATACATTATTGACTTGTTGATCAAGTGTAGGAACAGCAGGGATAGTTTGTTCTGCACCTACGCCTTGCATGTCAAGGAATGCGATAGTGGTATCTTGGTGGCCATGCTTGTCAGGGAGTAGGATGCTGATATCATGGCCTTCCGAGTCTGTCAAAGGCTCTATGCTGACGTTGGTGTGGTTCAATAGACCCACCAACTGCACAGGATCGCTAATATCAAGGACATTTCCAGCCGATGGATTGAGTATTGTCGCCACGAAGTTTTCACCTTGAAGACCCTCTGTGCTACTCCCAGCAACTTCTGTACGGTCGGCAGTGGCAACACTGACAGGCAGATCTGTAGGCAGACTTGGGCCATATGCCTTTTCTGGAATGGCTTGGGGATCGTAGGGATATATTCCACACGCCCTGAATCCACTTTGAATATTAGTAACCGAGAGAGATTTCTCCCAGGCTTTTGCAAATAGGGATGGGAAACTCCACTTGTTTATTTGATGAAGTGGATTTTCCTGTATAAAAAGGGAGCATTCCTCGTTGTATTTTTTATTGAGGGGCCCGAAAACTGCCTTGTCTAAGGGTTGACTGTAATGTGTTGTATGAGGGGGCAACGCCAAGATGTGTATATTATTCTCCAAGGCAGACATGATAATTCCCAATGTTTGGTGGGAGTTATGACCATCTAGTATGATTAATTGTGGTCTATGCGGGCCACAATGTTCCAAAAAAACTTGATTGAACCACTTTTCACCCAAATCGTCATTCATCCAACCATTTACCTGATAGTCCCACATAGAACCATCCGGGGAGGCGGTTGTGTTAAAACCGTGAAGTGATCTGGATGTTTTACCTTTCACCACAAACATTGGTGGCATTCTTCCCCCCGAGGCATTAACGCAAGCCATCACTGTGATATTACTTGATCTACAACTCGTTCTGAAAACACAACTTTCTCCCCTCTGACCTACAACTCTCCCAGGGTCGTGTTCAAAATTCTTCGCCATCTCGTCGCAGTTCCAAACACATTCTGGACGTGCAGATAGATTCAGTCCATCGATGATAGTGCCTACAAAAATAAACGCATTTCGAAGTTTGAAGCAGTCAATGATTACCGATTTGTTTTAACTGATAAAATATTATCAGTATACTAGTATATGATTTAACATTGTTCCGCAACCTGACATATTTTAGTTGCCGCGTCCTTATTAATATTTTAAAGACAATATGCACCGAACCATTTCTGCACTGAACCATTGGTATTTTGTTAAATCTTGCAGCATGAAATATAATGCGATCCACTAAGTGGTTGATCTAACTGTGTGTAACTCACCTAAATCCTTGAAGTAATTACTCATGACCTCGTGATTCATCATTCTTGCCCGGGTTGAGGTTAGTTTTTCTGGCTTTCTTAAAACCAGATCAGGATATCTTCCCTTCAATCCATGCCACCAGTCTTTACTCGCTGGAAGGTAAGAAACAACAAATGATTTGATCTGTATGCTTTTGTTTATCCTCGCCACATCACTTCGCCAAGTATAGTTTGAAGACGACTTTGTTACTATTGAAGTGACCAAATACATATTTGGGCCTACACATCAAAATGTGTCTAGGTACGCCCCTGACAGGCAGTTATAATATGGACGTAGTTTGCAGTACACATGCTTTACATAAGTTACATTTCTGTACTAGAATATTTCAAATCATAAACGATCAATTATTTTGACAATAACTTATTATTTAATAGACTAAGTTACCTTTGAAAGTTTTGCAAGCTGATCTTATCTTCAAACGTTCACATAGAATGTTAGTGCGCAGTAATATCTGCTTTCTGGACAGACCAACACCCCGGCGCGCAGCCATTTTAACGGCTGAGACAATTTGGTCCTCTACTTCCTTTGGTATATGTGTGGGTCGACCATGGGGTACATGGAGCTCGTGTTTCCCGCTAATACGGTCGCCTATTGTAGAACGAGGAACATTGTACACAGAAGAAGCCTCCCTTACAGACATTCTTCCACTTTGAACAGACGTTACTGCTCTCTCTAGCGTTTCAGGTGTATAATTCATTGTCTTACCCCTCTTTTTATACACATACTTTGAAGGCATCTGAAAGCAAGAGTTCAAAGCAACCTGTAAGCAAGAGTATTAAAAGCAAATAAAAAGATCTGTTCAGTTGAGCTACACTGCATCGTGAAAAATGCTATCCATAATGATGAACAAACGTTATTGCATTATTGTTAGATTATTAGAGGGTTGTGACAGACCAGTTAAGGCGGTGGACTTGAGATCAAAAGGTCCCGGATGATATTAAGCCTTACTAAGACAGCAACTATATAGCAGGGGTTAAGAATGACGCAACGCACACTGATCGTTTGATTTATTCCTTTATTTTAATAGATTAATATATTCTTTATCATTTTAAGGTGACGCAATGATATCGAGAAAGTCTACATTCTGCAAACTCCAAATGGTCAGAAAACTTTATAAACCACTGATGGTATACTTTTCAAAAGTTCTATCAGCTCTCCTGATTTGTCTTCTGGTATTTTAAACCCAATACTGACTGATTGCATTGGTCCTTTATATTTATTGAATTTCACAGGGCTATCCTTTGCCCTGAGATAGCAGACGTCGTGTATAAAACACAAATCGAACAGTTGTTTCACATGATGAGCATCTTGTCGTCGAAGATAAGCGGCGAGCTTGGTACAGCCTTTATTTTCATAGATTGCTATTGCATCTTTGTCGTACTGGTTTCTTAAGTCTGGTTTAATATAATAAACAGCAGAGCCAGTTGCCAGTTCTTTCGGTCCATGGTGGTGCATGCCAACAGCATAGAGGTTTCTTATAATTACGTTTTTCATTCTGAAATGGATATAATTAATTTAAAAATAATTTTAAGCAAACCAGTGTTTTGACACCATTTTTGCACAATAGGCTGTTACGTATCGGGTGTAAAAAAATCTAAAAAAAATTGCCGCCCCCGAGATTTGAACTCGGACCGCTTGATTAATAGTCCAACGCCTTAACCACACGGCCACTCGCTCAGCTTTGAATGTGTAACGAAACTTGTTAAGTATATGAAAATGTCAATTGTCCGTATTTTTCCTACGTGAAAAAAAGATCGAAAAAATACGGACACTTCATATTTTCTCTATATTTGAGCGTTTTACACAAAGACTGGTAATAAAACTATGTGCAAATTTAACTAGAAGAAATTAAGAAACGAATAAGCATAAATTATCGTGGTTTAAGAAGGTGCGTACACCTTAAATATTTATGTTCAATGTTCACCTTGAACGAGCGCGCTTCTTAAAGTTAGCCTGTGACGTAAAAGGTCGATGATGTCACTAACTTTGCGCATGCCTTATGTGTATTTCCGGTGGACATGGACTGCTGCTTCCTGTCTCAATCAAAGCACTGCAAGTGCATTTTTATTCTGCACAGGGAGAACGGTTTGAAATTCCAAAAACAAAAATTCTGATCGTAGAATATACTCAGATGTCCGTACTTTCCTTTTCGTCCGTATTTACCCGTATTGACCCTATGACGTTGTAACGTCATTGTCTGAAGGCCTAAAATCGCATGACACGGCTGATTTTATGTGTATAGCTTGACCACATTAAACTGAGACTCTTTGCAAAATTTGAAGTTATTAAAACATATACCTACAATTATAGCTGGCCTTATATGGAGATAACGGTATATACAGTAAATAAACATACAAAACTTGAATAGAGAAGAGTATAGCCGGAGAAGCTTACGGACTTTGATGAGTCTCAGTTTAATCTGGTCAAGCTATATCAAGAAGCTGTATTTGGATTAGATTTTTGTGATCTTTGTCAACACGTTGAGGCTAACTGTTGAATTCAAATTTTGGTTACATGGTTCAAAAACTGTGTCTTGTCCTTTTATTAAATCATGCATTTTACACTTGTTCCTCGTGAATACTAGTCAGACCAGGCCCGGTGATTATAAACTTTGGAGTGTGTACTCCATGCTCCAACTCATACTCCGTACTCCAATTGGAGCAATTCTTAGTTAGAAAAACTGCTGTACTGTAACTTCTTTATTAATGAATGGAAATATGTAAAATAGGGGCTCATTTTCTTAGTTAGACCATTTGCTACAAGTTGGTGTTGGTTTTGAAGCAAAATCTTTAAATAAGCTGTTTTTCAAGTTTGAGCATGGAGTTTGGAGTATGAGAAATGTTTATAATCACCGAGCCAGGGGTGGTATTCAATCTTTATCTTATTTTATTGAAGAATAAGGACAGCCAATCATATTATCTATTACTGACCAAGAGTTTAGTATTGTGTGACCTGATTGGTTATCCTTAAGTCAAGTATGATTAATACAGAATACCACGCCAGATGTAATTGTAGTTTGAATATGGGTCATCTGGCAGTCAAAAACTTGGTAACAGGGGTCCAATAATTCCAGAAGTCCAGAGTTGCACAATTAGGAAGAATGATCTTTTCTGCACGAAATAAACAAAACTGAGTACAATAAACGCTCATGTCCCGTGGAAACCATGTCCATAAAAACCCCAATCAGGGGCCATTATTCAGTTAAAATGTTTGATAGTGTTACAGTATGAAAGCTTTGTAGTAAGCCATATTAATGCTAGAAGAAACGGTCAATATTGGTTAGCCAATAATTTGGCCTTTCAGTAATGCTTTGTTTACAGTCAGCCACGATGTCCACGATTGGAAAATATTGTGGAGCTCCACGATTAGTTGTTTGAAATTTCGTCTTACTACGCTGTCATATGCTTCCACACGTTCTGCTACTACCTGTTACGCTCCCTTACGATTACATCAAGATTCCGTCAAGATGTGCCACGAACACCACCACATTTTTGTACGTTCTATTGCGATAGCCACAATATGGTTTCACGTTTTATTGCGTCTTACTACGTTCTATTAAGGTCTCTCATGATAGTCCAGTTATAATGCGTTCTACTACGATTAATGTCCACGATAGAGTAAGATCGCCACGTTCTGACAACAATAAAATATGTTAATGATTTAATATGATCTAACATGAACAACCCTTGCCTTATCTCAGGTGAATCACTATATGACTCCCGATCTATCGATACGGGGGCATAAAAAGTCATCTGATGAAAAAAGTTCAAATGGTCATTCAAAGTTCCATAATCAGACTTTTAACAAGGAAACTATACACTAGAGTACATAAAAAACGCCTCGACTTACCTGATCTAAAATATTTCAAAAATGATTTGTTTAAATACTAAATATTTTTCGGTGGATATTAATTCATCTTTCCTGCAAACGATTCAATTTAATTTGTAATAAATCAAAATCAAGTGTAGTCTGGATTACCTCCCCTAGATCACTGTTAACACTATAGTAAACAGGGAATCAGACTAAATCAAGTGTAGTCTGGATTACCTCCCCTAGATCACTGTTAACACAATAGTACAACATGGAATATTTCAAAAATGATTTGTTTAAATACTAAATATTTTTCGGTGGATATTAATTCATCTTTCCTGCAAACGATTCAATTTAATTTGTAATAAAATATTATCTTGTTATTTACTGGGAATCTTGCAAGCGCAATGACCACAGGCAGAAGTGTGGGATTTTCAATATCGTTATGTGGGACATCACTTTTACAGTGAACCTTTGTGTAAGATGATGTGACCACAGGTAACTGTTTCATTGATAAAGACAAGTTGAAAACAAATGTTTTTTGTGTAAAATTTATATCTTTCCATAATGATGTGACCACCCTAATTCATCAAGTACACTTGTTAGTCGTGCTATATCTTTGACTTAAAGCATCTGCAAGTCTCCATGCATGTAATTGTGTGTTATTAATTTACACACACCAACTTCAAGATGTTCAATAATTTACTCTTGCCTATGGTGATGTTGCTTGCAAGATCCTCAAATTATAACAAAGTATTTCTTCGTTACAAACTAAATTGAAACATATGCAAGCCATATCAATTAACATGCACATATAAATGTTTTTTCAATATAATAAATTAAGTGATAACTGACTTTGAATCAGATGAGGCGTTTTTTTATGTCCTTGAGTGAATTTGAAACCTAGTTAAGGTGTACTATGTGTTAGTGATGATGGCGCCCGAAACAGTATTGCAACTTGTTTTCAGGATTGGGCATTATGTCTCAGTAGAACTCCTGCAGGTAATTATGCCAAATTAGAGAAACCATATTGTAATATACTGTAAAATCATTTAATTACGTTAGGACGAAATTTCATGGTTTTGGTAAAAAAGACAATTTCGTTTGGACCTGAATTCTTTGAATTTGCATTTCAGGTAATAAAACGAGGGTCAAAATTAATGTTCCTTGTGATTAAATTTCGTGGTTGAGGTGAACCACAAAATCCACGAAATTTAATCCCCCACGAAAATTAATGATTTTACAGTAGGCTGTCTGTCTGTGTATTCTCTTGATCTTCATGATAGAATGTCTGTTTTGTAAGTACCTTCTTTCCTATAATTTCGTGAATTCCTATGGTTTCGTGAACCCTGTTTGACACATTTCTGCTAAACGTGCAGGTCCAAAATTATTGACAAATGATTGAAGAAGTTAAAAAAATGAGTTTTCCTAAATATTTTGAGCATACGTCTCTTAAAACAAATTTTAAAGGAAAAATTATAAAATACCCCTAAAATTCAGTTGGACAGAGAAGCAGATGACCCCATGTCTATAATTTCATCATTTATGTGCGTTAGAATCATCACACAGCCACCATTTTGGCAATACACATGCTAGAAGAACCCCCAATTGCATTCCGCTGTGAACCAATAAAAACAGAGTTCCAGAATGATTTTTACTGACCAGCCAATCAGAATTCACAAATCATTAGGAAACTTGTCTTCTGATTGAAGAGTTGGAGTCCACTCTGTAAGATGGCTGTTACATGGAAAATACGATGATTTCTCATCATGTTTTGTATTTAACTTGTAGAGAGGGGTTCAGGCATTATTTTCATCGTAGAAAAATGTTTATAAATCAACAAACAATTGAGCATTCTCCAAAAACAAGTCTTATGTTCACGAAAACACAGGAAAGCAGGCCAGTATATGAATATTTGGGTCATCAGAGGGTCACACAGCTTGTCAAAAACATTAGCTGAATTGTTTGCTCACCTGGATTCAATTCATTGTGTATGTATACTGTCCAATCATTTCATTTCGATGGGACTAAATAATGTGGTTTTGGTAATAATAACCATTTACGTGGGACGTTAATTTGTGGATTTTGCATTTCAAGAAATAGATAAAAGGGTCAAAATTATTGTTCAATGGGATTTGATTTTGTGGTTGAAGGTGAACCACGAAATCCACAAACTTTAATCACCCGCGAAAATTATTGATTTCACAGTATTGGGCGAACTTCTACATAAACAGGAATACAACACTATGCATATAATTTATATAAATTTATTCACTAATTAAACTTCTTAAAATATTAATTTACAGGCTATTCAAAACGGGTTTTCTTCGAGATAATCTTTGTCAAGTTTATATTGATCAACAATTTCCATATGATTGAAATCCTGAGGGTTTGTGTGAAATGTACGTAGTAATCTATATCTGTCTCCTGCATCCTTTCCGTAGTATAGCGCCATTTGTTTCACCAGGATCAATGCTTCATCTTTGTTCTACAAAAGGAAAATTTTGTTTATTTTCTATCTCTGTATTTTAATGTTAACAAGTAGAAAGCTATGGTTCCCAGGGTAACAAACACAGCAAAACAAACAAGATGGTTACAAAACAAGTACAATGCGCTTAACAACTACAGGGGTACTACAACTCTGAAATATTCCGGATTTGCGGCCTTAAAAATAATGTTTGATTAAAAAATTCAATTGAAAGTTCTCTAATATGAATTTTAACAATAAATTTTAACAATAAATTTAAACAATGTTTGAAGACTAGGCTATTGAAGCCTAGTAACTAGGCTAGTTAAGGTAAATGGATCATGATGTATACTAATTGCACCCCAAACAGACTTTGCAACTTGTTTTCAGAATTACACATTATGCCTAAATACAGCCCCTGCAAGTAAGACATGATGAATAATCCAATCAGCATACGGTATTCCAGAGGTAACTAGCTAAGTCAATCAGGGGCCATAATTCTGTAAAAATGCTGGATAGTGATACATGGCATTATCAATGAAAGATGTTTGTGCTGATTAACAAGTATGTCAAGTTTGAAAGCAATGCCTTGATGGACTTAGAAAATATTTGGATTTCAACAACTTGAAAATTGTGAGTAGCATCTTCAGACAAACTGAGGAACAAATGGACAAGACAATCACAATATGCCTCCCTACATCTCAAACCAACAACACCAACAGAGCTAGCAAGGCAGTTGGACAGATATACTTGAGCCTGATAAATTTAAAAGTATGGATGATCAAAATGCCTTGTTAGTAGGGGTGTAACGGTACGCTCACCTCACGATATGATACGTACCGTCAATTTTTCTAACGGTTCGGTATATTTCGGTATGATACATTGTTCTCTAACTGCTGCTTAAATATTTCAATTTTGAAGTAATAATGAATTTGTTGCTTCTATAACAGCAAATATTATGTGCCTATCAACTACTTTAAGTGAATTTAGACAATATGAAGCATATCTCAATACAATTAAAACGAGTGATACATGTTTATTATACATAATCAGAAGGCTGTTAGGTGTTTTCGTTGTCTGAATATGATTTTGCTCATAAAAAAGCTTATACTGAACCGTACCGAAATTAAGAAGTCTTGTATCGTGAACCGTGTGGGACTGAAGTCCGCGGTATTTCGTATACCGCGGTATACCGTTACAGCCCTACTTGTTAGTTATTAAAGGAAGTCAAATGATATAATGATTTATGGTTTAATAAAGTTCACTTACAATAACTTTTTTATCATATTCACCAGCCATCAAAACAATACCTGAAAATCATAACATAAGCAATTAAACAATCCAAATATATAGCTAAATCTCATCTTCAGTACAAATGTAGTTAATCTGATTTGTATTGATTAAACTTATTATCATTGTGATTTCATATTGGCTCTGATGTTTTTTCAAGGGCAAATACCGAGCATAACCTTTACTAGCCAATTAGCGTCTGCCGCAACATGGCAGGCACACGAGTGCCTCCACAAAGATTTGAACCTGGGTCGCCAGAGTAGACATCAAACGTGCTAACCACTAAGCTAGGCAACCGTATTAGCAATATGTAGCGTATTTGGTGCTGTTATAAACCTTTCTTTTAATACATGTTTTAAGCAAAGGGCTGATAATTTGAGAATTACTAATTGATAAAAAAAATTGAAGTGAAAACACACAGAATATTGAAAGTTATTTTATGGTACACATATAAGTATAATTCAAACAACAGAATACTTAGTGTACCTTTCTCCTCCCTTAATTCTGGGAAATGGGCGACAGTTAAACATGGAGGAGCATTTTCTTTCACCAGCTGAAAAAAAAAGAAATTAAATGTACTTTCATTTACATGTAATAAAGATTGATGGAATGGTGGGCGAGTAGGTAATGCTCTTTAAGTCTTGACTACAGACCCAAAGGTACCTGGCTCAAACCTGCAGGGACACATGGTAATTTTAGAAACATTTTTCGTTGTTCCCTTGTTAGAAACTAACTAAGCAGAAAGAGCTTGGGTATTGCACACAGATTCCTTTTATCACATAATTGTAGAAGGTCATTGGCCCATTTGATGACCATTAACTTACTTTTGTATTGGTCCAACAAACCAAACAATCAAAATAAAGTGCAAAAATTGGATAACTTGCTTTTAATGACTTTATATCTGTTCATAATGTGTATACAAAAAGTTACTCATATTCAAGGTCATAGACCGTCAGATCTAAATAGAGGGTCAACTCAACTACTGGCCAGCCTACTACCCGGTAAGTCTTGAAGAATATAACTGATTAGACACAATTTGATCCACCAACCAACATGCTCAAAGCAATCATGAAGTTGGCATAATCATATACTGTAAAATCATTTTATTTTGTTGGGACGAAATTTCGTGGTTTTGGTATAAAAGACTAGAATTCGTGGATTTTGCATTTCAGGTAATAAAACAAGGGTCAAAATTATTGTTCGTTGGGATTACAATTTGTGGTTGAGGTGAACCATGAAATCCACGAAATATAATCCCCCACGAAAATTAATGATTTTAAGGTATAATGGTTTTTACATTTGGTCAACACAACAGCATCCTGCATAGTTGCATAGTTAAACTGCAAACCACTGGAATTCTGTAGTAGATTGTAAAACAAGCTCTAACAACTTTTATTAAATGCTCAGTCCTGATAGTATTACTGCAAGGGTGCAGAAGGTAGTCGGTTGTCCCTCGACATGCTTACATGTACCTAACACACGGGAATCAGATGCTTTATCACAAGGCTATAAAGGGGATTGTTTTAACCACTTGTGAATAGTACATTGAAGAAAATCTTTAAACAAATATTTGAAGAACTATAGTCCTACCTGATACATTGCAAGAGGTGTGAAGTACACATCTTTTCCACTAAACTGACACAGGTAAAATTCAAAGCCATCAGCTTTCGGTAATGTGAATATAAACTGAAAATTGAAAATAATGTATGATATAAAAATGCATAATTCATATATATACAGGGTATAAAAGCATGGTGACCATTGGCATTAAAAGCGCTTAAATTGTCACACTCAGTAAAATTTGCTTAGTGCGAACTAGTGTTGGCGACATGTGACTCAGTGGCAAATTTGTCCTCTATTTTGCACACCCTGTGGCGACTTCGTGCAGTTTTCTTGTTGAGGACTGTATTAAGTTTGAATTTTCTCTGAAGCCACAGGAATTATTTCATTTTTGTTTAATTCCTTTTTTGTGTCTTTAGTTAAAATTGAAACTGATTAACTAAAACACATATTCAATTTAACACTTTTATTAACTCTAATTTTCACAAATTTCTTTTTAATTTTACCGATAATAATGACAATAGTATTTTTAATTTCTAAATTTTCGTATAAAGTGACCGCAGCCAAAGAACCTTATCTGAATAGTAATTACCCTGTACTAGGGCATTTGCCTTATATAGAGTCTTGCGCACCAAGGAATATTTCCATTGGCGCAAATAATTATGGCACACTAATACATCGGAAAAGTACCAATAATGGCGCATTAACAAATAAAATATGAATAAGTGGCGCAAGTAAAATGGCGCCCTTATTCAACCATAACATATATCACTTATTCGATATCAAATGATAGAATAACACTTTAACATTTTAAGACCTAAAATGTCAATCGGGGTACTTTTGCGACACGCCCAGCACAATCTCATTATTTCTACCCCACTGTAAGAAAGGGATAAAACCCAATGGAAACCTTTTTGCATGGCCACAGGGTGATAGTTTGTATGATAAGTGAACCTCTTGGCCTTGAAAATAATGACAAGGTCAAGCACAGGCCTTAGAAATAATATCACAAAAGAAAACGAGTTTTAAAATCCCCAAATTTTCACTCATTCATTAGATAAAAGAACAGGTTTAAAGCGCCCCTGTCTGCCCCTACATGAATAAACCATTTAATGCATACACGGGCCAGAAAATGGTTAAGGTCAGATCTAATTATGCCTCTACCACACAAAAGAATAAAAATATATACCTTTTGTCAAGTTTAAGTTATAATATCAGGTACTTTTGACGATGTGCCGTTCTGGTTGGAAGCCATTGACACGTTTTGATATTGACAATGGAATCCAAATATATACAATATTGAATGGATGAAAAATTTGGGAAGAAAAAACTGTCGTTTGAGACACAATTTCTTAGGTCTGTGGTGAAAGGGATGAAGAAAATGAGATAAAAGATAACAAAGACAAAACGTTCAATAAAAATACAATGTACTCACGTTAGGACTTAACTTTGATTTTGTAATGATTTCATCATATTCAGTAGTCTGAAATAGAAAACATAAAATGTGTGAATACAATGAATCAGAACTCCATATAACAATATTTAAATCTATATATCATAACAATATGATTTAACAAAAATGTGTATACATAATAATAATCAAGTCTTATCCAAACAAATAAAACAAAATGGACAATTTTCAACAACAAAAAACTTGAATGTTCAGTAAATGCACAATGTGTGATCATCTTTTACTTAAGACAGGGCTTTTTTCCATCTTGAGCAGGGTCGACTTGTTTTCAGGCCCCTTCCCCTCAAGAATTTTTTTTAAAATCATGCAGTTTTCCCCTTAAATCCAATTTAAAGCAAGTTTTATCTTCCCTTTTGCAAAAAATAGCTGTTATTTTTTCCCACATTTTTAGACAAAGCCCCTTCCTCTACTGTTGAAAAAAAGCCCTGTAAGTAAAATATCAGGGTTCAAGAGAGCTTGGGTGGATAACACTTGAGAAGTCAAGGATTGAGAAGAGGACACTAGCAATTCTGATACGCTTTCATTGTTTCCTATCCAACTTAAGCTAAATTGGTAGATACCCAGTGGTGGTCACGTGTCTGTACTATACTCTAAGCACGTGGAAGAACCAAAAAGTCTATTGCAAATAGAGCAAGGGTATCTGACAACCAATTCCATGTGTCATACAACTGTTTTTCCTCTCAAAGTCTTCAGTGATCAAAGGTGATTGACCAATCAGATAGGGATTAACCTAAATGTCTCAGTTGAATGCAAACAACACAAAAATTTCTTACCGGAACCACAGAGAATATACAGTCTTTAGCTAAATGGTATTCTTGCCATAACTGAAATAAAAACAACATACTCTAAATAATCATTAATTTTTGTGGGGGATTAAATTTCGTGGATTTCGTGGTTCGCCTCAACCACGAACTTTAATCCCAAAGAACATTAATTTTGACCCTTGTTTTATTACCTGAAATGCAAAATCCAAGAATTCAAGTCCCAATGAAATTGTCTTTTTTACCAAAACCACAAAATTTTGTCCCAATAAAATTAAATGATTTTATAGTACGTCAAACAGCATGGAAATAACAGTTGACTTACAGTTTATATTTAAATTTAGCTTAGGGTATACCATACTGTACATACAGAATGGAAAGCATTACAAATCCTCACAAGATGTAATGTTAACTGTAAATACAGTGCCCACCAAAAATATGGATACACTTTTTGACAGATGCAGAATTATAATTGGTTTAATCATTCCATATCTTTTGGTCAGATGGTAACAATGTTTGCAATTTCTGAAAAAACAGTTAATGGAGGAGTAACAAATGTGACAGATAGAAAGATGAACATTTTCTGATTTAAAAATAAACTTTCAAGGGTTCAAGGGGCTGAATTTGCCATATTATATGATCATGTTGTTGTTCAAAGCTGGCAAAGAAACTTAATATTTTCCATCTAGGGTACCAATCAATGTATTGTCTTTAAACTTAATAAAATAGTCCTAGTCTTCAAAAACATTGTTGCTTCTCTGTTCTGCAAGTAGTGTTATACAGGCGAGCAAATGGGGGGAAACTCTCTGTATTCATATTTTTGGTGGGCACTCAATCCTCACAAGATGTAATGTTAACTAGAAATAGTTTACAAATCCTCACAAGATGTAATGTTAACTAGAAATAGTTTACAAATCCTCACAAGATGTAATGTTAACTGCAAATAGTTTACAAATCTTCACAATATGTAATGTTAACTGCAAATAGTTTACAAATCTTCACAAGATGTAATGTTAACTGTAAATAGTTTACAAATCCTCACAAGGTGTAATGTTAACTGTAAATAGTTTACAAATCCTCACAAGGTGTAATGTTAACTATAAATAGTTTACAAATCCTCACAAGATGTAATGTTAACTACAAATAGTTTACAAATCCTCACAAGATGTAATGTTAATAAAAAACCTGTGGAGTATACACAAGGTTTTTCTTAGAGTTGACCTAGTGACCTAGTTTTTGACTCCACATAACCCAGTTTTTAACATGGTATGGATTTCACGGAGAACAACATTTTGACAAAGTTTCATGAAGATTGGATCAAAACTGACCTCTGGAGTGAACACATGGTTTTTTCCTAAGATTTGACGTTGTGACCTAGTTTTTGACCCTGCATGACCCAGTTTCGAAGACGGCCTAGATTCCATGGAGAACAACACCCTAACCAAGTTTCATGAAGATTGGATCAATTTGGTGACATCTAGAGTGTACACAAGTTTTTTCTAAGATTTGACCTAGTTTTTGACCCCATATGACCCAGTTTCAAACTTGGCCTAGATTTCACAGAGAACAACATTCTGACCAAGTTTCATGAAGATTGGATCAATATTGTTGCCTCTAGAGTGTACACAAGCAAATCGTTGACGGACGGACGACGGACGAAGAGTGATCACAAAAGCTCACCTTGTCACTATGCGACAGGTGAGCTAAAAAGAACCAACAGATTGAACCACAATTTCAAACAATGTTTTCTATGGACTACCAAATAGCCTTTCATAGACTGCTACAAGGACAGGCACAGTTTGGTATTAAAACAATTACCTGCTTAATGGCTTCAGGAGTCAAGTCTTTAACAAGATCTAATTTCATCACTTCATCAAGGCTCTGCAAAAATATAGAACATGCATAATGCTACATGACACTAAGCAATATCATAAACTTAATTTGTATTACTTTAAAATGTCAGTAATATAAAAGTATACTAGTGTCGTGAATAAAGCCTGTCGAGTAGTGTCATGTACTGTATAACATCATATATTTACAGTGCCAAATGGTTACATTTTAACCCACCACAAATCTATGCATTTTCTTCCATGTTAAACACCACACAACATGTGCAAGAGCTGCCAAAAAGTCATTACGGGTGATGAAATTAGAGTAGTAAAGCCTGCTCAACTATTCAAATACTTTAAAATCATTATTTTTCTTGGGGGATTAAATTTCATGGATTTCGTGGTTCACCTCAACCACGAACTTTAATCCCAACAAACATTAATTTTGAACCTTGTTTTATTACCTGAAATGCAAATTCCACAATTCAAGTCCCAACGAAACTGTCTTTTTTACCAAAACCACGAAATTTCATCCAAACGAAATTAAATGATTTTACAGTATAAACAGTGATAATACTGAGGTATAATACCCAATCCTGAGTGGCAAACCTATTTCAAAGGTTATGCGCACACACTCCCAGACCAAAACTCAGCTTAAACTTAACATTCTTCTAAAAGTTAAATTCAGCTGATGAAATTTCAAATGACGATAAGTTCGTTAATTATTTTACTTTTCCACCAAATAACTTTTATTTCCTACAGACAAAGTTCATTCTTTTTAGTTAAGAAAAAGTCAGATGACTTTCCAAGCTACTTTATTACAAACGGGAGTACATGGCCGAGGCAAAAAATGCTCAGTGGGACCTAGGTTTTACCTTAGGTGGCCATGATTTAGGACCAGCGGGTCCTAGGTTTTACCTTAGGTGGCCATGATTTAGGACCACTGTATCCTGGTATTTCTGGTTTCTCTAACTTCTGCTCTGGTGTAGGTGGAGGCTCCCTTAAAGCTGCCTTTTTCCTTTCCTCTTTTTCTTTAATATCTTGAAGTTTTAAATCAAATTCTTCCGGATTAGATCTGCAAGTATACAAAGGAGAGTATGATCATTTTGGGGAAATCATTGGCACCCACGGCCAAGTGCATTGTAGCTAGGTTCTAGATAAAATTAGAAAAAAAACAAAAAACTGCTCTATCACAATAACAGGTACATTTTCAACCACAGGTTTTGTCCGGAAAAGCTACTGTAAACCTAGAAACTTTCGCGGTTTTGCCGATTGTCGGCATATTCGCGGCTACAAACTTTCGCGTTTTTTAGTCTCCCGCGAACTCCGCGAACACTTAGTCGCATAGTGACAAAATTATTGATATTATAACCTGTAACATACATTGCTCGGTTTGTATATAATTGCTTCTTAATAATACTTCTCACCTTCGTTAAACCCTCTCAAACTCTTTTTGATGTAGATAGTTACCTATTGTATTTGTTTGACAAATTGAAAACTACGCTGGTAATGTTTCACAGTTTTATTGACGCTGTCAGTCATTTTGTATTATGACATACCCGGTAATAAACAGCGCTACTGTAAATCACTTTATATTCGCGTGAGCTTTATTTCGCGATTTTCAGTTTTGAACTTATTTCGCGAATTGATGAATTCGAGATCGACGGGCCCAAAATCTAAAATTCGCGAAAGTATAAAAATCTCAAAAACAGTTAAACGTGCAACAATGGCGCTAGATTCTAATTTAATACCGATAATTAACAAATATATCACTCGTTTTATACAGTGGCCAGTGTAGTTTGATAAATGCATCACACCTTGTATCAGTTAATCGTGTTTTCACAGGTACGTGTGTTTGTCAATAAGGTGTATTACTATCTACTCGGTAAACAAGCTGTTTAACAATTTCAGGTTTGTTTGGAAGATTGTTGTCCCGTATTTCGAACACTTAAAACACATCATTTTACAAACTGCAACCACTGGACGAAATTAAATGTTTATTGTAAAATCTAAAACCAATGCATGAAAATGGCTATATAGTATACTATGCCAGCCAAATAGCTTCGCCCACATAGGTAATTCGATTAAACATGAACTTTCTTTCAGATACATCTTATGTTGTGAAATGTTATTTACGCGAAATGATGAATTCGCGATGGGGACCAATCGCAAAAATTAGCGAAAATTAAACCACCGCGAATAATACCGGATTAACAGTATTTACACGCATGTTCAAATATTGAGTGTATTGTTAAACACGTTTTCAAGAATGTTTTTTAAAGTGTTTTCATTATTGTACCGTGATCATAAAAGGCTTTATTCAGAAAAAGTACATACACTTAACATTCCATATTTTGATAAAATAGCACTTAAAATACGGTCTTATAAACGTCGAAACAAAATGATGAATTTCCTTCAAAAACGAGAAACTTTCGCGTTTTTCTTGTCCTGGACATTTTTACTAACCGCGAACTTAAATTGCGCGAAATAATTTATAGGTTTACAGTTTTTTTTTTTTGGTTCTCTCCGGACGCACTTTCATACCCACTTCATTTAAACCCAACCTGATTGTCCTGCACTTTAGTCAAACTTGTGAGTGCAGCAGTGCTGCAGATATACCTTCTGAGACTTCCAGATAGCCACCAAACTGGTGGAAATATGTCAAAGAAGAACCTGGTGGAAATACGAGGGACGTTTCAAAAGTTCCAGGAAAAGTGCTCTATAAAGTTTATTGTAAGTTCAAATTATTTCAAACTTTACATAAATATATAAATATAACCATTCATTATACAAATTGTTCCATAAATTGAACGCAAGGGAGTATGTTGAACAAAATCGTACTGCTGCCATAGTTACGTCAGTTATGGCTATCAGGGGGAAATTCGACGTAAAGAAATCGCCAACCTATCCAGCCAAACAGCTACCAAGTAACTACGATCTTAAATAACTGCATGGAATAATTGCGATGGACAGTAAAACATTATTTTGGTCATCTTATGGCATTCTTTAGATATTCCCACTGTTATGCTTATAGTTGATTGTCACTGTATTAGAATCACCCCTCAAATATCAGTAAATCATTGGAATTTGACCAGTGTTTGTGTTTTGGCAGGAGAATTAAGACTTGAAACAGTAGAATTAATAACCAATGTCTGATAAGAACATTACATGTCACTGAGTAGGATGTATGCATATTATGATTGCTTCCAAACTGCCAGTGGTACTTCTTCAGATGATCACAAGTAGGTACAGTCTGCGGTGAATAAGACGTAAGACATTGAGTGGGACGTTTCTGCTTGACTTTGTCAGTTTGTGACACTTTCAAATGCTTTGCAAAGGAACCACGGGAGAGCATACCTTGAAGCGAGGAAATTTTGAGAATATGCTAAATAGCTATTATTGTATCAGCGGAATTGTGTGTGTCATTTGACTTAGTGAGTCAGATTTATTCAGAACATGTTAATAACTTACGGACAGATATAACGTTGCTGCAGGTAGCCATTATTGACGTTACTATAGCAATAATGCCATTTTGTACGACACACTCTCATTCGTTTGATGCATAGGCCAATATGTACCATGAAGTGCTATGTTTTAATGCAATGTTTGAAGTAATTTGAAAATAATATAAACATTATGGATCACTTTTCCTCAAACTTGTAAACTTTATGTCAAAGAGGCACCAGGTGGAAATATGTCAAAGAGGCACCAGGAGAAAATATGTCAAAGAGGCACCTGGAGAAAATATGTCAAAGAGGCACCTTGTGGAAATATGTCAAAGAGGCACCTGGAGAATATATGTCAAAGAGGCACCTGGAGAAAATATGTCAAAGAGGCACCAGGAGAAAATATGTCAAAGAGGCACCTGGAGAAAATATGTCAAAGAGGCACCAGGAGAAAATATGTCAAAGAGGCACCAGGAGAAAATATGTCAAAGAGGCACCTTGTGGAAATATGTTAAAGAGGCACCTGGAGAATATATGTCAAAGAGGCACTTTGTGGAAATATGTCAAAGAGGCACCTGGAGAATATATGTCAAAGAGGCACCAGGAGAATATATGTCAAAGAGGCACCTTGTGGAAATATGTCAAAGAGGCACCTGGAGAATATATGTCAAAGAGGCACCAGGAGAATATATGTCAAAGAGGCACCTTGTGGAAATATGTCAAAGAGGCACCAGGAGAATATATGTCAAAGAGGCACCTGGAGAAAATATGTCAAAGAGGCACCTTGTGGAAATATGTCAAAGAGGCACCTGGAGAATATATGTCAAAGAGGCACCAGGAGAATATATGTCAAAGAGGCACCTTGTGGAAATATGTCAAAGAGGCACCAGGAGAAAATATGTCAAAGAGGCACCAGGAGAATATATGTCAAAGAGGCACCAGGAGAAAATATGTCAAAGAGGCACCTTGTGGAAATATGTTAAAGAGGCACCTGGAGAATATATGTCAAAGAGGCACCAGGAGAATATATGTCAAAGAGGCACCAGGAGAATATATGTCAAAGAGGCACCAGGAGAATATATGTCAAAGAGGCACCAGGAGAATATATGTCAAAGAGGCACCAGGAGAAAATATGTCAAAGAGGCACCTGGAGAATATATGTCAAAGAGGTACCTTGTGGAAATATGTCAAAGAGGCACCAGGAGAAAATATGTCAAAGAGGCACCTGGAGAAAATATGTCAAAGAGGCACCTGGAGAAAATATGTCAAAGAGGCACCTACTCCTGCATGTGCTTCATCTTGTCCTGATACTTTTGGTAGAATGGATTCTCTGTAATGTCCGCTTCTTTTGACTTGGTTGAGGATGAATACTGAGGGCATCCAGTAGAAAATTGTCTAGTTGTTGATGGAAGAATACTGAAGTAGAAAAATCAAACTTTTTAGACATTCAACTGATCAATATCTTATATTATTTACCTGTCAGAACCTAGAATATCCATGTTATGATACATTTCAGCTAAAATAACTTATCTACAAAAATTAAGCAGCCAGTCAAAGTCAAGCTTTTACTGCTTAAAATAGTGTAAAAAACGGACCTATAGAACTGCGTATCTAGAGCGTCAATAAGGGTTATATTTGATGTGACCTAGCTTTTGAGGAGAGGCGAAAAATAGTCTTATATGAAAACTAAAATTCCTTTAAAAGAAATCATTGAATAAAGAACTAAACAATCTATTTCGTACACAAAGCATCTTCTTGAATAGGAATAACATTATAGTACACATAATGGAATTGATGATATTCAGCTTTTTTCAAATGAAATCCAACAGAAATTCAGCATTTTAGATTTATGATTTGATTGTCTCCCATTGGCTTATTAACCCCAGATAAAACATGTTGGGAAAACGATAAACAGGAATAATTAAAGATCAAATTTGATTATTCGGAATTATATTTGTAATATAAATAATTACCTAGTCCACCTGGAGCCACAATTCCCATTACATGTTAAAAGAGTTGTATCTGGATATCTATGACGTAAAATTTTCCTGCTAAAATGTGAGGGAATTCGTCTCCAACAAGAGATGCACACACGTAACAGATCTGATTGTGGCATAATTTCTGTGTTATATCGATGGTTCATCTGCAACATAAAATGAAATGTGTATAATTGTCTAACATGCCGCAATATCAAATTGCATATTTCCCCTATCTGAGGGCCCATGACTCCAGTACCCAAAGTCTATTTTATTACTTAGGATGTGAGAGTCAAAAAGGTGTGGTCTGGTTTGTGAAGTTCACTCATAGTGATATCTACTTTTCCGATTGTCGTATAGTGCACCATTCAGTTGCAACCACAGCACCTTCCCCTGGGAATAGGCAGTGGAAAGCCGGAGAAATAGCACTGTTTTTACCTTCCAGCTTCCCCCGCACTGCGGCATTTGAGTTTTAGGCTAGAACTATTTGTGTGGGGCCCGGGAAATACTGGAGATATTACCATCAGCTGTCCCCAGCAGGCCAGGGGTTTGGCGATGGAATGACAGGGGTTTTGCGATGAAAAAATCTCCACCCATCCAAACCCATGGGCGAGTGGTCGTAGATGGATCCGTCAGACTGATAGTCAAACAATCTTGACTTAGAGTATCCACTGGAGATAAAGGTCAGAAATTAAAAAATCTCCTAGCAGATTGCCCCACATCTATCAGACTGAGTGCAAAAATCACCAATGAAAACAGATATAATTTCGTTTGAGGACAATATGAGTATAAGATAATATGCTTGAAAATACAAACTGCTTCAACTAATGCAAAATACAGGTTAAGGATATAAATTGAAAGTAATGATTGGGAACTTGGAATATTGCTGAGTCGCGAAATCAGATGACAATCTTCTATACTCGTTGATATATTGATTGAATGATTAAACTACGTCGTGAAATATCATTCTTACTTGATAACAATCCCCGTCACGAACTTTCAGTCATATATAACATGACATTATACCAAAATAATCATTTACCTAAAATCTAAAACTTGACCGTCATAGGATTCGTACCCAAACCATTTCAAACCTTGCGTTTCGCCCCGGTGCCTAAACGAAACGAACTTTGTTCAAGTCAGCATGAGTTTGCTCCCTTGTTTTTTCAAACGGACGCAACTCTGTTCCGTCTAAATATAAGTAGGCATGAGTTTGCTCCCTTTGATTTGCAAGGGCATACAAGTCCGTTTCAACTAAATTTAAGTCGGCATGAGTTTGCTCTCTTGTTTCTGCAATATGATGCAACTTGTACCGACTAAATTTTAGTCTACATGAAATCGCCTTTAATTTGCAAGGGCAGGCAACTCTGTTTCTACTAAATTTAAGTCGGCATGAGTTCACTTGCTTGTTTTTATTAAGGGATGCGACTTGTACTGGCTAAATTTTAGTCAGCATGAGTTTGCTCCCTTCATTTTCAAAAGTGAGGCAATTCCGTTCAGACAAAATTTAAGTCAGCAGGAGTTCGCTCCATTGATTTCCAAAAGGGAGGCAATTCCGTATTTTAAGATTTAAGTGCATGAGGTCGCTCCCTTATTTTTACAAAGGGATGCAACTCAATACCTACTTAATTTAAGTCGGTATGAGTTTGATCCCTTGTTTCTACAAAGGGAAGCAACTCCGTACTGACTAAATTTAAGTCAACACGAGTTCGCTTCCTTGATTTTCAAAAGGGAGGCAACTCCCTATTGACTAAATTTAAGTAGGCACGAGTTTGCTCCCTTTGATTTGCAAGGGCAGACAACTCTGTTTCGAATAAATTTAAGTAGGCGTGAGTTCGCTCCCTTGTTTGTACAAACATAGGTACCACAGTACCAACTTAATTTAAGTCAGTATGAGTTGGCTCCCTTGATTTTACGCAGTCTTGTTTCGTGTTTCCAATGTCTCTGAGATTCAGTCTGACAAAGATGTTTTTGCAAGACCTTTGATTATCTTCTACGAGTGTATGCCATATAGAGGATATTTGTATTTTTCTGTGTATGATCGGCTGATAATTCACCAAGTGAGCAGCGGATGTAATATTTTCACGAGTGGCGTAGCCACAAGTGAAAATATAAGTCAGCTGCTCACGAGGTGAATTATCAAACGATCATACACAGTAAAATACTAATATTCTATTTATTTCATGCTTCAAATAGCTTAAATGATGGAAATACTTCACTATATACCTCAAATGTTTTGCATGATGTCGTTTTCCCGTCATGCACGCGTCGAGTTGCAAGCGAATAGTTCTTCTGCAATGGCTTCAATTTCGTCCAATTGTTTTACATTTATGTACATACAATGTTCTGTTATTTGTTAAAGATTAAGAGAGCAAGTGAAAATGCTTATTATTTTATTAATAGAATATTATATAGCTTTTATAGAAAGCTGTTTGTCAGGCTTTTGAAAGCAATTTTCAGGCTGGATAAAGATTGCTTATTACCAGGCCTGCTATATTTTGCAGAAAAGGTACAGAGTTTAATTGGAGATACACACTAGAAAGGTAAACATCAATGGGCTAGTGTATGAAGTGGTTGTTTTATTCCTATACCTGTTAGACATAAGGAAACATATGAAGATCATAATGTATGTTTCACAAATGAAACGTACGAGTAGCTCTGTAAGAATGTTACTCATGTAACTGCAATTGGATAAATCCAGTAATGACCTATAATAATTCCTGGTGAAGCCATTCCAATTCTCCTGAAGTGTGTTAAAATTATGATTTCCGGAAATTATTACAATATTTACCTTAAGCTATCAAAATTCCTCAAAAGCTTTTCATTTAAAGTCCCATTAACGCTCAAAATCAGTCATATTTTGTGCCAAAAATGAGTTACTTATCGAGAATTTATTAAGTTTTTTATAAATATTGATTACTGTGCAACAATTAGTTGACTTACACAATATGGAAAATTCTGGCCTTTTATTCAGATGTTTTGTTTACTGTTATACACAGCGAGCTTATTTTCGTCAAGTACCGAGTGCACACGAGCGTGAAGTTATTCACATGTATACATGGGCGAGTACTAAATCCCGGTGTCCGCCGGTATCTTTTTGAAACTATAGAAACTGTCGGTATCGCTGGTTAAACATACTATATATTGCCTTGTATAGAGTAGATTTCATTATAACTAAGCTTTGGTGGGTTGATTTGTATAACTTATTCACAAACATTGTGATAGTTTCTATTTAACTATGTGCTACATGTATATTACACTTTTTCATGAATTAAATATCTGTTAAAGCCAACGCTTCTTTGCGGCAGTTTTTAAGCATGATTGACAGAAATGAAAATATTTATAAAACATTTATACTTATATTTTACATAAAATGTCGAAGACCTGCCGTCCACTAGGACCGGAAGGGTTCTTGTAACAGAAATTCGCCAGATCGCGATGGCTTGGCATGTCCTCGCTATGTAATGGAACCCTTCCGCATCATTCCACATTCAATCCACATCTTCGGGACGCCTTCTGTGACGCTATGTAATCATGTAGCCATCCCGAATGGTTTCCAAAGGAAGCCGGATCGATACCAAAAGCCCCACGCAAACACCGAAGAGATGAGTTCTACACACGGAAGCTATGCCGATCATGTTAAGGTCACAAGCCCAAAAGCGAAAAGTTACCAAAGGCTCCAGTTGATCGTGGAAGAAATGATGCCGGGTCATCAGCGTATATCCAGAATGGCAGCGGAAGCGATGCCATCAGTTTACCAAGAGGTTCAGATAGTAGTTCGACATCGTCTATTAAGTTAACCGAATTTCTAATTGGCCACCCTAAAAAACATTATATCATCTGATATATTATATCAATAAATCTTAGGCTGTGTTATTTGTTCCACGCACTAATTTATCGATTTCCGGAAAGAAATGGCGTATTCATGTACAAAATCATCCATGCGTAACGGCTGGTGTGAAATTGCTATTTTGCACGTTGGTCTCGTGCACAGCTTAGAATAGTATCGTACTTGGTATATGTATTTGTTCCCTGTTGATTGACTTTTCTTAAAGGCACTACAATTTGTCAGAATGAGTCATGTGGAACGCGCTCATCACGTCAGATGCATGCATACATTGAACGAATTTCTGATTGGCCACTGTCTTTATAAATTAGTTTTTAACAAATTGCTTTTAGAAGAATACAAATAATCGAAACCTTGATACTGTCCAATTTTATTGACAGAAAATAAGTTTCTCGCAGTAATTCGAGCTATAAAACCCCATGTTATTACAAATATCGCATACATGTCTGGATTTTGGTGCTTGTACTTGTCATTCTGACAGCCTCAGCGCGCCCAAGTTACTTATTCTCGCAAGTATTAATGCTTTTAAATGAACTTGAAGGGTTCCCGAAACGAGCATGTTGTAATCAGCAATCATTCCGCATAGTATCGGGGTCTAGTTGACGGAAGGTCTAAAACATTATTACATCGGCACTTTAATTATATCTCAATATGTTATATAATAATCTAATGAAAACAATTTACCCTTTAATTCACCAGTGAAATATTACACTCGATTACCCTATACAATATAGTGCAATAGGATACCGGCGATTACCAGTACCGGAGGATACCGGTTTGACTTTTATTTATATGCATACACTCGCATAAATTTGTCATCAATATATGTGTCCTCGATCTATTACGAAAATGTACGTACTGTCTTCGGAACGACCCGCCGATTTCAGATTGTAAACAAAGGAGTATTTTTTATGGTGGACAAAATACGCCTTTGTTTACAAATTGACGATTTGCGGAGATTATTATTCTAAGGATAAAAGTCAACTTATATCAAATATATGCTGATTATATGTCATTTAGGGAGATCTATAACCTGTCAATGTTTCACGATCTTATTTGTTTGTAAAATATTGCTATTTCTGAGAATTTATGGGACTTTAAATCTTTATGTTGCATAGCGGTATCATGTTGAAACTTGCTTTGAAGGTAGCTTGTGTGAAACTGATACCACTTGGGATTGGGGTGGGGTTAAGGTCTCTGTAATATAATTGATCTATTTCGGCCAAATTGTGCTTGGCTGCCATGAAAATCTGTTTTTCTTTTATAGGTGGAAGAGACAGTGGTGTGATACAAGGTATCCGGGCGCGATGCCCTAGCTCTTTCCGAAGAGACACCTTGGTTCTTAAATGTGCCCGGTGTATAGCACCAATACATGAGAGACTACCTCTGGGTTGCTAACCAGTTCATCTCTAGTTGGGTGGGAAAAGCTTTTCAGAAATGATAAAGTGACCCAGCCGAGGATCCGACCCGGGACCTCTCGATCAGCAGTCAAGCAGGCTATCCACTCGACCACCGTACCACCTTATTTATTGCAAATAATCGTTTTTAACCACTTTCAACATCGCGCACACCAGTGTGTTTTTCCTTTTAAACACAGCATAATTTTTCCTTTCAGCATGATTTTTGAGTAATATTATTCACTAGATCAGTCTGTAACATAAACAATCTTCAGTCTTAACATCTATGAAGTATTTGGTTTGTTTTTAAATTTGTTTTCATCACATGCGAGTAAATTTCAGGCAATTTAAATGAGAGTACATGTAGTTTAAAATTCTATACAGTATTAATATGGTATAGAATTTTGGAGGTAAAATACTTAAATAATTACAAAATCCTGATGTTTCACAAGTTTTATTTTGTATCAGTGTGCTTGTTTATGTGATATACAGGCATCTATGCCAAAATAAAGTGAATATTTGACAATTTTATTTTATTTTCGCTATACGCTGAAACGTGACGCAGTCCCTTTAACTAGGTTTCAAACAATACACAAATGTACATGTATTTTATTGTAAAATTCAGATTATGCATACTTCAAATGACAATAACCTTGCCAATTTTTTTCATCTAATTACTTTTTTGTGCAGAAAAGATAATTCTTCCTAAAGAAGTTTTTGCATGACAATGCCCCAGAGAGGGATTATGTTCAGTACAGGGCACCGTTTTATCAAAGCATTTACGGAAATCTTTAACTTACGATCAAATTCACATTCTTTATAATACTGTTACAACTGTAAAATGTGGAAATTCAAGCTGTAATAGTAATCAAGAATCAGTTAATGAAGCCTTACAAACAATAGCTGTTCCCAATGTGCAGCTGTTAAATAACTATACTGAATTTAAATTTGAAAGTTTACTATATCCGTAAGTATGTTGATAAAACGGTGCCCTGGTGTCTGGATTTCCAGAATTGTAGAACCCTGCAGTGTAGACAATAGAAGATGTAAGCTCAATGATCAGAATAACATTTATTATCAGTTACGTGTACAGAATATCTCATTTCTTCTTTTTCTTCTTCTGTAATGATTTTCCGCCTCCTTTCCTCTTTTTAGAACTGAAATCATTTAATATTACAAGAGTGAGAGTTAAAACGATAAAATTTTGACAGTTTCCCTTGCATTTAGTTTTAGAGTTTCAAAACAAACAAAACATTTTTTGTTGCAATTTGTTTTTAAGTTTGGTGAATTCTTGAGCTATAATGACTGGACTATTGCCAATTACAGTTAGATAGGTTAGTTGGTAAAATATATCTTTTTTTACACTTCAGGCAATAACTACAAGGGTCAAAACTATTGTTCGATGGGAATCAATTTTGTGGTTGAAGGTAAACAACAAAATCCATGAAATTTAACCCACCACTAAAAGTAATAATTTTACAGTAATACATGGACGATTTGGTAGTGAAAATAAACATACCTAGTGTTTGATGATATTGAAGACTGACTTTTACTGGGACATTCTCTTCTTTTATGGTCCTTCTCTCCACATATATAACAACCTGAATAAAATTAAGGGTTTTACAAAAACATACATCAGAACAAAGAGGAAGATCCAAAACAGATATAGATGAAGGTTCATAAAATTATATGAGATAAGAGAAGACCTAAATTACAGGGTATTTGTGATAAGGTATCAGAATCATTGGAACAAACCAAGGGGAGCAACTCCGTTAGCCTTATTGTATAACAAGATAGTAGTGAGAGTTCCTTCCCTTGGGTTATTTCAATTATAATATATTCCATGTTTTATAGTTCTACATTGCATGTTTAATATTTTATACAAGTTGAAATTCAGTTGCACATTTTAAGTAAAGGGTCCTACATGTATATCTATTACACTAGCATAGGGTTGCTAGTCAGTAGCGGTCGAAAACGAAAGCACAGCTTCTAATTTTAGCAACCTCTGTATTTGAGTTGAGATGCTTCATAGAGATCAGGGAATGAGCACGCTTGTCAACTAAGCTAGGTCTTGAATTACATCCAAACCCACATCATACATTATACTGACCCACTGAGCAGGCCTACATATATCTGGGTGTATCCAGTGGGAAGTCAACACCATTCTGTAAGAAGGAATAATTTGTTGCATAGGCTGAAAGATGTGACGAAAACAATTTTACATCAAATAAGATAGATAAACAAATATTCTAGACCTTGTAGAAGCGACTTTCCACATTGATGTCCGGGTACATCACATACGTTACACTGGAAACAATGTATCCTCGATGGTTTCACACATCGTTCACAATCTTCACAATGTATGTATGTATATCCATCCTGTAATAAATACATGTAGTTATCACATCAGACCTGCTATGTTTCAGGCTTGTGCCGGATTTCATTCTTTATGCTTAAAAGTTTCAAGCTTTGAAACAGTGATTTTCAGGCTTGAGAATTAATTCTTCAATACCTGGATTTCAGGATTTTAGACTTAAAACGTAGGTGAATAAGGCCCCTGCTATGTTTCAGGCTTCAGCCTGATTTCACTTTTTTTTAATTATGAATTTTCTTTCTTCAAGCTGATCAGTTTCAAGCTTTGAAACAGGAACTTGCAGGCTTAAGACTGAATTCTACAGTAACCAGGCCTACACATTACCTTCCTTGTATTTCAGAAAGGAGTATGTACATACTTAGTATAACATTCAAATTTCAATGTAAAATTCAGAAATAAATATGAAATGCATACAAGGGATGATCCAAATTAACGTGAACTCAGCTTTTGCTTTCAACAGCATCACTATTTCTTCCAAATATTTACATGGTTTATATCGGAATATATCATGCATACGACAATTTGAACAAATTTTACATTGACACAAAATATATGCACCAATATGCACCAATATATAATGAAATGCAAGTAAGAAATGCGCTAAACTTTACCACCTTACAATGGGACATGTACAGACGACAACTTGTCAAAATTTGATGGTATTGGAACAGTGAGTCTTAAATGTACACTTTATTCTTTGCGCAGTTCTACCTGTGTTAATTACTTTCAAATGATGTCATCAAACCGGCATGAAGTACTTATAATGATAAAAATCTACCATGATCTCAGGAAAAATAAGGACAATGAAATAAAATGATTGAGCAGACTTAAAGAACATGTCTTACGAGCCAAGCTCATATTTTTAAATGATATCTTGGGTATGTGGACGGACAAAGATAGGAGAGTGCAAGCATGAAGGAAGAAATAGAGATAGTGCACAGCAACAGTGACATAATCTGCGATGCGTTGACGTTGACCGAGGATTTATGTCTATTGGGATATTTATCTAGCACAGAAATCACATCATAACACCACAGACTAGTCTTGCACAGCACAATGCACATCACATAATTGTATAAGAAAATGCTTGTTTGTTCTTGTTTTCTCCAAATATTGATTTTGTAGATATGGCCTTCTCATTCTAAACCAGCGATATATTTATACTGAAAACATGGTGCTATTTTACTCGTTTACCTTTGTTGGACAATTGTTACATTTACTACAGTGTGTATTTTCTTTTGAAGAATATTTCTCACATATTTCACAGTACCTGAAATAGTCATACATAAGTTTCATACTGAGGGTTAAGAGCTGAAATACCAAAAGCACATTTAAATGCCATTCAATTACCGTACTGAGAATGCGCTTCAAGCCCAACTCAAATGATTTTTGAACATTCTGTGTCTTAGCTCTTGTATGTTATTTAGAATGCCAAGCATTTCAACTGCTATACAGATATTTTATAATTGTCACTCGGATTTACATGGGCAGGTATAATCAGCCAAGATCAGGAAGCCAATCCTGATTGCGGAGTTACAAATCAAGTGTACTAATCAATAAACCAGGGTCACCAATGAATAGAGAACAGTTTGACCACTGAACCAAACTGGTAAAGTTTATACAAAAACTTGACTGAACTAATGTTTGTAATATCCAATACAATGTGAAGCAGATTGATTGACTTAAAATCAGATTGATTGACTTAAAAGCAGATTGTTTGACTTAAAAGCGATTGATTGACTTAAAATCAGATTGATTGACTTAAAAGTAGATTGATTGACTTAAAAGCGGATTGAACAATTCTACTCACCAATATCCATCTTCCTGTGGTAAGGTTACAAGTTTGGGTAATACGTTAGTAAATATACGTACTGGAGAACCCTTCTTTCTTCCTTTATCTCCACTGAACAGTGCATGATTGTCATAGTCAACCTACAGTAAAAGTATTTTATTCAGTACATATAAAATATCAAAAAAATACAGTACAACCAGGGGCCTTATTCACCAACGTTGTAAGTCAAAAAACCAGACTTAGACTTAAAAATGTCATTATTCATAATTACTGGCATTTCTCTGAAATTCGATTTAACCGTGTGAAATTTTATCTGACTATTTGTATACCAAATTATACGAACATGTATACCAATTTATATCAAAATCCGTACATTTATAACAACATGAGAGCTAATAGAACATTTGACAATGTAAACTCTAAGTCTATGTTTTCGACTTACAACGTTGGTGAATAAGGCCCCTGATAATGATCAACTGTTCTTGGAAAATTCAAGTGTTATCTACAAGCATATACAGTAAAAACTCCCTAATCCGAAACTTCTCCAATCCGAAATCCTTCGCATTCCGAATATATTTCAAGGTGTGTTGTCACGGGGAAATAGAGGACTAACTATATGTTCAATGGCAATGACAACTATGGAACTTGTGATCTAAGATTTCTTGCTAATATCAGCTACAATCTCAGTGCCCAGTGTTTCTAGGAAACGCTGGTGGGTAGATTTCCTTATCTGAAAATCAGCCATTTTTTCTTTTTAATTTCGCCTTTTTCTTTACACTGTGGAGTTTTTCTTCCACCTTTTTGTGAAGTAAGTTGCTGTTTTCTTTCAGTAACCAATCTAAACCATTGTAGAAATTTATTTTACCTTATAATCCAACATATGATATTCTGGACAAGCCCCATTTACACGTCGTTCCATGAAGTATGGAAAAAACCAAAACACTGGCATTTCATCAGGATCTTCTGTTCCTAGGCAACAAAAAAGGGAAACTACATGGTTGCTTATGATGTCATGTAACACTGCATATCCCCATACATATCAGGACTGAATGAACAGTGTTTTATCATTTAATTTAATGAACAAGTTGACTAAATAATATAAATTGAGCGTTGGCAAGCTTCGAATTCATTTCATTGCAAGTTTTACAAATTTAATATTCTACTTAACATAACAAAAACCTGACAAAAATAATATAAGAACTATGATAGTTTAAACATTCATATTGACTCTACCTATAAACAAATTCTATTGGACAGGTGACTTTTGCATATTGAATGCATACTGTGCATCATGAGTTTCATTGCACTAGAAAAGAGACTCAGTATGGATGTATGATAAGGTTCATAGATTGGTCCATTCATCAATAAGCTACAGGTATCGATAAAAATATGACAATGTTTATTCAGGAATATAAAGTTACTTTAGTATTAGTATTTGCAATCTGAAAACAATCCCAGGAATTTCCCCGACCATAGGAACCCTAGGTGGGTCTGTCGAAGTAAACAATTTAAACAACTTAAAGGGCTTGGGGCTGTAACTCATTTATTGAAGTTACATAGAAATTAGACAAGTGGTTTAGTGAACAAGTGAAAAAACATGAGAACTGCCTAGGAGTGCTGACACTCGACTTTCTCATTCTTGATAGTGCCCTTACTCATCTGTGTGAAAATTCAAATAGTAATAAGGGCAGATAAATAAAGGTAACAGGGTTATCAGCCTTGTTCATATGGACTCCCCTTGTGAAAGTGAATAACTAGCTTGAGTTTCAAGTTGATACCTTTGATAAAATGACTCTGACAATGAACTTAACCAACAAAGTCAAGACAATAGCTTGACTTTTTTCTTCTATAAATTTGTGACAACCATTCAGACATTCAGAACAAAGGAGATATATTTCCTTCACTGTATATTAAATATGAGAGAAATAACAAGATAATGGTGAAAGCATACTTCTCTCACCTTTGCAGCACTTCTGTACTTTATTGATTGTTTTACAAAATGCATCAACCATTACACCAAACGGTGGATCTGTTACCATAGCAACCTTACTACCGGAACTCACAAAATGTTGAAATATCACTCGATCACTATCTCCACCGAAGAAATGATCATTTAACATATTGTACCGACAGAATTCACCAGGTGCCAACATTTGTAACTGAAAGAGAATGGTAAATGCAGTTGAGTTCTCATTTTTCAAAACACAAAATTTTAAAACAATGCTAAAATTTTATTGCACTTTAATAGTCAGCTACATTGTTTGTCTTTCATGTAAATTTCCCTACCAATAGCATATAGAACATGAATAATCAATTTGATCTAAAACAACTTTCAAGGCTGCATTCAGTAAACGCTTATGCCCAGGTAGAGGCCTTGTCCAAAGTAACTACTGGAAGCCAAGTCTACGAACATGAACATTTTGTAACAAACAGACAAAAGACCAGATGGATGAACATGACAATTACTGTAAAATCATTTACGTTGGCACTTGAATTTGTCGATTTTGCATTTCAGGTAACAAAACAAGGGTCAAAATCAATGTTCGTTGGGATTAAAGCTCGTGGTTGAAGTGAACCATGAAATCCAAGAAATTTAATCCCCCACGAAAATTAATGATTTTACAGTACTTTATACCTGCAGCCTCCACATCAGTAGATGACGAGCATCAAAATATTCAAAATACAACAATTAATAATCACAGTGCTGTCAGATAATCGCCTCTCATCAAACTAAAATATGCTGACAGATGGCCTAATGCATTTATTCTTTGAATAACTAGGCGATGGTACCATTCAGAATATGATGGAAAACCACTATAGACAAAAACTATTTACTTGACTTTAGAGCAAGTCCGAAATATGCACAACTGGATAAAAATCAGGAATAACAGTGGTCAGCGTTATGTACATGGTACAAGGAAAAGTGTGTAATAAACAGTGCTTTTGTTTGTCTGCTTTTGTTTATCCTCGCCACCGGATAATCCATATATCCTGAAGAGTTTAGTAATTTTAGGTTTCAGGGGATAGTTCAGATACAGGAGGTGTACTCATTCCAGACTCCAGAGACGCCACTGCTTCCTTTATATGCCAGGTATAAAGCACCCATAAATGGGACCAAGGTTCAAAGTTACATCCGAAAGACTTTTAGTAAATTTACTTAGTCAGCCCGGGATTCAAACCCACAACCTTGAAATCAGAGGTCCCATGCACTGGCTGAGAACCCAACAAGGGACCTCTTGAGCATGAAAAGCATTTACTAGTTATATAGTTGATTAGTAGTCAGATCAGAGAGCTGATGTGATATAAATGTCTGTAAGCTTACATATCTATCGTCTAAATCTAACAATAAACTCTTCATATGAAAGTTCTTCTCTCCCTGTCTTAACTGTACAGCTTCATGGATTCTGTAACAGATAAATAAACACAATACTACATGGATTTATTGCTGGCTTAAACTGAGAAGGTCGTAAGTACCAAATCAATTTTTTGAGAAAACAAGAAAAACTGTCTGACAATCACCTTTTAATTATTGTAAAACAAACTTTTTCAACATGCTATTGGTAAACATTACAAGTTCCGATTTTCATGAAAATCGGCTCATAAGAAGCGTCTTATAATGTAGATTATTAATATGCATTTAAAACCTTTCATTCAAAGCCAGCAAAATGTAAATATTAGCCTACGATCATTCATAATGCCCATTATTTTTTTCAATATATGCGATATATTTACCATTGGTAAAGCAGCTGACCTACTGACAGTAGATCAAACTTTATTTTATGCGACTTTTTATAGTCAAACTATTTGTGCACAAACTCACAGATCACAATGTTTATTTCATGACTGCAGACGGCATATAGAATTGAGGTTCATTTTGTCATTTTTAGCAGTTTATCATTCAATTTGTGTTTGGATATTGTTAAAAGATAGATCATTGATGTTGATAATGATAAATATGGTTCCAAATAAATTGTTTATGTGCAGATGTGCCCATTTGAAATTTTAGGTGCACAAACTTACAGGTGCAGTGGCTCCTCCTGGTTGACATTAATAAGCTATGGGAAGCATCAGGTACAGGGATTTTTAAAACTTTCTAATATAATTCCCGAAGCTTGCCGTACACAAAGAACCTTTTCCCAATGACTTTCAATGCTCATTTAGTAAATCAGGATTACATCAAGGAGGCAAAAATGCTCAGTGGGACCTAGGCTTTAGCAGCGTGATTAAGGGTATAAATAGCTAAGGGCTGTAACGGTATACCGCAGTATACGAAATACCGCGGTATACAAAATACCGCGGACTTCTGTCCCACACGGTTCACGATACAAGCTAGACTTCTAAATTTCGGTACGGTTCGGTATAAGCTTTTTTATGAGCAGAATAATATTCAGACAACGACTGACAGCCTTCTGATTATGTTTAAATACCATGTATATCTCATTTTAATTGTATTGAAGTATGCTTCTTTTTTTCTTAATTCGCTTAAACTAGTTGATAGGCACAAAATAATAGCTGTTATAGAAGCATCAAATTCATTATTTGGGGAGCGGTGGCCTAGAGGTAGGGCGGGCGCTTCGGGATCGAGAGGTCCCGGGTTCGATCCCCCTCTGGACCACTGGTTAAAATCTCTCAGCAAGACTCACAGCTCCACTCCACCATGGTGTAAAATGGTACCTGTGAGGGCAGTGTCTATTCCTTGGCGCCGCAGATCGATGTTGGCTGCCACACCACAGGAGAGAAATAGTCTCCCCAGGGAGACACGAGTGTAGGTTTCCATATGTAGCCCAATGACCAGGGAAGTTAAAATGTCAAAGGGTGCTTGAGCGGCCTTACAGTTGAAAAGACCCCTAGAAAATTGGTAACTTTTTAACTTTTTTATTATCACTTAAAAATTGAAGTATTTAAGCTGCTGTTAGAGAATATTTTATCATACCGAAATATACTGAACCGTTAGAAAAATTGACAGTGTATCATATCGTGAGGTGAGCGTACCGTTACACCCCTAGTATACAACCCTTATGGGAGAAATATTACCTTGGACATCCCATGCATAAAACATGTGTGACATCTTGATTCTGTAGCATGTCAATCACAAAATCTACTGTCTTCTTGGAAAATAGATATTGCTGTAATGATAATAAAAGCTCGTTAACAAGGAAGAGTACAAAAAGTCACACTGTATACTGACAGAACAATACTGGTTCAATACCATCAATAAAGTGCTTGTCGGGTGTACATGGAATTTTTTATTATTTGTATTTGTGGTTGTTCTTTTTACTGATTTCTGTTATATATGTAAATTAGAAGGCCATGTTGTAAATAAGTTTAAACATGAAATGTATTAACTTAATGTGTATAACCTTCGTTAAATAAAGTTATTATTATTATAATTAATACTTTTTATATTTGGTTTCAGTTAATTTATTTTATACATTTGTACAAGAACAGTCAGCCTTTGTAAATCAGCTTCCGAGGTTGGGCATACCGATTTGAGTCATCTGAATGTACATGTTACTAGTGTAATAGGCACAAATAAACATAAAGATTCAAGATCGTATCAGTATGTTACAAGCTATCAAGCATTAAATTTCTGTGATATTTTGCATATAATTAGAGTCGACAGAGCCAAGTTGAAAATCCTGAAAATCATATGCGGCTGATAATTTTTGCCCAACAGTAGGCTTTCAACCTCATTGTGTCCATATTTAACTCATTTTGTATAGGATCAAATTCTTCAGAGCAGATTAAATTGACCATAACTTTGTCAATTCTAGGGATATTTTCATCAAATAACTTTTATTAACTTTTACTAAAATCAAAGCCCTTTCAAAATGGATATTCCGGAACTCTGGATAAATCAGCAATATCGACAACCCCAAATTATGGTATGTTCCAAGTGCTTGTATCTAATGAACAATGTAACTTACAGGTAAAAAAACACTAAATGCATACACGGCCCAAAATCGGATACATTCAAATAGTCCTTTCGAAAACTTCTGTTGGACTGAAAATGGTGATATTCCTCGACAAAATGGAACTAGAATCATCTTTTTGGGATGAATGCAATGTATGCATGTAGGTGAAGTAGTGGAACTGTTTTATTTTGAATATTTTAAGATTTAGGCATATTTACCAAAGCGAAAGTAGGGTAGGGTAAAACCAACATTGAAACCGTATGCACATACGTGGGGTTATCCAAAAGTTCGTGGACTTTTGCTCTAAAACTTTTATTTTAAGTCAGATCAGTATGAAAATTACCATACTGTGACAATAATCTATTACAAACAATTGCCTCAAAGCAGTTTTATATAGAGGATATTTGTTGATTTTGGTGTAAGATCGAATTTTATTTCGCCGAGTTATCACAGAAATCAGTATTTTCACGAGTGGCGTAGCCACGAGTGAAAATATAATTTTCCGTGATCACGAGTGAATTAAAATAAGATCTTTCACCAAAATCAACAAATATCCTCTATATAAAACTGCTTTGAGGCAATTGTTTGTAATAGATTATTGTCACTGTATGGTAATTTTCTGTTTATTATTTGCTTCATTTTCTCGTAAAACGTTACAGTAATTGGCTAAATTAGGTTGAAATTAGAACGTCACGATGAGACAACTATGACGTCACAATGACGCATATTTTGAAGCCCGGCGCTGTGGACGTTGCGTTTCTTTTTTTGCACGATACTGGAACCAGCTCCAAAACAGTGAAAATAACAAAACGATAATTTCACTGTTATTTGTCATTGTCATTTTCACTGAAAATCACCATAATCCATTGAAAGCTAATAATAAAAAGTACTATTTGTATGAAGAGTAACATAGTAACACAAAAATGCGTTAGCGGCGCACTGCTGATGTTTTCTAGTAAAATGCGTTACATTATTGACGATTGATACAGTGTTTCTTCATTTAAACATATAAAAATGCGTCCTCGTGTTGAATAATGTCATACCGATATTTCGGTATAATTTAAAGGATGTATCGTATATATTCGTCATTTTATGAGCATGAGGGTTAATGTTGGCATATAAAATTCAACGTAAAATATGACGTCACAAGATATCATTTACAGTCACAAAATAATTCAATTATATATACAGCTAGGGGAACCCGCAAGGAAGACAAGAATTGTTTGGCAAATTAAGTATGAACCCTTCTGCATTGTATTCAATTGTTTTTAAATGGCATTAATAGTTAACAGACAGTCAGGGTGGTGTGACAGACGATGCACGTTAATAGGTACGAAACTGAGGTTCAACAAATGAGCGTTACGTTGGTTAGAACAGACCATCCTAGGTATTAGAGAAAACAAATCTACTTGTAGCGATAGATATGACACAATTCAGTACACATCGATAGAACGAGTGTGTTTGCATATTATAAGTTTACAGCTGATTACGGGAAACAAAGAACAACTTATTTACAGCGTTTAAGAGCTTCATGAAATGATAAAGTCGAAAGGGCGACGTCGTAAGTCATTTCTGAGCATGCGCCCGGTATGCCTACCACGCATGCTTACACATGCTATAATTATGTTATTTTTTAATTATATCCGTATGATATTTGGTATACGTGTTCAATATGAATCAATTTTACAGGGACCATGGATTCGTAGCTTTAATTTAAAAGGTTTTTGAAGAAGAGCAAAAGTCCACAAACTTTTGGATAACCCCATGTACGTAAAAATATGTGAGCCGCCTTTGACAAACAAAATTTTTCTTACATTAAACATGACCCCCTGTTTTTTCGTCTTATTTTGTAGCTGAAACATACTTCTTTTCTGTTCTAACATGATGCAATCTGGGGCTGACAATTGTCACTTTAAATTGAGCTAAAGAGCAAATTAAATTAGTGGTTTGTAACCTACAGCATATGTTTTGTTGTCGTCTAAAGGTTTAAACAGTTCAGTTGGTTTAGATAACATGACATCTGTGATGTTGTGCTTCAATGTGTGACCTTCAACTTGGTGATCCTTCTTGTTGCCTGGCAACAACAACAAACCACACTCTATACACAAACATCGCTCTTTTTGTGGAAGCTTTTTAAAGCTGGAGTACCTGTAGTATAAAACAAGAGAAAATTATGGGAATTTCGTGATTTCTAAAACAGTACATTTCGATGGCTTAGAACCAGAAGGTCGTAACTACTACTTACGACCTTATAAGACTCATACATATTTGAAATCTGCTTCACAAGATGCTTCTTATGAGCCTATTTTCATGAAAATCTGAAACTGTTATGTTAACCAAAATGAAGTTTTAAAAACGTGTTTTCCCATAGGTAAAGAGTAAATTACAGACAGTTTTCTCTTGTTTTCTCAATATATCGATTTTGTAGTTACGACCTGGTTCTAAGCCAGCGAATTATACACATGAGTGGTAAATGTATAATACATAACATCACAAATACAAACATGCTATGAAGAAACACCTAATTAAACGTTCATGCATCTGAGTAAAACACCTCAGGGCTACACACAACATTATAAGCTCAAAATAGTTACTTTTTATAATTCAAGCAAGTTTACGTTATGTCGGATAAAATACCATTGCTCAATGTAGTTTCGGTCATTATTCAAGGGCAACAACTGTTGTAAGTAAATAAGCAAACTTCACAGTTAATATACAGCAGAATCTGAAATATTGGCATGGTAAAATTTGCATAAAGGAGTTACTATTCTGAAGTACAGGGTGTCCCAAAAAATCAGAGACCTACCAAAAACCGTTATACCTCATAATACATTCATTTTTGAAGAATGAGATGGAGTTTTTGAGAGTGTATGAAAGTGATCCCCAATACTAAAATGGGTACATGTTAAAAGGAGGCCCTTCCTAACAGAAAGTGATGTTTTAACTATGGCAACATTTCATGTTCATTTCGTAAACTAACCTTGAAAATGGCATTATAAGAAAAGAACATTGAGTCAGACAAATAAATTGTAGTGCCTGTAAATTTATACATTAAAGTCAAAGGGTGATGAAAATCTTGTAAAAATGAAACAGATCTGACATGAAATAGCAAATAAGATAAGAATGTGGTGAGTTTACTAACCAAAAAGGGAAGGGGACAACCTTCCAAAACAGCATAAAAAATCATTCAATAATTAAAAATATAAATTTTGTGACGGACTATTATCCCAAAAAGCTTGGAATATAGGATGAAACAAAAAGTCAAGTCTTATCCCAACACACATAGATCGATTTCCGTGTTATTTAATGTGTCAACATATATAAAACAGCATCATAGGCTAGCAGTAAACTCTCTCGTTACAGCGAAACCAGGATATGTTCTCGAATCATTCATGCACATATTTTGCGAATAAAGCAATAAGTTAAGCCCTTGTTAGAGTTTTCCAATTTTACAGTTTCATAGCATACCTTTCTCTCATTGCTTTATGATTGTATCTGGAAGTCAGATCTGTGATACTGTGTTTATTAGATTTAGAATCTTTGTTGCATGTTTTCACATCCTCTGCCCACTTGAAGAAAGAACACACTCTCTTATCCCGGAATGCCGAACATGCAAAGAATCGTCTCTCTGATTTCGTCTTTGTATCATATTTGGAGAAGAGTAATGCAGGACCTGAAAAATAAAGATCAGGCGGGATATTCAAAATTGATCTTATTTGATTTGAGAATAATAATAGCCAATCAAATTACCTGTAACGGTTGCTGACCGGAGTTAAATATGATGTGGCCTGATAGGTTGTCCTTATCCTTAAGTCAAGTAAAATCAATATTGAATACCAGACCAGAGGTAATTACCTCAGGACTCAGGTACCCTTCAGCATGTTATGTCCCCCACTCTGTTTAAAACATAATCCTGTTGTTTACTTTAGTAAATTCAGCTTATTTATAAAGTTTCAAATGACCATAACTTAATCAATACTTTGAATAATTAACTTCATCAATTCACTTTGATTTTTTCAGCAGAAAATTCATTCTTTTTATAGTGCAT
Organism: Spisula subtruncata; assembly: GCA_963678985.1. Lineage (NCBI taxonomy): Eukaryota > Metazoa > Mollusca > Bivalvia > Venerida > Mactridae > Spisula > Spisula subtruncata. Next base: position 27,619,457 of record OY787662.1, read on the forward strand.
CAGATTATTTAGTTTAGTTGAAAATATTTATATAGCGCTTTATATAACAAGTCTCTAAAGCGCTTAACACGCGAAAGTCAGCTAGTTGACAGTTCATTAAAAGTCTAAAACAATTTCACTTGATTCACTGATATGCACTTTTAAATAGATGTGTTTTTAAAGTCTTTTTGAAGACTGTCAGAGAGTCAATGCGCCTGATTTCCACAGGAAGACCGTTCCATAAAGTGGCAGCACATTTGTCGAACTGGTTTTCAGGTTTCCGGATTATTCTGGAATGGTTACTGAGGTTACATGTAAGTTTGTCTACATACCATGTTCACATTCTGGAACAAACTTCAAATCAACATCCAGAACAACATCAATGCCTCGGTCCCGCACAGCCATTGTCCGGCTCTAGTTGAACTTGCGTCTCTAAGTCAGTTTAATTATTATTAGTATCTGTAAAAAGGAGAAGTATTTATCTGTATGTAACATGTATTTAAATTAGCCCAAATATTATAAGACAGGATCAATAATAAAGAATACAAGCCTGTTCCCCAACTAAAGTGCCAGAAAGTGATAATACTATGAAACAGCTTGCTTACAAAAAGCGCTACCATAGTATACTAAACAAAAACAAGACTGCGTTCAATAAACACTTATGCCCCCTGTGGGAGCCATTTCAATAAGTCTAAGTCCAAAATTAGGTCAAGGTGAAGGTCAAAATGGAGTCAGGTGATACAGGCGTGTGGAGAGTGGTCATATACAACATCCATGCAAGTTTGAAAGCTTTGTAGCAAGCCATATTGATGCTAGAAGAAACGGTCAATTTGGGTTAACCAGGCCGGACGGACGAACGAACGGACGCCCCCACGTTCGGTACCTTAGGAGGTCATTCCATTGTTTAAGATCAAAGGAACGACCACTTAAAGGACAAAAGAATTAAGTGGTCACGGAATGAATTGAATAGATTTCTATTGTGTTAGGCCACACCTCCGACCACCTAAGGTAGCGAACGTGTGTGCGAGCAGACGAACGGACGGACGGACAGGTGAATCACTATATGCCTCCCGATCTATCGATACGGGGGCATAAAAAACAATCTACCCACCTATCTATTTAGTGGAAGTGGCAATAGCACTGTTCACTGGTACAGGGTTCCCCCAAATATTCTAAGACAAAATTCACTGACTTTTTCCTAATTTTTCCCTGATCAGACAGTAGTTTTCCCTGACTTTTTCAGCGATCGGGCCTTGAGCAAAATAGCACAATAGAAACAGTGAAAAAGAGCTTATATTTGCTTTATATGGAACCAAAATGTTTCAGGCAGCACTTTTAGGATTTTTTCTTAGTTTTAGGTATTTTCTCCATATGAAAAGAGACTGGATGAGATCTTAAATGAAGAATTTCCGGACCTTTTCCTGACTTTTGCTCAATTTCCAAATGTCCCTGACTTATATCAAAATTCCCTGACTTTTCCCTGAACTTGAAAAAAAAATGTTTTTGCCTGACTTTTCCCTGACCGTGGGAACCCTGTGGTGGTTTGTTGTGAATATTGTACCTGTTTGCTCTACGCGTCATATGAAGAAGCCCCCAGCATATATTGCGAAATATGGCACAAAATATCCAATAAATGAATTAATATGATGATATATCCGGTGAATCCATGAGGAATGCTGGTTGGAAATAAATTGATCACTTCGATGTTTGTCTGCTTTATGAAGCAGCTGATTCGTAGCATAGCAATATTGAGCGCTTGGTAGCAGTTTGGTTAGGCAATGTGCAGCTGAACCACTACGACCAGTGAACAAGTAGTTGTACAGTGTTATGCATCAGTCAGACATGGCCACTACCCCCGGGAAAGGATGGAGATTTTAACTTTTGGGCTGTCAAACTGTTGGGGACAGATGATAGTAAAATCTCTGGTATTTCCTGGGCCCTGACAACTTAAATATATATTGTTATAGATTGTCCCCAGGGTAATATTAATGGTTCCAAGACAAAATACCCCACATTTCCCCAGCAGTGTTGGAAAGTTGGAAGGCAAAACACAGCCATTTCCCCGGCTATCCATCACCCATCCTGGGGGTGGGGTTGCAACTAACGGGTGCGTTACTGGTACGGTTAGGCTACTTTGCTTGGTCCTTTGGAACCACCTATGGGTGCTTGGCATGTTGATCATGTAGACAGTGGTAGACGTGGGACTAGTCAAACAATCTCGACTTAGAGTATGGAGATAAAGGTCAGAAATTAAAAAATCTCCTAGCAGATTGCCCCACATCTAACGTGGGACAGTCTGCTGGGAGATTCTTATGGTTATGTATTATTGCTTTTATGAACACTTTCAGCAAAGAAAGCACAAATGTAGCCTTGACTGATGTATATATAGACAGAAGTCACGTAATGACACAGGTAGTCGAGCGGAATGCACGAAACCTCAATGTTTTCCTGTCCCTACGTCTAATCCATAAGTCACTTACAGGTAATAGAAAAATAACATTTCTATACCTATTCTGTCTCCTATCTAGTCAATATGCAGATATTGAACTAAACCCAGGACCTGCAGCTGATAGTTACCCATGTGGAAAATGTGACCACAATGTATCCTGGAGTCAGAAAGGCATACTCTGCGACACCTGTGATAGATGGTTCCATGCTGATTGCCAAGGAATAGGTAACTCTACATATAACCAATTGTCTGATTCTAGGTTCAGCTGGCATTGCCAGTGGTGTGGAGCCAGCAATTATTCCACCTCTCTAAGAGAATCCTTGGATTCACTTAGTGATACAAACATCAACAGTACCCTAGAGTCCTTTAACAACTCCACCAACAATGATATCTCTTTCAAACAAACAGGCACAACCACAATACTTAGTCCAAACACTAAACCGATCAGCCCAAACACTAGACCCATCGCATCATCCACACCCAACCACAAAACAAAAACACGTCCAAAAGAAGCTAAACTTAGCAAACAACAACGCATCTCCATTCTCAACATTAACTGCAGGTCAATAAAAAACAAAGTCCCTGAACTTCACCAAATGATTGACCAGGTCAAGCCAGATGTCTTATGTTGCACCGAAACCTGGCTCAAACCAGATATCCATACTGCGGAAATCTTTCCGGATAGCCTTGGCTATGCAGTGTATCGAGATGACAGGACCCACAGTCAAGGTGGAGGAGTCCTGATAGCCATATCCAAATCCTTTCTGAGCCAGGAACAGCCTGAACTTAAGACTGATACTAATATTTGTTGGGCCAAAATTAGTATACCTGGCTCACGCGACATATTTGTTGGGTCATTTTATAAACCCCATGAAAATGACACCTATGCTTTATCACAATTATGGTCATCACTCCAACAAGTCCCCAAAAACAGCATAATATGGTTGTTGGGTGATTTCAACATGCCTGATATGGATTGGCAAACAGAGTCCATCAACAAAAACTGTAAATTCAGGAATATGTATGAGCAATTCCTTGAAAATATAGTTAGCCTCAATCTTGAGCAAATGGTTAAATCACCAACCAGAAATCAAAATATACTGGACCTATTCCTAACAAATCATCCATCAGTAGTACATAGCACAACATCTCTACCTTCCCTTGGGAACTCAGACCACAACATAATCCATCATGAACTTAACATAAATAGAGGACGCCTTACACAGCCCAAAAGAAATATCCCATGCTACAGAAAAGCTAACTGGTCCAAAATTAAATTAGAGCTCCTCAAATTCCATGAAAACTTCATAAACCAAGAATACACTGATCCTAACCTTGCCTGGAATGACTTCAAACATGAACTCCATAGACTTTGTGACAAATACATCCCAACCAAAACTACGAAAAACAGACAGAATCTACCCTGGGTGACCCCTGACATCTTGCGACAGATACGGAAACGAGATAAACTATTTGCAAAACTTAAAAAGAATCATGCTGACCCCAAATCAGAGCCATCATTTAAGACTCTTAAGGCGACCATCCAAAAGAATATACGCAACTCGTACTGGTCGTACTTGGAGTCTGTCATTTTCAGCTCTGATTCCCAACCAGGTAACAACAAAAAGTTCTACAGTTTTGTCAAGCACAACAAAACTGAGAACTGTGGAGTTGCACCCCTTAAATCTGAGGGCATCACACATACAAACCCCCAGGACAAGGCAAATGTACTGAACAAACAGTTTGAATCTGTCTTTTCTAGACCCCAACCCTTAGGTCTCAAACAGATGTGTAAAAACCTCTTAAGTCCCCCCCCCTAACTCTATGCCCGCCATCACAATTACAGTTGATGGTGTTGACAAGCTTCTCAAAGGGTTAAATCCGAATAAAGCTACTGGCCCTGACCAAGTATCACCACGCATCCTGAAGGGACTGCACAGTGAAATAGCCCCAACCCTCACAGAAATATTCAGATTGTCCCTTGAGACCGGCATCGTACCCGATGACTGGAAAAAGGCAACAATTGCACCTGTCTTTAAGAAAGGCTCAAAATCCAAACCAAGTAACTATAGACCAATATCCCTAACATGCATAGCGTCAAAACTAATGGAGCACATTATAGTCTCCAACCTGATGACATTCTTTGACCAACATGACATACTGAGCCCATACCAACATGGATTTCGGACGAAACGCAGCTGTGACACTCAGCTCCTCAGCTTTACTCAGGAAGCTTTTGACAGCTTGGATGATGGTCAACAGACAGATGTCATTGTGATGGATTTCTCCAAAGCATTCGACAAAGTTGACCATCACAAGTTAATCCACAAGCTAAGACATATGGGAGTAGACACACATGTTACATCATGGATCAGGTCATTCTTGAACAACCGCAGCCAGAGGGTTGCGGTTGAAGGTCATCTCTCTGACGAACTACCTGTACTATCTGGTGTCCCTCAAGGCTCTGTTCTTGGACCCTGCTTGTTTCTGGCATATATAAATGACTTGCCAGAGACAGTCAAAAGTAGAACAAGGTTATTTGCCGACGACACCATAGTTTACCTGACAATTAAAGGACAGACGGACGCTCTATCTCAGTCACTATCTCTAAAGATCTAAACTGGACCCCCCACATAAACAACATAACCTCCAAGGCCAAAAATTCACTCAGATTCATTCAAAGAAATATCAAAACACAAAACAAAAAGGTCAAAGAATCTGCATACACAACATACGTAAGGCCCCAACTAGAATACTGCTCCGTCATTTGGCACCCCTGGCAGAAACATCTCATAAATAAGGTTGAAGGTGTCCAGAGAGCCGCAGCTCGGTACGTCTGTGGGAACTATGACTATCAGAGCAGTATCACCACTATGCTAAACGATCTTGGCTGGGTGACACTGCAACAACGAAGACTGCAATCATCCTTAATCTTTCTATATAAAGTCCAACATAGCCTAGTCTTCGTTGATCATAATCATCTCATCCCAACCCGCAATCAGAACTTTCTAATACCGCAGTCAAATACCCAATATCATATCAACTCCTTTTTCCCGAGAACAATAAGACTTTGGAACAGTCTCCCATCCCAGGTCAAATCGAGTCCCAGCCTAGACATCTATTCTAACAGGCTGGCGACGATCACATTCTAGCCTGTACTATTCTGTTTTTATCCTGCACCCTTCCACCTATGATCTCTGATCTTTTTAACCTTTAATTTGAGCACATAACACAATTTTTAAACTATTTATAACACTGTTTTCCAGACAACGCGCCTCCCAATCATAATCGAGTTCGATTGTTAGGGAGTATAATGTAGATGTAGATGTAGATGATTCATTCCCTCTACCAGCCCAATAACATTTTTTTCAGATCTCTATATTACTTTTATAGAAATAATAATTGATATAGATCTGATTTTGTTATCTGTTGTTGAGACCATGCATGGCCATCATGGGTTGTCATATCCACCTGTCAATTGCAACTACACTAGTAAAACAATCTCGACCTAGTGACTAAGCGTCACAAAGAAAGCCACCGGAGACACGAAATCTTGTCTACAACTACACAAACCGAAAGTAAAACATTAGTCATTACAAGCATTTCTGTCTACAAACTAAATCAAACACTTGATGTATCGATTTGAACAATTCGTTGATAACTTTGGTTTGTCACAACTTGGTTACCAAAAGAACAAATCAAGATATAGTCGGTAAAGTTGACAAACATAAGAAAACATACCTTTTTGAAAAGAAAAACTTCACATGTTGTGAATTGAGTACACCGAAAATATCAAAAATATCCGAATGAAAGGTTAAGTCTAAAGTCCGTATCTGTCGGTATTGACACTTTTCGAAGTAGACTATGATTATTCCATTCCAGTGATTATTCCAATTCATCTCCCTTCGTTGTACCTTACATGAGTATTAATATTAGAAACCACCAAAAAGATTTGTTCTTCAATCCAATATGACCATTGGCATCCTCAGATTTTTAATAATAGTACAATTATTATTATTATATTTATTAAAGTCCCATTAACGCTCAAAAGCAGTCATATTTTGTGCCCAAAATGAGTTACTTATCGAGAATGTATTATGTTTTTATAAATATTGATTACTGTGCAACAATAAGTTGACTTACACAATATGGATAATTCTGGCCTTTCATTATAATGTTTTGTTTACTGTTATACACGCCGAGCTTATTTTCGTCAAGTACCGAGTGCACGCGAGCGTGAAGTTATTCACATACGTGGGCGAGTACTAAATCTCGGTGTCCGCCGGTATCTTTTTGAAACTCTAGAAACTGTCGATATCGCTGGTTAAACATACTGTATATTGCCTTGTATAGAGTAGATTTTGTTATTACTAAGATTTGGTGGGTTGGTTGGTATTATTTATTCACAAACATTGTGATAGTTTTCTATTTAACTATGTGCTACTCGTATATTACACTTTTTCATCTGTTAAAGCCAACGCTTCTTTGCGGCAGTTTTTAAGAGGATTGACAGAAATTAAAATATTCAAAAAATATTAATACTTATATTTTAAACTAAAATGTCTAAGACCTGCCGTTCACTAGGACCGGAAGGGTTCCCGAAGCAGAAATTCGCCAGATCGAGATGGTTCGGCATGTCCTCGCGATGTTATGGAACCCTTCCGCATCATTCCACATTCAATCCACATCTTCGGGACGCTTTCTGTGAGGCTTTATTTCTGAGACTTTATGGGACTTTAATTAATTTATTTAATTTTAATGTCATTTTGATTAGGTTACCAATCAGCATGCCCGTAACTAGGATTTTTCACAGGGGGTGCGAAATGATCGGGTCTTGTAGAGATGACCGGGCTGTTTAGACGTTTGAAGACGAGATACCTATCCTTCTAACGAAGCTGTGGCTAAGTGCTGTCTAAGTATTGCAAAATAAACGGTTTATCCGAGGGGTATAGTGTACGTATAGTGTACCCATTGTTACATACAAACGTGAAAGCTTTGAAAGGATGCATATTTTCTAAACAGCCTACCACACAAACTGGTGTTAAATGCATGTCACTCAACCTAGTTTTCTACCTAATATAATAAACCATTAGAGCTACATGGCGAGCGAAAGGAGCCAGAAAAAAACTGTTTGTCCACGCTGCATGCCAAAAAAAACTCGTTCTCTGGAAGATATTACTTAGTTATCAACCATTTTAAAGTTATTTGGCCGAGTAGCATGCCACATAAACTCGTCCCCCTGTTAGATATTGTTAATCATAAAAATATTTGGCGAGCGAAGCGAGCTAGAAAAAATGCATTATTAGTTCGAGCTGCATGCCACATAAAATCGTTCCCCTGTTAGATATTGGCAATCATTAAAAAATATTTGGCGAGCGAAGCGAGCTAAGAAAAAAATGCTTTATTAGTCCGAGCTGCATGCCTCATAAAATCGTTCCCCGGTTAGATATTGGCAATCATTAAAAATATTTGGCGAGCGAAGCGAGCTAGAAAAAAATGCATTATTAGTTCGAGCTGCATGCCACATAAAATCGTTCCCCTGTTAGATATTGGCAATCATTAAAAATATTTGGCGAGCGAAGAGAGCTAAGAAAAAAATGCATAATTAGTCCGAGCTGCATGCCTCATAAACTCGTTCCCCTGTTAGATATTGGCAATCATTAAAAATATTTGGCGAGCGAAGAGAGCTAAGAAAAAAATGCATTATTAGTCCGAGCTGCATGCCTCATAAACTCGTTCCCCTGTACATATTGTTAATCATAAGAAGTGAGCTAGAAAACATTAATTATTAGTTCTAGCTGCTTACCTCATAAACTCGTTCCCCTGTTAAAAAATGTTTATCATTAAAAATATTTGGCGAGCGAAGCGAGCTAGAAAAAATGCATTATTAGTACGAGCTGCATGCCTCATAACTCGTTACCCTGTTAGATATTGGAAATCATTAAGAATATTTGGCGAGCGAAGCGTGCGTGAAAAAATGCATTATTCGATATTAGTTCGACCTGTATGCCTCATAACTCGTTACCCTGTTAGATATTGGAAATCATTAAGCGAGCTAGAAAAAATGCATTATTAGTTCGAGCTGCATGCCTCATTACTCGTTACCCTGTTAGATATTGAAAATCATTAAGAATATTTGGCGAGCGAAGCGTGCGTGAAAAAATGCATTATTCGATATTAGTTCGACCTGTATGCCTCATAACTCGTTACCCTGTTAGATATTGGAAATCATTAAACATATTTGGCGAGCGAAGCGAGCTAGAAAAAATCCATTATTCAATATTAGTTCGAGCTGCAAGCCATACAAACTTGTCGTTGTCTACATAATATTAAGGAACATTAAAGTTACTTGCTAGCAAAGCGGGCCAGAAATAATGCAGTGTTAAAAATTTAAATGTCCCAGTTGCATGCTACACACGTTTGTTCTATATTTGATCTATTAACTTGTTAATGTATTTTGCGAGCGAGGCAAGCCAGACAAGTGCCTTATTTATCAGAGTTGCAAGTCAGAAGGATACAACGTATATGCATACAGTTTTATCCTGACAGCCTTCAACTGTTGATTCTACATCTACGATGAATTTATTGATTTAGGGAAGGGAGCTAGAAAATATGGACTGCTCTATTAAACTTTTACAACAGTGTGAGCTCGAATAACTCAGTGTGTATAGAACAGCATTCCACATAAGTTATTCAGTCTAAACTTGATGATATTGACTATTATTCATTGTTTAGCGAGCGAAGCGAGCTTTCGAAAATACGATGTAGATCTAAATAAATATCCTCCTTAAGAAAACAAATACTTTGACTACGTTCGGACCCGACGCACCCCCTAGCTACGATCATGGTTATGAATTATTAATGTTAATTGGCGAGCGGAACGAGCCAGAAAAAAATAGAATGTTATATAATGAATATATTTCACCCTCGAAAAAAGACTACTTTGGCGAAAAAGGGGATGCGTTCGCACCCGACGCACCCCCTAGTTACGGCCATGAATCAGTATCTATACAGTTGTTAATCGAGACAGATCGTAATGTTGGTAGGCTGAATAAGTATTTATCAAGGGAGACAACAATCGAAAGCTTAAACCGAATTTCTCAACATCGATAGGCATTCCAGAGTTGTCTAATCTTGCTCATCAAGATGTATATGAATAAAAGACACGAAATAGTGACATTATTGCATGCTTTATGTTTTAGATTTATGCATATGTGACCACTTGTATTTTTTATTATATGTTTTGTTACAACTACGTATTTTCATTCATTATCTCATACTATGAAAAAATGCACAATAATAGGCTATACATGTACCTCAGCATAATACAACCAGAGTAATAGTATGCTGTACTATTGATGTACCCTGTTACACAGAAGGAAGTGGATTATCCTTGAGTTTTTAACAGTGTTCTTATGTAACGAGCTATAAATCTTGCAGAGTGAGTGGCACCAATACCGGGTCGAACGTGCTTGAAAAGTGTGTGTATGTGATGCTGAATTCTCCCAAATAGTGTCCACTTATTTCAGACTGGATTTCAAATTGGTTGAACTGACTTTACCGTTGTATATTCCCACAATACTACCAATCATTTCTGGTACAATCACCGTGTTTCTGAGATGAGTTTTGACAACCTCGGGCTTCTCAGGTGGGGAACATCTTTCTTTGCCTTTCTCAATCTCTTGATGAGAGTCAGTGGCTTTCTCTACAATACAACAACTCTGTCAACTGTTCGGTTATTATATCCAACAAAACTGATTCAATTATAAAACAAAATGTCATTGGAGGCCTCGAATTATGTACATGTATAATTACAGCTGTATGTGTAGTGCCAACTTTATGCTAGGTGCAGGCTGGACAGTGTGGTCAGTGTTGGGATTCGTTCTGTTCATGAAACAGTGGAAGACACATGCAGGCGTGCATTGGTACATAATTATAATTATATTCAACTGGTGGAAAATTACTTTTACAATTGAATTGTCCTCGTATAAGAAGAATAGTTATATACTGTTCTCAGTATTTTGATATCATAACATACATGTATTTTGTAAAATGTATACTTATAAATACTGACAAATGCGACCTCAAAAATGTATATAAAATATTCGATTGTGGAAAGCTTTCAAAGCGCGAAACTGTTGGAAACTCGAAAAATCATGGTTAAACATTATTTGATATACGAATATATTTGTACATGGCTCGTAAACATGCAGGGATAAAGGTCTTCGGAACGAGAGTAAAATAACTTCTATGTATTACTACAAAAGTCTTGTCGCGGTCTGTATGTATATATATCAGTGTGTAGAATCACGTGACCAAATCGATTGAAATGAATGCGGTTTTACGCTCAAAACTATTGCGATTTCGTCCAAATTATTACACTCGATTGGAAAATGCATTTGGTCGAGCATCAATTAAAAACAGCTTAAGATAAAGCGAACTCAGTACTTGCCAGATATTCTTACATATACGGAAAGTTCTTTAGGCTATATAATATAACCATATTAAATGCACGATCGTTATAATCAAGAAAAAAACTCACCGTTAGCAGTTGAAGTCGCAATAGTTTTGAGCGTAAAACCGCATTCATTTGATCACGTGATTCTACTCACTGTATATATATATATACCCGGTATACTGATTGAAACATATTATCTATGTTTGTGATTTTGCAATGTATGAGATGTAAAGCCTAAACATAAAACGCGTCAATAGTGTATACAATGTATTTACCTAAGTGATCAAAATTTAGTGTTCTACTTTTGCAAGTAAAATAACGGACAATAAAACAACAATCCAGTATATTATACTTCATAAAGATTGTGGCTCTGGTAATATCACAGTGTTATAGCTTGGCTATTTTGACCTGAACCTGACCTTTTATGCAAGAATAGATTACAAGGTTCTTGCTTTGAATATATCAATTTCCGCAAGTAAATCGTGCGGTATCGGTATTTCAAATTTGTGTTTCTATTATATCGCGAGCGTCTTCGTGATACTTCTCGATTATGAAAACATGCAATCGGTGTTGTAAACGTAGGCAATAAATCGACTGTTAAATTTTGCTAACCAAAAGGTCAGGCTCGTGTCAAATTAGCCATGCTAATCAAAATATCTAGTCCAAACTTAACAGTATAAGCACGTTAAGAGCATTGGTTTCTAACTTTCCATCTATACGTCGAAAAGAATGTGATATAATTGAAGTATGTCGTAATTAATGTATTGTTTTTCATGACAGCACATAACCAATTCGACCGTGAAGAATTTAGACAATTAAATTCGATTTCTAAAGAAAATGTTGACAATTTACATTATACTTTACTGTCAGCATTACAAAATTATATAATATGTGGTGAATGTTAGCTGCTGGCCATTTGATAACAAACAAAACTGGCTGTGTGGCGACATATTGACAGGTGTCTCGAGTCCTTTATCTCAGTTATACATATATGCTGTTGTCTCGTATCTCCGTGCTCCTTAACAGTTTCAGCCACGCATGCGCACTAGCCAATACAAGTTTTAAAATTGTTTGCACCGTTTTCGGAAGAAAAAATGTTTAGTTAACTTATAAGAAAAAGAAAATTTAAAAATGATCACGAAAACTCGTAAAATCATAACTTTTAGATGTCTAGGTCGATGCTCAGAATCCTGGTGACTGCTTCCCATGAAACCCGTGCCTCCGTAAAAATGGGTCTGTATCAGGGCCCAAAGTGATGAAATTTCAAATTTGTAGTTAGATTAGATAAATTTGGAGTAGTGCTTATCGAAATGCGTGTTCAGTTTGAGTATTATAGCCTTAGGTGATAAAAATAATGCGTGATGAAAATGGGATGCAAAAAATATTAACAACAGTTGAAAAATATCAGTTGGAATAATAACTAGGTGTATCGTTCCTGGTCGTCAAGGTGACAGCCATGGCGTGTCGTCCAAAATAATGGCTTCAATTGATGAAGGATATTTGTTGGATGATTTATTTGGCTAATTTCACCAAAATGACTATGTAGAACATATACAAGAGTTGAATTCAACTAAGCACGGTTTTCATGAGAAGGCACGAACTTATGAGACAGAGGTATATATATATATCATTATTATATTGTGAACTATGTGATAAAATCTCTAATAGCACGTGTACAACTCGTTCTAGTATATCACTGGAAATAATATATGTATACCACAAGCCCTTGCTAATATGTATACCAAAGGCTTGTCTGAAAATAACATTATTTCGTAGGATGTTAACGACCGACATTAATAAAGTAACAGTTGTTATAAATCGATAAATATACACTGTGCAGTTAATTTTAAAAGTTATCGTCTGAGCCTGTAACTCGATTATAAGACTAATTAAATTATAAGACCATAAGGCCAAAACAGATGGTAGAACTATATATAAATTCATTGTCTATATATATGTTGTACATAAGTATGCTCTTAATAATAATTTAGCAAGACCAGTCAATAATTCCGCAACTAATCAAGGATCCCTATAATAAGCCGGTTTTATCATTGAGGTGTACACTATACACATGTACAGGCCTAGGCGTATATATAGTAGACTACGTGCGTACGTAGCCGTATGTGACCTGCTATAAGGTATTTCTTCTCAGAGATCGGTTCAGGCAACCGGTAACTGATATCAAATAAAGTACACGAGGCAACTATAGAGAATAGTTATTTTTCTTTAGTGCTGTCGTGATCAGACGCTTAGTCCTGAGAAACCAATATTTATATAAAAGAGTAAGATGTCCTCGTTTTTGCCCCACCTCAAGTAGGTCGGGCGGCATTTCCTCTTTCGGAACCGCGTGTTTGATTATTTTAGTGACGAAGCCTAATTAACTCTAATTTTATCTAATAAATAAAATCATTTAGAAGTCTAGGCCTACGTGTAATAACGGTATATCTTTAAATGTTTCCACGTCTCCGCGTAAACACAATCTGTATTCATTCAAGTTATACCAAATGGCAACATCTCGTTTGCTAGCTAAACTGAAAGTACACGCCCATTTCTTGTTTACTCGGGTGATTACGTTGCATACGGAAATGGCCGATCTCAGCTAATGCCCGGATGTCAAGGAGATTCCGTAACGGGGAAATCCAACCACAGCGCGTGGTGGACTTTCATTGGTCCACTTCACTTACCTCCAGCCAATGAGAACCTTCCATCTGTCTGATCACGTGGTTTCTACCGGCATCTTGCAGTTGACGTCTCCTCAGTAAATGGTAAACATCAGGATGAAAATACTCTGCGTACTTGCCCTTATTGGCGTTGCTTTTGCAACCGACTACTTTACAGAAACATTCGATGGTAAGTTTGATCACTTATTTTGTTTTTTATCGTTTAATTGCGCTTAAATCTTATGTTTTATTAGCGTAACTTTGGCACATGTCTTCTTCGAAGTTTCGCTTTCTTACTTGTCAAGTCGGGCCAAGTCTGTGTTTAATGTCAAATTTATGTCGAGTTCTAAGTTCTACTATTACTTAGATCAAACCTATCACTTGATTGTATCGGTTGGAACTGGATTTCCAGGATTATAAACTCTAGTGGGTGCTACATCAGGCCTGCTTTTTTGTCCAAAGTGCAGGTCTAAACTGAAGTGTTTTTTTTTTAAATTTACAGGGGGGGGGGGGGGGTACCACGGTGTCATTTGCTTTTGTCTGTTAACAGGACACATTTATGATATATAGCATAGAATGTGATCGTATGATTCGAAGATCCAAGTATTGACATGTATTACGTGCCGTGGTTGATCCAACATTGTATAGTTTTTGACTGGTAGACCCCAGGCAATGGCAATTCATTATTGATAAGCCCTTTATTCTTAGACTTAGATTCTACATTACTAAGCCTTGTCTAATGACTTATTTCAATTTTCTTTTCAGAGGGATGGGAAGACAGATGGGTAGAATCTACACATAAAGGTTCCGAGGCTGGCAAGTTCAAATGGACTGCTGGTAAATTCTACGGAGATGCAGAGAAAGACAAAGGTAAGTCATACAAGTTTTTGTTCAGCAGCTGCCAAGAGGTTCGTTCGATAGATTTGTAATGTACCAGTCAGTCAATGATATGCCTGCCTGCCTGCCTGCGGGGGGGGGAGATACAGGGGGAATTAGACAGACCAACCATCCGAAAAGCCGGGAATGTGACAGTCCCCAGGAATAGACTTTGGTTAGTTTCCATGACCCGGGAATTGCAAGGTCGATCTCCAGGATGGGAATTTAGACATGTATCAAAATATCAAAAATGTCTTATTTCCCCAGGGTTGCCCCAGATATTGACTGGTGCATAACCAGGCGATCAGGATTTAATTCTCGGTCACAACAGGTGTTACTCTTCCATGAAAAGTGGAGAATTTCTATTTTTCTCCTCAAATGGAAAAGTTGCTGGTTCCTTAAGGTCCAGTTAATGAAGGCAAGTTAATACTGGTTGGGCACAAATCTGGAAAACTGGTTGTGAAGATAAATCTTCCGTTATATATAAGTTAACTGAAACATATTTTTGTAATTTATGTTTTGTTCTAATAATAACCCCAACTGACATGGTTGCATCTAGTGAATCATTTTATATACAATATCATAAAAATAATGAATGATTACTGTTTCATCAATACAATGTGATCGCATCAAATACTTCATATTATTCATCTGTATTTCTCTTTTGTTTTTAAGGTATCCAAACAAGCCAAGATGCCAGATTTTATGCCTTGTCTGCTAAATTTGATAAATTCGACAATGAGGGAAAAACTTTAGTGATTCAGTTCACTGTGAAACATGAACAGAACATCGACTGTGGTGGAGGTTATGTTAAAGTGTTCTCCTCATCACTGGACCAATCAGACATGCATGGAGATTCCCCATACAACATCATGTTCGGTAAGTCGTTAGTTTGATTCATAAAATAGGTACTTGAACTACTTCTGATAGGTTCAAACTTGTATGACCAAAACTTTCTCTGAAATAAACTGATATGTCTGTTTAAATAACATTTATATATCTTTTGCAATAAGTTGTATAACAGTGTTTTAGTTATTCTGCATTCAACTTTCAGTCTGTAAAAAGTCTGTTTGTGGACTTAATTTAAGTATTTCCTTCAAACTTTAAAGTGATGAACAACCTAAAACATGTAGATCTCTGTATGCAAGAAATAATTATTTTTGTGCTTTGGGAGAAATCAAGTCTGCCTAAAGACGATAGCCGAGTTTGTGGTTTTGAAATATTTTAATTATTTGTCACTTGTGTTTCAGGCCCCGACATTTGCGGACCAGGCACCAAGAAAGTCCATGTCATCTTCAATTACAAGGGAAATAATCTTCTTGTCAAGAAAGATATCCGATGCAAGGTAAAAACTCCATATAAAGTACACTAAAATATAAACATCTGTAGACAAGTATAAAACTGTTTAAGTTACCGCTAATGAAACTCTTTAGTATCTTAAGGTTGTATGGAACAATAAACGCTGCCAATGTCTGACCATTGAAAAGTTATTCAACCTAAGAAGGAATCTTCTCATGGTGAAAACCGTACATGCTGGGGTATTTACTATTCAGTTACAATTGATCATGGTACTTGAAAGTACAGTTTATCAATACCGAAGTTCGCCATGGGTTTTGACATTTATACAAAGAACACTTAAAAAAATAACAAGCCTTGTTGAAAAAATCTGGTTTTCTAGTAACTCTTGCCATATTTCTGAAATTCATCAGAAAGCTGACTGGCAAATAAAGGCTATGCTCGGCATTTGCATTTACTGCTGTTTCAATGAACTGTCATTGATTTTATTTTGTTTTGAAATATAGCATGTAATATTTTTTTCAGGATGATGTATTCACACATTTGTACACATTGATCGTAAGACCAGATAACACATATGAAGTAAAGATTGATAATAAAAAAGTAGAAAGCGGTTCATTTGAAGACGATTGGGATTTCCTTAAACCCAAGAAGATCAAGGACCCAGAAGCCAAAAAACCTGAAGACTGGGATGACAATGAGAAGATTGATGATCCAGAAGATTCCAAACCAGAAGATTATGACAAGCCCGAACACATTGCCGATCCCGATGCCAAGAAGCCCGACGATTGGGATGATGAGATGGACGGTGAATGGGAACCACCAATGATTGACAACCCAGAATACAAGGTATGATAACACATGTCATTGAGTTAACGCTAGTTCTTGATCATTTGATCATCTTGATATTACAAGTTAGGAAGTTAGCTGATTGTCTCAAAGACTCTTCCAGTATGCTGTCTTCCAATTTTAAGGGCTTTTATAATTCTTCAGATGTGTCAATTTTCAGGAGTCGACAATATAACAAGACTTGTATGGTAAATTAAAAGATTGATTCTTTATGGTAATTTCAAAACTTGTATTTATTGTCTTTTTGTCAAACTTTCTCTTAAATTTTGTAATACAGTGATACATCTTCAAAATCATTTATAGCTGTTCAATTATTCACATATATGTGATTTATGTCATTAATACAAACTTCTACTTTTGTTTTTTAGGGTGAATGGAAACCAAAACAAATTGAAAATCCTAACTACAAGGGAAAATGGATTCATCCAGAAATCGATAACCCAGAATACGAAGCTGATGATGCTCTGTACAAATATTCAGATTTTGGTGTGATCGGATTTGATTTATGGCAGGTAAGAATGGTTCCCTTCATGAATATTATGTCTCCGAGTCCTACATAGAGTGATTGTGACATACTGTTTTTTGCAAGTCGTCTTTCTGTCTGGATAGAAGTTTCTTTATTTGTTTGTGCTTGTTCTCCTTAATCTCTTGTTGAATGACAATATAACTTTGTATGAATATTTGGTACCGAGGCTAATGGCATATTATCAGGAATGCTTAGTTGGATTGATGTTATAAGAGTTAAGGCCCTTGGTGTGAGACCTCTTGTAGACAAAATATTTAGTCTGCCATGGTTTTATCCTATAACCAAAAAAGTTGCTTCTATTATCTGACATATTAGTATGGCTGTATTACCTGCATTTTAACCAACGAAAATTTATACAACCAATAAATGCATCACATCAGATTTAATAGACTATAATAAAACTTAGTTTGGCATTTATGTTATTCACTGAAAATAAAGATGTTATTATTTATATTTTTCAGGTAAAATCTGGAACCATATTTGATAACGTTTTGATTACCGATGATGAAGCCAGAGCCGAGGCATTTGGTGAAGAAACATGGGGTGTAACTAAAGATGCTGAGAAGAAAATGAAGGATGAACAAGATGAAGAAGAAAGGAAAAAACAAGAAGCTGAAGAAGCTGCACGAAAGGAAGCTGAAGGTAAGAGTAGTTTGTTATGATTTGTGGGTGTAGATTTTTTTGTCTAGAAAAATTTACATTACTATGACAAATTTGTGGTAAATATTTACGTGGTACTCCTGCATATGTTTTATGCTTATCTATCATACTATGAGGTTTGATATTTCAACAAGTTTCAAACATAACATTCTTGAGCAAAACAATAACACAAAGACACAAAAGTTAATGATGTCCGGTCTTCTAGATACTAGTATATACTTTTGCATGGTCATCAGGTTTTCTCTGATGTTAAGTTGGCCAGTGACATCAGACTTCTAGGAATTTTACCATGTCATTTGTCCCACAACTTATTTCGAATCATCTTGTTATTACGTTTGTATAAATTTGCATTAATACAATGTTTGTGTTCTTGTATTTTAGGTGACAAAGAGGAAGACGAAGATGAAGATGCTGATGAAGACGCTGATGAGGAGGATGAAGATGAAGACGACCACGATCACGATGAATTATAGAAAATATTGTCATAATATCATCATCTAGTATCATCATTGTGTGATTGTCTTACCTTTTTCACTCATCATTTAGTGATGTCTGACCTTTTCACTCATCATTTAGTGATGTATAACCTTTTATTCATCATTTAGTGATGTCTGACCTTTTCACTCATCATTTAGTGATGTATAACCTTTTATTCATCATTTAGTGATGTCTGGCCATTTCATTCATCAATTAGTGATGTCTGACCATTTCATTCATCATTTATGCATTTTAATCATGACAGATAATTCAAATTCACTTAAATAGCATTGTTCTTGTATGTTAAGATGATACGCCTCAAACTTGGGGAAAACAGATAAATTGAGTAGTGTTTTCTACTGAATCAAAACATAATAATATAAAAACTTACATTTAATCAAGAACTTTCTGTCTGCATATTTTAGTTTGTACAAAACTTCCTAGTTAAGCCTTGCTACAAATCCTGTAGTGAAATAGACTTGTGTTGCGCTGTGATATGTGTAGAGAATTTGTAATCAGATAAGTGAAGTTTATCCAACATTTTGACCAAACATTACACATTTGATATAAAAGTTCAGTATGCCATTATGTGTACAAGATTCTATAAGTATTTAATGTTGCTGTATTGTTTAGATGTACTTTTTGTTATTTGATACATGTTTATGAATTATATTGCTGAAGTATCTCGCAATATTCAGGTTGTGTTTCTTGCTGCTCGAATGTATATGTGTAGTTGTGTGTGTGAATGTGATGCCTTGTCTGAATGCCATATTGTTTTACCTCATGTATTTAAATGACAAAGTCTAGTACAAACTGAATGTGTGAATGCTAATGTGATTTTTGTATGGAACTGAACTGAATATTGCCTTACACTTAACAATGTGTGTACCATTTAAGTAATTGGTATTTTAATCTTAATATGGTATAAAAAATGGAAACCTAAGAAGTGTGTTTGTTTTCTATATAAAATATTTACCAGAAATGTATACCAGTACATTGTGTTTGTAGAAAAATCATTCTTTATGTTAATAGCTCGACCTATTGGTCTTCTTCTGGAGCTATGTAACAATCTAAATTATTAATCATTTTTTAGTACGGTTTATAACTTGACAGTATAACATGTTATCGTGAGTTTATAACTTGACAGTATAACATGTTATCGTGAGTTTATAACTTGACAGTATAACATGTTATCGTGATTTTTCTACAAATATTATTGATCCCTTTTAGGGAAATACTATTACTATACTAGGCTATACATTGAACTTGGAATTATGACAGCAGTGGACTCATTCATCAGCATATTCCTCATCTGAATCAGGTGGTACAGACAACTTGGCTAACCACTGATGTTTGAGGATGACTCCGCATGGCAAGTTGAAATGTGGCCCATTTTCAGCAAACTTGATTTAATTTCCATTTTGTGCCTTTTACGGTACTTTGCTAAACCATTGTCAATTGATCACTGAAGCTTTGGTTTCTGTAGCATAATACAGTCCTTCCTTGAACTGCCACCAATAATAATCCGCAATTTCAAGGACGCTTGGATGTTCATATCAAGACTGGTAGCTGCACACTACAGATAACTTAGATAAGTAATTCTCACCAAGGGTTTATTGAGTGAAAGATCAATAACATTCCACTATACTTCTGAAATACTAGAATTTTATAAAACTGGTGAGATTCTGTTATTTCGGATACACTCTAGGACATGGTTATATGCTCAGTACATCTAGAAACGCAACATTTTTATCCTCGATTTTTTCTTACTTTCGTTGTACATACTTGTTTTAATTTTGTGAATTATGATTATATAACCGTGTAAAAACTTGGCTATCATCCAAAGTTTATTGATCGGGTTACGTAACTCCCGTGCTTCAAGAAAGACACAAAATGCATGCATTCCACGTGCACAATTTACGCAAGATAAATTTTGGTGAAAGTTGCAACTAATCCTTTGGTAGGTTTACCAATGGAAAGAAAATCACCTAAGTAGAGTCTTTGGTTTCAGAATAAAGATGTCACGTGTGTCTGAACATGAGCAAAATAAGGCCATTTGGGATGTCTGTGACGGGGACGTCAATTGTGAGGTTGTATGACGGAGGAAGTGGCATGCACCTACAATGTCTCATCTAGGGATACGCTATAAACATTCTGGCACCGTTTACAACTACCCATGTCAAGATCATCCATGTGCAACATCTCTCCGACAGGAACAGTAGCTCCGCGTGTACCATCTCCAAACCAGGCTTGCAACTGATACAAGCACCGCTAAACAACTTGTTAGATGTCATTCGTATGTAATCAATCAATAGTGAATAGATATTTGGGCTATTAACTTGGAGCAACGATTTTGAAAAAAATGAGGATTTTGCACATTTGTGTTTCGTTATTTTTTACCCTCACTATACACGCAAATACTGTTCGGTCACACCGGTAGCAATATGTGATAAAATGTTTCCGGAGTATTGTCAATGGACCAAATATTATCAAGTAAAAACAATTTGGTTGTCAATCACAACATTTTTAACAATGTTGACATTAGCCCCAGAGTTGCGTTTCTAAATGTACTCAGTATATAATTGACATTTCGCCAGAGAAGAAATGGCTCCACATGCTTGTGTGTTGAATGGTTCTTTGCCAAGTTTCTAGTTAATCCATTGGACCATGTGATTATAATTTACTGTTAAAATTGATTAAAGGGTATTGATTGACAACTGGCATAATGTCAGCTGCACATGTAGACAACAGGGTCAAGTACTATGTTTCAAGAGTAAACTTGAATGGCATTGGCAGCCCTGACCACTACATGGACTTTTACCAAGATTCACCGGAATGAGAGTAAGGCCGTGAAGTATTGGTGATGGACATCCACTCCTGAACTATTGAACAGACTTTGATCGCCCTAGACACAGATTGATCCTTACTATGCAGGCACGGATCCAGGCGGTGGGCACGAGGGCCCGTGCCCCCCCAGTTGGCTGAGATTTTTTTTTAAAAACTTTGAATAAATAGTAAAACAGCTATTGAACAGACATCTCTAAATAATATGGGTATTTTTTCTTATGTTCTAGATGAGTATTTGTAAGATGGGCATTTTTCGTGCTCGCTTCGCTCGCAGAATATTTTAATATACATGTATATATTTATACGTAGCTGTTGCATCACAGAAATCAATTACAAGAGAATTTTTGCCCTAGCTCATTATATTACCTTTTGACTGTTAAATAATCATAACTAAACCATTAAGGTTAGCTCTCAGAATAAAGAAAAAAAAGGTATTTCAGGGCTCCCAGATAGGCTTAGAATGCACTAGATTCATCCATTGCTTTGAAAAATTTCCCGGGGGAGTATGCCCCCGGACCCCCCTACTTATGTTATAATATACCAATGGCCAAAAGGATGAAAGCTGGTATATACAAACTCTGTATCTGAACACTTACTAATATGCACGAACATACACATTGTACATGTTGACGCTTATAACATAAAAAGAACTATGGATTCCCCCACATCTACAAATGAACCCCCTTCCTGTGCATTTTCACACACACATTAAGCAATCCCCCCCGGAATCCCGTACATACCTCGTGCCCCCCCACTCAGAAATTTCTGGATCCGGGCCTGCTATGAACAGACCAATACATATAATAGAGTCAAAACTATTTATCTTAAAGGGTCAATAGCACTTGATATAGATCTACAAAAAGCTTCGAGGCGTGACTAGTACACTTTGAATTCAATCTCCAAAGGGGTCATTACCGAGAGGTCATGGTAGACCTATAGTAAAACTACAGAAAGTGCCAAATAGTAGGCAAAGCATAACATCGACAAACACTATTGAGCACTACAGAAGCAGTAAATTTTACAAGAAAGTGCTGATAAACATACCACAATGTATTTGCAATCGCTTGAATAAAACCCCTCCCAGTATAGTACAAAAGGGCCCTATTAGGGAAGGAGTCAGTATGGAGGCATGTAGAATTCTGCTGAGAAATACAAAACAAACACATAATTATATGTTACATTTATTTTTCATTAACATAATTAAAGTATAAATAAGCAATTAATGAATTAATTTGTCTATCATAATAAGCACACTTAACGAAAAGGCGTAACTCTTATACCAATCAGTAGGTCATTCTACAATTATTTAGAAATTATTTTTATATTCTACAATCAAAATAAATGTTCTTAATATACATATAAATACTATTTTGTTCACATGAAATCTCATAGTTGGATGCATGAACCAACAATTGGTTGTCAATGAGACTGATCAGGTGTAAGTCGTGGGGACTTTGTCTAATGCCTAGGTCCCAGTGAGCGTTTTTAACCTCAGGGATGTACTCCTGATTTAAATAAATTAGCTTTAGGAGGAATCGGGGAAAAAGGATTGTACAAATTTTCCCTGAAGCTTCTCCTAAATCATGTGGCCTTTCGATGCCTATTTATTAAATCGGGAGTACATCGCCAATGCAAAAATGCTCGGTGGGACCTAGGCATTAAATACAACTTAATCTACAGTATAGGTTAACATGTAACAGTTGCCTTGTTGAAATTTAAATTGGTTTAAATGCATACGCACAAAATGAAGTAACGTACATCATCAACAAGCTAAATCTGTCTAAAGTACAGCAAAGCGGTTTTAGGAGCCGATTATTTTATCAGATTGCAACATGCTATGAAGTTCATGCATAAATGGTGAATCAGTAAATTATGTGCTCTACAATTAACTCCCTTAGACTAGTGTGCTATACTAAATCGCCCCATTTATCTCGGTCCAGCTATGAACATGACCAGTACTTATATATTTCATGCATAACAAAGTATATAGAAATTTGGCAGTACATTGCATTGATAAGGTTGACATATTTCTGGCTTAGAATAAGAAAGGGTCGTAAGTAAAAGATCAATATTTTGAGAAAACATGAACGAACTGTCCGAAATTTACTCTTTACTTACTGAAAAACAAGCTTGTTAACATGACAAGTTCCGATTTTCACGAAAATAGGCTCATAAGAAGCGCCTTATAATGTTGATTTCAAATAGTAGTTACAACCATCTCATTCTAAGCCAGCGATACATACCTACCGTTACTATACATTTCACTTCATTAATATGAATTCATTCGATCAGCTGGTTAAAAGTTTTATGAACAGACCAATGATCACACATGTACACATAGCCATTATAATTAAGTTTGAAATAAACATGTACAATAGACGAGCACCAATTTGTTCCAATCATGAATTGTTCTGTACGGATATATTGCACATCTATAGGCACACCAGGCCATTAAATACAGAATTAAAATATTATAACATATTCAAATATAAGCAGTATAGTAAGTGAGAGAAATGACAGAATCTAAGAAACAAAATCACTTTGATATAACATCATTAATTCCTATCAATCATCAGATGGATCAATTAATCGATCATATTATATTATAATGTAGGAATCAACTGATCATTTAAGTACCAATAATTAAGAACTGCATTGTGTGTGAGAGGTAGAAAATGTTGGCCTAGGATTATAATCAATATCTACACTCAGCACTCAAAAAAAAAATATGTGATAAAATTAGCTACTATTTGTCTTTGATCACAAATCTTGAATTTCGATAATTGAGAGTTGATTGCCAAGTGTAAGTATTAGTTATAATCACAGACCCTGATGAAGCAGGATAATGATTTCTGATGAACAAAGTCAATATATTACCGGTATGCATTATGTCATGCCCATCGAATGCCTACATCTTATTCAAACACAAGGAACGGGCAACTTGTCAACATATGTAAGAAAATTTACATTGTCCAACTTTATTTAAAGGCATGACCTTCAATGACAGGATAGCAAACCCTGTCAGGTTATAAATTCGGGGCACAACCATTAAAACATGGAGGCACAGATAAAACAGCTGTTTGACTAGTTTACACTTTCATCACCTATAATACTGACTTTTAGTGACAGTTTATCATTACATGTTGGTAGCAAATATTCTTTTTACTACAACATGCTTACAATAATACAGATTTACTCTAATAAGTTTCATTGAATTCCAGTCAAAGGTTTGCAAGATATTATGAGGATATAAATGTCGGATGAACTGATGGACAAGCAGCAGCTATTTGCCCCGCCTACTGCGGCTACATGCCCCGCCTACTGCAGCTATATGCCCCACCTACTCGGCTATTTTCCCCCCCTGGCAAGCTTCATCTACTGATGAAATTACAAAATGAATTAAAATATGCGCTTAGCCAATAAATTGTTTACACAAAATGTATCCCTTTCCTATTATATTGTATAATATTCCTTGGTGAACAGCTAAATGTTAGCTATGGTGATCAAATTTTGTAGAAATGTAATCACATGCCATAAAAACTTGTACTAATCTACACGGTGCATATATTGATACATAGTTTGTGGTACAACATAGTATGACAAGTGGGAAGACTTAAAAATTCTAGAAAACAATAAAAATGTAATGATGTTTCGGAGCTGGAAGACATTATTGAAAGATGCCATTATCATACATATTATTATTGCATATAATTTGATCATGTGCATATCTATACACATATACAACCACTAGCTTACAGAAATATAAATCATAGAAAACAAACAAATCACAGGATGACACGTAAGGCAAGTT
The DNA here is from genome assembly GCA_963678985.1 of Spisula subtruncata. Classification (NCBI taxonomy): domain Eukaryota; kingdom Metazoa; phylum Mollusca; class Bivalvia; order Venerida; family Mactridae; genus Spisula; species Spisula subtruncata. The sequence goes on from OY787662.1 coordinate 27,644,345, forward strand.
ATCCTATCATTAGATGTCTGCAAAATTGGCAGGGAAAAGTTATTATTTAAAATGGACAATCGCTATCTGAACAAAATATGTACAGAGTATAAAGGAAAACGATTAATTTTTGTAGATTCGGACAAAAAGTTGCAAATCTTAAATTCACATACTGAAAATTTGAGGCAAGTAATAATATGGTATTATTATAAAATATTACTTATTTAATGAAAAAAATATCATCATCATCAAAACTATGTTACTGTACAGCACTTCAGTAATAGTTATATTAAGTCAACTGTATACTACACAACACTCTGACTAGTCTATTAAACTATATCATACTGATAACCTGTACACCATCTCTATGTTTAATAGATCATTTTTGTGACTTTCAGACAATTCTTGAACATCTATCAGACGATCAAAAATCATGATTTTATTGTGAAACAACCTCATTCAATATTTGTGTACAATCATACTCATGAGTTAATAAACATATTATGACAGATGTAAGTCCCTTGTATAAAGTGAAGTTTATAAATTGTTTTACACTATATGCAATGATATTACAAAAACAAGTACAATGTATAACTCAGAATGGGTGGGATGGGGGATACATTATACATGGTTCATAATGTCATACAATCTTTACAATATTATTACAGTAATCATGATTCAAAAATAGGTATTTCATGCATACACATTTTATATGTTGAATAGTCATTTTAGGAATAATTTTAACAAGAAGGTCACTTTGGGTCAGGTGAGCGAGAAACAATGGGAGCTAATTGCTGTTTTGTAAATATATGCAATTGCATGCATTAATTATATGCATAAACTTTGTAAAAATTATTACTTGCAATAAGACTGTATTATATGGTTTCACTTTCCAAACAGACTTAACCCACATATTAAATTGACCAATAGTGAGGTCACATTTAATTCGTTTATGGCAAGAATATATTTTGGAGAGGCCAAAGATTCTCCAATAGTTAGGATACACTCTTAGACTGGTCACCAAACTTGGTTTTGAGATAAAAATGAGAGAAACAAAAATGATACATTTTAGCTGGTCCACTACGACAATAACTATTATTGCTATACTATTATCTACAATAAATTATAATAATATAAGGCACGTCAACTTCTAACAATAATCTAACAATGTTTATCATTGCTTCTTCACAGAGCTTCATCCATCACAAACAATTTATCACACTGCACATGTTGCACACTAGACACCGACCTAGTACGTCAATGATACGCCTATACATACTGGTCTTCATTTCTTGGTTATCTACATATATAAGACACAGTGCACAGTGCATAGATAGTTGATATATTGCATCCAGGATAATGAGATGTTTACGAACATGAATCAGTTGCCAAGTTGGTTTTATAAATTACTCAAGTAAAGTAGAGGCTCGTAGGGAAGATTGGGCAAACGCCTAACTATGTTGCCTTTATAAATAAAGTCTTAATTATTATTATAAACAGATATTGTCAGAGTTATACTGAAAACATCACTGACAAATCGTGCACATCTGATTAATCCACCTTTGAGGAATAGACCAAATATTCCTGCATTTCTCATTACCCTGGGCACAGTATAGTGCATCTATGTGTATGCTATATAATTATGTATAAACAAGTAGGAAACATAAAACATCCAAGTAATCTTCTTATATTGTTGTTATACATCTTCATACTTTGTCCTATGTTACACTTAAAACACTCTCAACTGTTTGCTCAAAGATGTTCACCTGAAAGTAAATAAAGACTTTATTTAACAAGGATACTAACCTATTTGGTTTCCAAATCTTCCATGTTGGCCTCAAAAGTAACAGCACAATGTACAGTTATTGTCAATTCTATATAACAATTTATACAGTAAGACCTCATCTGAAGACCGCCTTGTTTTTTTTATTTAAACTCATTATGTAAAACAACTCGAGCAAAGACCAGAGTTCAAGGATGCTAATAGTGGTTATCATGATCAACGTATGGCAGACATAAAGTGATATCACAATGGCTCATCTTGAGCACAATGTGGCTTCAAAATAATCCAATTTTTTGCCGTACTGGTATTCTATTTGAGAGGCATAATAATATGTAACCAAGTATCTGCTAGTACATAGCTCTGTCCTTTGCATTGCTTGAAGATAACTATACTTTTAATAATTTAAAAAAGCTTCTCTTATTTCAAATAATGATTAGACTGCAGTCACATACCTTATTTAAAAGCTGGTTGCATTCCAAATGGATCATTAGCCTAGAATTGAGATCAAAACATTATTTCAAAAATGTGTTATGCAATATGTTATTAGATCATGCTTATCAGCATGCTTATGATAACACTGCACCTATTATACTGATTTATCAGCACAATACCAGATCAAATATTGAATTATCATCCATTAATTCCAAATAAAACTAATCCCAATAATGATAAATACGTGTTCGTAATTTGCGAAGGTACTTTTAAGCTGAGATAATAAGATTTGTCAAACATGTACAGAACTTTGACGCTTCAAACTGCATCGAAAACCCTGAAAAAAGCTCATGCCATCTACTACTGTATCACAATTTTGCCGTGACCAAAGAGCCTGTTGTACGATTCCATCGGGAGCTTGAGCCAAAAGTGTTTGAGGCATCGAAGTTCTGCTGTATACAGAAATAAGTATAATATATTCCAATAACGTGCTAAAACAGAGTTGTAAAGTATATAAGATATGTGTCCTCTGTAGCTCAGTGGTTAGCATGCTTACCGCCTAATCCGGTGACCGGGTTCAAATCCGGGTGGAGGCACATATATGCCTGCCATAATATTCGGCAGAAAGCTGACTTGAGGTTAAAGGCAAGATTTAATTGACATGATTAAATCTTTATAGAATGAGAATAACACAAACATGACGCATTAACATATACAAAGTAAAGTGGTTTAAGGAATACACATAATATTTTACAGGGGTTTGTGATATATGTATGAATACATTAAAATTGGAAGCAGGGGAGATATACAGTGCCCACCAAAAATAAGTATACAGAGGTTGTCCCCCCCCCCATTTACATGCCTTTATAACACTATTTGCAGAACAGAGAAGCAACAATATTTTTGAAAATTATGAATATTCTTTTATTTATCAAATGTAAAGACCATCGATTGATAGCTACCCTAGATGAAAAATATTAAGTTTATGTACCTGGCATGAAAGGCAACTTTCCTTCTAATACCTTTTCTTATGTTTATATTATTATGTACTGTAAATTGTATGCATACTTTAATATATTTTGGAAAATAAATATGTTTAAACTAAAGGCAACTTGGTCATAAAAAGACGGAAAATGTAGCCCCTCGGACCCCATGGTTATTTTAATTCAGGACAATTTCATCTTTAATTCTATCCCATTTTTTACTCGTTTAGTTACAGTAGTTTTAGGATTCACTATAATTGTGACCGTCTGATAAACAGATGTTGAATAACTTAACCAGTTAAATTAAATTAAAAAACCAATCTGTCAAAAAGTGTATAATTATAATATTTTCGGTGGGCACTTGTACAGGTGGACAGTCACATACCGGTACTGGTCAACTATCAGAAATTATCAGTCTGCTAAAATTTATTTTTTACAACAAACTGTTGTCATTTTCACATGAAAAACAATGTTCTTGTTTTCATTTCTCTTTTATTGTCTTTTGTGCTTTTTTGTTTCTGCCGAGTGCTGCCTTCTCTGTCCGTTCTGTAATTAGTTTTTTGAAGTCCTGTTAATATAGTAATGACACAGACTTGTATTACGCTGTAACAAGGTTGCTCTTGATAATTTCTGATCGACCATTTTATACAGGTTTCCTTGGAGAAAATAATAGTCTTATACATTCACCCATCATCCCTTAAATTGAAACAAATAGACTGAAATACAGTTCAATAATTAATGTACAATCAAATCAACAAGACGGCCATTGACACTAGTGAATGTGCTCACCTGGGTATGTTGTGATTTGAAGTAAGATTTTTATGGTGTGACCCTGGTCTGTCAATTATGTTATCCAATGTAAATGAAGATATTATTATTTATTAAAAAAAAAATATGTGATTCAGTATCAAACATGGCTGAGATTGTACAAAGGCAAATATTGCAGCTGTAAGCTATAAAACAGTCTAATTGCAGGGCTTTTTTTCACTAGGCTGAAATAAGGCTACTTGACAATTCAAGAGGCCACTTCACAATTCCAAAATGCCAGCTTCACAAATCTAAGAAATGCCACTTTCACAATTGAAACTGCTTGCCCAGGTCCCAAAATTTGAAATTGATAAAACCAGAGTAGCTTTAACATTCAATGATGAAATATAACAAGCCTTAAAATTTGTTGATTTTCTTTAGAAGATAAAGGTAAATATTAGTTTCTCAAAGTTAATTTAAGTAAATATTGCGCTTCTGCTTGCACAAATCAAAATCAAAACAACGCTTAAATTTCATAATTTTAAGAAAAATCGCGCATTATGTTTCACAAATCTTACAGGCTAGGGTGTCTTCACAATTTTGGCAAAAAAGCCCTGAATTGTTGAAGAAAACAGACATCAGGCAAAGAGTGATCACAATAATCTTGTGCTCAGTGAGCTAAAAATCGTAACAGAAAAATGAATATTACCTGAAACTTTTGTTTTAGTTTTTCTTGATGAAGACTTTTCAAACTTAAAATTGTCACTTGATACGGTATTGTCAAACACAGAGAAAGGATCAGTAGACTGCTCATGTCTATGTGTGACTACAGCCGTGAAAGGATCATCGTGTCTCGCAGGTTGAGTATCACTGGTTTCGGTAAAAGGGTCAGGATTAAAGGGGTCATTTGCAAAAGGATCACTTTGAGTAAAGGGGTCATCAGAAGCGAAGGGATCTGTAGCAACAAAGGGGTCCACCACGACACTAGAAGTTCTACCCTTATTCAATGAATTGTCTGAGTCACTATTTGAATGAGATTCTGTATTCCGAGATTGGTGTGTAAAACTAACACTGTCTGAGATTCCAGAATTTGAGGTCTTCTCACTTGAATCAAGTCTTCCAAGTTGCAACCTCTCCTGAACACTGCTATCACTTCCTTTTTTTATCACAGGTGAATGCAATACAGTACTTTGATTAGAACTTTTATGAGTATTAGTAGGTAAATTAACAGTGTTTGAAATATTTTGTGTTTTAGAAGGTCTTGGTCTAGGTCGGGGAACGATTCTGTTCTCCGGTCGGGGAGGAAGAGGAGGAGTCATCTGCTGAGATTCATTGAGAGAACTTAAACTTCCACTACTGTTCTTACTGTCCGAGCTAGCAGACATAGGGCGCGGCGGTACAGGAGGCATATCTTGAGGAATCTTTTGGTTAGGTTCAACAATTGCACGAGGTGGAGGGAGGGGTAATGATTGACTAGCTATATGATCAGGGAGTGGAGGAGGTGGACCTTGAGGGAGGGGAGGAGTAAAATCATCATCATCACCAAATATAGTGTTTCCAAAAGCATCAAGGTCTATAGAAGATACAGTTTGTGCAGGTCCAGTGCTAGTGAATGGATCATTTGCAAAAGGATCGGACGTGCCGAAAGGATTAAATATATCCGTGGTCTGGTTCTCCGACTCTCCACTTGCCTGGAAACCAACTGGGGAGGCTGACTTCGGAGACGGAGCTTTGTCAACTTTCAATTCATTTAATGATCTCTTTGAAGGGGCTGCTAGATCTACAAACATTTCCTTTGGTGACAAAGTTTGTTTTTTCTGAACTCCGCCCATATTGACAAGATCTCCAAATGCATCAACTGGTTTACTTGTTGGTACTTCCTCCTCGGTGGTCTGTAGTACCGCTGGTGTTAACACATTCTCTTCCATACCAGTACCAGCAAATGGATCTATACCAAATGGATCATTGGCAGGCTGCAAAAATAGAGAATATTTTATAGACTATGTAATTTAACCAACCAACAATGGTTTGTATTTCACTGAGAATTTTATAAATGTAATAAATTCGACAACTAAATGTCTTTATTAGAAGTTGTACACAGAATTTTAGACAATTTTCTAGACAAAGGGCCAAAAAATAAAAAGAATATTTTGACGAAGAAACTGATTGGTGCACAGGAATGATGTTTTACTGAACATAAAAAAATAAGCAAAATCCATTCTAGACTAGTGATATCGTTGAAGACAATGAAACCCTGAGACAAATGGCCTGACACACATATATTTAAAGACACATTATCGCTCCCAAATCTACTATGAGGCTTTTTTTCACAAATGACTAGTAATCAATGATAGAATGTTAACTATATCTTTCAAAATAGTATGCCAAACATTACATTAAGTTAAATGTATGGATGGCAAAAAACGAATTTTGCAAGAGTTGCTTCCCTTATTATTTACAAATTGTTAGTGTGTCAACAAGCCAACTGGATAATTTATTACGATTTCTTCCACCTTTGGGGCTCAACTAAACTGCTCAAAAAGCATCAATCTGCAGAAAGCTCACCAAATTGTTCCTTAGTAAAATAGCTGTTTAAGGCTTATTGGGGCTTCACAGCCTTGCACTTATAATTTTTTTTACAACAAACTAGGTTTCTCAAATTATAGGAGGACAGACCCTCTGTAAGGCGAATAATAATGTTTTATTTCTGACTAAAAAAAAAAAATTTAGGGCGAACTCTCCGAGATATATAGAAGCATCATACATACTGTTACAGTTACAGGTGGTGCCTGCATGCCAGGTATACTAGGTGCTCCCATAAAGCCTGGTTGCTGTTGTGCAAATGGTGCACCAGGAAAACCTGGGGCAGCTTGGCCTGGAAATCCTTGAGCTGTCTGGCCTGGAAATCCTGTAGCAGCCTGGCCAGGAAAGCCTGGGGCAGCCTGGCCTGGAAAACCTGGGGCAGCTTGGCCTGGAAATCCTGGAGCTGTACGAGGCGGCACTGTTGGTGGCTACAAAAACATTAAATACACCATGTGATTGTATTTTTAACTTCCATATATCACAATATTCTGAATTTTAATCGTCATAAAACTTGCAGTGTCACTTGCAAGAAACAGAAATCAATCAGATATCATTGATAGTGAATCCATAAGTGCCATGACAGTAACACAAAATGTCTGGTATTGCTAATTGTATTAATTCTTTTTTATTGATACAAATTTTGAACTTCTAATTACCTTGACATAAAAATTTACAGGTAAATGTATTTAGACAGATAATTGGCAATTATATGATGTCTTTATTATGAATTATTTTCTAGGTAAAACATTCAATAAATACTACCAGTAAAGGCGGTATCTAATGAAATCTGAGTATCTAGAAACTGGTTTTTTTTTACATCAACACTAAGAAAAATTCTTGAACATAAAAACTTGCCATGTGCAATGGAACTGAAGTCATACCTGAAATTGTTGCATTCCTGGTGTTTGTTGAGGAGGGAAACCAGATTGTGGGAATCCTGGTTGGGCAAACTGTTGAGCCCCGGGTCCTCCAAACGTTGGAGCAGCAGTTGGGAATGGATTAGCTGACGGTGCTGGGAAAGATTGAGTTGTTGGGAATGGCATTCCTCCAACACTGAATGCAGGTTGTGTCTGTGTTTGTGACAGTCCAGCCAGGTCTGATGACCATGCACCACCAGCTGGTGTAGGTGTGGCTTGTGTTGTTGTAGGCGGAGCTTCTAATTCTTTGAACAATTCTTCCATAGTGTCAATCTGCTCAATACGCTGTAAGAAGATATAAAGCTTGAATTAACAACACATGTCTCAATGACAAACAAATATTCGTATTGTAGCCTATTTGGACTACTGGTTGGCGAACAGTTTCCGACATTGTTTGCATGTTTTTTCGTAATTTCTCGAAAACCAGACAGTTCTAAACGAAATAACTTACATTTTCGTTATCCTGGGCTTGAGGTCAAAATCATAGTAACAAATTGACATTTGTGACGTCATACAGCGAGTAGAATTCGGGGCGCAAAAGGGGTCACTGTTTTAGTGCATAAATTAGATGTAGAGCACCAGTAGCCGACATTTCACATTCAATAACATATTATACCATATTTTTCCCGCTTTGACCCTCTCAACTCAAAGCGAATTATCTCCCGTTGGATAAACATAAATTCTTAGAGTTGCCTCTCTTTGTTTGAATACTCACAGAGGACATAATTGAGACATAATAGTCGGTGCGTTTTCCAATCAGTAAAAATCTCTGACGTCATTTACAATGACGTCAATGATGATGTTTTTTGTCAATATTTATCTTTCACCGAGTTTTGTATGGATTGCCAATACAAATCATACCTGTTGTTGAGCTTCACCTAGATTCATCAAAGACTCTGGCAAGCCCATGGGTGTTAATAGATGAACTTGTTTGTTTCATCATGCAAGCATATTTTTCGTAATTAGATGATCCCCCAAGGGAAAAAGGTGACGATTATCATTTCATTGCGTGTATTTCTTGATATTTCCTTTTTATTCTTGTGAATTGCAAATTTTCTGACACACAATTGTTGCTTTGGTGTAGTTCTTTGATTATACCAATTATCTTAATTTTAGAGTTACGCTAAATATGAACAAGAGCTGTCACTAGACAGCGCGCTCGACTATTCGCAGCCATTTGTCAGAAAAAATATAAGTTCAAAACAGGCCATTTAAAATTTGTATTATATTGAAACGTGAGTTACGCTAGGTACAACTGAAATAAAAAAATAATAGAGTTATTGCCCTTGACTGATACCATTGACTGATGATGGTAAACAAGTGTTGTAAGTTTCAATGCAGTATCATGGATAGTAGCTGAGATATGGTCTGAATGAAACTTGCATGCAAAACTTTAACCAAGAAAATTCTATGTTAAAAAGGGGCATAACTCAAATAATAATCATAATAGAGCTATTACCCATGACCGGTACCATTGCCTTATGATGGTTAGTAAGTGTTGTTAGTTTCAATGCCATAGCACAGATACTATTTGAGATATGGCCTTATTAGTAACTTGCATGCAAAACTTTAACCAAATTTTCTAAGTAAAAAAAGCCATAATTTGCATTAAATTCATGCAAGAGTTATCTAACATGGTTGATTACATGACAGGGAAAGCCAGTGCAAAGTTTCAATCCAATATATGCACTGGTTATTGAAATATAACCAAGGTTAAAGTTTTGCGTGTAAAACTTTAACCATATGCAACGCCGACGCCAACGCCGACGAACAAGTGACTGTAATAGCTCTCATATTCTTCGAATAGTCGAGCTAAAAAATGTCAAATGTCAGATACTGATAGCCATCGGGAACTGATCGCCGACCAGTAGAGGTCATAACTCATGAACATACAGTGTTTTCCCATATTATATCAGCTTTGTTATTTAAAGAAGTCAAACGTATAGAGTGGTGACCATGAGGTAGGGTGAACACTTCGGAATCAAAGGTTCAAGGTTTGATCCACATCTGCACTACATTATTAATTTAATAACTACAAATTTTGCTTAATGATAATATGCAAAAAACATAACAATGTATTACCCTTTCAATTGTCTGTAATTCTGTTTCCATCTGGAGTAGATCTGGTGCTTCATTCTGGACAGGTTTATTGTTGTTGGGTACCTACATTACAGTAACATTCATAATTATACTAATTATGATATTCTGTGTTCAGAAATTATTGTTTAACAACTCTTTACCCTTGTTTTATTCTACAGTAGAACTTGAATGTCTCGTAATGCCTTCAGATCTGTTAAATAGTATCAGCAATCTACCAGAGTGTTTAAGGCAATGGCGTTCTACCATATGTTGTGCAGTGAATCACAACCAAATTTTATTTGGTTTGGTTTAAGAACAACAAAAACTACTAAAATATGTTAAACATATACACTGTATGATTAACAGTCAAACACGGCTGAATAGACAACAAGTGGAAGCAGCCATAAGGATTTTTCCGTTATATATGGTAGCTGAATACCCTTACTAGTTTTCCTGGACTGTATTCTAACCAGTACTAACTTGCCCTTCCCTAAGAAACCAGAACTTCTCCACATGTGGAGGAAATTCAACACAGAAAGGAAATCTGTAATAACCTGGTATGTTGGATCTGTTTCATTCTCGACTGGTTTACCATTTGGAGGAACCTAAAATACGAACATTTCATCTGTTAATTGTCACAAACACAACATCAGTATTCACTATGTTCCATTAAATTGCTGTCTAAAGTTACCTAAATATACCAATGCTATATAAAATCATCATTCAAACAAGAACTACAATTTTCAATTTTGCCATTTAACCATTATTATTATAAGCCTGAATTATTCCCTCACATGCGCAGGGGGATTCATTTTACAAAAGGTATGAACACTGTTATAGATATGAATACAGGAGAAAAGGCAGTTTGGAGCATTTTTCCTTAGAAATAAAACATTGATCAATATAAGCAGACATATCCAAAATGAATGTCACAGGGCTTTATTTGAGGAGGGGCATTGGTTAAGCTCATATTATGGCATTTAAAGCTCTTAAAATAGCTCTGGGCCGGTATTTATAAAGCATATTGAGTGAAAATTTGTAATATTTTGACTTAAGTTAAAATATTGACCTACCACTATTCCGCAAGAAACGAAAAATAGCCCATGTTTTCTATATGATTACTGTAGCGCATTACATAATGCTTCTAAACAATGTTACTAATTGTTAATGTTAGTTTTCCTGTTTAGCTGATACTAAAGGACAATTTGAGATTTTAATGAAATTCTAAGTTTTCACTTAAGATGCTTTATAAATACCAGCCCCGATGCATATACATTTTGAATATGGAAAGAACAAATTCAAAAACTCATAAACCCTCAATTATCTGTTTGGCTCAACAAGGTTGTTTCTAAATATATAGTGAGATAAACCTTGTTTCGCCAAAGGGACCAAATGTCTACTCGGATAGACACACTAAATACATGTTATCATCATGACTTTAAAAATTAAATTCTCCTTCCAGAGATTGAACTTTGAACAATAAGTAAGATAGCCCACCACAACAAACTATACAACAAACTTTATCAGTAAGTCTATGTTATGACATCAAAGTACAATAAAACAATACTTAGTTTCGTACTTACACATGAATTTTCAAACCACAGATTTATACATGAACCCAATACTTTATCAATACACAATTATAGTGACCATTGATAATGGTATCATAGTACAATAAAATTTCATAGTTTTATCAATAAATGCTATACGTATGGTTAGATAATATTTACTACATTTGTATAATAAAACTAGGTAGCTCAATGTACCCAGTACAATTCTCTCTCAACTAGATTGAACAAGTTATATACCCCGTATTGTATTACACTCATTTTATTGTTAGAAATTGATAAACCTTAAACAATTAAGATAATTTAGGTTAAATGCAGATTCTAAATGTGAGGGCCAATTTACCTAACAAGACCCGATTATTTCTTAATAACCAATACGTAATTTTCTTTACCATCCACAAAAAAACAGCAACTTCTCAACATGTGGAGTAAAACCACCATTGTTGTAAACTTTTCTAGGTATGACTTGCCACAACCGGGGAAGAAAACCTAAATGCTAATTGCCAATTTACGAATCAAATTCATTTAGCAATGAACAAGGCTCTAACTATAGGACTAAGATGGCGACAGATTACCCACTTGACTTGACAAGTTTAAGTAAGATTATAACCAAACATGTGCAAATAATTTTAACATTCGCATAGAAACTTGATACATATTTCTGTAACAACAAATTATATCACTATAGCTACGAAAGAACAGGATGCAATAACTGTAAAACTGCACTCAAACAGAGTGATATAACTGCTTTACTACACTAATTGTGCCTTCTTTACACCTGGGCACACCACACACTCAATCGAACTATGACACTAAACATACAGCGAACAAGCACTCAGATATCTTAGTTTTATCACTGGCTACACTCTCAAAGATAACCTCATATTTCTGTTCTTAATCTATAAATTATCTTAAAGTATGCATACCTATGTTATGACTGTGTGACCTAGTTTTCATCCTATGTGACCCAGTTACAAATAACCTAAATTTCATAAAAATGACCATTCAGACCGCATCGTATGATGTTTTATTGCCATAAAAGGTTTTCGATGTCAACAGGAGTTTTCTTATAATATTATTTGCCTAAGCGACTATTTTTTACGCACCATCCAACCAACGTTTTATTAAGTTGAATATACATGCCTACTGCATACTGTCAAGGCATTAACTTTTTTGGAATTTGATGGAATGTAATTTCATGGTCAGGTTCAACCAGCAAAGCAACCAAAATTCAACACCCACACAAAAAATACAATTCTATATTACTTGATATACTGGTTCATCCTTGTTCTCAGTGACTTCAGTGCCTGCCTCTGTAGCTGGTTCCTCTATCTTATGTTTAGCATCCTCAACTTCTTTCTTCTTCATCTCATAAACTGCTTGAAACAAATCACGTAATGTCAACACCAACGCTTCAGCCTAGAAAAATCAAAGAAACTTGCATCCACATGTCTATCTTTCACAACATCATAAAATAATAACCATTTAAAAATACATGTACATGAAAACATTTGCATCGATATTATTTGCGCAACCTTGTATTGTGGTTTTTGCGTCAGCCATGTTGTCTAATGCATGACTACTTTGATTTGCTAGGCGATGGCATCGTTCAATATTTTCAAATCTCACTATTGGGAGGGCTATGACCTGGCAACTAACGCAGATAGCCAAGATACAAATCCAGGAACCCTAACAATATGACAACAGACGCTGCTATGAAATGATTTCATACCCTAAAGAATTACATAAAGATATCATACCGCTTTCTCTGTTTTGAGAGCAAAGAATTTATGTTTTCCCTCGCCAGCTCCGAAGACGTAACCAAATGCTCGATGATCTGTGATATCTCGAGATATGAATGAGATCCGATGTACAGGATGCGTGTGATTAACAGCCTAAAATATATACAAACATTCAATCATTGGTACACAATTGATCAGTATACCCGTAGTTAGTAATCTTGTTAATCAAGACACACAAATAATATTACAAGTTCTGTAATACAACATCTTTGTCATTATTTATATGTAATGGCATTCATTTTCGTTTATTCACTATTCTTGACAGTAATATTGAGCCTGAAATTGATCCCAGAGCAAACAAGCTGAAATACTCTACAGTCTAATCCTACGTCATCAATCTTGGAAGAAAACATCACTTTTGAGTGGATCAGACGGAATTTAGAAATTCATATTTCAAAGAATTTAGGAACAAGATGCCAAAATGTCACAAAATACGCCCGTCTTGGTTGTGCTAGTGAAAAAAATATTGATTATGAAATAAAAGCCCATATTATGTCAAAACATTTTTGAACAATCATCTTTAAACTTATCTTGGCCTAGATATTACACCCATGAGTATCGTCAGCAAGTTTGAAGACGATCGGATGAAAATTGTTTGAGCTAGAGTACAGACAAGGCCAATTTCACATTTATTTTGGTAAAAGAAGGACCATAACCCAAGTAGGCCTGCACCGATTTGGCCTATAATCGAACTTGGCCTAGATATTACACCCATAAGCATTGTCAGCAAGTTTGAAGATGATCGGATGAAAACTGTTTAAGCTAGAGTACAGACAAGGCCAATTTCACATTTTTTTGGTAAAAGAAGGACCATAACCCAATAAGGCCTGCACCGATTTGGCCTATAATCGAACTTGGTCTAGATATTACACCCATAAGCATTGTCAGCAAGTTTGAAGATGATCGGATGAAAACTGTTTAAGCTAGAGTACAGACAAGGCGAATTTCACATTTTTTTGGTAAAAGAAGGACCATAACCCAAGAAGGCCTGCACCGATTTGGCCTATAATCGAACTTGGCCTAGATATTACACCCATAAGCATTGTCAGCAAGTTTGAAGATGATCGGATGAAAACTGTTTTAGCTAGAGTACAGACAAGGCGAATTTCACATCTTTTTGGTAAAAGAAGGACCATAACCCAAGAAGGCCTGCACCGATTTGGCCTATAATCGAACTTGGCCTAGATATTACACCCATAAGCATTGTCAGCAAGTTTGAAGATGATCGGATGAAAACTGATTAAGCTAGAGTACAGACAAGGCGAATTTCACATTTTTTTGGTAAAAGAAGGACCATAACCCACGAAGGCCTGCACCGATTTGGCCTATTATCGAACTTGGCCTAGATATTACACCCATAAGCATTGTCAGCAAGTTTGAAGATGATCGGATGAAAACTGTTTAAGCTAGAGTACAGACAAGGCGAATTTCACATTTTTTTGGTAAAAGAAGGACCATAACCCAAGAAGGCCTGCACCGATTTGGCCTATAATCGAACTTGGCCTAGATATTACACCCATAAGCATTGTCAGCAAGTTTGAAGACGATCGGACAAAAACTGTTTGAGTTAGAGTACAGACAAATATTGGACACCGCCGCCCTCACGCACGCACGCACGACCGCACGCCCGCCAAGGGTGTTCACATAATACGTCCCGTTTTTCAAACGGGCGTATAAAAAGGAGGAAATCAGCCAAAAATGGGAAGAATCAACACCAATATTATGTCACCAAATACTTCTCAAGCTTTTATCTAATAATGTAATTGTTTTTAAACATAATTATAATAGCACAAAAACAGTGATTTTGCTCATATATGTTAATATAAGGAAATTAAGTATTAAGTCCTGTTTTAAGTATGTTCATTTCAGGATCCAGCCAACAAAAATAATTGATTTACAGTGTCCTTTTAACTGTAATTCACATTTATTTTGTAACTTCTAATCAATTTTCAATAATAGTGAAATGATAAACGTAAACAAACCCCCAGTGTCACTGTTTTCTTGTCAATGATATTTGCTGATATCGAAAGTTGACGCTCATAACAAAAACTTGTATATGACGTAATGTTTGCTAAGCGACGTCATGTTTTCTGGAAGTCACCTAAGCTTTCACACCAAAGTGTCATAATTTTGAAAAACATACTTGTTTTTATGCCATAATAGCGTTTACGCTTATATCGGCAGAGTCCCACGGGCTTGGGCACCAACCGTTCCTCAGGACTCTGCAAATGCTATAGCACGAAAAATGCATGCATTAACCCTACAAAATGATACAACATAAACTGCAGTGTACAAAAGAAAAATTATGCCTTAATCACCCTAAAAACCTTAACACAGAACAGGCTCTTTGGTCCCAAGAAAAAGCTGATGCTTTTGCATACAGGACATGTGTTCAATTGGTAGAAGGCTTGAAATGTTTTCCTGACTAGTCTGAATACAATTTGAGGCATCAAACTTAATCATAAACTTGGACATATACTTACATGTGTTCTTAAATCAATAATTCTGATACCATCCACAGATACATTGACAATTATTTTTGGTTTGTGTTGTCCGGATTGTTTCACGGCAAGTTTAAGTCGATACATTGATTCTTGGCACATTTTATCACCTCTAGCATGCTCTACATCATCAATACCGATTAGTTTAGCATTAAAGTTCACACCAGGTGGATCAAATCTACTGGCATCATTTTTTAAATCTGAAAATTTATGATACATTGATTAACTGTCGAGATCACCTCAAAATGAATACATGGGTTACATGAAAGTTAGAAATTTTGAAAAAACCTGAAATTCTCAAAAATTGATAATTTATATAGGGAAAATGAAGAAAAACAGACATCTTGCTTCACTCAAAAACCTGAAGTTCAGGCATATGCCTGAAAACTTTCACCCATGTTAATAACACAAATTTTTAATAACACTTTTATGGGTTACGGTAACTGTTCTACTGACGAATAATGACTAATCCTGAAAATATTATGCTAGTCATTTCCAGTGTCATTAACATACATTCCTACACTTAAACTTTGTTTCAAACATTGAACTGTAATATCAGCATATCAAATTTCAAATGACCATAACTCAGTCAAATATTGATAGTTTTTCATCAATTCCACATTAAATTTTCCTGATTATTCCGTTATGAGGCCAAAATGAGTTCTTCTTTCAATATTTATACCAGTAAGAGCAACCCAATAGCATGACCGCAGTTTTTATACTATAAATCTTTACCTTTTTTACTTTTCACTTTTTTTATTGGTTTGTTGTTGTTTTGAGATGTGTTTGTGGAGTCTGTGGTTTCATTGCTTGGTTTATCCCCAGACTTCTCTGCCTCATTTGTTGTGTCAGCTGTAGGTGTCTCACTGGATGACATTCTGATGCTTGCAAGTTATCCTGAAAGTAAATCATAAAATTGTTCTTTCAAATACAAGGTATTTTCCATTTCACTCAATTTTTACGAAGTTTGGATGTTGCATGTAGGATCTTTACAAGCATAAGAGTATTTACATAAGGCTAAGCTTTAAAGTCTTACTAGAAATATATCTGGCACTAGTGTGCTAAAAATATTTTAATTAGCTTGACGTGATGTTAGTCAATCCATGCATTGATAGACAGGTGTAATCAGGATAATTTTTTTTATTTTTGGCTTGACCCATAATTATTTTTGCTTGAGCGACCTAATACATTTATACATGAATCTGGACTTATTCATCTAGAAGAAAAATAAAATAATTGCACCACATCGATTTATTACCTTTTAAACCCCTAAAATCTATTGCGTGACTAACACAGTAAAATATATATTTAACGATGTTTCAGCGTAGTAGTGTTTAAATACTGAGAAAAGCCGTGATCTAATAAATGAACAGTCAAACATGTTCGGGAGTTTTCATCCATAGTGGCTTTGATCGTAGTGTAAGTTGTAAGAATACTTTATATGTTCGTAAAACATATTTTTGCGATTAAACCATCTACAAAACATGCTTTTATCATCAAAACAGAGTTTAGTCACTTAATGCAACAACTTTGTCTCACAGATGGAACAAATTTTTTCAAAAAATATTATTTTCTTACCAAATTAAGTATTTATATAATTGAACACTGTTGAAATGTTTATTGCAAATAATCGATTTTAACCGCTTTCAACAACGCACAGACAAGTTTTTTTTTTCCTTTTAAACACAGCACAATTTTTCCTTTCAACATGATTTTTGAGTAAAATTATTTACTAGATTGGTCTGTAACATAATCAAACTTCAGTCTAAACATCGAATGATCTATGAAGTATTTGGTTTGTTTTTAAATTCGTTTTCATCACATGCGAGTAAATTTTAGGCAATTTAAATAAAAGTAGTATAAAATTCTATACCATATTAATACGGTATAGAATTTTGGAGGTTAAATACTTAAATAATTACAAAATCCTAATGTTTCACAAGTTATATTTATATCAGTGTGCGTGTTTATGGAATATACAGGCATCTATGCCACAATATAGTGATTATTTAACAATTTTATTTGATTTTTGCTATACGCTGAAACGTGCCACAGTCCCTTTAACAAAAAGTTTACTTAATAACCATAAAACTTAACCAAGCAATGCAAACAACAAAAACAACAATCAAGTGATGACAATAACTTTTTTCTCCAAAATCAGATCAGACCTAAAATGTATTTGATCAGATTTATGAGCTAAAATGCAGTCTACTCAGTAAAGTGAATTAAAAACATTAAACAATAATTCGCTGATATTTAAAAAATTGAACCATCACAACATCTCATGCCTAATTTTTTTAATAGTGAAAAATAGTGGCCAAAAATCGCTTGAAGGCCGATATCATGCATGAGTGAATTTGCCTACTGGCAAGGGAGATAATTCCGGACAGTAGATACAGTCTAGATGCTTTATTTAGTTGAATAATTCATTGATATTGGTATCAAATTACTCAGGTGCATGTTTAAAGGGAATCTGGAAGAAAAAATATTCAAGATCAACAAAGAATTACTTATAATAAGTTATATTCCGAAAATATTGTCCGCTGTAGTGTTTTTGACATCAGCGCCACTGGGGGAAACAAAATTTGGTCTGTATCAAATATTTTATTATGTCAAATTATTAAGTTCTTCATTCTCTAACTTAAAGGAGATCGTTGCCGAGTGGTTAGCCAGCTGGGTAAGTAATTTCTGACACCAAGGTTTCAAAACAAAATTCATCAAGCACTTAGTTTAGCACAAAAGGCAAAATTTGTCAAAATAGACCAATTTTAATATCTTGCCCATAAATCTGAAAATTCTTTGGTTGTATTTTTAACCATTTTATTCAATTTTCGGTCGGTAAACACAGTAAGCCATGCCGCAACGGTATATAATTAATGGAACTTAACCTGTCACAAGCACCCCCTGGTTTGAAACAATGAGCGTCACATGTTATGTCGGAACTCTTGACATATTTTTGCATGAGTATAAAGAAGAAACCATGTTTTAAACATTCCTGGTTATTTTTCTAAATATCTGTCGAGAAATATTCAAAGCAGATTGCCCGGTAACAATCTCGTTACAGAATAATGAACTAAATAATTTAACATAATAAAATCATAGATGAACACGCTATATCGTGCATGCGCACTAAATTTATTTACCCCCGGCAGTGTCGATGTCAAAATCACAACAGCAGACGATATTTTCGGTATATGAGTAAAAATTTGTTGATTTTGATTTTTTTCTTCCAGATTTCCTTTAAGTTCGCCCCTGAGTGATTGGACAGTTTGTCCGGAAGCTTCACCTATCCAGAATTATCTCCCTTGGCAGTACAGTTCTGAAACGAACCTAGCTTGGTTCAGGTTAAATTTCAAGAGTTAGATTTACATATTTTGCGAGTATTGTTTAAAAAATATGCCAAAAGTGTCCGGAACTAGGACTCCTGCCAGTACGCGGAAACGTGACACAGTCCCTTTAAGAAAACTGTTGGTTGAGCCTATCATTATCAATATGTCAACATGCAACAAATAAATGAAACAATACACCCCTTGGTTATCTAGAATGATATGTGTTACATATATAAGTGTCAAATGTATCCTTTTGTTCTGACATATCCATTAACTTGACAGATCTCAGTGTTTTTGTGTTGGGGGCGTAAATTCGTAACAAAATTCACTTCCGGTTTAAGTTACTCCCGTAGTTCGACGATATTCGGGCATAACGACTAAGATCAGTCGTGACAACACAATACAGTGAAATTATAAGATCGATAACACCCGTCTGCATCGCTAATTTGTGATTCCATTAACTACATTAACTTGATACAGTGGCGTGTTTATCCAGTCCCAGACAACGACTTTACGACTTTGACATATTCGATGAAAATTAACTTATTTAAAACAGATTGGCAAGTTGTTCAACGCAATGCTTACCTATTTAACGAATCTTAACTAATCAAATCAATCATAACATCCAAGGAAAGCGGATACTTGACTTTCGCGGTGTCAAAAACTTGCTAAAACTTTGACACTTCCAAAAAGAAAACGGACCATTTACCGGTTACGCGCTGTGTATGCGTATGCCAAATTTATTAATTGCGGAAGGGGAACCAACCTAGACACCTTACCGGAAGTTGGCTCGTTTGACTAAAATACGAAAGGAGGATTTTTGGCACAACGAGGCGAAACGAGGATTAAAATTTAATATTGTATGAATTACAGTTATTTATAATTATTGGCAACAAATATTAATTCCAACTAAAAAAGTTGTGTATTTGGTTAGCATTAGCCTTTTTCTTTCAATAAATAATGAAATTGTTTTAAAATAAGCCAATTTGAAGCCTCCTTTCGCCGACCACATGCATCGTAATTTCGGCGAAAGATACTTTACTGTACCTATCAAGTTAGTTATACCATATAGCCTCCGTTCGCCAACTATTGGCAATGCAGTATATTATCGGCGAAAGGGGATTTATTATACAAAGTTGATTATATAATAATAAACTGGACCCCTTTTGCTGACGGTAGACGGAATAATAGCGGTGAAAGGAGCTTTACCATAGCAACTCAATTGCCTCCTTTCGCCATCAGTCATTGACCTGTTTGAGTACGTGATTCTACTAGTGCACTACTTATTTTTATAAGACGATCCTGTGCTTATCAAAACGAATAACCAATGTACCCGTTTTAATAATTATGTATGCCTAAATAATCTATCACACAAACAGACACAGTATATATATATATAGTCTCTACCAAGGTGAGCATGCGTTATCAGTACTAGCTCTGCTGTACGGGAGGTAGTCCTGGACCACATACTCCTCACAAGAAAGGAAACTCCAAGTCTTTCACAAGAGATGTTTATGCAGGATACTTGGAATCACGTGGCAATACAAGGTCACCAACAACGATGTATTGGAAAGAGCAGGTACTCTGTCGAATTACTCCTTACTGCGCGAGAACAGGGATTCTATATAAATAGAAGATCCTGGCGAGAAACGTCTTCGCTGGCTTGGTCATGTGCGAATGATGGATGACGGTCGCCAACCTAATGACCTACTCTACGACGAGCTCGCCTCAGGTTCAAGAACGAGTGGTCGTCCCTATCTCCGATTCAAATATGTCTGCAAGCTAGACATGAAGGCTTTCTTTAATTGACACAAACACATGGGAAACCACTGCACAAAACAGAACCCTCTGGCAGAAAAAGGTACGCCACGGTATAGTCACCAGTGTGATTACATCCTACGAACAAAACAACACCAAGGGAGTAAATAGAGGAAAACACAATCAGTAAGCTACAAAACAAGTAACAGGAACACAATCTACAACTGCCTGTGTGTGCCAGGGCTGCAGCAGAGCTTGTAAATCAATAATCATCTCTACTGCCAAACAAGAAGACGCTCATCAACAACTTCTCAAGATGGCACCATTCCATAGTCGCTGCGACTGACGGATGCCTACATTCCTAATATATCACACGAACCATTACTAGATCTACTACAGGTATCTAAAGGTGCGTACACACAGTAAGTTTTGATCTATACATCTCGACCTATAAGTCAATATATACGGTGTAGTTACGTCTACTATACATTTTCTCGAGATGTACACCTTAATTGTTACCAAGCCGTATGAGGGAACTGTTGGGCACGATGTACACGTGGTAAAATGTACATCCGCAGCGCCGTAACTACACTGAGGCCAGCCGAGGCAGCTGCCTCGGCTAAATTTGCACATCTAACCTTTTAGGCGGAAAATTTGTCTTCAACTTGTATATATTAAAATTTAAAAAGCATGAATGACAAAAAATATTACAAGCTGTCGCAAGTTCTAAACAATGAGTGCAACTTGAGGCACTAGATTTGCACATTAATGGTAGTATTCCGGACAGTTTACCTTTATTATGTATAGAATGAAAGTGGCACCGGTACACCCTCCCCTAAATATCGCCGAAATCCATGTCAATGTTCCGGGAGTAAAAATAGTTAATATGCCAATTTTTGCTCGCTACGCTCTCATGGTACTGAATACAATCAATTTAATGGTGAGGTGGGCTACATATATAAGCCTGTGCGTATAAATATTTTCTTCTTTGAGCTCTTGTTTGCAATGCACTTTCTTGATGTTCCGTTTCAATACCAAAACAAGGGACCAAAGTATGTAGCAGATGAATTTGTTGTTTTGAAATTCCCATGGAGCATGACATTGATCCTTTAATGTCCTTGTATTCAAATCGTTCACGCTTCCCCTTAACACAAATGTGCAGTCATCGAGTGCGTAGGGTATGCTGATGAAAGGTGTCTCGAATAGAAAAACGATCATGTCGCCAATGGTGCTCTTCAGATAAATAATGCTTTTTCCAGCTGGCTTCGCCTTCACATGAGCTGCATCAGCGACTATTATCAATTAGACAATATTTTTTATAGGCTACATAGATAAATCTATAAGTGGATACTACCAAATACAGAATATGTTAGGGCATGTTCTGTTCTGTTGGTTGGTTCCCCCCTTTCTCTTGGAGGCCTCTCCTATCGAATAGGACGATCAGGTCAAATATTATGATGATGATGATGAATGATGAATGATCAATTCATTAAAATGATAAAATGATAAAAACTTGGCGAAACATTACTATCTTCAAATAGTTAAAATTGTCATTCGCACATCTGCTTTAACAAGTCAACAGCCAACTTATAACACAACATATTTACATTACAGTTTGTACTGTTTATATAAACGTGAAATTTCATTGATGGAATGTATCCCTTATGGGATATTTGTTTTGATACTCTTTGAACTAGCAAGTCAGGAGGAGAGATCTTTTGCAGTGCAGCTTGTAACAGAGAACTTGTGAACATCTTTCTACGTCTCGGATCTGGTCGTGTGATAGCTGTACAACATCTTGCAGTTTGGTGTGAGTACAGTCTATAATAAGCTGGACAAGGGTGTCACAGTCATTTGCCGAGATCTTTGATATATGGAGAAGTTTCTGAGCAGTGATGGGCATCTTAGCAGAAAGTGTTCTACTGTTTCATCCTCAACTGAGCAGAGCTTACAAGTCTTGTCAACTTCCTTGTGGTTGAACTTCACAGTATTGGCTTGAAGGATGTAGGTTCCTGTGAGAATTCTACTTTTTACTTCAGCTCTCTTCACTTCATGGCTCCTAGGTCTAATTGCAATCTAGATATTGTGGGCATTTTTGGTAGGATGTTTTTGTACTTGTAAGTATTTAAGTGACGATTTTGTAGAAACCTCATGTTTCATTCTACTTTCCCAGTATTCATTCACATTTTGCTTAACTATACGTTTCCAGTGTTCTTTTTCAGGTGGAGTATTGATTAAATTTTCAGGTGTCGGAAGATTATACTTGTTCAGTGTAATTCTGATCTCACTTGGAAATGAACTGTCATCCGGGTTGTCATAAAGGAGTTGTCTCTTGAGCACTTTACATTCCACTGAGTCTGGTTGACTGATGATGTTGTATAGAAGTGATATTCTATTCTTGTCGATGATAGCTTCAACGGGTTCCGCACCGATGAGAATATAAACTGCAGCCGAAGCGACTCTTGTGGGTAGTCCCTGTAAATGTTTGAGACATTTGCGTTGTTGAATAGCGAACTTCTCAGCATCTGTTTTAGTCAATTTCAACACTTCTATTCCATAGAGGTACCTTGGTGCAACATTATGTATTCCACATCTTCAGGGTAGTAATTGGTGACATGCCTTGTCTGGCTTGTAAACCTGGTCCTAGGAGTGAGTAGAGCGTCTTGTTAGCCATTTGTAGTCGATTTTCTGTATCAACCGAGTTCCTTTGGTTTCTATTTAGACCTAAATGTTTAATTGTCTTAACAGTATCTATTGTCTGATTATCGAAGGTAGCATCCACACTTTCATTGCATATGTAGATTAGGATTTCAGATTTGTCCGGATTTATTTTGACAAGATCTCTTCTGGTGTTGAATTCAACTACATGTAAATGTAGCAGGTGCTGAAATAAATACTTATATCTAGCTCACTTCGCTCGTCTACTTTTCTGATATGTCAATGTTTAAAGTGTATTCGGTGCTTCCAGACACGTTCTAGGTTAACAAATACCCCGGACCACTACATGGTCATAACTAAGGGGTGCATCGGGCGCAAACATACCCCTTTTACATCAATTTAAGTGGTCTCAAGGAGTACAATGTTTTACCTTTGTAAAAAAATCATGAACCTCAGATAAATCATGATTCTTTTTCGCTTGCCAAGTAACTACTCGTTTGAAATATCATGTAGAGAACTAGTTTGTATGACCTGCAACTTATAGAAACAGTGCATTTTTATGCCTCGCTTCGTTTGTCACATAACATCAATGCTTCAAAAGTTCGTGCAGAGAAAGAATTTATGTGGCATGCAGCAAATAATGCGAGAATTAATCATACCATTTAGAGAACGAGTTTATGTGAGCTAGGGCAACCATGCATCTTTAAGGATTAATCACACCACACG
Source organism: Spisula subtruncata (assembly GCA_963678985.1). Classification (NCBI taxonomy): domain Eukaryota; kingdom Metazoa; phylum Mollusca; class Bivalvia; order Venerida; family Mactridae; genus Spisula; species Spisula subtruncata. The sequence continues at coordinate 27,668,190 of OY787662.1, forward strand.
AGCTTGTGATGACAAATATTGTGCTTCGCTCGCCAAATACATTATACCCATTATTAATATCATGTAGACAACGACTTTCGTGGGGGCTCGTACAAAAAGTTTTTTTCTGGCTCGCTTTGCTCCCCAAATAATTTATCACCATTTATAATATCGTATAGAAAACGAATTGTGTGGACTGATACAAATACATGTAGTTCATTTTTTTGAACTCGTTTAATAAAAATGGTAATGGATGAGCACTCATTCAAGATCCTCTATATGGTTAACGGATTTAAAAACGCGACACTTGGGTATGTTGATATATTTTTGGAACGCAAATACCGATATCAAATATCTTGGTATTGCCGTAAAGGTATATTCATTGGCGTCATTTTGATACCATTTGTATTCAAATACAAGAAGTATTAAACAAAATATAGCATTAATTAGATATTGGTCCAGAAAACGAAAGTCACATCTTTATCGGCGCATTGATTTTACCGTTGGATATGACTATAGGCTGTATAACAATGTCAAATGTTTACGTAAGGCCAGTCTAACTTCTACAAACACAATCTAAATTAAATTGAATAAATGACATATACTTAACGGATTTAAAAACGCGACACTGGGGTATGTTGTTTGGTAGCAGACAATTCATGTATATGCCGGTATTTGAATAGTACAGATAAAAGGTCAATTTGTTGCCGTCATTTTGGTACCAATATGATAAAAATTAGATGAGTATTAATTAAGATATTGTACAATTAGTATGTCGATCCAGAAAACGAAAGTCGCATTCTGGCCTATTGGTAGTACATGTAAATAGGACCTATTGATGAATTCAAATTGCGCTGGATTTCAGTCTATTCATTTCATGCATCAAAATGGATTACAGTCATTTGACAACTGACCGGCTATGTACGCTGATTGAAACCCAATTAAATCTAAAGCGAGGAATTTGGCTACGACGACTAAACATCGTACTGAATCTTCAAGTTGTACTGCAAGCAGAATGGTTTCCTCGGGCATTTTAGAACATTAACACAGGTCTATGCGACAACGATGTGTTGCTGTGATGAATGTTCCAGGAGGACACTGTAACACTGTGATGGACTGCATACATTCTAATTATGTTGAGACATGATTTTTGTAGGACGTATATTGATAAGTTGCCATTTCAATGAAATCAAAATTATGCAGTTTTCATGGAATAAAGTCAATGGAATCCTACCATGAGATAAATCATACATAATAGCCAAGTGTCATATAAAGTGTTTTCTTTCTGGGAACATTACACAGTATGGTTCCCACAACAATATAAACATATTTTGAATAATGGGATATCATAACATATGTCATTTATGATATTCAATTTAATTTAGAATGTGTGTGTAGCAGGTAGGCTACCCATATCTATGCATTCGGCTAGTGATAATCAACACTGAAATCAATGAGCCGATATAATTATGTGTTACTTTCGTTTTCTGGACCAGTGTCTTATTCGTGCAATAACTTGTTTAATATACGTTGAATTGTGTTGCATTTGGTATCAAAATGACGGCATTGAATTACCCTTTACGAATATATAAAGATATATTTGATAAGAATCTAGTTTCCTAAAATATACCAACATAATCAAGTGTCGCGTTTTTAAATCCGTTAACCATATCCAATTATTTAAAATGTGTCTATGTTGTAGCTGGAAACAAACCATGTTCCCAGAAATAGAAACCACCTTATGTGGAAATTGGTTATTAAGGATGATTTAACACATGCTATGATTTCATTTACTTTATTTCATAAAATGAATACATTTTATTTCAATGACATGATCACTGATTAACACATGTGCAAACATGATTAGTATACAGTACAGTTTGTCATAGTGTTAAAACTCCACCAGCGTTCCTGACAGCAACACATCGCTGTCGCATAGATCTGCACAATATTCGAATAAATGCCTGAGGGATCCGTCGCCATTCTGCCTGTAGTGCAACTTTGAGGTCCTGTACAGTGTATATCGATTAACACCCTGACGATTGGCTACTTGTTGATATGGAAGCCCACCTTGTATCACTCCTAACGCTTGCCATCTTTGGTTTAAGTGCAAAACCATGTTCAAATCTTGACTGTAAAGACTGAATAGCATTGACTTTGACACCGCTTTAAGCCTTAAAAAGTGATTGTGTTGACTCGGCACCAAATACTCATGCATACTCAGGAGAAATTCACTTTGACCAATACGATTGAAGCATTAGCCCTATTTTAATGTCATTTTAAGATTAATTATAATAACAATAGATCCATTTGGCTTCAGCGTAGGTTTAAGATGTGTCCTACTGACATACTTGCCGTTACAAAACATCGAACTGAATTTAATCATGGTACTTCAGTCAAACATAAGCCCGCGCAATTTGAATACATCGATCGGCGATATACCTATTGCCAATTGGTCAAAATGCGACTTTTGTTTTCTAGATCGACTTATTGATTGTACAATATATTTATCAATACTCATCTGATTTTTATTATTTTGGTACCAAAATGACGGCAAAAGATTTTCCCTGAACTTGCCTTATTCAAATATAGGTATAAACTTGAGCCATCTGCTATAAAACACCATACCCCAGTGTCGCGTTTTTAAATCCGTTTAGTATATATTAAGGAATACCGAAATACGAGGTCAATAACTGACTTACACAATTGTGTACAACAATGCACATGTCATGATGTGGGATTTAAAAAGATCGATTCGAATTTGTTACAGACTCTAAAATAGACATCCAACAGAAAGGATGTACATGCGTCCAGGTAAAATCGTATTGTTTTTAAAATTGCATAACTAAGAGTCTGAGTCATAGATAATATGTAAAAGTAGCCAAAACATGCTGTTGGCGGCATTCGTTCAAAATAATTGGTACAGTTCAATTTCTACATCCACCAAGATTAACTTGTAGTGCAACTGATCATTGTTTCAGATATCACAAATCATTGTGTGTAGCTGCCTTAAAGCAAGTATGACACTGCGTTCATTTGATTCTGACAAAATGAAGTACATCAGAATGGCGTCCAGAATGCACCATATTGTTTTCAAATCTTTGGATGAGGTGGCACATGTATGAATTAATATGATTAAAGGGCCAACATCTGTTTGCTTAGTAGTGGTCAGTAAAATACTAAGCAGGTCATGCAGAACTTTGTGAAAGTGCCATACAATCATCATCACTGACAAATGTTTTTTTTTCGTTTTTCGTCCATCACCTGGTATGAGAAAATGTTTGTTGGGAGTAAGTTAGTTCAGTTTAACAAATATACATTTTCAAAAATCAAGGATGGAGTAGAAAGATAAGCTTAGTTTAGAAAATTGTTTCTAAGTGCATTTTGTAGTTTACTGTAATGCTGTTGATTATCAATTCCAGGAAAACTGATAGGTTAGGTCAACTGTGATTTCCTTGGTACATGTAGTCATATGCATGTAGTTTCAATTTGAATAAAGAGATAAGGCAATGATATATTTTACATTCCTTTAATAACAACTCAATTATACAACTGTTCATATTGAGATAGATTTTTGTCAATAAAGGTAGCATATATTTTACTATCATATGATACATTGTTTTTATAGCTTGGCTATTTTGAAGCAAATCTTGCAATATCAGCATTTAAGATTTTTGTTTGTATTACATCTTGAGCGTCATCGTGATACTCCCCAATTATGAAAACATACAATCAGTGTTATAAACGTAGACAATATATCGACTGTTAAATTATGTTAATCAATAGGTCAGGCTCGTGTCAAATTAGCCAAGCTATACATACAACAATCATACATTCTTGCTTTGATAATATAAAACATAACAAGAAGGCCAGTGGCCGTAAAGCACTCGCCTGAATACATGCAGTTTAGGCAGAATGAGTAATGTTTTGTTATGGTACAACCACAATATTTGACCCTAAATAAGTTTTACTGGATTTAGTATTTTACATTGAAACAGATAGTGACTAAATGGTAAAAAATGTGACCTATAGAGCGTCTACATGGTTTTTCTTTGATAGTGATTGACCCCAAATGACCCAGTTGCTAACTTGACCTATATTTTATAGAGAGCAACATTGTGACCATGTTTCATGACAGTGAAGTCCAAAATATGACATCTAGAGTGTAACAAGAGTTTTCTGTAATTTTACCTGGTGACCTGGTTTGAAACTTGGTCTTGGTTTCATAGAGACACACAGTGGATTAAGTAAAAAATGTGAACCCTAGAGCGTTAGTAGTCTAATTGTTGACACAAGAGAAAGGGGTGATCACAATAGCTCAAGCTCAAGGTCTCAGTTGAGCTAAAAATGTTATATTCTTAAAATGAACAAAATTTGAACACATTTAGTACTAGTACAGTAAAATACAGACAAAAGTTATATCTAATCCCCTTATGCATAAAAAAGAAATGATCCATACAAACTTCAATTTGACATTTGACCTCTGACTGTGAGCTTGACCTTTGAAAAGGGAATCTGGGGTTGCTCATAACACTGATTAATATAGGTTAGCATGCATGCCAATTTTAAGCAAGATTGGTCAATGCATTCCAAAGCAATGGTCCGGATGAACTTCAACTTGACCTTTAACCTGCATTTGTGACCTATGAGATGGGAACCTGGCGATGTGCATAATCCTCTGTCTCAATAAGGTTAACTGTCGTACCAAATATAAGAAAGATTGGTCAATGCACAACCAAGTTATGCTTGAGACAAGCTCCAATGTTATTATCATCTGTGACTTTTACCTTTGAGATAGTAACCAGGGGGGTTGGCAATGACATACCTCCTCACAGAGGTGAACATTCATGCCAAATATAAGCAAGATTGATTGGTCTATGCATGCCAAAGTTAGGACACAAGCACACTCTTGTGCATGCACATTAACGAAAAGGGGCGACTAAGTCTTGCACTCAGCAAGCGGGCTTGACAAAAAAATACATGTTGTTGGGTTGTAGAGGGAAATGTGGGATCATATTGATATAACAAGCAATTTGAGTTCCCATTGGTGACCCTATTTGTTACATAATTGGGCTACGGCCACTAACAAGCATGCACAGTTCTAACATATCTTTGGTGCTTTTACCCTCATCACATCAGTCTCTAATAGATCGTAGTACTAGAAACATGTGTTGTGTTGTTTATGAACCCCAGTGCTATTGAAACATGATGTCAGAAGAGGGATTATATGAAACAATAACATAACATTCTAAGACTCAAATTCGGAAAAAAAAGATGGCTTTTAAGTGCAGTTATCCGTCCATGGACTGGAGCGCAAAAAACCTACACAAGGAATACAATAAATTTGAGCGACATTGTAAGCTTATGTTTGACGGCCCACTGAAGGGCATTACGGGCAAGAAACAATGTGCATACATACTGATTTGGGTAGGAGATCGGGGAAGAACAATACACAGCTCTTGGAATTTAACTTACGACCAAATAAAGTTGCCCAACACTTGTTCACGAAGTTCAAGGAGTTTGTGGCACCAAAGTCAAACCTGTTTCTGCACGATTCTAGTTTTACAAAGAAACCGAAACTAACAATGAGCCAATTGACAAGCTCGTCGCCAGGCTCACACTTATGGCCAAGGAGTGTGATTTTGGTGAAAGGGACTGTACAGATGAAATGGTCAGGGATCGAATTGTCTTTGGTTGTGCCTCAGCTAAAGCTAGGGAAAAATTAATAGAAAAGGGACAGGAATTAACTCTGGACAATGCAATAACAACAGTGCAAACCTTAGAGTATAACGAAAAGCAATTACATGACATTAACAAAGAAGTAGACGTCGATATGGTGCGACAACAATATGCACCCAGAGCAAACTGGACCGGGCCGAACCGTGGAGCATATGGGAGACGACACCAACCCTCACCAGATGAGACATGCCCGAGATGTGGCTACAAGAAGCACAGGAACACAGACGATTGTCCAGCACTTGGACAAGTATGCAACAAATGTTCAAATTATAACCATTTTGCAAGGGTGTGCAAAACAAAAAACAAAACTGTTAACTATGTTGGAAACAATTCAGATTTAAACTGTGAAACTGAGGAACTGGAATTTTATGTATACACTGTAAGTAGCTTTACATCTCGACCTGATGCATATGTAGATATTATTATTGGTAAACATTTGAAAGTCAGTGCAAAGATTGACACGGGAAGTCAAGTCAATTTCTCCCATCACACATATTTCAACGAACAGGTATCCATTACCCCTTGCTACCCCCTGACTCTAAACTGACATCCTACACAGGCAATCAACTGGTCGTCCATGGGAAAGTATGCATACCCTGCCAATACCAGTCTCAACTAGCCCAAGCTGAATTTTATGTTGTAGAACAGGCAAACATTCCCACATTACTAAACCTCCAGACCGCCACCCAATCAGGACTAATCAAGCTGACATATGCCGTCGACTAGCGTGCTGTGAACAAAGAATCGACCTTGTCAGAATTTAGCGATGTTTTCCAAGGAATCGGTACCTTTAAAGGCGAATGTTCACTCGAACTCAAAGAAAGCGCTCACCCCATTGTGTGCCCCGTTAGGAAAATCTCATTTGCATTGCAAGATAAATTAAAGCAGGAACTTGATTCCCTCGAGGGTCAAGGAATCATTTCAAAACAAGTCGATAGCTCTGACTAGGTCAACGCACTCGTGTGTTTTGAAAAACGAGATTCAAACAAATTGCGTATCTGTATTGATCCGAAAATGCTCAACAAGTTCATAAAAAGACTGTATCACCCAATGCACACACTGACAGATATCACATCCAGGTTACATAGTGCAAAGTACTTCAGCGTTTTAGATGCCACTCGTGCAAACTATCAGAAGAATCGTCATTACTTACAACATTTGCTACTCCATTTGGGAGATACAAATACCTCAAGCCAAGATATTTTCAATCGGAAAATGGATGAAATACTCGAGGGACTGCCAGGCGTGGCAACCATAGTCGATGACGTGATTTGTTGGGGAAATTCGAGAACTTACCATGATGCGAATTAACATAGATTGCTTGAACGCGGTTGAGAAAAGGGACTGCGCTTCAACCCGGACACAACGGTCACAGGTCAAACCTCGGTGAAATACTTTGGTCACATGATTAGTGATAAAGGCATTACGGCAGACACAGACAAGGTCGCCGGGATCGTAAACATGAAAATTCCTGAAATGCGCCAACAGCTGGAAGCTTTTCTTGGGTTAGTGACATACCTGAGTCAATACGCGAGAAATCTGTCAGATATAACGAGTCCATTGCACGAGTTAATACACAAGGACACAGAGTTCATATGGGGTGATACACAAACTAAATCATTCAATCAAATCAAACAGGTTATAACACAGGCTCCTGTCCTCCGATACTTTGATGCTACCAAACCAGTTACACTCCAAGTAGACAGTAGCTCAAAGGGCATAGGGGCTGTCTGTCTTCAAGAGGATCGTAGTACTTGAAACATGTGATGTGTTGTTTATGAACCCCAGTGCTATTGAAACACTATTCTTCAAGTTGTATGACTTGTACACTCAGTCAAAATGGCATGTAGCCTATCGTTAAAGTTTGAACACATCTGCATTCTTAATATCTTAAGGACCGTTCATAACATGACAACTTATTCTAGAACCTTTCAACCACAAATTCATTAATACCCCAACACTGACACACATATACACACACTGTACTAAAACTTCATGTTGACTTGTGTCTTGATGATATCTGTAGATAGGATGTTACAGCAGGAGTTACATTCATTCTATAGATGAAGAACCCAACTCAGTAATAGGAAGGAGTTTGGTCTCGCTGGTAGCACTATAAGAGTGCCTTCCTATTGAGATTTTGTTGAGAAACCCGTGATGCAGTAACAGCTTTATTTGGATGATACACACTCATTTTGACAACTGCTTTTGAAAATGCTGCAGGAATCGAGCCTGAATCTTAAAAATATCATTTTAGATGGTTTTAAAACATCACAACTTTCACGACATGGATGCTGCTAACGTTTCTAAAGTCACTTGTGATTTCTTTGGCTTTGTCCGTTTTTTCTTTTTCTTCATTTTTTGTAACTCTTCCTCAGTTCTTTTCTTTTTCTTTTTACACGATAACGGATTTGGTCCTTTTATTTTACGTTTCTTCTTTTTAACTGGTTCATCAACAATGCCTAATTGGTCCTTTTTTAATTCCTTGATCTTACTTAAAGCAAAATCAGTTGGTGCAAGTTTTCTCTCCAATTTTTCATGAGCAACAGATTTGGACATATCAGCTGGTGAATCAAGAAGTATGGTATTGAATGCTATGTATAATAATGGAACTCCAGATAAGGACCGAATCTTCTCCTGGAATTCTGGATCCTGAAGTAGAAATGATTGTGATGAGGATACATTAAAATTCAATAGAAAACATTGAAGTTTTATGGCAATTGACTCAGTTTAGGCGTCCGTATTTCTGCCCATTCATATATTTTTTCCAAATTACCAACTGGAAAATTCCAAAAATCAAAAATACCATAAAACCCTGAAATATATTAGTGCACTTATCAATAAATATTGTTTTGTGTTCAACAACTATTCAAGTTTTTCCTCAGCAAAGAAATGACAACCTCTTGCATGACACATGATGTAGTGCAAGTCGATATAGTGTGGATTAACTGACATAAGTCAAATTTTAATTCCGTTAAAGTATCAATAATTATATTTTTTAAAATGTATTGATATTGAACCTATCAACTGAAAAACATAAATAAGAGGATCTTGCATGAGAAAGCTGAGTGTCCTATTGTTTTTGTTGACGAGTTTAACAAAAAATTGTATGTAATTAGCACGAATGTAAGATTCTTTATATCACATAACCTTAGAGAACGCTCATTAACATTCAAATCGCTAATGCACGCTACATAGGTTTCATTCAAAATTTAGTGTTACAAGGTGCATGACGTCATGGCGACGTTTGTATTATACTGACTTCACAGGTCGATTCAAGGCGAGATTGACTTTCATTATGCCACCTGAACCAACCAGCGTCAAGCTAATTTAAATGTTTAATGAATGGGCTGGGAGTGCATTATGATATTTCCAGCACGGCTTTAATGCACTCCCAGCCCCCCGGGTTATGTGATAAATATTGTTTCTATAGATTTTAGGAAGACATTCTTTTCTCATAATTATGATCTGTTACCTGAGTTGCAACAAAGAATTTATGTTTGTTTCTTCTCAACACAGATCTGAGACATTTGATGGCAGGTTTCGGAGTATCATGTCGACATGGCTGAACATGATACTGTCTTAATACTTTCAAAGGTCCATACAGTAATGTACCTGCAAAACAAATTTGAATAATGGTATATAATGTTACATTATTGTAGTAATTATCTAATAGATACATTTATCAAATGAAATACAATGCAATATCTTAACTTAAATATAGTCCAACTGTCACACATACATTGTTTAACTTTGGTAATAAAAAAAAATCTTGACCAATAAAAAGGTGTACAGTATTTGTATATGTACAGTGCCCACCAAAAATAAGTATGCAGAGGCTTTTTCCCCATTTTATGCTTTACTGTATAGTACTATTTGCAGAACCGAGAAACAACAATGTTTTTGAAAATCAAGAATATTTTTAGTTTTAAGTGTAAAGACAATACATCGATTCAGGGATTTCCCCAGAAAGTTTTCTAAGTGCAGTAGGGGTTGGAAGGGGAGGGGTGTCCCGTACCGTATTTTGATCAAATTAGGGGATGAAATGGTGCAAGTTTGGGAGGTTTTAGGGGCAATATCACGGATACAACATAATTTAGACGCTCAGATATGACTTTTCAAGCACTTTTAAGGGCAATTCAAATTGTAAGCGCACTGACAAACTGGATTTTGGAATCCAAGCGCACTGGGTCCAGACATTGAAACACACTCAGACTTCACGAAAGACCCAAGAAATTTACAGGACATGCGGTCTGGTAAACTGACATGTTTAACCAGACCGAACCAAAGTTTACCAGACATGTCAGACGGCTTTTGCGATGTCTGAAATCTCTTTTGATTGCTACTGTAGATGTAAAATATTAAGTTTCGTTGCATGTCTTGAAAGGCCTTTTAGTCATGTTTTTTTTAATTCAGGACATCTTCATTTCTATTACATCCTCGACTCGTTTAGTAACCCTAAACTGTTGTTTAAAAAGTTACTATAATTGTCACCGTCTGATAAAAAGATATTGAATAATTTAACCAGTTATAATTCTGCATCTGTCAAAAAGTGTATACTTATTAATGGTGGGCACTGTATATAGTGAATATGCATTTTACCTGTATACATCTTACTAGATCTATGTATATGTCCAATGGCAAACAAACATGCAGCAAAAAGATACATAAAAAAGTGTAAGCTTGAAATATAGAACTGTAAAGAATGCAACATCTTTTCAATTATGATCTGAAGGGGGGTTTAATGTAAATTTTAGAAAAAAAAATTTTTTTCTTCACTTACCCAGCGCCTCACATTCAGCAAGAACACATTTTGTTGTGAAGTATTTAATTTCAGCATCCAAATACTTCGGCATTTGTTCCATAATATTAATCTTGAACTGCAGCGCTGCCTTGCAGAATGTACCATCAATTAATATACTGTAAGGTGGACTGTATCCAAAATAGTTCTTGTAAAATGTCAGACATTTCTTTCGATTCTTAAGTCTCTTCCCTTTCATTCTTTCAAATAATCATCAAACCTAAAATTGAAAAAATGACACATTTTTCAAATGAGATATTTATCCTGCATTATAATAATTATATACCTCTGTCTCATGAAATCTGTGCATGGATGAATTCAACTCTTGTTCAACATATAGTCATTATGGTAAAATTACCCAAATAAATCAACCCACAAATATCCTGCATCAATTGAGGGAATTATTTTGGACGACACATCATAGCTGTCACCTTGATGACCAGGAACAATACACCTAGTAATTATTCCAACTGATCTTTTTCAAATGGTGTTAATTATTTTTGCATCCCGTTTTCGTTACACATGATTTTTTATCACTTTAGTCTTTAATACTCAAACTGATTAGCACTTTGATAAGCACTACTCCAAATTTATTTAATCTAAGTGCAAATTTGAAATTCCATCACTTTGGGTCCCAATACATACCCATTTTTACGTAAGCACGGATTTCATGGGAAGCAGTCACCCATATTCAAAGCATCAACATAAACATAGAAAAGTTTTTTAATTTTCTTGTTCTTATTAGTTAAGTTAACATTCTTTCTTCCGAAAATGGTACAGACAATTTAAAAATTGTATGCGAGAGTGCGCATGCGTCGCTGAAATTACATGAAATTTCCTGGGAGTATGGTGCATGCTTTCAGATAAACAACTCCCAGTTTCTTCCTGGCTAGTGATAATGTGCAATTTCTCAGAAAGTTCTGGAATAATTCTTATTAAATGTTCCACTTCATAGAAATGAATGATCCTGTTTTAAAAAAGTGGAATTGAGTTACTTTGTCAGTTGCCAGGCATTAAAGTTTTAAACAGACCTACGATTTGAGGGGTGTGTGGGTTTCAGTCTTCGAATTTGGCCACTAGCCAGAAGACTGAGGCTAGTAAAAACTGGGTCGGGCTAGTAGTTGTCTCTAGGTGACTAGTCCGAAAGTCTAGTGAAAATTTAAAATAATTTTAATAATTTAATGGTCTGACTAGTAAATATCTTCTCGGGCTAGTAAGTTCTGCTTTATTGGTAGCCCGACTGGCTAGTACTTTGAAAAGTTTTTCGTGAAGACTGGGGTTTAACGGGGGTTACCCCACACTGGGCTTGTGCACCTGTCAATCGAACCCGGGAAATGGCTTAAGTGTGATTATAGCTTTCCAATGCAGTTGGGCATCAACTGTATCATGTATGCAGTCTTCGCGCCAAAATACACACATAGCCATGACATTTCACCGATTTAGGACAGGATTTTCATCTTCTTCATGGCCCTGGGTCGTAGACGAGGAGCTGTCTGTTAGGAGATTTTTTTAATTTCTGACTTTATCTCCACAAGGGATGATACAGATAGTCCCAAAGTCTAGATTGTTTGACTACCCTTGGGTGGATAAAATTACAGCCCTTTCCCAGGGCTAAGGGGGGCTTGGTATGAACTGACAGCTGGATTACTAGGCAGTCCAATGATCTGAAACCACTACAATATTAACAACATTGAAAAAAATAAAACACAATTTGACAAATTGAGAAGCCACAGAAAATTCAACGAAGTCCTAAACTAGCAAAAGTTGAAAATTGGGCAATTTAAAAAACATGTCAAGGATAACTTCTTTTGTATTGAAAAACTATGATTTCAAATGAAAATAACCTTTCTTTCGTAAAAACTATAGCCTCGGAAGCACTGTTTAGAGTAAAATACACTTTAACATGTTCACAGATGTTTTCTAATGGGCGCAGCCATTTTTAGACTGGTTCCCCGTAAAGGCTAGTGACACGGACGATGGCATTTTCCTAACAGAGTTGCCGTTCGTTGATGGCAGTGGCTAGGATTACGGTACCGTAATCCTAGACCCACAGGCTAGGATTACGGAAGTTCCGTGATCCTAGCGAGTCCTAGCTAGGGCTGTCTAGAATTACGGAAGTTTTTATACTGAGTGCAATTAAGCGTTAAATTGAACAAATATTGGTATATTTATTGACAAATAAATAGAAATATCAGAATATCATGCTTCGAATTTTACTTTGCTAATATTTTGTCTTTGCAGGGGAAGAAAATAGAGGCAGTCCGAATGTTTATAAATTAATTAATGTACGTGGTCGAATACACAAATGTAGTTCCATTGAAATTGATTGTCATGATCGAAACAAATTGTGTTGCTAATTTTGGAAGTAGATCTGATATGTTTGTTCGTCATTAGGTCCTCGAAATAAACATCAACTAGCAAAATTGTTTGTTCATTCACAATTTACATAGCCTAAAACTGGATCTACATTGCGACAGCGCGTAGTGATACTAATTCCAAATATGGTCATATTTAGTTTCTTAATTATTTATTTTAATTTGTAACTGATTACGCTTTGCATGTCATTAGGAATCTCATAAAATTAGAATTATGTAAAGAATCGATCCTGTTTGCGTTTTTAAAATATAATTCAAAAAGGTCATGCAAGGTTTTTTTGCTCCACGAACGTATATACCTTCGTGTATATATATTCGTGTCTGCTCTGATCACACGAGCGGCATTCGTGATAAATGTTGAAGTTTTCTTGTTCAACCCTGCTATTATCTGTTATCTCAATATATTTTTCGTATATTAATAACTTTATAAATTTATGCGTAGATAAAAGTACATGCTTTATAATACAGTATCAAAAGTTTTTGCATTTAGATATTTTCAGCCGTTATATATCTTTACCATACTCTATATCTTTACCATAACCAAAACTGATTACTCGATGGTCAATACACCAATACTTGTATAAATTTATCGAATATAAATGTCAACATGCAATATAATGCGACCTGCACGCTTAATTGCACTCGGTATAAAAACTTCCGTAATTCTAGACAGCCCTAGCTAGGACTCGCTAGGATTACGGAATTTCCGTAATCCTAGCCTGTGGGTCTAGGATTACGGTACCGTAATCCTAGCCACTGCCTTCGTTGATTGGTGCGGTCATTTTGCATACATGTCACGATGTGTTTGTAATAAATTTATTGGTGGATGTATATTATATAATTATTTAAACATGATAATATAAAATCGACGAGACTTGAGAAAACATAATAGTCCTTGATTTATGGCTTTAGTTAAGTGGTTTCTCACTCTATCATTTTCTGCAGTAGTGACCCATCAAGTATTCACCAATCGATACTCATTATACAACGTCGCATTTAATTATTACCTTTTTTTAAACATGCCCTATCAAGTAGCAAATAATTAAGATATCTCAGACCACTCAGAATGGACCAGATTGATCCGTAGTTTTTTTTTAAAAATTCCTATGAGAGCATGCTCCCCTGGCCCCCTTCTTTTGCAATAATAATCTAAATACCATTAAGTTTTTAAAGCAAAATCTCTGATTCACTAGAGATAACTTACGTCAACTTTTTGTAATTTTTTTCATTAATCACTTTTGATAATGGTAGAATCAAGAATATGTGTACTAACTAGTACTTAAATAATGCTATTTTTCAGGAGCTTCCAGTGCTCCCTCCAAGGGCATAGCCCTGGACCCAAGCAAATTTCTTACGCCCCCCCCCCCAACTGGAAATCCTGGACTTTTGTGTCCTTTCTTGCCTCTGTCCCTAGTTGCGTAGTTTTATTAAAACATTTATTAGTAATGTAATGTAATGTAATCTTAGAGACCAAATGCATTAATATGCATAAGCAATTCTGCTTTTGGAGGCCCTTTTGGGATCGTTTTCCCTAATTGATATATTACTACATCACGTTTTTGTAATTGTCTTAACATAGTTGTTTCTTATTTACTCAAAATAATTGAGTGTTGACATATGGATACATGTTAACATTGTAATATTTTTCAATTTATTTACAGATAAAAATATTGGTCACATTCTGATACATGTATAAATTTATTAAAAATAATTTAAGAATTTTGACATGCTACAAGTGATGTTGTAGCTTTAGATAATTACGTTATATATACAATTTAAAAAGTTGGTCATTTCGTTTCTGTGTTTTAGCACAGAATAGTAGTCAGTTACCACCAAGTCTGAGTTTGGTTTTCACATTTTACACTTATTGTGGGTGCTTAAATTCATTTCTTTTAATAAGCCTACATCAGGTTAATAGGGATTATAACATTTGGCCCTGAATTTAGATGACATTACCCAGTGTTTGTTCTATCTTGATTTGAAACAATTTAGGGTGGGAGCCTCCACTACTTTTTCAGGGAGACTGTTCCAGTCATTTACCACTCTATGGCTAAATGTGTTTTTCTTAGGTCTAATCTAGCCCTGGGTTTAAATAGTTTGTTGGTGTTCCCCCTAGTTACAGTGGCATCTCTCTTATTTCAAAGATTGATCGAGGTTTTGTCCAAATGATTTAACAATTTGTAAACTTCAATTACATCTGATCTAGCTCTCCTGTATTCTAATGTTGGTAAACCAATTTGAGTAAGCCTGTCGCTATACTCTTTATTTTGAAGAATGCGCAATCTCTTTGTTGCCCTTCTTTGGATATTTTCGATAGCAACAGCATCTTTTTTGTATTTGGGTGTCCATATTACGGAGGCATATTCTAGATGAGGCCTTACTAGAGCTTTATATAATTGGAGGAACATTTCAACATTCATGTATGTAAAGTTCTTAGTAATTAGACCAAGGTTTCTATTGACAATATTGACTTTGGTATTAATATGTTTGTCAAAATTTAGTTTATTATCAAAGATGACTCCCAAGTCTTTTTCATGTTCAACTTGTTGGATTTTGCTGATTTTATTTTGAGAATTCTTCATAAAGTATTCAGTTGACTGATTGTTGCCTAAGTGCATCACTTTACACTTCTTTACGTTAAAAGTCATTTGCCATTTTTTGGCCCAGTCACAAGCCTCATATATATTATCCTGTAATTTCACCTCATCACAATGGGATTTGATAACTGAGTAGAGTTTAGTGTCATCTGCAAATAGTCTGGTGGTGCAGTTTAAAATTTCAGGGAGATCATTGATGAATATCAAAAACAGTACAGGACCAAGGACACTTCCTTGGGGGACGCTACTTGTAACTCTTTTCCAAGTAGAGCAAGTTCCATTAATGGTAACCCTTTGAAATCTATCATGAAGAAAGTTTTCAATCAATTTAAATAATTTTCCCCTAATTCCAACATTCCATACCTTTTTTAATAGTCTTTGGTGAGGGACCTTGTCAAAAGCGGCTTTAAAGTCTAGATAGATTATGTCTACATCGTATTTTTCATCAAGCGCTTGGGTCCAATGTTCTATACATTCTAAGAGTTGTGTTGTACAAGATCTATTTTTTCTGAAACCATGTTGAAGAGGTGAGAATATGTTGTTAGTTTCTAAGTGATACAATACAATATGTTGGTTTTATATTCTGGCTCCAAAACCGATATCAGGGAAGAAAAAATTCTGACTAATTTTAAGCCTACAAGATTTGTTTCTCCTGAAAATCTGGGGAGGAAACTCTGTATTTTTTTATTGGTCTCTTCTCTTTATATCAGGGGAGGACTCTGTGTGACTAATTTTGTGCCTACAAGATTTGTTATCCCTTAAAAGCAGGAGAGGGAACTCTATATTATTTGTAAGGTTACTTCCCTTTAATCAGGGGAGAAAACTCTGTACGACTAGTTTTCAGACAGCGAGTGTGATTTCTCCTGAAAACCAAGGGAAGGCAGTCTATTGTAAAATCATGGGGAAAATGATGAAGTGAAAAAAGCTGCTTTCCTTTTTTGCATGTTTGTATGTATATCAATGGTCACGTGTATATAAAACAGGTGTTGAAAAAACCTCTAAAATTGCAATTTGTTGTATAATTTGCGATGAATTATAGCTCTGACCTTGAACTCATACTACAACGAATACTTACAATCAACACTTTACTATTTATTATGTAATTCACATTGATAGTAACATTGTTACGGTATATACTGAATTAAATGGTAAAATGTTGGCTTTCCGTTGGTATATAAGTATATCCGATGTGATCAAGCATGTTCTCATAAATCTAGTCCACCGGAATGCACCAGATTGGATATCTTGTTTTAAAAAATTTCCATGAAAAGCCTGCTCCTCCGGGTCCCCTTCTTTTGCAAAAATATTCCAAATATCAGTGATTTTTTACAAATTTCCATGACTGATTTCCTGTGACTTGATAACTTGCAAGTCTACGAGTCCAAACATTGAATGCACGAGTCCAAATAGTTCATTAAAAACCCCATTAAAGTGACCTGTTATAGAAATCTATAAAACTAGCTTATTTACACTATTAGCTGTTGAAAATCAGGATAATGATTATAATGAAGGTATGAAGCAATCTTCAAAAAAAGTTTTTTTAGAAATCGCAATGCATGCAGTTTGGGACTCACATAATTTGAAACTTTTCATCCTCACTGATTTTTGTGAGTCCAAGATGCGGGACTTACAGGTAAAAAATCACTGAATATCATTAATTTTGTAAAGCAATTCAGTAGAGATAACTTACGTCGACTGTCTTATATTACTTTTTTTTCAGTAATAACTTTTTATAATGGTAGAATCAAGAATAAGTGAACTTACTTGTACTTAAATAATGACTTCCAAAATGGTATCTAAATTGATATTTTTCAGGCGCTTCCATGGGGCTTTGATCCCCTACCAGGGCTTTGCCATTGACTTATCAGGGACTCCGTGACCCCCTGGACCCTCAGTTAATTTCTTATCCCTCCGCCCCCTGAAACTGGAAATCCTGGATCCGCCTATTCAATAACTTTGACCGTCAAATGTCAACCAATTAGACACTTGATTTTTGAAACTAACAATCCAATGTAAATATTTATTTAATGTGCACAGTGTATACATGTAGCACTGATACAAATAAGACTATTTCTGCTTTTCCAACCAGTTCAGGCTCCAGTTTGTTGGGTAACAGTAGAGAGTGGAAGTAGATGATGTGCCCAGCGTTTGTGATAAGTATGTTGAATCTGTATATTCAATTAATAATTCAAAGAAAATATCCTGTTTTTCTATCCTGGTTAAATGTAAAATTGGCAAAATAGGTCTGGACTTATTATATTTCATATTATTAGTTAAATTGTTATCTATTATTCAGTTTTACTTTGGTATCAATCTTCTGCGTAATGGTTTTTTTTTATTTTTAAATAAAAAAAACCGATTAAAATACAAGCAAATGAATTAAAAGATAGTATAATGATGCAGTGAAGGGGACGTAATCCAAACTGATTGACGGAATTTACGTGGACCGTGGCGCTAGCCAAACTCAACTCTTCCACTTCCGTTTCCTGTCAAAATGGCGTCCAGACGCACGTTCGACTCGCCGGTGAAATATGTTCAGATAGATGGACTTGTACGTAATTGATTATATTCACGTTAACACATGTTGTTAAGTAGTCAATCTTGAATTGATACAACTCAAATACATTGTCATTCTATTTCCCAAAATGAATGTTTATGTCGGACATCTGTGGGTCAAAATGTGATTGAGTCATTCTCACCAGCTGGAAACTAAAACTAAGAGACTTGTCTTATTTCGACTTTTACTTTTTAGTCAAGTGCTTGTAATATTAGTAAAAAAAAAGACATGACATACATGTTACAATATGAGATTTCCAAAAGGTCCTGTCAAAATCATTGTCCAGTAACCAAACACTAAAACAGTTTTGGCACTGTCACAGATATGTACAGTGCTGTCGGGTAATTCTGCGCACCTAACGGGTATTGGCTTTCTACATTTGATATTATTTCATTTTAAGAATAAATTATGGTGCTGTTTGGATAGAAACAACCTTCATTGACAAATGTAATCAATTCAAAACATCATACCTTCGCTAAACTAGGTCAAATGTCGTCACAAAACAAGATGACTTCCGGTTTTCATGACGTAAATTCTTTCGGCTAATTCTGCGCAGGTGGAGTTTTTTTTTTTTGTATTGTCAGTTTCAAAGATTTGTTTCACAAGAAATTTATCACAGTATCGAAAGAAAAAGTCATTAAGACAATGCTGACAAAAAAGGAAAAACATCATCCATTACAAAAGTGCTTTTATTCAATTTATGTGTCACGTGGTATGTCAAATTAACGAAATTCGCCGTTGACACTTATTTTGGTCAAATTTTCGTAGAAATACTTTTCCGATTTTGTTGAAATGATTATAAAACTTTACGTACTTAACACACATCTACAAAAACAATGAAGGACCGAAGAAAAACAACCCAGCAAAGATTGTAAGAACTAGAAAGTTAACGTGCGCAGAATTACCCGATGCGCAGAATTACCCGAAACGACTGTATTAGAACGGATAGGCAACTCTATAAATAGATTTTTATCTGCCGAACAGCAAAATGCCCATAATGCAATGCGCGCACTCGGCCTTTTCCGTTAATCATCGTTTTTTTGGTATTCGGTACTTTGTAAGTCGATAATATGGCGATGATCGGTAACATAAAATGTTTATGGCTGCCTCGAAAAAACTTGCCTTATCATTAATAATTTATCGATTTTCAAAATTAAAACAATATGAAGAAGATACACAATGCGTGTTTCATGCAATATACAATGCAATTTAAGTCAGAATTACAATTTGGTGTGATTTGGAGCAAGAAACGAGAGACACGGGTGGAAAAATGGCGGAGGCTTCGTCGTTACAATTTAGTCTACGAAATATCTTTTTAAAGAATCATCAGGACTAATTTTATAATATTTTACGAAAGATGTTTCAAGTAAAACACCAAATAAGATTTTAATATTTTTCAATCTGAATGATAATAGGAATTTGTCATAGTTTGAACTGAATTGTTTTCTCGCTTCGATATTCCTGCGAAACCGTTGTGTATTCAAACTCTATTTCTGGACATATAGCCAATATAATCAATGAAATATACATACACACTAATCAAGGTATGTTTATTCTGTATCTACATAGTAAAATTTTCTCGATTGATTTTGAAATGTTGATTGGATTGGCAGATTTATTTCTGCAAATTTCTTGCAAAACAATACATATAACAAAGATGGCGGATCGATGAATCTCGCCGCTAAAACTCTGTGATATCGCCAAATATCGCGACAAACGTGAACCCGCGAGACTTAAAGTCGATTTCTACTGATTTCAACTGGGTCACGTGGTAGAGTTACCTATCCGTACTAAATACATATCTGTGGCACTGTTTACAGATACAGGCCTGTATTACTTGTCAACCCTACCCGCATTTCTTTCTTCTGTGTAATCTGCAGGACCCACTCTGGGGGCATTTATGGCATTATCACAAATGTTAGACAGGGATTTCCCCAGAAAATTTTGTAAGCGCAACAGGGGTGGGTACGGGAGGCAGGGCCCTAGCTGCACTATAGGGGAAGGGGCCCGGGCCCTCAGGTAGGGGAATTTCGCGTCATTTTGAAGAAAAAGGGGAATTTAGGTGTTTTTTTTAAAAACTGCCCTATAACCATGCACTAAACCTTTAAAGCTAGGGGAAAAATAGGGGAAAAAGTATTTATCATTTCAGGAGGGGACTGGGGCCGAATTTCGAACGTCAAATGAGTGCCCTGGGAGGGGTGTCCCCTTCCGTGTTTCGGAAAAAAAATCAAACTCAGGATGAAATGGTGCAAATTGGCGCTTCTAATTTATTATTTTTTATGTTAACTTAAAAGGTGCATACTTCATGGAGGCCTGCCTGCACTAGCCCTATTTTATTTCAAACATGCATCATAAAAGAAGACATGCTATGATATAACATGATTAATTAAGTTTCATTTATATTGTCAACAAATTATTATTCTCAACAGACAGTGCACTCATTTGAATCACAAAGTCTATGTCATATATATAGGGGGGGGGGGGCTACTCAGATATGCTTTTACTCATTTAAAACAAATCAAATGGTTTGGTTTAATAATCTCAGGAACTTGTGTTGTGCTAACTTGCAAGAGAGTAACCAATATTGATTCTAAACAATCGTATCCGAAATTACGTGACATCCGAAATTGCACCACTCACGGTATAACTGCCTTCGTAAATAAGACCAGTTGTCTTTATTTATGCGTAAAAAACGTTGAAGATTCGTTAAATACCTTAAGCATTTCTTAAAAGTTCATAGAATACCAGTGTTGTCATCGGAAGAATTGTTTACATTCGTTTTAACACTACACAGCATATTTGCAGAACTCGGGCTCGTCACGTGACGTGTATATATGTCGGCATATTTTCGCCTGTAATCTACCAACATGTCAAATATGCGTTGCGTTTACTTTTAATATTATTTTAGCGTAAAACAAATGCATCAATATTATTTC
Source organism: Spisula subtruncata (assembly GCA_963678985.1). Taxonomy (NCBI): domain Eukaryota; kingdom Metazoa; phylum Mollusca; class Bivalvia; order Venerida; family Mactridae; genus Spisula; species Spisula subtruncata. The sequence continues at coordinate 27,689,174 of OY787662.1, forward strand.
AGATGGTAGGTAACTAAAATAAAAAAAATAAATGAAATTTATCAAAAATTACGTATTTTTTATCGGGGGTCGAAAACGGCCGAGGCTGACTGTTCACTCATAAAATTACTTGTTTTTAAGACTAACATAGAGTGGGAATCAATGGATATCGGTGTAATATTACTGAAATGTGTGATACGAATCGTTACGATCATACAACACGAAACCAATTGCCGAAATGCCAAATACTGCGCACCAATCGTAGTCGCATGTTATAAAATCACGTGACAAAGTAGAAAAATCCCAGTGGAGAAAATCTATTTTTAGCACTGCACATCGATAATCAGCTTACCCCTAACACGTCTGCAGGTGTGAACAAACAACGTCGGTTGCATATTGATAACTGGACGCCTTAGGGTGTGATAAATAGGACTAAACAACATGTCAGAAGGTCAGAAATTATTAGAAAACAACGAAATTGATGAATTGTTTAGCAGAAATTTAAACGCACGGGTACGATTTTTAAGCGCAATTTATATTTTAAGCGCTACAGGGGACTTGATTTTGAAATTTAAGCGCACGGGTGCCGGACACTAATTTGGGCTGGGGAAATCCCTGTTAGAGACAGAGGTGAGATACAAGGAATCTGGGTGTGATACACTAGCTTGTGAGGAGCTTTCGCACCTGAGTAGACGGGACAAATACAATATAATACGTAATGTTACTCACCAAATCAACAACTGTTCTTCGGTAGTCTTTAGTTAGTCAACAAACGACATGGTCGAAAACGCGGATGACAAAATTTTATACCATCGTCGTCAACAAATAAAGAAATTTTGGTCTGGGTAAAACATGGTGTTTGGTCGGGTTACAGGCAACTAACATGTTTCTTTTTTAGGCCTAATTTTAGATCTGGACACACGTGTACAAACAATATGTTTAACTTTTAGTTAATAATACCATGATGTATTGGCAATTTTTGAATATGTCAGAATTATTGTCTACTTGTATTGACTTACACAATGTATAAATATTTATTCAGGTTGTATTAAAAATTGTCAAGCACTGTCAAGAGGAAGGGACTGCTGGTCAAGAATTAGTTCAAGGTGTACTTTTGGGCCTTGTGGTGGACAACAGATTAGAAATCACAAATTGTTTCCCGTTCCCTCGACGTAATGATGATGAGGACTTTGATGAAGGTAAAACCGTAAAACTGTTTGAAAGATTTTACTGATAAACCAATTTTTGTGATATGTAGTCAATACATATATGCCACGTTATTGTGCTTAATTTAATGTCACTTTGTGGTTTGATTCTTGTTTGCTTAAGTATACTGTAATCTAGATTATAACTATTGGTATCCAATTGTCACTTTCTCATTTCTTGGCAAATTGCGACAGCAGAGGGAAAATCAAAGAAGTGTTAAAATTTCCATTAGTTTAATTGTTTCGAAGACTGCAAGTGCCAGAAAACTTGTTTGTTATGTATGCTACAACCTCTGTGTTGTTATTTTTCAGTTCAGTACCAGATGGAAATGATGAGAAACTTACGACGTGTGAACATCGATCATTTACATGTTGGATGGTATCAGAGTACATACTTTGGTGGTTTCATCAACAGAGCACTTCTAGATTCTCAATATAATTATCAACATTCTATAGAAGAGTCAGTAGTGCTTATATATGGTAAGTTAAAAAAAAAAAGTTAAAAAATTACCAATTTTCTAGGGCTCTTTTCAGCTGTTAGGCTGCTCAAGCACCCTTTGACATTTCAACTTCCCCTGGTCATTGGGCTACCTATGTAAACCTACACTCGTGTTTCACTGGGGAGACTATTTCTCTCCTGTGGTTTGGCAGCCAACATCGATCTGCCCCCAGGAATAGACACTGCCCTCACAGGTACCCTTTTACACCATGGTGGAGTGGAGCATGTGGGTCTTGCTCAGAGTAATTAACCAGTGCTCCAGAGGGGGATGGAACCCGGGACCTCTGGATCCCGAAGCGCTCGCCCTACCTCTAGGCCACCGCTCCCCACCAAGTTGTTCTTTTGCAACATCTTTGACGCACATCCCACCTGATATAAGGCTTGTAAAAGAACCTAGGTGTCCATTTGGAAACTTTAAGAGCTATGTTTATTTATTACACCTGCATTCCTAGTATCATTGTCAAAGTCAGTGATCTTTGTCTATCAGGCTGCTGGCATGTACAGTAATGAACCAAATGACTCTCTCAGTTGTTTGTACCTATTTTAGACTTTATCAAGTTATGTCCACCAAACAGAATTATGTCTCCTTATTTGTATCATTGATACTACATACATATGATATAAGTTTTGCCCTTGGGTTTCTATATCTCTCATTGTTTCTTTTCAACTAATCATTATATATCGCATGTTTTCACTGAATAATTAGAAGAGTCCAATACTATAACCTTCTCTTTTATAGCCCATAAAGCATCTGTTCAATTGTGATATCAAATTATTGTCCTTTTTGGTCCGATATCTCAATTTATCTTCCTTTTCAGATCATGTGAAAAGTTCATTTGTTTGAATTGGTAATACTTGAATATTAAACAAGAAATTAAATACTTCCCAAAAACATAAAGTATTTTGTACTTGATAGTGTTTTCTGTATTTTGTTACATTAATAGTATTGCCAAATTCATCCTTTTGTCAATTTTTCAGATCCTTTGAAGACAACCCAAGGCTACCTATCACTGAAAGCATACAGACTGACCCCTGAGATGATGAAGTTTTACGGGGCTAGAGAGCAGGACTTTTCACCTGAGGGTATCAAAGCCGCAGGGATCAGCTTCGAAAACATGTTCACTGAAATCCCTGTCACTATAAAAAATTCACATCTCGTCAACAGTATGTTGTGTGAAATTGATAAACCACTGAATGAAAAGCAAACTTATGATTATCTGGACCTTGGAACTAGGTAAAGCAACCATTTTAAGTTTTCAGTTATATTCATATTTGTCTGTTAGTAGATCTGTTAAACTGTAACTTTGAGACCTACTCTTTAACCTGAAAATTTGTTTCAATTAACCAAGGGAAAAGATGTAGTGAATTTTTCCAGTTTATATAATTTTAACTTGCGTAAATTTTGGCCTACCAAGAACGGTTCAGAGAAAAAAAGAATAATTATTGTTAGTTTTTCCACACACTTAAAGTCAGAATTTTATTAGAAACTTTTAGACCTTTACAAGGGCTTTGTGCAAAACTATGGTAACTCACTAACTGCCTCAATTTATAGAGGCATTTATTACAGTTTTGCGCTGAGCCCTCGATTAGAAATATCTGCTCATACAATGACTGTTAAAGTGATAATTGAAAGTCAGCATTTGTTGTTTACAGTTCTATGTTGGAGAAGAATCTACGTTTATTGATGGAGAGTGTGGATGAGGTTGCCATGGATGCAAACAAGTTTGTCAATTTTCAGAGACAGTATCAGAAACAAAACCTGGCTAAAACACAGTATACACAGAAGAGGGTAAATATTGGCTCGTCATATTACAGTTATAAATAGGGTATCACAGACATCGCAAAACTTGCGAAAACATGTACTAGACATTTGGTCCTGCACAGATTGGAAAAGTACTGGACTGGAAAATTTTGTATCAGACCGATTTTATGAGTCTTATTTCCATGTTTTAGCTCTGACAAATTCAATATAATAGGTCTTATTATGTAAATATTCGAAGCAAACATCACTCCAAAAGACAAACTCACATTTAAAACTGAATGTTACATGTAATGGTACAATTTCCGTAAAAGCACAGATATTCTGCCATCAGACATTAGTTCCAGCTGCATGTTTCTGTCCATCAGACCGAACTCAAAATGTCTGGTAGACCAGTCAGTCCGGTGATGTTTCGCGCTGTCTGGTGTCAATTTTCCAGATCAATCTAAAATCCCAGATTTTGCATTCCTCAGAAAGCATTGACTTCTGACCAAAATAAAAGTTATTTGATGCAAATATCTTAAGAAATGGCTAAGTTATGGTTTTGTTTGTCTGCTCTGAAGGATTTTATCTATGATATGTGGTTAAAGGTTAAAAATGAAATGGTGTAGAATATTGTTAAATTGACCATGAAATTCAGCATCTATTCATTTTATCATTTTATAATCCACACTGTAGTATTCTAATATATTTCCCTAGCGACCCGAGTATATGGTTGGAATGAGGTACTGTTGGTCTTAAATTTTGCATTATGGTCCTGAGGATTGAGATTGTCTCCCTTTATTCTCATAAAGGACAAAGTTGAGCTATCCAGGGAGTAAAGAACTGATATTAACTATAGATATCCTCTTTATGACTTTGGGGATTGGGATTGTCTCCCCTTTATTCTTATTTTCGGATAATATTCAATGTTTTTATACCGTACCCCCTGGGCAACATATGTTGAAAGTGGATAAACTGTTTTCAGCTTGTCTGTATTTCCGTAGACCAATTCTTGTGAATGCAAATCCTCATACAATTTTTGCAGAATTTCCTTCAAATTTTCACACATGAACAATCAACATGCAGATGTGTGTGAAGGAAGGAATTTGCGCTGTGATGATTTTTTGCCTGAATTATGATCCTATGCTAGCGAATGAATGGCGACAGTTCTAATTGACATGGTTATAGAGTATACAGAACTAAAATAATCCAAAGGTTCCTCATATTTTATAATTTCAGCAACAAGAGAATCAACAGCGTATATCAAGGGGAGAGAAGCCTCTACCTGATGAAGATATAAACAAAATCTTCAAACCTCTTCAACCTCCACCTAGGCTTGAAAGTCTTCTCATCACAGGACAGATTGATAACTATTGTCAACAGATCGGTGAATTCGCCTCTCAGAGTTTTGGAAAGTTGTTTCTGGCGGAAAGTTTACAAGAGAACCCGCCTAATCCAACAGCGACGTGATAAAAACGTTTCATTAGACGTTTAAACTGACATTAAAAACTTGATAGGAAAGTTTCATTCGACGTTAAAATTGTGACATCAAAAACTTGTTTTCAACGCATTAAATATTCTATAAACTTTCGATCATGATACAATTGCCCAAAACATATTTAACTCAGTTATTGCGAAATAAAAGGAAACAAGTATTTACCCTTGTGTTGTTGAAAGGTTTTGCATTAGCTGTCCAAAAGTCAAGGTAGTGAACCTGATACACTGTTTCTCAATTCTGAGAATTGTTGTTAATTTTTATGTCTCTGACGTAACACTCTGGATACAACTCGGGATCATTTAAATTGAATACATTGGTATATCCAAAAGTAATGTCACTCCTCCCCTGGTTTATTTGTTTTTTTGGCGAATATGCATATAATTTATAAACGATTTCAAAATGGGCAGTAATTCAATTCTGATTGATATATAATGTGCAACCATTCGATTATCCTAGTTGGATTGTATATACATTTAAAATATACCTTAGTTCCCTATGACGTCATGTCACCGCACACGAAAATTACGATATTTTTTATGCCCCCGTATCGATAGATCTGGAGGCATATAGTGATTCACCTGTCCGTCCGTTCGTCTGTCCGGCCTGGTTAACCCAAATTGACCTTTTCTTCTAGCATAATATGACTTGCTACAAATCTTTCAAACTTGCACGGATGTTGTATATCACGGTGACAAGGCGATTACCACAACTTTTCCGTTCACCGTCAAATTTTCAAACTTCTGACAAATGCACCGCATCCTTCTGTCAAAAAAAATTGATGCACATTTTTGGCAAGTATCGAATCACCGAAAAAAAACGAGAAAAGCAGGTATGTTGGTAATATAATGATATTCCATCGAATGAAGTATATATTTTAGATCTAGTTGCCGTTTACCGCACTAAAATTGAGTCGCTATTAACTTCAAAATAGTGAAAACAGTTTGAGCAAGTCGTGAAAGAAGCGACTTTCATGACGCGAAAAATCGCATTTTTGCAGAGTTTTAACCCTTCAATGAAATATTCCGTTTGCAAAATAGTAATTTATGGTAGAATTAACAAATTACAACACATTTTAGCATGATTTATTGTACATAACTGCTATTTTTACATGAAAACTTGTTCGCAGTTATGCACCGCTCAACACTGACATTGTAGAAATATAAGCACCGCTCAACAATGTCCGTAAAAGCACCGCATCTTTATGATTTTTTGGCACCGTGTAATTTTGATCATTTGTCTTTCAGAAAAAAGAGACGTTTAAACCTTTGAAAAGGACTAAAAGCAAGGAAAGGCTACTTTTTCATACTGGTGCTGGCGATGATTATCAGTGCGTCTACTATGGCGTACATTTAGGGTCAATTTAATTAGACCTGCCCTTACTGTGATATACCAGCCCTAACTTCTGCCCTTACTTCTGCCCTAACTTCAGTCCTAACCAGGCCTAACTTGAAGTTAGGGCTGGTCTAACCTGAGATGGTATTTTAGACCCTCTTCGTATGCGTGGAGTTATACATGATTTAAGTTAGACCTTCCGTAACCAGCCCTAACTTATCGGATATACAAGGGCTGCCCTAACTTGGTTAGGGCTGAAGTTATGGCTGCCCTAACTAAATTAGGGCTGCCCTAACTTAAATTGACCCTGAATGTACGCCATACGTCTACAGTCAACGTAAATCAGCGTCGACCAGTTCATCTTCTGTAATAGAGACACCTAACGCCCAGTACATCAAAGCAATAAAGATCTTTCCATGGACTTTAAAAATATTTCTCACATTACGCACCAGTCAGTTGCATGCACTCCCCAACCCCGGGGGTCCACGGGGGATAGTCGGGAGACCGTCATGTTTTGCCTCCCAGCTTCCCCGTGAAATGTTTAGACCCCCCCAACCACCCAAACCAATACCCCGGGGACAATATTTAGTTTTCAAGGGCCGGGGAAATACCTGTGCTTTTACCATTAGTCGTCGCCACATGCGATGGTTGTGACAACCAAAAAGTAAGAATCCCGTCTTATCCTCGGGGGTAGGGGGCATGGATGCAACTATGGAAACGTATCACTGTAGTAACGTGAATGGTCATCAAATAAACACCAAGTCCAGAGAAAATAGCTTCATCTGACAAGTTTAAGGTACTAGTCTTCACAGGATATATGCGTTGACAACAACACGCTTAGTTTATTCAATAATAAAAACATAGATAAACTGATACACGCGACTTAATATGTCCTCCATGTAGGCCTACCGGAAAACAAGACAAAATATCCCATTGCGATTACGTGATCGGGAACCCTTTTGATGCCATTATTTTCAAGATAAAATCTTGGACATGTAACTAAGATAAATGGAGGATTATCGTAAGTAAATGCAGCAAACGATGGCTTACTAGAGCGTGTTGAGCACATCGTTTAAAACCAGGTGCAGAAATAAGCGGTGCCACCGATTTCAGTGAAACGGAATAGAAATACGGTGTTTATTATCAGTGTTGTGCGGTGCTCTAACATTTTTGTTTACTTGTATATTTTCAACAAAAAAACAAGACTTTCAATGAGAAATAGAAACAAGTAGGTTCGTGTGACACTCATTCTTATATATACAATGATTTAAGACGGTCACATAAGGTAAGACACATCGATAATCATCAGAATATTACATTTTCTTTACGAGTACGAACTGTATCGAGCGCTACACTACTTTTTGTAAACACTATTTCTAAGTCATGTTACATATTTTACGACTGATAAACTTCCAAAGGGATGGAATAATGTCTCAGAAATTCGATGGAGTGCTTCATAAGTGACAATCATTTTGCAATGTCTTATAATAAAATATTTTGTCACCCTCCTACTTGCTTTAGGCCCCTGCGCCATTTGTGATTTCGTCATAAGGATGCGGTGCATTTGTCAGAAGTATGAACTTTCGACGGTGAGCGGAAAAGTTGTGGTAATCGCCTTGTCACCGTGTATATGACCACTCTCCACATGCCTGTACCACCTGACTCCACTTTGACCTTGACCTAATTTTGGACTTATTGAAAGGCCAATTCTTGGTTAGCCCAAATTGACCATTGCTTCAAGCATTAATATGGCTTGCTACAAAGCTTTCATACTTGCATGGATGTTGTATATATCCACTCTCCACACACCTGTATCACCTGATTCCATTTTGACCTTGACCTAATTTTGGACTTAGACTTATTGAAAGGCTAATTCTTGGTTAACCCAAATTGACCGTTTCTTCTCGTATTTATATGGCTTGCTACAAAGCTTTCATACTTGCATGGATGTTGTATATGACCACTCTCCACACGCCTGTATCACCTGACTCCATTTTGACCTTCACCTTGACCTTATTTTTGGACTTAGACTTATTGAAATGGCTTCCACGGGGCATAAGAGTTTAGTCAACGCAGTCTTGTTTCATATTCATAAATATAATTTATAGATCTACAACAAGCGTCGAGGCGTGACTAGTAAACACGGAGTATTCTATGTCTATTTGGGTCACGCCTCGACGCTTGTTGTAGATCTTTACATCTGCACTAGAAAAATATTGCTTTCCCAAATAATGATATTTTTAAGAGGTTGGAAATGGCACAGCAGAGCTCATATTTAGATTATACTCGAGTAATTGTGTGAAAAGTGACATTACGCACTATTTTATAGCATCGGTGACATTACTTTTGGATATACCCACGTACATGTCAAGATACACTGCGTCCATCAAAGACTTCTTCTGGAAACAGCGGGATGTCAGTGTGGGGCGGACAAGCAGTCACAATTCTACAAAACTGCTCCACTCTGGAGGAAACGTGACTGTAGGTTATGCCCTCAAACCCATCGTTTGAGACCAGACTGTTGGGAGAAACAAGAAATAAACAGAAGACAGAACAGTTAATAATTACACTCAAACAGCCATTGAAAAAGAAACACAGAGGAATCATTTTCTGGATATTTATTGATCAACCCTCTTATAAACAACATACATGACCCCGATCTACCGAGGCATCTCAATTATGAATCTGAGTAAAATCTCATACCAAATAGTTGCACTGTTTTTATGTTAATTTCAATCAAGGAATTACATACCTCCATGTTTCAATATAATGCTGGACTCAAAATTAGCATCACTTTACTGAAATAATATTCTAATAAATTTCAAGAGCTGAAACTTCAGATTTATCTGTAATTATGACTCCCGATTTAGCAATATCTCAATTTCAGATGAGATTTCTACTTGAGATGCTTCGGGAGATCAAGGCCTGATGAGTGGCATTAACTTAAACGTTTTCGAGTATAATTTACCACTGAGTATTTTCTGAATTGAATGAACTTGCCTATATCTACTACATGAAATGTAAAATGCACATCACCAACTGACGTATCTACTACACGTAATGTAAAATGCCCTAGACCATGTCACATGGAGACTCCAAGACTACCTCTTCCTGACAAGTCCAGTTCGGTGTCGATTTCGCAGAATGACAATTGAATTGTTTTCATCTGTTTGTATAGCCGAGCATGATCGGTTTGACGGGGGTTCGGTGGTGTATTGGACTAGAAGCAACTTCCAATGAAAGACGGATCTGTCCTGGAAACGGCACAATAACGTCTGAAATGTACATCAATGAAGTCTTGGACGCGTATTTTTTGCCCGTATACTTGTGCAATCGTCTCCGATTTTATTTTGTAGACGATAATGCTTGTCCTCATAGGCCTCATGTGACCGATGCATACCTACAGAATGCAACAACCGTTCGATTGGACTGGTCTGCTCGATCCCCGGATTTGAATCCAATCAATAGGGACACCTGTGACATGATTCAGACAGCAATATCAATTATTTCTGAACAGCCTTCGCCAACTGAACAGACTATTAGAGAAGGCTGCAAGAGGAGTGGGTCAGAATAACACAGAACAAAATACTTATTTCGAAGACCTGTCACCAGTATGCGAAGTCAATCTGTTATAAATGTTGACATCATACTAGTTACTTAAATTACATTCAATATCCGGATAGCCGGGGAATTGGTCGTGTTTTGCATTCCAGCTTCTCCGGCATTGCTGGGGAAATGTTGGGGATTTTTTCTCCGTACCAATACCCCTTATGGTGTGTCTAAGTCGGATATCATACAGAAATTTAGATTAATTACAGTTTTAGATATTGTCTTGATTAAGATTCCATAATAATGCATATTCATGGCACTTTTGAAACAATTACGACACATCAGGGGGGGGGGGGCAAAATATCAAATATCATTCTTTACTTATTATTTATTGTTCGTTGTTCATTGTTGAGGATCTTATGGAAGCTTGATTTGGTTTATTGTCAAATAAGTTTCCTCGTCAAATAAAGTCTTTATTATTATTTTTATTATTACCCCGGGGGACAATATTTAGGTGTCGGGGGATACCGGAGATTTTACCATCAGCTAGAACCAGAACTTGAGTAAAAATCCCGGCCCATCCCCGGGGTTGGTACCGTGTATGCAACTGACTGGTGCATAATTAAAGCGAATTACGATACGAACCTGAAAGCAAAATAGTACATGGGCACTTCGCTGGCTTAGATGCATGAATGAGAAGGTCGTAACTACTACTTATGACCTTATAAGACTTATACATGTTTGAAATCTGCATCATATCTAAAATAGGCGCTTCTTTTGAGCTTATTTTCATGAAATCGGAACGTGTCATGTTGACCAAAATTAAGTTGTAAAAGCTTGTTTTCCATAAGTACAAAGAAATTATCAGACAGTTTTTCTCAAATAAATATTAACTCGGTGCCTTGGTGGCTTAGTAAAGATGCAATTCTTACTTTCTATTAATTAAAGTACATGACTCCGGAAAAAGGAATATGCGGCTGGCTTGATCCATCGAGTCTGAGTCTTTTAAATATTCTGAAAATATTAAGGGGGAGGAGGTGATTCATATAATTATATATGGTTAACATCCAGAAAAGTCCAACGTTCGAAGTTCCGGATCGAGAGAATTTTAAAATACTCGCGGAAAATCAAATTACCTTTCTTTAACACATTATCTTAATAAAAGAAGCCATGGATAATTTTTCTGAGCTTAAAGAACTACGCCACTTTCATTTTTATCGCAGAACAAAGAATCGGAATTTTCTTTTGTATAACCAAATTTTCTATCGACTATTATCAGGGCCGTATCAAAGGCGATTTCTGGTATTTTATCAGTAATTCAATGATTAAAGGTGATTTACACAAACCACGATTGTCCAAATAAAGCCACGCGACAACGAAAATTTCCAGGGGTGCTGGCGAGATGACAGATGTTCCCGTTATAATAACACACTCGTGTAAATAGATCGAAACCTAACAGTAAAATAAGTTTTTGGTAAAGTCCTTAGATTGTGTTTAATGAAACACCTGCCATTTGTATTTGTTCATTCATAACAAATTCTCATAACGGTTCAACGTTCGGTAAATCAAATGTAAACAATATGCAGAAATACTGTCGTGGACCGCTTTACAACTATTGTCAACCAATCAGTTCATGCTGTCAACACCACGTGACGCAATTATTACCCAATGATAAGTTTCACCAGGTACATCGACAATAAAGACCAGCTGTTGCTAGCGACACCCGTGCCTGACTTGATCCCGTCCACGCGACCAAATTTGTCTCATGTCAGACTGCTGGACCTGTGACAGACAAATGATACGAGTGTTTAGATTTAAGTACACACATCGCACTGTTTTATAAACAATAATCATACAATGAATTTAAAATCATTTTATTGATTAGTTTTGAAAACCGTTTGACAAATAACGAAAACCGCACACAAAAGATGAAATTCCACGAATCATGACTCGTCAAATTCAATAAAGCCCCTAATAATGAAGATTCAATTCATTTTTTATGAAATTATCGAAAAAAAAACGATGCGCGTGACTGGAAATAATAATTACGGAAATAGCAACCCCCTTTTCGATTCACAGGGGAAATCTGGTAAAATTTCAGTCATTTCACATCAGGGAATAAAATAATTGCAAACATCTAAGTGAAAATCAGAAGCCAAAGAACAATAATGTCAGTGGTCTCGTACTTCAGAAAGCCGACACCATCCATGATAGTGAAAGTGTGACTCTTCTACGAGTTGAATACATTGCTTCCATCGTTGACATTAATGCTGACGGTGTTGCAATGATGCTTAAAATCGCATTGATATGATTTTTTATCAGTTTATTTTAAAAAAGCCAAGAGACACAGTGGAGGTGTAATCATTTATTACAAAAGTAAATTTAAAGGTTATATTGATCTAATTAATGCTGACGAAAAGGGTATAGTATGGATTAAACTCAATAAGATATATTTTGGTACATTGAATGATATTCTACTATGTTGTTGCTATGTTCCACCGGAGGACTCTGGTGTTTATAGGAAGCGAGATTCTCCACTTTTCGAGTATGACTTTTTCGAAACATTAGAAGAAAACGTTAGAACTCATAGTCAATTGGGTGATGTGTTATTATGTGGTGACTTTAACGCTCGTGTTGGTCAAAGATCAGATACTATTGAAAACATTAACATTCACCGATATGTCGACCTGCCTGATGAAAATAATGCACCAACAGTGTTACCTGTAAGGTCTTCCTTTGACGAGACTGTGAATACTTTTGGTAAAAAATTGTTGTCATTATGTAAGCAATCTAGCATGTTCATTATGAACGGTCGAATGGAACCAGGTCGATATACTTGTTATAACTTGTTACGTAATAGTTTATCTGCAAGTGTAGTAGATTATGTTATTGGTAATAGCAATATGCACTCGTACATAAAAAACATGCTTGTTCATGATTTAACCGAATATTCTGATCATTGTCCCATTTCATTCGCATTTGAATTTGAAAACATGAAAACTGATAATTATGATGATACTTCATACGAGAGAATTATATGGGAAAATTGTGATAAAGATATTTTGAATGAAAAATTAAACAACGAAAAACATGTATTCGACAAATTAGTTAATGACTTATTGACCGAAAATATAGATGTAAATACTTGTATTAAAGACATTTCAGATGTAATATATGATATCTCGTTTTGTTTACATGGTCGAAGTTTCAGTAAGACTAAAACTAACAGAAAAAGAAAACAATCTGAATGGTTTAATAACAATTGCAAACGATACAAGAAGGAGTTTTATAGATGCAAACGCTTACTTAGTACAAATTCAAATGATGAGAATAAATTATTATTTTTGAATGCACGTAATGCATATTGCAAAGCTAAGCGTTCTGCTAAACATGCTTATTATCAAAAAGAAAAACACACATTATCTAGCCTGAGTAAAAAAAATCCACGAAAATTTTGGAAGCATATTAAACACTATAGGCATACAAATGATGCTAATGTTAATCCAGTTGATGTTAATGACTTTGTTGAACATTTTAAAAATATGTCTAATTCCCCACATCAAAGTACTTTCAGTGATGATGATTATATAAATAGAGAGGAAGAAGTAAATATAGATATGCTTGATTGTCAATTCACTGTTGAGGAATTATGCAAAACTATCTCTATGTTGAACAGACACAAAAGCGCTGACATTACAAAAAATGTGGCGGATTTTTTCATAGATAGCAAAGATTTTATTGCTCCTTATTTGGTAAGAATATTTAATTACATATATGAAAAAGGTGAATATCCTGAATCTTGGTCTAAAGGAATAATTGTTCCAATATACAAAAAAGGCGATCGAACCGATCCTGCAAATTATCGTGGTATAACTCTTGTTAACATAATGGCTAAAATATTTTCGCTTGCTCTCCGTAATAGAATAAATGCTTGGTGTGAAAATGAAAATGTTTTTAATGACACGCAATTTGGTTTTAGGGATAATCACAGTACCACAGATTGTATTTTTATTTTGCATACTATTATTCAAAAAGTCCTTTATAACAAGTCTAAATTGTATTGCGCGTTTGTAGATTACGAAAAAGCGTTTGACACGGTCAACCATGAAGCATTATGGATAAAACTGGTAAAATCTGGTATAAGTTGCAAAATGTTAAACATGGTAAAGGCAATATATCTGAATGTTAAATCTTGTATACGCAATAGTAAAAATATGAGCACTTCAGAACTTTTTGATGTCACACTTGGGGTAAAACAGGGGGAACCACTAAGCCCTCTATTGTTTATTTTATTCATCAATGACATAAATGAGTCCATGAATTTTGATAATCTTACCAATAAAGACATTGAACTTTTATCTTTATACATGCTACTATTCGCTGATGATATTGCTCTCTTTACTACTGATCCAAATAGCCTTCAACGTTTATTAGACAATGTACATGCATATTCTAGTAAATGGGGTTTAAAAATTAACGTTAACAAAACAAAAGTATGTGTATTTCAAAAACGAAAATCAAGGCAAAACTTTGTATGGACTCTAAATGGCGAAGGTATCGGTGTTGTTGACTCTTTTACATATTTAGGAATTAAATTTCACTATACAGGGAGTCTGAAACATGCAGTGCAAACATTGTATGAACAAGCATTAAGAGCATATTATAGTTTGTTGTCAACTTTCAGTAGACTTAATATCGATGTTAAAACCAAATTATCTTTGTTTGACTCTCTCATAGTTCCTATTATATTATACGGTTGTGAAATATGGGGTATATATAACTATAAAGACATTGACAGACTGCATCTTAAGTTTTGTAAATACTTGCTCGGAGTAAAATCCCAAACATCCAATGTAGCGGTTTTAGGTGAATTAGGAAGATATCCTCTATCTATTATATGTAAGGAACGAGCACTTAAATATTGGACTAAAATAATGAAATATCCTAGCAACCCTGTTCATTCCTTTTTTATTGATCAGGTACAAAATATACACATTGTTCATAATAATACATGGGCTTTTGCAGTTAAATCATTATTAGATAATCTCGGTTTCGGTTATGTATGGGATACGTTTAATGTAGAAACTAATTATATGCCTTTGTTTAAACAGCGTCTTAAGGATCAATACATACAGGAATGGAATGCAACTGTTACAAACCAACCGAAACTTTATTATTATAGATTGTTTAAAAGTGAATTTAAATATGAAAAATATCTGGATATTATTCAAAATGATAAAATTCGAATAGATTTAACAAGATTAAGACTCAGCTCACACACATTGGAAATTGAAACTGGTAGAACTACTAATGTAGATAGATTTGATAGACTTTGTAAATGCTGTAATCAAAACGTTTTAGAATCTGAATACCATTTTATCTCCTGCTGTCCATTATATCACGAATTAAGAAACAAATATTATATAAATGTATCATTCCCATCATTACAAAAATTTGGTAGATTGCTTTCAAGTCAGAAAAATAGGACCATAAGAAATATAGCAAAATTTATACACCATTCATTACTTTTAAGACAAGAAAAGCTTAACATTTTACCTGCTTCTTAAATATTAAATTTTGTATGTAACTTGTATGTTTGATTTGATAAATTGTGTTTTGTTATTTTGCATGCTTTGTGTTTATATTTATGTATGTGACCTTGTATATATGTTTTGTTAATGGCCAAAGGCATTGCATAAATGCCGATTTGCTAATAAACTTGAAACTTGAAACTTTAATAAGTTTTAATTTAATTACGAAGTAGTTAATCAATTCTCGTGATTTAATGGTCGTCGCGAATATTTAAAAGAGAAATGCAATTGGTATTATTTAAATATTAAACAGGCGAGATTAGCTTTTCCACCAAATATGTCAAAATACCGAATAAAAATGACATTCGCACTAGGAATAGTCCTGTCTCCATTCGTCTGAGTGGTCCTAAGTAGATTTCGTAAGTCATTTCTTAAATATGCACAATAGTGAAAGATAACTCTCAGTATCTTAATAATTTCTATTTATTAATTTATATTTTAATAAGGATTAACAACTGTTTTTCAGTTTTAAACATAAACGAGTACTATGTTAAAATGTGTAATATCAGATTTTATATACGGTCCATGTACCTTGTTAAAATTGGATGTTTTATTATAATGTAGATAATGTCTCTTATAACTCTTAATAAGAGTGGCTATATATGATTTGTGTTTTATGTTGCGTGCAATATATGTTGTAAATATAGATGAGACTCAAATAAATAAATAAATATATCTGGTGAATTACGATATAATGGAAACGTGGATTGGCCGCAGTGGCAAAAAATTGTTATTTTAATTAGTTAATCGTATTGTGAGTTCGTAAACTCAGGAAATATGACTTTTTTAAAAGTAAAAGTAATTCCCCCAAATTCATTCAGTTAGTTTCAATCAAGTGGTCAACAGCGTAAAGCAGACTTGTCAGTTCATGATTTAGGGACAAACTGGCTCTTTTCTTTGCCAGCACGTGCGAGTTTCTCACGACCAGCCTGGACCCGATTTCGCATCAAAATGTCAAATATTGACAATTCGCCGTGTATCGATTCAAACAGCCCTTCAACAGTAAATCACCATGGTTGACACACATATTAAACATATGAGCAGCGTAAGAAATACTGTTCATTGCTGTCATTTTCCAATATTTTATGACCATGTAGGTCGTATTTTGGCGTAATTTGAAAAATTTCATTTCTCGTAAGGTGCATTTTTGTAATTTTAATATTTTCCAGATTAATATGCTGCAGATAGTATCAGAGAGTTTTTACCATGTACGCCATTTGTCTGGCCCCAAGCTGGTTGATTTATCGACCGAAAAGGTTCAGTTATTATGCTAGTCAACATGACTCCATACGACAATAACTCGACTTAATTAAAAGCTGGAGTTTCATAATTTCAACAGGCAGTGTAAATATATCGAATATTTATTAAAAAACCACAAGTCGAAATATATATTCACCACTGACTTTCTTGATTAACACTGGACACTTTTGTGAGGTTCTTGTGTGCAGGCACATATAATTATGATTAATTAATTGTGCCTGTTGCGTGGTATTTCATACGGAGAACGGAAGGTTCTTGGTTCGATCACAGGCCGCAACATACCGTATAAAACAACGGAATGGAGATGTATTTAGAGCCAGCCCGCTTAGCTCAGTCGGCAGAGCACGAGACTATTAGTCACTACTGATCTCGGGTTGTGGGTTCGAATCCCGGGCTGGCCAACTAAAATTACTAATAGTATTTCGGGTTAGATTTTAAACCTAGGTCCCATGTATGGTGCTATATATTGGCATGTAAAAGAACCCGGGATGCCTCTGGAATCGGGGCATCTTCTGTATCATGCACTATCCCACCAAAACTAAAAGTACTAAAACACTTCTGGGGGCCTCGCCCATATGGGTTATTCGGTGGCGAGGATAAAGAAACGCATTAAATAAAAAAGAGATGTGTTTAGTTGTTGAAATGGCGCTGGTATGTGTCTACTACTAGGGGTCCGTACTTCTAGTATAATGTGCGCTGATCGTTTACGGGAACTGAAATTGTGAAAATTCTCCAAATGAACAGACTGATTTTATTACGGTAAACCAGACAAAAATATAGGTGAAAAATAAATAATTGGAAGCACTTTTGAGAAGGAACCAAATTTGGGATCGATGTATCGAATTTGCACATTGTATCGTTTGAAGTATTGACGCATTGCACAATCTCACCTCTTGTAATTCAATAGTGGTATAATTTACTACATAATGTCCCTTAATTAGTTTATGACTTTAAAGATGAAAGTCGGCGATATCATAATATGAAATTATGACTATTTTTACCATACTTAACGCGCTTTGTATGAACCTAGTCCAACATCTGTCATGGGCTGCACCAAACATAAACTCTCGTGTAACGGTTAATATGACTCAATTCACCGCAAATAATTTAATAACTTTGATACCCATAAATATGTGCGAAACCCCACGAGATCCGTTCTTTATTTTCGGCCGCTATCATCTCCACATCAAAGGTCAATGATTTTGAAGTTGCTAATTGGTGATAATGCACGCAATTGTTTAATTATATGCGGACTTTTATCAACTAAACAGCAGATGTCGATTTGCACTGTACATAGTAAATCATATGCAATGAATCGCCCTAGGGATACCTTAACCCAACATAACATCATAGTACACTGGTGTTTTGTTTCACAGGCAATTAAAGCATGTATATTGTTTTTAATTAATATACATGACAAAATGCAATATCAAACATTGTTAATCTCACTAGCATATCGCTGGCTTAGAATTAGAAGGTTGTAACTACTACTTACGACCTTATAAGACTACTGCATATTTGAAATCTACACCCTAAGGCACTTCTTATGAGCATTATTTTCATGAAAATCAGAAATTGTTATGTTGACCAAACTGAAGTTGACCATAAGTAAAGAGCAATTTTCAGACAGATTTTTCTTATTTTCTCAAAATATTGATTTTGTAGTTACGACCTTCTCTTTCTAAGCCATCGATATATCAATAACTGTGATTTTATCAATTACCCATTTGATGACTTTGATGTTTATTTTGGCAAAGAAATCTGTTTGGACTTTGCTGATTCAGTATTGATATCAATGTTTGATTCGTCAATTTATTCAAATATTAACTGTGTCATTGGAAAAGAATAACATTGAAGCAATGAATTTTTCTTTTGTAAAATACTCGTATATATAATATGCCTATAAACTATAGATATCAATTTCTGTAAATAAAGTCGTCACCAATGATACGTTTGCCTGTACTGTGAATACTATCCCTATAATATTACTTAAACACGAATATGCATGATTTGATATCAATATTTATTTCTAGCGTTATTGTGTGTGCAGCTTGCAGAAAATGTTAATAAGTTTATAATGAAATTTGTATTAATACATACGGGAATTATTTACTCGTAATTACTAATACTGTTGTAATTAGTTTTTAAAACAAATCATTGACTGGCAGCTCAGGTTCCCATGAATGATAGTAGTTCGATTATGACAATGAAGCTAGTTAATCTAATAAGCAAACACAGGCTATTTGCTTTGGTCACCCGTTCAGGATTTGGCAGCCACGTGTCCCGTTAGACTTTCTAGTTTGGTGGTGACATACATTTCCTGTCCCCTAATGTTGACACTTGATTTTGAAACAAGGGGTCTGGATCCGTTTTACTACCGGGATGTGTTAATTGACGTAACTCGGGTATAATCCGGGGTACAATCCGGGTAGATAGCAGTCTGTTTTAGATTAGTTTATTGTATTTTCGAATTAACAAAATGTCACTTCAGACATTATAATTAACTGTCAAGATGTTATCTGTGAACTGTTCCACATGTGAAGTGATTGGTCAAATTGTAACAATAACTCAAAGAATATGTGCACCACTATGGTGGAACATGTATACGAAACACTTCCTATATAATAATAATAATTATTATTAATTGACTACAAAAACAGAACCCTTCAAAATTAAAACATGGTCGCTGTGAAATCATAATTTTCATCCTGAATCACACACGCATGTATATTTACTTTGTTTCTACAAAGACGTGTATGAACGTCTTTGGTTTCTATTATCATTCTACTATTTATTTTGTATGTAGCTCTATGGTTCATAGTATAGATATCATACGTCAGTGGGCCCAATTGTTTGTGTTTCGACAACAACCTTAAATTATCCCTGATCACATACGTAAGTAAATGAACATTGTAACAGTGATCTAAAACAAACCCACACAATCTTCTATCCTTGTTGTTTGCCGAGCCGAGCATAGCCTTTATTTGCCAATCAGCTTTCTGCTGAAGTATTGCAGGAACATATGTAATTGCCTCCGCCCGATTTGAACCCGGATCGCCAGATTAGACGACAAGCGCTCTAACCACTGAGCTACGGAGGCACAATAATATAATATAATAAGTACAACTATATACAACGAGCTATGGTAATTTTGATATTTTCTAAATATGACTAAAACCATCATTTTGTGGTTACCTGAAATAAGCAGCCACCCTAGCCTGTGGTTAGACTGCTGTTTTGTAAACCAGATGATCCGGGTTCGATTCTCTGTCGCTCGTGACAATTTAACAAAAATGTCGATTTTCTTCCACATGTGGAGAAATTGCTGGATCTTTGTGAAAGCATCAGTAAGAACTATAGTATAGGAAACAGTCCAGGAAAACTGTTTTAATGAATTGGCCGCACTCTATAGCTGAACTAGTGTTGGAAATTTGCGTTAAACCTGAATACACATTTTAGTAATAATACAATCATGCAATATAATGTATATTTATTAACATTAGCGACACCCGGTTTTATTGTACAATCACGTCTCTTAATTATGCATCTCCTAAAATCCATGGTATCATGTACTTTAATTAATTAAAGTACATGGTGGTATACATACATAAGCCTTGGACTCGATTCTAGTTTATAGGTGTTTTTGCTTGTAACGAGCGTGGGCCTGAGTAATGCATGACGTTGAACCAGGGGGTCGAGCCTTGGACCACCGCATGATCCATACAAATCTCAGCTGTGGATTTTAACTGGAAAGTTGATTTTCTCTTTCGCCCAGCGGAGTTACATGTACTCGGTCAACCATGAACATCGAATGAAAATATGAAAACTCATTTCGAATTAATTTTGTGATAACATCTAAACAGCAAACGAACAGATTTCAAGCTGTTAATCGATTTCTATAAAATTGCCAATAGTTTCCGTAAACTTTCAAGTTCCGTTGACATTTATTGTTTAAGTAGCTTAATTTCAGGTTCCACAACGCTTCACAAATGTTGGGAACGAAAGTTGATGCACTGACGGCGTTCAGTGACATGTCAAACAGTTGCGCAAAATGTGGCCAATGCCACCATCATACATCAGCTGTAAGTCAAATTCCCAGACTAGCTCACAGGTAACTGCATCGTTGAAAACGAAAAAAAAAAGTTTTTGAAAATTTATATTGTTCTAAAAAATATATAAAATTTTCAAAAAGAATTTTTTTTTCGTTTCCAACGAAACAGTCACCTGTGGACTAGCTATGTTTCGCACGAAAAAATGCGGTGTACGGACGAAATCCCCCTCAGACAAAATCCCCTTCATGCCTTACAGAGAAAACGGACAAAATCCCCTTCATGATTTTTTCAGCACGGACATAATCCCCTTCATGGTTTTATCAGGTCAGACAAAATCCCCTTCATTCATTTTTCAGGTCAGACAGAATCCCCTTCCTACAGAATCCCCTCTATTAAATTATTATACATATTTATTATTAGTCTTACTCTTGTGTTTAACTTGGTTGTATAGGACTAGATATTCCTGCTTTGTATTATGTATGTCTTCTTCAATTTTCTACTTATTATATCCTGTATATTAGTAATATACAATCACAATACAATAATGTATTTGTTGCATTTATTGACAACCAGTACTCAATGCCTGGATTTATCTAGACCAAAAACATAATTGTTCTAGGTACGGTAGAGTATCATCGTACCAGTACGATCATTTTAAAATATATAAATAAAACATTTCTGGATAGCATCTTTATTTCATAGACAGTATAAACATAACAAGATAATGAATACAACACATATAGTAGCAAATTTTTACTGTTTGTTTGTCATGGTTTTCATACAGAATTGACAAACTGGTAATAATTAATGAAGAATGTAAATAATATAAAAGCACATTTATTTTGTTTGCAAACAAATGCAGAGCAAGTTTTAAATTGAGTGAAAATTACATTGTATGTTTTCAAATTAATGAAAACCGAGAAGTAATTAAAAGATCAAAGCATAGATAAATCATAATCAATTAAAGTTAATATTTACACAAGCAATACATAAACTAAACAATAGTGTATTGTCTCCATTTAGTTACAACCAGTACTCAATTCATGGGGATTTGCATACATATCATACCAAAAAAAACCCAGAAACACCAATACTAAATGGTGACTTCATTATATTAATCATTGTTCAGTACAGAAGTGTATCGGCACACCAGTACTTCATTCCTGGAGTCATAATTACTCTTTGTTTTTTTTCCACAAAAAATTAGATTCTATCAGGATTTTAGCTTCACTTAAGGAAATATATTATGGATTGGTCATAAGGGGATTTTACTATAAACCTTAAGGGGGATTATGTCTGAAGGGGATTATGTCCGATCAATAAAATAAATGAAGGGGATTTTGTCTGCCCTGGAAAAAATATGAAGGGGATTTTGTCTGTCCTGGAAAAAGCATGAAGGGGATTTTGTCCGGGTAGATGAAGGGGATTTTGTCTGAGGGGGATTATGTCCTACAATCAAAAATGCTGTTTGAACGAGCTTGAGACTCCCTCTTTAAAAAAAATACTATTCGTAGAAAGTATGTAACATAATAACTATTGTATATATAACAAAGATTTATTAGAATATACATCGTACAAGTTATAACCATTTTTGTTCAAATTGACATGGAACTTTTTTAAGATATTTAACGCTCATAAGAATGCATTCTCGTTCACTTTGTTCCTGGTTCAACCAGTGTATTTTTCGCGCACTACTTTGCTATATTCGTTACGAGGGGGTGACCAATAAGTACTTATAAAATGTATGTAAAGAACCGTGTGTATGAGGCTGAAATAAACTATCTAAATCATTTTGACTGTTATTATAAAATAAACTATTCCGAAACAGTGGTCGGCAACAAACAACCCATTTTAATACATACATTTATAGTGTCACTGTCACAGATGCAGAATATAATTTTATAACTTTATTTATAATAAATTTATATCTCGTACAAATTTCTTTAACTTTGAAATTTAACTTTTGACGATTCAGCTTTACTGTTAAAGTTTCAAACGGAAATACTATTTCATTGTCAAATATTAACGGTAGCAAAATTAATTCACATTCTTTTGTTGCGTGAAATATTATATTGAACAGCTGGTTATCCATTAAGCCCCGCCCACCGCGTACACAAAAGCCACCGTTACACTGTTAGTTCACCGTGATTGGCAGATAAAGCGTGCGGGGCACGCGACAATCTCGCGACAAAGATTAATCTGCGAAGCGTGACTGGTTCCGACACTATTAACGGAAATTGGTTCCCAGCAGGTTGTCGCCGCAACAAAAACCGTTATAAAAAGTCGGCAATAATGGATGGAATCATCATTTCTACTGCATCAGTTGACGTGTTCGTATACATGTAATAAACGTGAATATTTGAACAATTATACAGTGCGCATAGATGAGTAAAAGTTAGCAACGCGCTTTGATGTTCATAATTTATGAGGAATCGATTTACTACGTGAAATAAATGCTATCTCTCTCAGAGAATGGACAAATATATTGACTAAAATCAGAAATGTATCCAGTTAAGCAAACACGATTGCAGGAATCGATCGGCATTGTGGCATTAGAGTCTTTGTGAAGGGAGGTATCGATCGTGATAACCAGGCAACTATGGTTCATCATCACCCGGATTTGATGACGGTGATGCTGCAAGGATGTGACGATTATTGGGCTTGGAATAAAAAGGACAAATCTCATGAAGTGAAGCTTGTGGGTACGAGACAACAGACGGCTCATTTTCATCCAAAATGGTCGAACGGTACGGCTGGAGTTCGTGGATCGCGCTGTCTGAACTACGGTATACACTACTGGGAAGTGAGACTGTCACAACGTCTGTTCGGTACGAGTATGATGTTCGGGGTGGGGACAAAGCGAGCCAGATTACATGTTGACGCTTTCGTGAACTTAGTTGGTGAGGATGACCAGAGTTGGGGAATATCGCATAAAGGTGTGGCATGGCATAACGGAAAAGCACGAACATTCACGAAGCCATTCCGAGAAAACGAGGCGACAACGGTTGGAATCCTGTTTGACTGGAACAAAGGTACTTTATCTTATTTCAAAGACGGGGAATATCTCGGTGTTGCTTTCACGGGTTTAAATCAAGTAGAACAGGAACTGTTTCCCATAGTGTGTTCAACGGCTGCCAAAACGGAAATGACACTCGGTCGTCGGCGGCGGACGTATCACAGTCTCCAGGACCGGTGTCGTGCGGCGATTGTGTCCAAAATTCGGGAGGAGAAACAAATTGACACTTTACCACTGCCAGTGAGAATACGATCGTTCTTGAAAGATACTCTACGCTGAAAATATTCTGACATCATCATCATGTGATCGTTTTAAAACATGTATATAATTATATTATAGAGTGGGACTTCACTAGTTCTAATTGTGCAATCAAAGACGTGCAATCATTGTATTATTTTTGTATATAATATTTTACATGTATATGATTATTCTATTTTATTTTAACAGTTTCTGATTTTTTGTATTAGGTTTGTTGCATAGGCTCTCTAAAAGAATGCTGAGATTTTTTAATTTCTATAAGGCATAATATATTCTACTTCATATAATTATTTTTCATAGAGACCTATCATTCTAATTTATAACTGAAATATCTATTTTTTGGTAGAATACACATTTTAGGACTGAAAATAAATTACGCGTTAACGGTAAACCAGGATTCGTCATAATTTTATTATTTATGATTTTTTTAAATTATTTGAATGCCTGGAAGCCGGCACTGCTTGCCAACGGTTTTAGTCCCAGTCACGTGGTATCGATTTTCTTTGAATATTCAAATATTGAAATATGGAACCCAAACGGTTAATTTTCATTGTTTAAACTCAGCAAAAACCGTTGCCATGACTGTGATCAATACGTTCAATTTCTCAGCTGTCGTCCTGTGAATTAACGTTCTCTCGCGATCAATACAAATATCGTCTGCTGTTGGTGCGTTATTGATCGGCAAATCTGCCAGCTGGCGTCTCCTTTCTATAACTGTTAATGTCATTTGAATGTTGTACGGTATCGCGTATTTTCAATTCTAGTATTCTACATTGTTCTTTGTCTGTCATATTTCATAAAAAGCTGTTACACCCTCAATCACTAACTTTTTTTTCATGAGTTAAAATTAGTACTACTACTAGTATTTAGGACCACACCTCGCTTATTACCTTTTCCATGCGTTGTCAGATATCCAGCATCATTTCTAAATATTATTTTTGATTAAAGTACTGTTGTGCGTGATTACAAAACCTGCGCGTCTTGGTTCTCTTGCTGCCAAGTAGTTCAAATAATAGCTGATATGATATTCCATTTTCATGTATTTGTAATTGTGTATGCTTAATAATTTTGTAAATATCATTTATGTTTCTGTTAATTAATTAACCTATTGTATGTACTGCGGGCTTAGATTTATTTGAAATAGTATTTCCGTCCGTCAGGATGAGTCATCTAGTCAGAATATTAATATATTCAAATCTTGTATATAAATCCTATGTGTAACACATGTGTGTGTTTGTATTTATGTCACAGAAATGGTGCTTATATAGTCAATGTATATATATTCGTATAGACATTTTTTACCTGTGCTCAATTCGTGAAAAAATTACAATTCTTTTACGCTGTAGATTTAGATACTTTTAGACTCAGAAGATGCTCTACTATAGAGTATCTTTAATCAAATATTGCAATTAAGATTTTTTTATACAATACTGCTTTGATGAAAACTTTATGACCCTATTACCAAAACTCAATGAATACTTTGATTATCCTAGAAATAAGTTAATTAAAGAATTAATTTGATAGAAACAGAAATAGCAATCGATTTCTTTGGTCTTTAAAAATGGTATTGATTCAAAATTTCTAGATGATTTTTCTTTCAAAAGATCCGATCCACTAACAATTATTATTGTCAATATTTACTGTCAAATCTGTGTCGATATTAGCTGAGCACTAGGTTCATTGTATATAACATAGAAATGTAGCTAGATTATTTATTTATATATTTATTATATAAACGGGCCGATCCGTGCAATATCAGATTCCATAATTATGTTCTTGTTACAAGGCAGATTTTTGTGAATCTTGTACATAGTAGTTGTAGTTCATTCATTCATTCATTCATTCATTCATTCATTCATTCATTCATTCATTCATTCATTCATTCATTCATTCATTCATTCATTCATTCATTCATTCATTCATTCATTCATTCATTCATTCATTCATTCATTCATTCATTCATTCATTTTCATTCATTTTCGTTCATTCGTTCATTCGTTCATTCGTTCATTCATTCATTCATTCATTCATTCATTCATTCATTCATTCATTCATTCATTCATTCATTCATTCATTCATTCATTCATTCGATCCTTCGATCATTCGATCATTTGATCAATTGATCGATCATTCGATCATTCATTCGATCTTTCATTCCCTTCATTCATTCGATCATTCATTTATTCATTCGAGCATTCATTTATTCATTCGATCATTCATTCATTCATTTATTCATTCGATCATTCATTTATTCATTCGATCATTCATTTATTCATTCGATCATTCATTTATTCATTTATTCATTCGATCATTCATTTATTCATTCGATCATTCATTTATTCATTCATTCGATCAAACATTCATTCATTCATTCGATCATTCATTCATTCGATCATTCATTCATTCGATCAAACATTCATTCATTCATTCGATCATTCATTCATTCATTCATTCGATCAAACATTCATTCATTCATTCGATCATTCATTCATTCATTCATTCGATCATTCATTCATTCGATCATTCATTCATTCGATCAAACATTCATTCATTCATTCGATCATTCATTCATTCATTCATTCATTCATTCATTCGATCAAACATTCATTCATTCATTCGATCATTCATTCATTCGATCAAACATTCATTCATTCATTCGATCATTCATTTATTCATTCATTCGATCATTCATTCATTCATTCATTCGATCATTCATTCATTCGATCAAACATTCATTCATTCGATCATTCATTCATTCGATCAAACATTCATTCATTCGATCATTCATTCATTCGATCATTCATTCATTCGATCATTCATTCATTCGATCATTTATTCATTCGATCATTCCCTTCATTCATTCGATCATTCATTTATTCATTCGATCATTCATTTATTCATTCGATCATTCATTCATTCGATCAAACATTCATTCATTCATGCGATCATTCATTCATTCGATCATTTATTCATTCGAACGTTCATTCATTCGATTATTCACTCATTCCATCGTTCATTCATTCGATCATTCATTCATTCATTCGATCGTAATATAATCAGCCAATTAATCATTCGATCATTCATTCATTCGTTATTCAATTAGTCAATCATTCATTCGTCTTTTATTGGTCCTTCATTCGTTATTAATTCGATCATCCATTATATAGTCATCACTCATTAGGATTTTTCTATTAATTTGATCATTCTTCGTCATGCATCGTTCATTCATTCTTTCGTGCGTTCGTTCGTTCAACTGTGTAAGGGAACTAACTCTGTATTGACGATAGTCTTAGGGAACCTAACCACAGCCAGTAATGGAGGAATATAATCTCAAACTGTAAAATAGTTGTATATTGTAAATATATTCATTTTCATAATATCAAAAATATACTTGATTAAAATTTTCAAGATGTATGTAATATTATTATATATTTGAGTCATTATGACACAATTAGTGGTGTCAATATGGGAGGAACTATGTCTCAATGTACAGTGTCTACAAGTGGTGAAAGTTGGAACAAAAATGTATAATTTATAAGTTGTTTGCTTAATTTTGTAAATATTGTTTGATGTACTATTCTAATGTGTTAATGACTCAAAATATCAATGTTCTAGCTATTCTTTATTTGAAATTTTAAATTGAAATTTTACGCTATAATGTTTTAAATTATGTATTTATGTACATTTTCATTTTATTTATGGTAGTTACATTATAATGTTTCTGACAATTCGCGGATTGAGAATTCCTATAATACGGATCTTGAAATCTTTATTTTTGTTGTACTTCATGCTTTATATTCCAACGATTATCTAGCTTTAGTTTTCGTATATTTCCGTATTTCTCCGTATTTCTCCGTAAATTTCCGTATACATATTTCCGTATTTCTCCGTATTTCTCCGTATTTCTCCGTATTTCTCCGTATATTTCCGTAAATCTCCTGTTTATTTCCGTAAATACCATGATCTTCTTGCCGGAAATTATTTCATTCTGTATGCTATCAGCATGTTGGTTGAATTAATTCTGTACACAACAGCGTATTTTTAAATGAAATGTTGAGAGTTCATAATTTGATATAATATCTCTTATTTTCATCATAATAAGGTATAGACAAAGATTTGTTTGGTTAACTTATGTATTTATTTTACCATCATCCATGTGCATCAGATAAAAAAGTTTAGAATACATGTTTAATTTACATCTTAATTGCAAAATATTCATATTTGTACATATATAATATTTATTAATTTGGCTCGTGCAATTTTACAGTGCAATTATAATACTATTATGTCGTATGAATGTGGTTGCGTATGAATGTCGTTGCGTATGTCTAATAATAAAAATAATTATAGCTATGTTTTATGAAAACAGTGTGAAAGCGAGCACTTGAACAAATTGATTGTGAATAAATGGAATATGCATAAATTATGCGTTCTTGTTTATTGAATATATAATAAAAGCCTTGTAATTCATGACTTTGAACAGTTACACATCTTGGACATACAAATGTACTTGTCCTTTAGCCATGGCATATCGACATGTAACTGTATCATTGATAAACAATAAACAACAAAACATCAGAATTTCTATTTTTGTTGAAAGTTTTCACCAATGATACATTTACACTGTCAAATCAATGACAGAGACAGTGTGTAGTGATAGAGTGGATTGTCCCTAGCATTAGGCTATATCGCTGGCTCAGAATGAGAAGATCGTAACTATAAAATCAATATTTTGAGAAAACATGAAAAACTGTCTGACAATCATTCTTAATTTATGGTTACGCAATATTTTTCAACTTCAGTTTGGTCAACATGACAAGTTCCGATGTTCATGCTAACAGGCTCATAAGAAGCGCCTTATGATGTAGATTTCAGTATATGCAGTAGTCTTATAAGGTCGTGCCACTTACGACCTTCTCATTCTAAACCAGCAATATGTTTCAAACAAACTACCTCTGGCTGTAGGAACTATCCATTCTCGTACAGCCAGCGTAGTTATCGTCTGAAATATATAGTCTAGGGACCACTGAATTATGAGGATGGATATACAGGCAATTGACATTTCGCCAGTTGTCAATCAATATTCTTTAAAATCAATTTTAACGTTCATTTATAATCACATGGTCCAATGGATTCACTTGAAATCCTTCGCCAAGCAACCTTCGACACACAGTCAGGTGGAGCGATCTCTGATCTGGCGTAATGTCAATTAATCCTGGATACAGTTGTTGTGCAAAAAGTACCATGGACCTGAATAATATAAGTCGTTTTGACTTTTTCACTAATGAGAATTGGTGTAAAAAAGAGTAGTTCACAGTAATATTATATGATTTATATCACACTATGCGTCGACATGAAGTTCACACTAATATGAACACATGTATTGAGTATGACAACTACTGAATATCGTATATCAGCTGTCAGTCAGATACATCTGTGTGGATTTATTGTTTTGTTAGGGTCACAGCAGGGAAAGCAAATCAGTACACATCCGGGCATTCTCTTACAGTGTACTCGGATACATGTGCTTGATAATTGTATTCATACCCAGCTGTTACACGTCACAAAGTCTATGGTATGGACTATTTGCGCAACCTTTTTGTGGATTGTCGTAATAGTCCATTCTCGTTCAACCTGCGTATTTTTCATGTGAAATATAATTATACTAGACTGGCCACTGATTTGTGGGATGCAATAGGCCAGTGGTCAAATGCCGCTGTTAGTACTTCGCATTGCTATGTGATGCTGGACATTCTCACATGTAGGCGTGGCGGATAATTTTGTTAATACTCAGCTCGTGTAGTTGTAGCACGTTACAATGGCATGGGCTAGGGTATGCACCTCATGTGCCTGAAATATTGCATAGAAGGAATCTCTTTTATGATTTACCTAATTAAAATTTCTCCGAGAAAGAATAATCCACATGTTCCACTCCACCAAGGTGTAAATTTGTACCTGTGATGGCAGTGTGTATTTCTGGGCGCCACAGTTCGATGTTGGCTGCCACACACACAGGAGAAAAGGTATACAAGGGAGAAACTAACGTAGATTTCCATAGGTAGCTCAAGGGAAGTTAAAATGTCAAAGGGTACTTGGGCGGCTTAACATCTGAATAGAGCCCTAGAAAATTGGTAACTAAACTTATTCTAGGACTCTTATCAATTAAGATGATCTGGCGGACGAATATTTTAACAAAGTACCTTCAGACGATGATTCAGACTAGTAAATCTGGTACGTGTATCTCTAGGTTCAGATCTGCACCTCAATGATTCGTTGACACATACTTCCTCGACAACGCTGGTCGGGTAATGCTTGTATGCAAGTTGGACCACACATAGCTGTAATACAAAGTTCGTCCATAAAGTGGGATTCAAACCTTCTAGTACATCGAAGGCGCCATCGCACAGAAATCCGATGGTACTGGACTATCGCAGAAATTCACAAAAAGTTTGCACAGATAACCAGTCTCTATGCGTGTAACTGCATCACACCTCACCTCACAAGTGATGGATTGATTTGTTGGTAACTGGCTACATGTGTACCAATACATATATATTTGTACATGTCATTCGGCTGAAGGCCTAATGGTAACATATAATATGAGACACCATGTATTATACATGTACATTGTGTATGGGACACCGATATACATTGTTTAATAATACAATATATTATAACATACAATTTATTAAATACGCAATTACATTAACGCAGTTATCTTTCAAGTCGTACATGTATTGATATTTTATTAATATACTAGTACTTTACGATATGACAACAGAACAGATGAAACCATGTCACTCAACAATCCCAAGAAATGGTCGATCAGTTCATTGTGACAATACACACTCGAGGCAACAGTATAGCTCGGCCAATTTAACATGAGCCTGACCTATTGATTAGCATAATTTAACAGTCGATATATTGTCTACGTTTATAACACCGATTGTATGTTTTCATAATCGGTGAGTATCACGAAGACGCTCGAGAAGTATTACAAACACAAATCTGAAATACCAATATTGCACGATTTGCTTGCGGAAATTGATATATTCAAAGCAAGAACCTTGTAATATATTCTTGCATAAAGGTCAGGGTCGGGTCAAAATAGCCAAGCTATATAGCGACAAGCATCGAGATCGCCATCGGTTTGTGAGTCTTCAGGAACTTCTCTGATCACTCTAAACCGTGAAGACGTTGTGAGGGAAATAGAATTTAAGTTTTTTAATCTTTTTGTTTTTTGGTCAAATCTCTGACTTCGTACAAGTCGTTTCGACGAATGTTATTCAGCGGCATTTGTCGGCGTATTTCGTCTACAAGACTCAGATCTGAAAAATAACAAACAGTAATTAATACATTGAATGACCGTTTCACCGAATGAATTTCGTAGTACGTGCAGCGTAAATGTTCAATAACTTCAGTAGTTACATCAGACCATTGAATTCACCCCGGTATTTCCGAAAAGACATAGTGTTATGGGTATAAATAAATACAATTTGCACATTTTTTTATTCTTGCATTTGGTGTCACACCGGCTAAATAGTCCCTTTCAGAAATTTGATATATGTCTGTGGAAGCACTGTTTTAATGTGGAAAATGCTGATTGATGACCAAATTACATGAATGTAGATCAAATATGACCTGCATGCTAACTTTTAAGAGTGTTTATTTGATATTTTTCTGAATTATCTTTCCCTGGCTGAAGACTGACAATGTATGTGTGCTTCGGTCAAGTCAGCTTTTGAGGCATGGAAAATAGCGTTGTCCTTCTAGAATCCCTGCAGTAGCTCGAAAACGAAACTATCGACATGCCATTTTCTCCAGCATATTTTGGATAACAGGGATTGCTTTTTATGGAAACGGTCACAGAAAATCACCCAGAATGTCAGTGAAACGGAGGGAGAGATGCGAATTTGGGTCATTTTGCATTAATTTCAATGGCAGAAAATTCACCGGTGTGACACCATTTCCGACGTTTAACAAATCTCGTGACGTTATTTGACGTGACGTTACCAACGTCATCAACTTCCTGGATTCAGTCAGACGTCACTGACGACAGCAGACAACAATAGGCCCTACACGTATCTTTGATTTGGTGCAAAATGGCATCGATTCTAAGATATCTGTTTGGTAGTTGTCTACTATCTAACGTGGAACCACAACCGAGTGAAGACAAAACCACTGATGATTCTTTCATTGAAAACATACACTTCATCGTACCACCCGAAGGTTATGAGAAGTTCAATGAAATGAAACCAGACGAAGAGTTTCTTAACGTGAGTCAGTATATGTTTTTATTTCGATATGCAAAACACGTTGAACAAATTAACGCTCCTGGACCTTACTATAAAAGAGCATCCTTTTTGTTCAAAGATGGAATTGTAACATTTCTGCTGAAAGGATGGGTGCCAACAAAGGCAGTACCTAAACCAGATCAGGTTGGAGATGTATTTAGCCGATTTCAAGATGCCAGATCAATAATAATACGCGCAGGGATACCAAGAAGGAAATCTGCCTACAACTGGGGAGTCATCAACACATGGAGTCGTCATTGTGCTGATACAAGTGATGACAATGTTCCTATTGAACTATTTTCTCATACAAGACCAAGTCTGTTCAATTCAGACTTTGTACCTTACGGATCTTTCACCCAAGTGTCAGACAGAACAAACACCGTACGAGCAGACGACAGTGCAAACCACCGGGTTGGATCATGTGTAGCTGTTACACCAACATTTGACACCAGAGATAGAAGATTGCGACCAAAGGCAGCGAAGGGACGAAGAACACGCAATTGCTGAATCTTACATCATAATAAGACAAAAAATTCGTTCTATCCTACAGTGAAAAAATATTTCCAAAATACTTCATGAATTAAACGTAAAATTTTAACTTCGTTTTACTTTTGCTTAAAACACTGTTACTGCAACAGGTTGATTCGTATTTTGAAAACAATTATGATATGTACATGTGTACAAACAATGTGGATACTATTTCAATGCCAAATATCAATTTTATTTTATTTACTGTGATATAATTATGATTAAGCTTACTCCACCCTTATGATACACATGTATCAGCACTTAAAGTGTATATAGCTATATACAGTCATTCAATGTCAAAATAATTACTTGCATCGTTTTTAGTATGATACTAGACTACCTTAATTGCAAATTAAAACTTTGGATGGGTTCCGTGTACTTTGATTCAATCGTCGAAAAATAGACGATTCTTATAGTTTCATAGGGTGTTCTAGAACACTTTCGTATGAAAATGGACAGTTTGTATGTGCAATAAATCACAGAAAGAAATTTTGTTAAAACTGAAGCGAAAAATGATCTAATGGATATGAATGCATAATTGTTTTCGGTTTTTGAAACCTTTTAAAAAGATATCTTCCGATATAGCTCTATACACTTTAATTCATATTTGGCATTGCGTATTACTATTGAGCTAAATGCGAAAGAAAAGGCATGGCGGAAACATCTTAGACGCAATCAGGAACAATGTAATTCTAACCCTGCGAAAACGACCAATGGAATCAAACCAGCGCACACACACACACACCACGTTCATAAATAATGTTGTATTCCATTAGATTGTTTTAATGTAATTTACCCTGTTAATAGAGACCACCTGTCCACATCGCTTCACAGATTTTAAATGAGTTCATACCTATATCAGCATAAACAATGTCTTCATCCGGTCCTGTCTGTGCTATAAGTTTACCCCTGTGAAAATAAAACAAATCAAGCATGTATGCATATACTTATATTCTTTATTTAAGTCTCATTCATGTACATATGCATGTTTTTACACAAATACATGTCTATATTTGAGCCCATTTCTGTTTTAATTTAAATTAAACCTTACTACTAACACAGGTAACAGTATCGTTGAAAAAGAAATTAAAAAAAATGAAATTGAAAAAAAGTCATATACAATACCTAAATTTCGATATTTGTTTTTCAATTTCATTTTTTAATTTCTTTTTCAACGATACTGTTACCTGTGGCTACTAATATAAGACCTTCTCACTAAGGTCAGTTTTCAAAGAACCCGAACGATGATCTTATTTTTATCGGTGGAGAGTTAATCGTTCGTTGAATCTGGGTTAGACTTTTTAACCCAACTTGAATGTGAAAGATAGTACATACATTTTTTGCTTTTTTTGTATTGTAAGGGAGCTAACTAAACCATTTTTTTATAAAAGAAAAAAAACCAGCAAATCGAAAGTCAAGTTGCAGCAGATTTTAATCCAGTGAATATTAATGTAATAAATATGCACCAGATCAGTGTTTATTCCCAAAATACATTTTATACGATAAGTACATTGCTGAAAAAGAAAGCATATGGAGCTTGCGTGGTTAATTTTTGAAATACAAAACATGTAATAGCCTACCAAAGTAGGCAAGTTAAATGGTCATCAGAAAATGCACAAACTGGTTACAGGTGCTATGTTATGCAGTCACACTGATAATACATCTTTCGTTTAGGAGGTTGTTGTAATATCAGATAGGTTTAATGCTTTTGTACACCGACGGTGCCGTACATTATCACAAATATAAGTACAAACTACATGTATTTACATTTCGATTGCTAAGAACGAGAAGGTCGTAAGAAAAATTCGATATTTTGAGAAATCGCGATAACACTGTCAGAAAATTTCTCTTTACATCATATGGAAACACAAACTTTTACAACTTCATTTTGGTCAACATTACAAGTTCCGATTTTCATGAAAATAGGCTCATACGAAGCGCCCAATAAGGGAGATTTTAAACATTTATAGGTCTTATAAGGCCGTCAGTAGTAGTTACGACCTTCTCATTCTAAGCCAGCGATTTGTAATTTGAATATTCACTAAATCATACCATGGATCAGCAACTCCGCTATGACCATAAGTGACGTACGGGGCCTCCGTGTTACATGCTGGTCCAACATTGGCTACAAACATTTGGTTGTCTACAGCCCGTACTCTTTGCAGAATCTCCCAATGTGAAGGTCCGGTATTTAGACTAAACCCTCCCATAAATGTTAACAGCTGACAACCTAGTGCATAGAAAAAAGCAAAGCATTTAAAGTTGATCATCAGAAAGAAATGTTGTTGAGTGTTGAAAGAAAACTACACGATAATAAGGTTGTTTAATAAGAAAATTCAAATGTTCTGAAATATATAACACCGGACGTTTCATGCACAAATATCAGAACCGCAGCCACGCATACATAGGACATTGGCGAGATGAAAATTGAAATTTACACATTCAAATCAACATGAAACAACATATTTTCAACCAGAAAATGTTACCAGTCGAAAACGGTAAAGGTCGTAATTTAGACTATGTTGAAAATTGTTCAGAAATTGTCTGATCAACAGTGTACAAATGTACTTACCCATTTTACCGTATAGTCGAGCAATCTCTGGATATCGGAGATCTATACATATACCAAACCCTGTCTTACATCCATCTTAAAATATAAACAAAAGTCACATTATATTAGAGATATTCTTGGAGAAGCTATTGAAAACAGACTATGTAAATTCTGTAGTCAATATTGTGTAGAAGATGAGAGACATTTCCTCCTGCATTGTAACTTCTATAATGATTTTAGAGTAGACTTATTCCACGGTCTATCTACAAACAATCTGAGTGACAATGACTTGATTAACCTTTTGATGAATAACGTTTCAAGAAAAGTGGCTAAGTTTCTAGTCAAAAGTTATTTAAAGAGGCGATCAAAACTTTATAGACACTAATTGCGCATTTAATTGTATTCAATGTGTATTCAATATTGTCCAAATGAATAATAACCGTAACTATTATTATGTTTAGTTCATTGTGTATTTCGCTGATTTGATAGACATTAATTGTGCCTTTAAATATATGTATTCAATAATTTCTTTTCAAATGATTATTTGAATATATTTAATATATTATGTTTAAGCTCATTGTATATTTGAACTTATAAGCAATATCTGTATTTATGTACAATACTATGTATCATCAGAGACCTAAATTGTAATTTAGGTCTTTGGTATCACGATATCAAAATAAGTCACAAAGCCGGTGACATATAGGTCCATTGGGCCGGGTGTTTTCAATTTATATTATAATTGCTTGTAAATATATGTTATACACATGTCACGTTAATAAACTATTTACTTACTATTAGATGATTAAATACTGTAAAAGAATATACTGGTACGTGTTTCAGTTCCTATTATAAGATCACTTCAATTTTGTTGGCTCCTAAATTTCTCACCTATTTCAGACTCAATATACAGCAACATACGAGGGCCCATCAATAATTTCGTGAACTAATTTTATGTTGCGAGTATAAATAACCTTACACACTTTTAGCCTCTAGTCCTTATTAAAGTAACATCCCGTGTACAGTTTGCATTTATTTCATTGCTCGACCCATAACCGGAGCACGTGTTACAGGTCGTCACGTGACATCTCCCGCAACGTAATGTTTATGACGCACCCAGCTTCTCTCGGTGGTTGTATTTCTAATCATGCGGGCTACTTTTGAGTTTTGGAAATGGCCAGAAGTAGTCAATAGTCTTTTCTAAGTTATAGGATGGGTGCTGTAACAGTTGTATATTCAGGTCCTAGATTGTGTCCGAAACAACGCTGCGGCTACGGATTGGCGAATTTTTATTATATATCAGAATTTCATATATTTGAAATTGTATGTGCTTTCTTTTAATAGCCGATGACAACTGGTATTTAATTATTGCTACAATAGTATCTAATAACAGTAGCTTTCGGAGAAACACGATTATTACAAGTTATTCTTTGTATGTCATAAAATATTATGGTCTATACACTTTACCGACCGCCAATTTTAACAACCAATGGCCGGCGAATAGGTATGCTTATCGTCTTTGTTTGCTCCTCTATTGCCCTTTAAGTACTTCTTCGACAATGAAAATGCACTATTCGATTACCAAGAGTCCATACAAACTGCATGCAAAATTTTCTGAATGTAGAAGACATGTTGCGTGAGTAATGTATAAATCTTTAATACAAAACGTTACTCGATCATACCAGGCGACGCCATTTTTAATAACGAACGCCAATGACATGACGTTAGAATATTGCTATGACGTCATAAATAGTGACGTCATCAATCACTTTTTATGCTTAATTAATTGGATACTAAATGATCTTTGACCATGCAAAATTTCAATAAGCTATGTCAAAGCGTTATGAAACAGTAGAATTAGTTCACGAAATTATTGATGGGCCCACGTATGCTAGTACACGCAAAGTACCTCCTATAGGACCACTTCAATTATTTCGCAATCATTCAAATTATTGCAATTTTATTAACTCAAGGACGTTAATAAGACAGTTGCACTATTTTGACTAGTTTATTAGTGGACCTGTACAGTAAATGTTATACATTTAAGTTAATGAAGCTGGTTGTCAAATGTAAGTTTGCTGGCTCTCAAAGTTCGTGGATTTATTTCACCCAAGTTTCAGACTCAAAATAAGTACAAATAAAACTGTACATCTTGGGAAGGAATGAGTGTGTTTTTGGACACGTTTAGCCACACAACTGTCTTAAAAGGATATTCACGATTTTACCATTTCAGTGACAGACGCTTTAGCGCACGATCGACATTGCATGTTCTAGATGATAAATGATTATAAGTGATGAACGAAAGGCTTCTGATTGAAATCTCGTGTAATCTGGGGGAAACTATTGATCAAATCCTGATACAAACGTTCAATGACAAAGTTACAAACTTGTGTAAGACTGGGGGAGAACTATGTCAATACAATGTAGCATATTAAAGAAATGAGTCAGTTGAACACAGAGAGCCTACCTGCATCTACAACAGTCAGTTTATCACCTCCCGTATTTAACCTTCCTGCATCCACAACAGTCAGTTTATCACCTCCCGTATTTAACCTTCCTGCATCTAAAACAGTCAGTTTATCACCTCCCGTATTTAACCTTGAAGTTCCTGCATCTACAACAGTCAGTTTATCACCTCCCGTATTTAATCTACCTGTATCTACAACAGTCAGTTTATCACCACCCGTATTTAACCTACATGTATCTACAACAGTCAGTTTATCTCCTCCCGTATTTAACCTACATGTATCTACAAAAGTCAGTTTATCACCTCCCGTATTTAACCTACCTGTATCTACAACAGTCAGTTTATCACCTCCCGTATTTAACCTACATGTATCTACAACAGTCAGTTTATCACCTCCCGTATTTAACCTACATGTATCTACAACAGTCAGTTTATCACCTCCCGTATTTAACCTACCTGTATCTACAACAGTCAGTTTATCACCTCCCGTATTTAACCTACATGTATTTACAACAGTCAGTTTATCACCTCCCGTATTTAACCTACATGTATCTACAACAGTCAGTTGATCACCTCCCGTATTTAATCTACCTGTATCTACAACAGTCAGTTTATCACCTCCCGTATTTAACCTACCTGTATCTACAACAGTCAGTTTATCACCTCCCGTATTTAACCTACCTGTATCTACAACAGTCAGTTTATCACCACCCGTATTTAACCTACATGTATCTACAACAGTCAGTTTATCACCTCCCGTATTTAACCTACCTGTATCTACAACAGTCAGTTTATCGCCTCCCGTATTTAACCTACCTCTATCTACAACAGTCAGTTTATCACCACCCGTATTTAACCTACATGTATCTACAACAGTCAGTTTATCACCTCCCGTATTTAACCTACCTGTATCTACAACAGTCAGTTTATCACCTCCCGTATTTAACCTACTTGTATCTACAACAGTCAGTTTATCACCTCCCGTATTTAACCTGTATGTATTTACAACAGTCAGTTTATCACCACCCGTATTTAACCTACCTGTATTTACAACAGTCAGTTTATCACCTCCCGTATTTAACATACCTGTATCTACAACAGTCAGTTTATCACCACACGTATTTAACCTACATGTATCTACAACAGTCAGTTTATCACCTCCCGTATTTAACATACCTGTATCTACAACAGTCAGTTTATCACCACCCGTATTTAACCTACATGTATCTACAACAGTCAGTTTATCACCACCCGGATTTAACCTACCTGTATCTACAACAGTCAGTTTATCACCACCCTTATTTTACCTACCTGTATCTACAACAGTCAGTTTATCACCACCCTTATTTAACCTACCTGTATCTACAACAGTCAGTTTATCACCTCCCTTATTTAACCTATCTGTATCTACAACAGTCAGTTTATCACCTCCCTTATTTAACCTATCTGTATCTACAACAGTCAGTTTATCACCACCCTTATTTAACCTATCTGTATCTACAACAGTCAGTTTATCACCTCCCTTATTTAACCTATCTGTATCTACAACAGTCAGTTTATCACCACCCTTATTTAACCTACATTTATCTACAACAGTCAGTTTCTCACCTCCCGTATTAAACCTGCCTGTATCTACAACAGTCAGTTTATCACATCCCGTATTAAACCTACCTGTATCTACAACAGTCAGTTTATCACCTCCCGTATTTAACCTACCTGTATCTACAACAGTCAGTTCATCACCACCCGTATTTAACCTACCTGTATTTACAACAGTCAGTTTATCACCTCCCGTATTTAACATACCTGTATCTACAACAGTCAGTTTATCACCACACGTATTTAACCTACATGTATCTACAACAGTCAGTTTATCACCTCCCGTATTTAACATACCTGTATCTACAACAGTCAGTTTATCACCACCCGTATTTAACCTACATGTATCTACAACAGTCAGTTTATCACCACCCGTATTTAACCTACCTGTATCTACAACAGTCAGTTTATCACCACCCTTATTTAACCTACCTGTATCTACAACAGTCAGTTTATCACCACCCTTATTTAACCTACCTGTATCTACAACAGTCAGTTTATCACCTCCCTTATTTAACCTATCTGTATCTACAACAGTCAGTTTATCACCTCCCTTATTTAACCTATCTGTATCTACAACAGTCAGTTTATCACCACCCTTATTTAACCTATCTGTATCTACAACAGTCAGTTTATCACCTCCCTTATTTAACCTATCTGTATCTACAACAGTCAGTATATCACCACCCTTATTTAACCCACATTTATCTACAACAGTCAGTTTCTCACCTCCCGTATCAAACCTACCTGTATCTACAACAGTCAGTTTATCACCTCCCGTATTAAACCTACCTGTATCTACAACAGTCAGTTTATCACCTCCCGTATTAAACCTACCTGTATCTACAACAGTCAGTTTATCACCTCCCGTATTTAACCTTCCTGTATCTACAACAGTCAGTTTATCACCACACGTATTTAACCTACCTGTATCTACAACAGTCAGTTTATCACCACCCTTATTTAACCTACCTGTATCTACAACAGTCAGTTTCTCACCACCATTATTTAACCTACCTGTATCTACAACAGTCAGTTTATCACCACCCTTATTTAACCTACCTGTATCTACAACAGTCAGTTTCTCACCTCCCGTATTTAACCTACATGTATCTACAACAGTCAGTTTATCACCTCCCGTATTTAACCTACCTGTGTCTACAACAGTCAGTTTATCACCACACGTATTTAACCTACCTGTATCTACAACAGTCAGTTTATCACCACCCTTATTTAACCTACCTGTATCTACAACAGTCAGTTTATCACCACCCTTATTTAACCTACCTGTATCTACAACAGTCAGTTTATCACCACCCTTATTTAACCTACCTGTATCTACAACAGTCAGTTTCTCACCTCCCGTATTTAACCTACATGTATCTACAACA
Organism: Spisula subtruncata; assembly: GCA_963678985.1. NCBI lineage: Eukaryota > Metazoa > Mollusca > Bivalvia > Venerida > Mactridae > Spisula > Spisula subtruncata. The sequence goes on from OY787662.1 coordinate 27,729,984, forward strand.
GTCAGTTTATCACCACCCGTATTTAACCTACCTGTATCTACAACAGTCAGTTTATCACCACCCGTATTTAACCTACATGTATCTACAACAGTCAGTTTATCACCTCCCGTATTTAACCTACATGTATCTACAACAGTCAGTTTATCACCTCCCTTATTTAACCTACCTGTATCTACATCAGTCAGTTTATCACCTCCCGTATTTAACCTACCTGTATCTACAACAGTCAGTTTATCACCTCCCGTATTTAACCTACATGTATTTACAACAGTCAGTTTATCACCTCCCGTATTTAACCTACATGTATCTACAACAGTCAGTTGATCACCTCCCGTATATAACCTACATGTATCTACAACAGTCAGTTGATCACCTCCCTTATTTAACCTACCTGTATCTACAACAGTCAGTTTATCACCTCCCGTATTTAACCTACCTGTATCTACAACAGTCAGTTTATCACCTCCCGTATTTAACCTACCTGTATCTACAACAGTCAGTTTATCACCTCCCGTATTTAACCTACATGTATTTACAACAGTCAGTTTATCACCTTCCGTATTTAACCTACATGTATCTACAACAGTCAGTTGATCACCTCCCGTATTTAACCTACATGTATTTACAACAGTCAGTTGATCACCTCCCGTATTTAACCTACATGTATCTACAACAGTCAGTTGATCACCTCCCGTATTTAACCTACCTGTATCTACAACAGTCAGTTTATCACCTCCCGTATTTAACCTACCTGTATCTACAACAGTCAGTTTATCACCACCCGTATTTAACCTACCTGTATCTACAACAGTCAGTTTATCACCACCCGTATTTAACCTACCTGTCTCTACAACAGTCAGTTTATCACCTCCCGTATTTAACCTACCTGTATCTACAACAGTCAGTTTATCACCACCCGAATTTAACCTACATGTATCTACAACAGTCAGTTTATCACCACCCGTATTTAACCTACATGTATCTACAACAGTCAGTTTATCACCACCCGTATTTAACCTACATGTATCTACAACAGTCAGTTTATCACCACCCGTATTTAACCTACCTGTATCTACAACAGTCAGTTTATCACCTCCCGTATTTAACCTACATGTATCTACAACAGTTAGTTTATCACCTCCCGTATTAAACCTACATGTATTTACAACAGTCAGTTTATCACCTCCCGTATTTAACCTACATGTATCTACAACAGTCAGTTTATCACCTCCCGTATTTAACCTACATGTATCTACAACAGTCAGTTTATCACCTCCCTTATTTAACCTACCTGTATCTACATCAGTCAGTTTATCACCTCCCGTATTTAACCTACATGTATCTACAACAGTCAGTTTATCACCTCCCTTATTTAACCTACCTGTATCTACATCAGTCAGTTTATCACCTCCCGTATTTAACCTACATGTATCTACAACAGTCAGTTTATCACCACCCGTATTTAACCTACCTGTATCTACAACAGTCAGTTTATCACCACCCGTATTTAACCTACCTGTCTCTACAACAGTCAGTTTATCACCTCCCGTATTTAACCTACCTGTATCTACAACAGTCAGTTTATCACCACCCGTATTTAACCTACATGTATCTACAACAGTCAGTTTATCACCACCCGTATTTAACCTACATGTATCTACAACAGTCAGTTTATCACCACCCGTATTTAACCTACATGTATCTACAACAGTCAGTTTATCACCACCCGTATTTAACCTACCTGTATCTACAACAGTCAGTTTATCACCACCCGTATTTAACCTACATGTATCTACAACAGTCAGTTTATCACCTCCCGTATTTAACCTACATGTATTTACAACAGTCAGTTTATCACCTCCCGTATTTAACCTACATGTATCTACAACAGTCAGTTTATCACCTCCCGTATTTAACCTACATGTATCTACAACAGTCAGTTTATCACCTCCCTTATTTAACCTACCTGTATCTACATCAGTCAGTTTATCACCTCCCGTATTTAACCTACCTGTATCTACAACAGTCAGTTTATCACCTCCCGTATTTAACCTACATGTATTTACAACAGTCAGTTTATCACCTCCCGTATTTAACCTACATGTATCTACAACAGTCAGTTGATCATCTCCCGTATTTAACCTACATGTATCTACAACAGTCAGTTGATCACCTCCCTTATTTAACCTACCTGTATCTACAACAGTCAGTTTATCACCTCCCGTATTTAACCTACCTGTATCTACAACAGTCAGTTTATCACCTCCCGTATTTAACCTTCCTGTATCTACAACAGTCAGTTTATCACCTCCCGTATTTAACCTACATGTATTTACAACAGTCAGTTTATCACCTCCCGTATTTAACCTACATGTATCTACAACAGTCAGTTGATCACCTCCCGTATTTAACCTACATGTATTTACAACAGTCAGTTGATCACCTCCCGTATTTAACCTACATGTATCTACAACAGTCAGTTGATCACCTCCCGTATTTAACCTACCTGTATCTACAACAGTCAGTTTATCACCTCCCGAATTTAACCTACCTGTATCTACAACAGTCAGTTTATCACCACCCGTATTTAACCTACCTGTATCTACAACAGTCAGTTTATCACCACCCGTATTTAACCTACCTGTCTCTACAACAGTCAGTTTATCACCTCCCGTATTTAACCTACCTGTATCTACAACAGTCAGTTTATCACCACCCGAATTTAACCTACATGTATCTACAACAGTCAGTTTATCACCACCCGTATTTAACCTACATGTATCTACAACAGTCAGTTTATCACCACCCGTATTTAACCTACATGTATCTACAACAGTCAGTTTATCACCACCCGTATTTAACCTACCTGTATCTACAACAGTCAGTTTATCACCTCCCGTATTTAACCTACATGTATCTACAACAGTCAGTTTATCACCTCCCGTATTTAACCTACATGTATTTACAACAGTCAGTTTATCACCTCCCGTATTTAACCTACATGTATCTACAACAGTCAGTTTATCACCTCCCGTATGTAACCTACATGTATCTACAACAGTCAGTTTATCACCTCCCTTATTTAACCTACCTGTATCTACATCAGTCAGTTTATCACCTCCCGTATTTAACCTACCTGTATCTACAACAGTCAGTTTATCACCTCCCGTATTGAACCTACATGTATTTACAACAGTCAGTTTATCACCTCCCGTATTTAACCTACATGTATCTACAACAGTCAGTTGATCACCTCCCGTATTTAACCTACATGTATCTACAACAGTCAGTTGATCACCTCCCTTATTTAACCTACCTGTATCTACAACAGTCAGTTTATCACCTCCCGAATTTAACCTACCTGTATCTACAACAGTCAGTTTATCACCTCCCGTATTTAACCTACCTGTATCTACAACAGTCAGTTTATCACCTCCCGTATTTAACCTACATGTATTTACAACAGTCAGTTTATCACCTCCCGTATTTAACCTACATGTATCTACAACAGTCAGTTGATCACCTCCCGTATTTAACCTACATGTATTTACAACAGTCAGTTTATCACCTCCCGTATTTAACCTACATGTATCTACAACAGTCAGTTTATCACCTCCCGTATTAAACCTACCTGTATCTACAACAGTCAGTTGATCACCTCCCGTATTTAACCTACCTGTATCTACAACAGTCAGTTTATCACCACCCGTATTTAACCTACATGTATCTACAACAGTCAGTTTATCACCTCCCGTATTTAACCTACCTGTATCTACAACAGTCAGTTTATCACCTCCCGTATTTAACCTACCTGTATCTACAACAGTCAGTTTATCACCTCCCGTATTTAACCTACCTCTATCTACAACAGTCAGTTTATCACCACCCGTATTTAACCTACATGTATCTACAACAGTCAGTTTATCACCTCCCGTATTTAACCTACCTGTATCTACAACAGTCAGTTTATCACCTCCCGTATTTAACCTACTTGTATCTACAACAGTCAGTTTATCACCTCCCGTATTTAACTTGCATGTATCTACAACAGTCAGTTTATCACCACCCGTATTTAACCTACCTGTATTTACAACAGTCAGTTTATCACCTCCCGTATTTAACATACCTGTATCTACAACAGTCAGTTTATCACCACACGTATTTAACCTACATGTATCTACAACAGTCAGTTTATCACCTCCCGTATTTAACATACCTGTATCTACAACAGTCAGTTTATCACCACCCGTATTTAACCTACATGTATCTACAACAGTCAGTTTATCACCACCCGTATTTAACCTACCTGTATCTACAACAGTCAGTTTATCACCACCCTTATTTAACCTACCTGTATCTACAACAGTCAGTTTATCACCAACCTTATTTAACCTACCTGTATCTACAACAGTCAGTTTATCACCTCCCTTATTTAACCTATCTGTATCTACAACAGTCAGTTTATCACCTCCCTTATTTAACCTATCTGTATCTACAACAGTCAGTTTATCACCACCCTTATTTAACCTATCTGTATCTACAACAGTCAGTTTATCACCTCCCTTATTTAACCTATCTGTATCTACAACAGTCAGTTTATCACCACCCTTATTTAACCTACATTTATCTACAACAGTCAGTTTCTCACCTCCCGTATTAAACCTACCTGTATCTACAACAGTCAGTTTATCACCTCCCGTATTAAACCTACCTGTATCTACAACAGTCAGTTTATCACCTCCCGTATTTAACCTACCTGTATCTACAACAGTCAGTTTATCACCACCCGTATTTAACCTACCTGTATTTACAACAGTCAGTCTATCACCTCCCGTATTTAACATACCTGTATCTACAACAGTCAGTTTATCACCACACGTATTTAACCTACATGTATCTACAACAGTCAGTTTATCACCTCCCGTATTTAACATACCTGTATCTACAACAGTCAGTTTATCACCAGCCGTATTTAACCTACATGTATCTACAACAGTCAGTTTATCACCACCCGTATTTAACCTACCTGTATCTACAACAGTCAGTTTATCACCACCCTTATTTAACCTACCTGTATCTACAACAGTCAGTTTATCACCACCCTTATTTAACCTACCTGTATCTACAACAGTCAGTTTATCACCTCCCTTATTTAACCTATCTGTATCTACAACAGTCAGTTTATCACCTCCCTTATTTAACCTATCTGTATCTACAACAGTCAGTTTATCACCACCCTTATTTAACCTATCTGTATCTACAACAGTCAGTTTATCACCTCCCTTATTTAACCTATCTGTATCTACAACAATCAGTTTATCACCACCCTTATTTAACCTACATTTATCTACAACAGTCAATTTCTCACCTCCCGTATTAAACCTACCTGTATCTACAACAGTCAGTTTATCACCTCCCGTATTAAACCTACCTGTATCTACAACAGTCAGTTTATCACCTCCCGTATTAAACCTACCTGTATCTACAACAGTCAGTTTATCACCTCCCGTATTTAACCTTCCTGTATCTACAACAGTCAGTTTATCACCACACGTATTTAACCTACCTGTATCTACAACAGTCAGTTTATCACCACCCTTATTTAACCTACCTGTATCTACAACAGTCAGTTTCTCACCACCCTTATTTAACCTACCTGTTTCTACAACAGTCAGTTTATCACCACCCTTTTTTAACCTACCTGTATCTACAACAGTCAGTTTCTCACCTCCCGTATTTAACCTACATGTATCTACAACAGTCAGTTTATCACCTCCCGTATTTAACCTACCTGTGTCTACAACAGTCAGTTTATCACCACACGTATTTAACCTACCTGTATCTACAACAGTCAGTTTATCACCACCCTTATTTAACCTACCTGTATCTACAACAGTCAGTTTATCACCACCCTTATTTAACCTACCTGTATCTACAACAGTCAGTTTATCACCACCCTTATTTAACCTACCTGTATCTACAACAGTCAGTTTCTCACCTCCCGTATTTAACCTACAAGTATCTACAACAGTCAGTTTATCACCACCCGTATTTAACCTACCTGTATCTACAACAGTCAGTTTATCACCACCCGTATTTAACCTACATGTATCTACAACAGTCAGTTTATCACCTCCCGTATTTAACCTACCTGTATCTACAACAGTCAGTTTATCACCTCCCGTATTTAACCTACCTGTATCTACAACAGTCAGTTTATCACCTCCCGTATTTAACCTACATGTATTTACAACAGTCAGTTTATCACCTCCCGTATTTAACCTACATGTATCTACAACAGTCAGTTGATCACCTCCCGTATTTAACCTACATGTATTTACAACAGTCAGTTTATCACCTCCCGTATTTAACCTACATGTATCTACAACAGTCAGTTGATCACCTCCCGTATTTAACCTACATGTATCAACAACAGTCAGTTGATCACCTCCCGTATTTAACCTACATGTATCTACAACAGTCAGTTGATCACCTCCCGTATTTAACCTACATGTATCTACAACAGTCAGTTGATCACCTCCCGTATTTAACCTACATGTATCTACAACAGTCAGTTGATCACCTCCCGTATTTAACCTACATGTATTTACAACAGTCAGTTTATCACCTCCCGTATTTAACCTACCTGTATCTACAACAGTCAGTTGATCACCTCCCGTATTTAACCTACATGTATCTACAACAGTCAGTTTATCACCTCCCTTATGTAACCTTCCTGTATTTACAACAGTCAGTATATCACCTCCCGTATTTAACCTACCTGTATCTACAACAGTCAGTTTATCACCTCCCGTATTTAACCTACCTGTATTTACAACAGTCAGTTTATCACCTCCCGTATTCAACCTACCTGTATCTACAACAGTCAGTTTATCACCTCCCGTATTTAACTCTGATTCTGTGATATTCATTCTTGGTCCAAGATCCACATCAAATAAGTGTAACTAGAAATCAAACGAGCTCATTAATATAACTAATTATAATTTATTTACGTTTCTGTTAGTTACAAGGATATACAATTCACTGCACCGATATTACAGTTTTCATTCTAAAATGTATTCCCATCCTCAAAATAAGAGCGTTCACTCATTAGTATTGAGAACAAAAGCGTGTGAGAAAATTCACCTCAAAATTTCATGCAATGTCAGACTCAAAATTGTTTGTGAAATCGTTATAGTGATAGCGGTTTTAGGACATGATCATACGCAACGATGTATCAAACATATCTGTTACTAAATTAAAACTGAAGATATTCCATTTCTAATGGTTGGCACAAGGCTAATTTAATGATTTCACTCTATGTCCAATCTTTTGTCAAAGTTCAAAATGCCCATACAGACGTTCAGACAGTCCAACATTACCAAATGAACCCTCATATTTTAGGCATTTATCATACCTATGCAACGACGAATCAAACATATATGTTACTTACTTAGAACTGAAGCTATTTTGTTCTTAAAGGTCGACAAAAGGCTAATTTAATGATTTCACCCAATTTCAAGATTTTGTCAGAGGTCAAAATGCCCGTACGAACAGACTGACAATCCAATATTATCAAATGACGCCTAATATTTTAGACAATTTTCATACTTATGCAACGTTCTATCAAACATATCTGTAGCTTAATTAGATCTGAGGATATTCCATTTTTAAAGATTGACACAAGGTTCATTTAATGATTTCACTCCATGTTCAAGATTTTGTCAAAGGTCAAAATTCCAGTTTGGACGGACGGACAGTCCATTATTATCAAATGACCTCACATATTTTAGGACATTATCATACCTATGCAACGACATATCAAACATAAATGTAACTTAATTGAAGATATTCAGTTTTTAAAGGTAGACATAAGGCTAATTGTCGTAAGTGTCCTGTCGTTTTCGATTCGTACTGTATTCAAATAAACTGTTAACGGTATCCAGTAAGAACGTTCCCACTGGAAAACGTCCCCACTATTAATTTATTGAAAAAGTCTACCAGCCAGTTTCATCCACGGCCACACCACCGGGGATGGGCCGGGGTTTTTACTTTTGGGTTGTCAAAAACCACGGCCATGCGGGGGACAGCTGATGGTAAAGTGTCTGTTGTTCTTCGGTGCCTGGCAAGTGAATATTCCCCAACATTTCCCCGGCAGTGCGAAGGAAGGTAAATGGAAGATATTTAACACGACCGTTTCCCCGGTTCCCCACCGCCCATTCACAGAGGTGGGGCCTTGGGTGCAACTGACTGGTGTATTATTAATACATTGTTTGATTTAGTTGGAGAAATTTAAAGGGCCAGCACTATGCTTACTGGTTTGGTCAGCACCCGAAAAGTAAAATGTGAAATTATAGTACAGGCCATGCCTTAGTTCATATTATTACTTAAGCGAAACGGCCTCCGTAGCTGAGTGTTTAGAGCGCTTGCCGCCTAATCTGGTTATCCGAGTTCAAATCATGGCCGGACGCACACATATGCCTGCCATATTCAGCAGAAGGCTGACTGGCAAATAAAGGCTATGCTCGGATTTTTTTAGTAGTAGTCTGGTATGGTGTGTATCTTAATACTGAAGTGCAGAGAAATCCAAATACTAGATTCTAGTAAAACGAATATTATTCCATAAAACAATCTAAGAATTATAGTTCTAGTTTCTTTAACTATACCCATGTACTGACCTTTCTGAAGCGACCCTTAAGTTCGCCCTGTGGACCGTATATATGACAAGTATTGTACAGCTTATTCGAACCTGGTATCTCCTCTGGGAATGAACCTATTATAACAAATAATGATGAAAAATATAAACCAATACTTTCATTTCTAAACACAGTATATAACAACCAATATGGAACAAAACCCCTTTGATGGCTGCAATAATTGATTGTTGTTAAGATGTTGCTGCTCGACCGAAGTTTACTTTACAGTAAATGTATATATCTTAGGGGAACCGTTTAGGTATTGTTGCAGAGCGGTTGTTGCTCTACAGAGGACCGTCACTGAGAGGTTGTCCTATACATCGATGGCTTAGAATTAGAAGGTCGTAAGTGGCACTATAACAGTGGTAATATTCATACATATTCAGAATAAGCATCACAAGGCGCTTCTTATGAGCCCATTTTCATAAAAATCTTAACTTGTCATGTTGACCAAAATGAAGTTGTCAGACAGTTTTTCCGTGTTTTCTCAAAATATCGATTTGGTAGTTACGACCTTCTTGTTCTAAGCCATCGACATGTGCAACAAAATACGTTAAATATATGTAATGTATGGCGTTTGTTAGAAACACAGGTTGTTGGCTTGGTCCTGATTGATGATGACTGAAAATGTCGTAGTTTCCAAGGGTTCAAACGGAGATCCTTCATGGAATACGAAATTGCGTTATGCTACGGTCACAATGCTCGTACGATGTCCGTACGGATTTACAAACTCGTACGAGTCTGAAATCTTTTAATCTTAACGGTATATGTAGGTTCTTAGATTCTGGTCACAGCTTGTACGGAGTCGTACGAGTTGTACAGAATGTATAGTTTGCACCAGATCACCGAATCCTCTACGAGTTGTGAAAATCCGAACGATGCTCGTACGAGTCTCGATATACGTAAGGACGTCGTGCGAGTAAATGTTCAGAAAAATCAACTCGTACGGAGCTCGAACGGAGCTCGTAGGGCAAATGTGACTAGGTTATTACTAAATTGACTGTACGTATTTTTCCGAACATGTTAGAACATAATACGTATTATCAGTTTAACAGGGTATTAGTTATACTTACCTCCGTATATATGGATTTTATTTTCTTTCGCAAGTCGTGACAACATTTTCGCGGTGGGTCCATCACTAGGTTCTTTGTATTCTATGAAATATTTTGGGTCCATCCAACACGTGAAATATTCCTAACATATTAAAAAAAACATATTAACTTAAACATTAAGATGAACCAAACTTTCCAGACATTAAATCATACTTTAACATCAGTAGGCACTCGTAAATCGTTACATGGTCACTTGCTCCTCCATAGGCGATATTTTTATACACAATCTAAAGCCTCGGTCCACGGGAACAAAATAGCTCATCATGTACAGTTGGGGAGAAAAAATGCGGTAAGACTCATATTGAACTTGCAGCATTATTTTGACATATTTTGGCAAATATGGCGCGATGGACTAATGGTTTGAGCGTTTACTGTTGGGGTCCGATCCCCGATGTCAGATACAAACATTCATACTGGTTTAAACTGGTTAAGCTCCCTTGTTTGGTGCTAAATATGACACACTAGACCAGGGACGTGTCAACGCTAAATTAGTCACGGTATGAAATAATAAACTAATTAATTAAATCAATCCTTAGATACATACTGGAAGTGCGACAACTTTGGCGCCATTTTTAGCAGCTTCCTGAATCATTCGTTCAGCGTGTGCAAGGTTTTCTTCTCGGAACCTTTCCACAAATATCTGCACTAATGCGAGTCGAAAACCTAAAAGTGAAAGCATCCAAGTCAAATATGCAAAGACCAAGCTAAACACAGAAGAGACGCAATAGAGAGTTTTTCTTGTCATAGTAAATGACTAAATGCACATGTACAAACACTAGGAGCTTCCAAGAAAATCTACATGGAGACATGTTCCAATCACGGCCCATTGTTATCATATGCTATAATAACGAATTCATTTGCATATCAATATCATTGAAAGCTACGTTGTACGTAGACAGTGATTATTTAGATGTGCCCTTTAGAGCTATTTGTTTACATAGGAAATGAAGAAAACGTCGCGTTACTATGACAACATGTATGCAATTCTAATTAAATGACAACTGTCAGTGACAGCAGTCTTGGTTCCAAATTAAAGCCGTTCTCGTTCAACCAGCGTATATTTTCGTCGAAAACACTCTCAAGTCTAGGGACTTGACTACACCACTGATTTATGAAGAGGATTAAAGCTTGCTCTATGCGGATCAATTTATAGAAGATAATGATAGGAAACACATGGTACGGAACTATCTAATGTAGTGAGCCAGTGACTCTTGACCTCAGCTGTCATGACAAAAATATTCAAATGACCACCGCATCGTGTTAAAGTGTATAGAGCTATAGCTGACAATATTTTTTTTAAAGATTCAAAAACTGAAAAAAACTTATGCTTTTATATCCAATAGATCCTTTTTCGCTTCAGTTTTTACAGAAACTCTCTCTGTGATTTATTGGACATGCGAATTGTCCGTTTTCATACGAAAGTGTTCTAGAACACTCTATGAAATTAAAAGAGTCGTCTATTTTTTCGACGATTGAATCAAAGTACACGGAACACATCCACTGTTTTAATTTGCAATTAAGGGAGTCTAGTATCATACTCAAAACGATGCAAGTAATTATTTTGACATTGCATGACCGTTATGATATATCTATACATGTATACACTTTAATACGATTTTCTAAGAATGAAATGTTATCATAACCATAGCAAATTATGTGTGCTTGGTTTTCCATCGCAAGTATTTGTCAAAATCGTTTGCTATAAATAGTATACTACATGTGTGTTCATAGAGTTCATAGCTAGTTTGGTCCCCGTCCAAAAACCTTACATTAGATTGGGTCTGGCATCAGAAAGTTAAAATGGATGCATATAACCATTTATAACTCAGTATCGACATCGAACAAGGGTGTACATAGTGTACATCATGCCCACACCACTAACCTGATGTTGTTTCAATTGATAATGCAGCCAGGCTTAAATAGATGATAAGACGACATTGATACTTGATGTCACTCATCATGACAACAACAATATTCCAGAATGTCGTACAAATGGACACTACACTATTTCATCCCTGCTTAAAGGTCGATAAAATCAATTGTGATATCAAAGTGTTCTGTATTGTTGTGCACGCAATGCTGTTCAAAGTGGAATTGACGAGACGCCGTGTGTTTGTGTGTACTGTGGAATGTTTTTAAAATCATACGATGTCATACATGTATATCAACAATATTTATAGACAAATATTTATAAAAAAATATACATCATTAGCCAATACTGAACATACCAAATACATAACTACTACTTACGACCTTATTAGACTCATACATATTTGAAATCTCCAGTACCAGGCGCATCTAATGAGCCTATTGTTATGAAAATCGGAACTTGTAAGTAAAGAGTAAAATGCAGAAAGCTTTTTCTTGTTTTCTCAATATATCGATTGTGTACAAGTTTACGACGTTATCATGCAAATTAAAGTGTATAGAGCTATATCGGAAGATATTTTTTTAAAAGTTTCAAAAACTGAAAAACAATTATGCTTTCATATCCATTAGATCAGATCGATTTTCGCTTCAGTTTTAACAAAAACTCTCTCTGTGATTTATTGGACATGCGAACTGCCCATTTTCATACGAAAGTGTTCTAGAACACCCTATGAAATTATGAGAATCGTCTATTTTTCGACGATTGAATCAAATTACACGGAACCAATCCAAAGTTTTAATTTGCAATTTAGGTAGTCTAGTATCATACTAAAAACGATGCAAGTAATTATTGTGACATTGAATGACTTGTTAAAATATAGCTCTACTGGCAAAGGAGAAGATTCCGGACAGAAATCGCATAAAAAGCTTCCCCTGGAGTTAAAAATAGATCTTTTCTTAGATTTTTTTGTGTTTACAAATACCTTGGTTCAGGATCTTTGCTAAAAATAGGTTTCCCGAAAAATGACGTCACGTGAACAGCAAAATATTGGGGCCTGAAAAGGGGCACTTTTGTGCTATTTTCAACGATATTACCGTAGATATACCGGACAGTCTGCTTCGAATATTCCACGACGAATATTTAGAAACATATTACCAGGAAATATTTAGAACAGGGTTCCTTCTTCACAATCATGCAAAAATATGTCAATATTTACGACATGACAACACGTGACGCACATGTTTTCAACCCAGGGGGCGCTCGTGACAGGTTAAATTCCAATCCATACCGTATCTTGTTTACCGGCCGAAAATCGAAACAAAATGTGGAAAAAGTTTTTCAGATTTATTGATAAGATATCAAAAAAATATTCTCAACAGATAATGAGGACCAATTTCCGTCTATTGCGCTAAAGTACATGCTGGAAGAAAAAATAAAAATTAAAAAAAAATTTTTTTTGGCGCCGCCGTGATTCGATCGCTGGACCTTAGCATCAGATAATTACTAATCGAGCTGCTTAACCACTCGGCCACGATCTCGTTACAGAAATTTGAACTAAATAATTGAACACTATAAAATCATTGTCGCTCGCGCTGTGCACGCGCTATATTGCGCATGCGCACTAAATTTGTTTACCCCCCCGGCGGTGCAGATGTCAAAATCACAACAGCAGACGATATTTTCGGTATATGAGTAATTATTTGTTTATTTTGATTTTTTTTTTCTTCCAGATTTCCTTTAAATACGCACCTGAGTGATTTGATACCAATATTATCAATGAACTATTTAACTAAATAAACCGTCTAGACCGTTTGTCCGGAAGCTTCTCCTGTCCGGAATCATCTCCCTTGGCAGTATACACTTTAAGCCAGCGAAATGCCAATTACCAATTTGTAAGATTAACATGAACATGAACTTACGTGATGCCATATCTTCACAATACGTGATGGTAGCGATAAGGTATACAATCAGTTCTTAACTGGTTCCTCACATAAACATCTATAGCTGGAAATGAAAGTGACTCATTTGTTTCATTTTATTAAAATGTACCAGTGTCTGTTTCCTATTTTATACAATTTTTAGCAGGTCAGTTATATTTTTCGAATACTAATTGTTTAATCTACGCAATGATGGCACTCGCTGTGCTTATGAGCAATAGTTTCAAGTGAGCTTAACCCACCCAGTCATCTCGGTAGGTAAACCACTGGCACTCTAGAGGTTATAGGTTCGAGTCGAAGGTGTTCTAGCTTTATCATTAGTTTCAAACTCATTATCTGCAGTCGCCATCATCGATCTATCTTAGGGATTGTAGTAATTCCTCGTCATAGAACATGTGCAATACTTAGAGTACATTAGGTAAACTTGAATGGTTTCTCTAGCTTACCACAAATCCAGGAGGCTACCACAGCACTTTATACTATTTTTTTCACCCCTCGTATATGCAGTGTTGTCTGAGTTGTCAGCTTCAACTGGCATGTATGAATCATTACCCTAGAAAGGTTCCCAAATATTTAGTTATGCACAGAGAAGAAGCTCTACCTATGTACACTTAAACGAATTTCTAATTGGCCACCCAATGAAACATTATATTATGCGATATATTCAGTCAATATTTCTAAAATTGTGGTTATTATCATTCCATGCAATTATCTATCGATTTCAACAATTAGATTACGCATGCATGTATTAAATCATCCATGCGGAATAGTTAGTGCAAAATGGCTAACGTGCACGTGGTTCACGTGCCCGAAATGTTAGATCTTTGAAATCTGTCAAAATGTGTTCTCTGTCGATTGGCTTAATGAAAGGTATTAATACTGACGAGAATAAGTAATACGGGGCTCGCTGAGGCCGTTAGAGTGACGAGTACCAGCACCAAAGTCCAGACATGTACGTCAAAACGTCTTTTTGTAAAAAGCGATATTTATAATAACGTGGGGTTAAGCTCGAATTACTGCGAGAAACATATTTTCCATCAATAAAATTGGACAGTATCGGGGTTTCGATTATTTATTTTCTTCTAAAAGCATTTTTTTAAAACTAATTTATAAAAACACGTGGCCAATCAGAAATTCGTTCAATGTATGCATGTATCTGACGTCATGAGCGCGTTCCACATGGCTCATTTTCACAAATTATAGTATTTAAACAGGGAACAAATTTATACCAAATACGATACTATTCCAAGCTGTGCACGAGGCCAACGTGCAAAAAAGCAATTTCGCACCAACCGTTACGCATGGATGATTTCGTATATGAATACGCCATTTCTTTTCAGAAATAGATAAGTAAGTGCGTGGAATGAACAAATAACACAGCCTAAGATTTATTGATATAATTTATCAGATGATATAATATTTTTTAGGGTGGCCAATTAGAAATTCGTTTAAGTGTATAAATATTTATTTTCTTTCTTTATTACAATGTATTCATATTTATTTGCCATGATGTTTTGTTCATGCGATTGCATGTTAAAATTTTAGTTCGATAGTGACTTATAGGTCCATTGGGCCGGGTGTATCCATTATATGTTTTATACTTTTGTTACAACATACATATTTAATTATTTACACATGACACTTTAATAAACAATATACATATACTTACTTGCTTACTTGCTTGCTTGCTTTCTTACTTACTTATAAATAAACTACAGTACAACCTCTGTAGAGCACCACCCCTTGTGAGCTGCACATATATGGTCATTGTATAGGAGTTGTTACGTATACTCTACAGATTTACAGTGAATAGCAACTTAGGGAATTTTTGAATATTTTGTTATACGGAGGTTGTTGCTCTACAGAGGGTCACTCTTGAGAGGTTGTACTGTATACGATAATGTGTTACTTTATTGATGAATGTGGTAGGTAAAAACTAATGTATTTAACGAATGACACCAATGTATGTGACCCCCATCATAGTTCAAGAAGTATATAAAATTATAGAATACGACTATGGCGTTCCATATCATGGACTAGATGTGGGGCAATCTGCTAGGAGATTTTTTAATTTCTGACCTTTATCTCCACAAAAGACGAGTAGTCTCTAAGTCGAGATTGTTAGACTACACCATGGACCAGTTTAAGACGTTTTGTAAGATACAAGTAATGGATCACTCAGTGTCGTTTAGTAGAATTTTAAACACAACTACCTACTGTAGCGCATGCGCACTTTGGCAAGTCTGACTGATCCATGGAATAATTCAATTTGCTATCATTGATATAGAACCGAGATTACAAAACTCACCAACAAATTACCACACAAAATAACAATGTAATATAGTAGATCGGCACAAGAACGCATTGCTATCGATAGAAAAAGTATATGTGCTCCTGAAGTAGGTAAACATTGCAACACGTATTTCAGTACTACTCGCTATATATGAATTAATTGACAATTCGCAAGAACGACATATTAAACTAGTACTACACACTAGATTCTATACACATGCAATACTCATCAACTCACATAAAATAGAGACAGTAAACAAGAAAGTACCTACTTACGGTTCATTCATTCCTTCACTTCCCCGCTGGCCACCAGCAACACATTAATGAACTATATGTGTGATTAAAAGCTCTCCAATATCATTATGCGAGCTATGAACTTCACTGCGCACTCTACACTTCACAAGAAGCAGACGAGAGATGTTGTAAGACGGAAGATAATACGGTGGCAGTTTTTAGTAACAACACTGGGATAACTTCATTATGCTTTAATGTTGTCTGCTACAATTACTAGTATGTTGTTTTGGGTCGGAGGTCATTGTATTAAGCTATACTTGTCATAGACATCTTCATGTTCATGTATACTCATCGGAGTGTATTCACGAGTTTAGAAGCAAGGGAAACAACTCAAACACATTAAGTGACGACAATTTAACATGGAATAACTTCCCTTTAGCCAGGTTGGACTTGTGACTACGGATATTGACGCTGCTGACGCCGATATGCGAAGAGTGCCGAAGCGCTTGGACTGTTTGTATTGGACAAGTATTTCTTTCTTCCATGTAATTTGCAGGGCCCACTCTGGGGCATTATCGCATTTTTTTAGAGACAGAGGTGAGATACAAGGAATCCGGGTGCGATATCCTAGCTCGTTCGAATAGATTCCTTGGTACTTTAACGTGCCCGGTGTAAAGCACCGATACACGCGAGACTACCTCTGGGTTTCCTACCAGGATCATCTCTAGTTGGTTGGGAAACACTAAATAACGTTTCTGAAATGTCCCGGTCGAGAATCGAACCCGGGACCTCTCGATCTGCGTCTTACCACTCGACCACCGAGCCTCTGGCGAATATGGCTGAGCTGGAGGGTTTTTTCGATGATGGTTTGGCTGAACAAATGTCCGTTATCTAAGCAAAGCACTATCGAGCACTACCGAGCACTACCGAGCACTACCGAGCACTACCGACCGCCTTCATTCAACCCCCGTTCAATTGAATAAAGAAGGCATGCCAAGGGTTACCTTCCATGGAAAGCGCTACGCAGCACTGTTATTGCTCAGGCAACTGGTCCCATGTTCTGGTATACATGTGGAGTGAATTGGATGGGGTTGACATACCTGGGAATGGGACTTGGCTTGGCTGGAGTGGTTTGACACATCGGATTTAGTATACTTTGTCTGTGCTCATAATGGTCAGACTGAGCTGGCTGAATGTGCTGTGCTGGTAACGGTACATAGGCAATTGATCAGGCAATTTCGCCACATATGATTCTCATATGAAAGGATCCTTCCTAATTCTCATATGAAAGGGACTAAACATTGCATATGATTCTCATATAAAAGGGACTAAACATTGCATATGATTCTCATATGCAAATCCGTTCATATGAGAATCATTCTCATACGAGACTCATATTAAAGGTTTCATATGAGAATCGCATTGCCCACGTTTCATAGCACTCTCATATGAAAGCTAGGTTACATATGAGAGTCATATTGGAATCATATGTGGCGAAATTGTATGTGTAGGACTGAGATGTTTGCCTATCAGCACAGCTTGAACTGGACAGAGAAGAGTAGAATAGAACCAGTTCTACATCAGTATAACACGACAACAAGTAACATCACCAGAAACAAGTTCTACATCAGTATAACACGACAACAAGTAACATATAACTCACCAGAAACAAGTTCTACATCAGTATAACACGACAACAAGTAACATATAACTCACCAGAAACAAGTTCTACATCAGTATATTACGACAACAAGTAACATATACCTCACCAGAAACAAGTTCTACATCAGTATAACACGACAACAAGTAACATATACCTCACCAGAAACAAGTTCTACATCAGTATAACACGACAACAAGTAACATATAACTCACCAGAAACAAGTTCTACATCAGTATAACACGACAACAAGTAACATATAACTCACCAGAAACAAGTTCTACATCAGTATAACACGACAACAAGTAACATATAACTCACCAGAAACAAGTTCTACATCAGTATAACACGACAACAAGTGACATATACCTCACTAGAAACACGTTCTACATCAGTATAACACGACAACAAGTAACATATAACTCACCAGAAACAAGTTTTGTTACAATATAACATGCTAACAATATGAAAGTCGTGTAAAAGTAAATTGAGCGTCTTGTACTATGCTATCGAAATAGTCTATGAATAAAACGTACTAATGAAACAAATTATGAACATGAATAATTATTAAAATCTGGATCAATTACATCGATTATAACAGAGTAATTAAACCGACAGATCTATGGTTACATGTCTCGGTTATTGACCCCTAGACAATTACACATGTGTGCTCATTGAAAGCTTCAATGGATTATTTTGAATTTATAGCTTTTTTGATGCCATTATTAATTCAGTGAGAGGTGAAGGTGGCACGTATATAAGAGGGTGGTGATATTAATTATAATATCAACATTTTTCTTACTCTGTTTTCAAAACAAAATAATGACACTGTCAAAGCCCCCCATTAATGAACACATTTTATCCCACCTAGCTCACAGCAGGTTTATTGTAGAAACTTTAATCGTTGTAAACATTATTAATAGCAGTTAATTCGTCAGCGAATGAATAATTAATACGTAGGCATTATTATATAAGTGGTTTGTATGTGATCTCTTTAAAAATGGAGTCAAGCTTTGTTAGAATATCCAGCAGTTGTTTCCCATGAGTTGAGTACATTATTGACTAATTGCTAATTAATACAGCTTATATAGTGTTTTTGTATTGTTCTGTCATTTATTAGGGCAAATCCGTGTCTGTTCCAAATAAAACCCGTCCGCAACACAGGTGGTTGACATTTAATATTAAAACTGATTGCTTTAATTATAATATTATATAATAATTTATTTTATAAAAAAAGTTAGGATAAATTGACAGTGACGTCATCGTTTATGTGTACCCAAAAAATTAAAACCATTGCTTAAATAGGTGTAGAGTTTAGTTTGGTATTGAACTGTTAGTCATGATAATCCTTTATATAGCTAGTTTGCGATAGAAAAAAAATCGTGTTTTTTAAAGATTTCTGATAATCTATTAATCAGATTTTGGTAAAAAATTACACAGAACTGCATTAACTTTCTACCTACTCCCATTTTGAATTCCATAATTTTCAGTCACCAATTAAAAGACATTTATTCTTTATTACATATTGAAATTACATGCGTATTTACAGTTTAACGCAGGGAGGTAATCTGGTATTCTATTGATGATTTACTATCAATTATTTAACCGTTACAATCCGTGATCGGCGGGATTGAGATTGCTGTAATAAAGACAAGAATTAGGAGGCCCGTATGATTCGGTTTATTTAGGTGTGTCGCCTATAAACAATGTACAGCAATTAAATGCACTTTTTTGTCATATTCACAGACGGGCCTCGCATGTGTTCAATTAAGTAGGTTGCAAATACGCAAATATACCGTTATGCGTATCACGTGACCGTAAATTGGCTGTTGTAAGTATCAAGTCTTCTAACTTGATATTTCATACAAAACTACAAATATGTTACATAGAACTTATGATCAAAACTTTTTTAACTCATGTCTGATGTTGCTGAAATTTCAGTGTGTATTAGGTAGATATACTTCATTTATTCGTGCAAAATTTCATACTTGTAGGTTTTGTAACTACAGAGAAATTTTAAAAAAAACACGATTTTTTTCTATCGCAAACTAGCTATACTTGTTTTTACACTGTTCTAGTGGATTTGTCCACTGCGTCACTGGATTTTTATCCTAACTGAACTGTATGTACGTTTTTTTATTATATGCTAATATTCGGTGAACAAACCGGTACGGTCGCCTGTGGTCTGATTATTATGGTGTATACTAGTAAGTCATACCACAGGACCTAGTAATTAAATAAATAAGTATGTAGATAAATTTCCCCACACTCACACAGAAGTAATATTATAACTATGAGTATTATAATAATACTTCTATGTGAGTGTGGTGGAGTTTATCTACATCACTGGGTACACCGTCTTTTTTAGAACTGGAAAAAACGTTAATTGTGACGGGTGATTTTCAGGTAAATAATTGATTTTCTATCGAACAACTTATGATCCATTAACCTCAACTGAGGCACCGTATGCCTTAAGAGTTGCCTCGTACAGGTTGTCATCATTTTCTTTGAAACAATTCTCCACAAAACAAAATAGCCGGTACCATTTTTTTTATTTCAAAATTAAACATTTGTAGCGGTTATTTTATTTAATCCGGGAATCTTTTCAAGGAAATTGATGACAACCTGGACGTGGTAACCCTTAAGGCATTCGGTGCCTCAGTTGAGGTTAATGGATCATAGCCTCGCGGAACCAATTATCGACAGGTTTTTAGACATAAACAGTGTTAGTTTTTCTCAAAAGCTATTTGGGATAAAATTATGTCTGGATGATAGCAGACCCACATTTCGTCTTTTATTTTCAATGTTTATATTTTGTTGTGCGATAATGTAAACAGCTGACGTCATGATTTTGGGGGTCAACTTGTTTTCACAATCAAGAACATGTTCTGAACCAATTATCGACAAATGTCAAAAATAATTGATACCCTCGAAAATAGGCCCTCTTTTTTAAAACTTTCTGTTTGTAATGTGAGAGTATTGTTTGATAATGACCTCCAGAAAATAAACTTTAACCGTTTAATACAAACTTGATTAAAATAAACAAATGAACATGAGCACCCAACAAGTGAAATGACACTCATGTTGGAGTTTCCCGGAAAATATCCTTTTCCGCTGTATTGCCGTTATATGTTGATTAATAACATAAATAACCACACTAAATCGTGCATATGCTTCAAAAACGTATATAACGAATTTCAATTGCACATTTCACTCGGTTAATTTTGAGAACTGTTCATTTTGGAAATGAATCAAGTTGAGCACAAACCCCGAGAATCGCCGATTGTTGTTTACATTTTTGGCAGTTATTTACGTTTCAAGTTTGGGAGAATAAAAACAACAACTGTTTTGGATACATGAGAGTTACTTTTAGGGTTTAGATCATGAAACATACGATGGAAACAAATATTCCGTGGTGAAATTTGCAATATATTAAGGCATGTAGACCACGTGCGGATATATTTGAAAGCAGTCGTCTGCTGTTCTCAGTTTGAAAACGAGGCTCAATATTTGTCACTGACCTATTTCGGACAAACTTGTCAATTGCCTGTATATGCGTGAGAAAACTTTTTTCAGTTGCAAAGTATGAAGCATAAATTAGGCGAAATGCAAAAAAGTGTCGATAATTGGTACCTATCGATAATTGGTTCCGTGAGGCTAAGTTGTGTGGATCACAATTTGGTAGAGATAAAATCACTGAACTATTTACCTGAAAATCATCCGTCCCAAGTAACGGTTTTCCAGTTCTAAAAATAGACGGTGTACCCAGTGTACATACTTATATATTTAATTGCAAGGTTCTGTGGTCATACATCAACATGAATTTGGAAGGTGGTTCCATTAAACATGTACAAGTATACTTACGAGTACCAATATTCCCACACTGAATAGACGCTGCATGAGATTAAGTTTAATTGCTCGTGTTGCAGTCAGGCCAGCTTGACGCTACTTGCTTCCAGTAAAATAGGGGAGACCGGGGCAAGATGAACCACTTTTTAGTTTTTTTCAAAATTTCTGTTGTTATTATTAGACCTTTTCTTCTATTGTTGGTGTGAATATATAAAGAAATCTATGACATATTATCCAACAGCAAACATTTTGTTTTAGATTAGTACGAAATATAAAAATCTTGTTGATTTATAACGCGTGTTGAAGTGGTTCATTTTGCCCCGTGTACGGGGCAAGATGAACCACAACACGGGGCAAAATGAACACTTGAAATTGTATTGGTTGAAGACAATGTATTTATTGTAAAGTAGCATACAGATAGGTCGGAACTCATGGCAGTTACGATATACAAGGATATTTATAATAATTCATTATTATAGACGATATCCAGGGGTTAATGAAACATTACACAGTACATATTCTAACATTTTTTTCAATCATTGAATAATTTCATTACCAAAAAAATCATTAATTATCTTAATCGCAATCACCACAGTTGTGACAGATGGAAGGGTATTGCTTGTTTTGTAATGCGGCACATGCATCATGTGATCACTGTTTATACACCGAACAACGAACCCATCCTTGGAGGAAGACTATTGCTGCATGACTCCCCACAGACAATACAATACCATTCATCATCGTGTCGGAAGCAGACAATTCAGCCCTACTCTTTTCGTCACTTTTGGCTTTTTCATAATTTTAAATGAATGCTTTTGGTTCTACCTTTATCATTGGGGGAGCTTTCTTATTGTGTTTTACTAGCCTTGGCAAGTATTTCTGCGTCTATTATTTTCTTTTCGGGACTTTCTGTAAGAATTGTAGTACGTTTTCGTTCTCTTGCTTTGCCGCCTAGTTTACGAGGGGATGCTTTCCTGAGTGAATAGATGTTCAAATGTGACATTATTGGTGTTGCAGGGAAGTTCCATGCTAGGACCGACAGCAATGGTCTCCATGTATTAAAATGACTGTCAGCACAACAGCCTTGTACAGCCATAAGAATGTCCATGTTGAAAACGACATTAGGCCTCTCACGACCTACGGGTTTGGTGTTTACACCGCTGTCAGAAACGCGATATACAATGGATGAAACATCTATAAGGTTACACAATGCAGGAGGTAATACAACGTCAGCACTTTCGGTGGTGTACGTGTTATTTCTTACATATTTATCTATGTTTTTAATCAGTTCACAACTCTGAACATAAAAACCATGGATGAGATTTAATTTTAAAAAGGGGCAAGATGAACCACTGTTCGAATTGCCCCGGTCACGACGGTTCAACTTGCCCCAACGCCACGTGGTTTACCTTTCAAGTCATACACCGTTATTTTATACCATGTACAACATTGTCTTTGCTTCAGAAGACAGGACAATCGAAGATGATAAATATGAAACGGTAGGCCACTACTTTATACAAAACATTTTTTCTGCAAGATTTTTTTTCCAAAAAGTTGAAAATTTACTTACATGACCTTGAAATCGATAAACTCCGACAAAATCGATATGCTTCGTTCTATCGGGCCGAGTATTTTACGAAAGATGGCGGATTAGAGGATGTTTCCTCCGCTAAATTTAAGGGCTTCACAAATATCATCTTCAATTAAATAAATCAAGTGGTTCATCTTACCCCGCGGTTCATCTTGCCCCGGTCTCCCCTACTAGTAAGTCATGCAACTGAATTGATACACAGAGTCTCGGATTTATAACATTTGATCCCTAAAAATGATGTCAGATGTCAAATTGGTTAGCGTCGTTATATCGAGACATAACTGTATCTATGTTCAGCCTAAGACACAATCTATGTTAAACAATGCGCTTAAAATGGCATATTGGTTAACACAATACACGCAGTGCGTAAACGCATATAGTACATCATACCAAATTGATGCCGAGCCGAGCATGATCTTTATTTGCCAATCAGCTTCATGCTGAAACATGGTAGGGGTGTGAATGCCTCCATCCGGATTCGAACCCAGGTCGCCAGTTAGATGGCAAACTCGCTAACCACTGAGCTACGGAGCCACATGTATGAATACATACACATGTTTCCTTCATAGCATGTGCCATGTGAGCTAGAAGACAACTGATGTTTGCAATGGGTTTCCAAATTCCTCCTCTTTATTACCAGGTGTTCAGGTGTATTTAGAAATAAAACGTCTGTAAAATTAACGAATTCGGTCAGTTGCAATTAATATATTTCCCCGGTGTTTAATAAAATAAATAAATAATTCACATTGATCAACGTGAACAATTAGGGAAACGAACATGGCATATAAACTAAAACAGTTATTGTTTTTTTTTAATTATCAATTAACTAAGCATTGTAAAACGACCTAATATTTTACTTATAACTGTCACAGTCAACCATGCACTATACTAGGAATTTTCAAATACAAATGTATGTACCAGATGGACAACGATCAGAAATTCATTGATAACGACAGCAGTGAGCTATTAGAAGAGGGACCAAAGGGCTCAGACACTACTAAAATCATCCTCTATTCATCAGACATAAAAAGGGAAATAACTGGCTTACTGGCCCTGACATACCAAACTCAATATTATGTCTAATATTTTAAACAACTCGAAATTAATCATCCAATGGGTACTGCACACCTCACGACTATGATTTAATGATTACATTCGAATTGTTTGAAATATTAGACATCATATTAAGTTGGGTATTTCAGGGCCAGTAAGCCAGTTATTCCCCTTTCTATATCTAATGACTAGAGGTAGATTTTTAGTCGCGTCGGAGCTTTTTTAACACGTTTAAAACGTACGATAAATAATGCACAAACGCAGAGGTTTTTCATTTCATTGTCATAGAGATTATTTCAATGAAAGTTGCAGGTGTCCGTTGCCGAAGCAAAGTGCCACCGAACGCCTTCATTCAGTTACTACAAGTAGTTCAAGAATAGCGAAGGCATGCCTTTCCTCTCAAGGTAAGCGCTATGTAGCTGGCACTTTGTTTAGACACCTGCGTTCTTGAACAAACCTGTGTTTTGTTGTATTACGTAAACAGCGGATTTTGTAAATTTCTACGGTAAGCCCTTACAATCTATTGATACTTAGACATAGCTTGCAGTGTTATGTCAACTAGGTACGATAGCGACACAGCAAACATTTGACATGCATGCATTTGATTTGTTTTTCTGCTTCATTTGAAACTCGTGAATAAATAATTATAATATAAGAGCCTTTTGAAGTTAAGGCATAAAGCGTGAACAAACCTCAGGCGACTAGGGAATTGAACGTATTCACTAACTTTTAAATGCGCCATTATTCATTTCAAGTTACGCAGCATTTCAACAGCAACTATATTTTATTCATGTTTAGCAGAGACTGCTTTAATTCTATTGTGTGCAATAAATTATAATTGAAATTTATTATTGAAATAAAATTGGCAATTTACTGTTTTAAGGCACCCGGGATACAATTTGTCATTCGGAACATCTGAGCTATTTGTGTCGCAAACTATGGTGTCGATGGCTTAGAACCAGAAGGTCGTAATTACTACTTACGACCTTATAAGACTCAGACATATTTGAAATCTGCTTCACAAAGCGCTTCTTATGAGCCTATTTGTCATATGAAATTGTCATTTTGACCAAAATGAAGTTTTAAAACGTGTTTTCTCTAAAGAGTAAATTACAGACAGTTTTCTCTAGTTTTCTCAATATATCGATTTTGTAGTTACGACCTTCTGGTTCATCTAATTGCGTTGATCGTAGTAAGTGGAAATGGATGCTGTTCATTTCCCAAGGCCATCGGGTAAAAGTTGGGTTAATGTTGTGAGTATGTTGGTTAGTTTGGCGTGGGTGCCCTTTTCAGCTCCAATTATCTTTGTGGGGTTTAGGTAAATTACTGAGACACGTGAAGTCTTCTTGCTGATGGTATCCATTTAACTGCACATGATCAATTGGTATGTTTATAGGCAAACTCTTTGATCGTTCTGTGTTAATATTTAGGCTTGTCGGGTTTACATGCAAGTCAATTATGTCTGTCTTTTGTTTCAGATGGGGTTTTCACCTAGAAAAATGATCATAAAAGACCAGTACTTCTTATTCTCTATACGTGTTCTGCTGTATGCCCAATTTCGTCTTTTGTTGCTTTCGAATCAATTCAATGGCCTTCAGGAATAGAACTGGTGATGTCATATATTCATAACTGGTACTGTCAAACACAAGATAAACCATTTAGATTCAGCGATATCAACTGTTACTACACACATTTACACCCACCGAAGAATACCCTGGCACACCACAGCACCGGCATCCTACGTAAACAAGCAAACACATTGTTCGTGGCAAGGATAGGTACAATATAGCATCAGGAATGGTTGTCCAAAGAAATGTCAGGCACTCATCAGAGACAGGAATCGTTGCTTTCGGCAGTGTATGGTAACCAAAAGAGTAAGATTGCTTTTCCTTGACAATGGATTTTTTCGGCTTTGTCATTTAGATCTAGCCCATTTATTAAGCCCCATCATTGGTGGGAGAGAGTCGGGAAACACCCCTCGCCCCACCTCACAATTCAGCCTGAATATATAATAAGTATTTAAAAAAACTTGTGGCCGAAATAGCATAGCTTGATGGAAAATAAGTAGTTTTCACCCATATAGTTGTACACAAATGTTTTGAAGTACCACAGTGATGTGTTAGAAAACCTAACTAAAAAAATACAACAATGGTCAACAAAGAAACTTCAATCATGGAAACAGGACTATAAGAGAGAATATCTAACCGTAAGTACTAGTCGTTAAGTAATTTACATTCACCTGCGTCATTCTTTATAAGTACAAATAAATATAAGGATGATACTTCTAAGTGTGAATATCAGTATATTCATAAAACCATAAAGTGCTGAGTTTCTAACGACACTCATCGGTCCTTTGCATGGCGGAAACTCTCAGATGGATGTGACTTCAAAGACCGATATTGTAAAATCGGAAATACTGTATTACAGCTGATTGGGAAAACACAACATGTTAACTGTTAGATCAAAGATGAGATGTCACACGCGAAATAAAAAATGAAATAACAAGTTGTTCTTCAGAACAATCAAGACTTGAAAGGCAGGTATCGATACCGGAAGTGCAATTTTCAGACCATGTAACGACTGATTGTGAGCATCACTTATATATTTTTACCATCTCTCAAGTAGAAACAATATATATTTTTTTATTATAACAAATAAACGGGCGTCCATTTAATAAGCGACTAAGTACTAGTAGCTAAAAGACATTTTTTTAATCGCTATTCTACTGAACGATTAGTCAAAGCTTTTCAACAATTATCTGTATCTTCTTTTGGTGGCACGGACAATGAGATTCGACACATGGGTGTATGGAAGATAACATACAGAACGAAACAATCAAAGTGCGCACTTATTGTATCAAAGACACCACCTCCAATTTCTAGTTGTCAAATGTTTTTTTTTAAATTTTATTTATGCATTAATTCAGATAGGTGGGTTGACTGTTCTTACAACTTATGACAATGTATTGGTCAATTTCGTCACCGCATTCTTGTCTGTATACATTGCAACAGACAGGTCAATATTGCCACGTTATGCTCCTTTCCAGGAATAAACTCAATGTTAACGCATGTATTGAATAGTATGCTTTGCACACGGCACACAATAAAGGTATCGTTTCTAAATCGCTGGCTTAGAAAGAGATTGTCGTAAGAACAAAACCGATATTTTGAGAAAGCTAGAAAAAACCTGTCCTAAAATTACTCTTTACTTATGATAGATCTAGCACAAGTTATTACAACTACAGTTTGGTCAACATGACATGTTCCGATTTTCATGAAAATAAGCTCGTAAGAAGCGCAACTGTGATGTTGCTTATGATATGATATGAGTTTATAAGGTCCTCATATCGTCCAATGCCTTTCAGCAATCTGGATTTTTATAGGACCCCGATACGAATGATGTTGCTTTTCAATATGCACCAGTCTTATAAGGTCGTAAGTGCCTACGAGTCGACCTCCTCGATATGCACACAAAACGTCATTGACATTGAAGTGTTTAACTAAGTCCATATCCGATGGAAGGCGTTACTGAAATAAGCCAATGGGCGTAAACGACATTGTTATTGCGTGTTAATCAAATTGAGTAATCAACAGAACAGCTTCCAGTGAAAATAGTTTCCAATCCAAAAAGTGCGTGTAGTGTTAACGACAGGATTAATACAGGTATTGCAATGGAATTACGGATGTTTTACTTGACGGCATCATTGTGGATTATTTTTCTTGTCTCAGGTAAATATAATGTACAACAAAATATGAGCTTAATATGCATAATTTTTATGTTGTAAATAATGAAATTATTTATACTGTCAAATCATTTAATTTCGTTGGGACAAAATTTCGCTGTTTTGGTAAAAAAGAACATTTCGTTGGGACTTGAATTCGTGGATTTTGCGTTTTAGGTAATAAAACATGGGTCAAAATTAATGTTCGTTGGGATTAAAGTTCGTGGTTGAGGTGAACCACGAAATCCACGAAATTTAATCTCCCACGAAAATTAATGATTAAAACAGTAATGTAAATGGTATAGTAAGTTATTTATTTTCAAAAATCGTAATTCTGTAGCAACTGAAACTCGGTGTGTTCAATTCATGATCATACTTTTATTGAAGGACGAATAAGTAAAACATAATAAGTTACATCAACTTCGTTAAAGTAACTGATAATAGCCATTTATAAAATATGAAATTATCAAAATCACGGTAGTGATATTTTAAAGCAAGGTTGCTATACGTATGTTTAAATTCATGAAAAAAACTTCAATCGAAGCATACTGAATATTTCCCGTTGGCTTTTTTGTAGAAGTATTTTTTTTCACATACAGTAGCCGCGTGACTACGTTATCTCGAGGAGTGATCGGGACAGGCAAATTGCTTAAGTTAAACCGGGTGCTCGAAATAACCAAAGGACATATATTGATAATAAAAACGGAAACTATTTTAAAACTTTTTCGAGATAGGCCGGGTGCTCGTTATATTGATGTTTGTCATAACGAAGTTTTACTGTAGATAAAAGACGGAACACTACCATTAATAAGGTATATCCTCACTCCTTTTAGTGCCTCCTTAGCTCAGCGGTTAGTGCGCTTGAATGGAGGCACTCATGTGCCTGTCAAATTTCAACAGAAAGCTGACTGATAAATGGTGGCTGTGCTCGACATTTCTTGACAAATGAAACAGTTTTCCAATCGTTAATTCAAGAATGCTTTCAGATCAACAAGGAATCTTGCAATTAATAGTTTTATGTTTACAGAATAAAACATTGCTGTTATCGAACACAACAGAACAAAACAAACAGTTTATTTAGCTTATTAGGGCCCTGCAAATTTTTTGCAGGTGCCCTATAGTAATCACCCTGTCCGTCCGTCCGTCCGTCCACATTTTTCATGTTTATTCTTAATAACTTGCAAACCGTTAAAGGTATCGACTTCAAACTTTAAACATAAGGTCACACCAACAATACACTATTGTATGCCAAGTTATCTTACTCTAGCTACAATATTGTAAGAATTAATGCCTTTTGTAAAATTACAATTTTCCTCATTTTTCATCTTTTTTTCTACATTACTTCAAAACCGTTACAGAAATTTAAATGAAACTTGCTATACATATTGACAGTGACAATACGCACATGTGTAGCAAAGGGCAACAATTCTAGCTTTAATAAATTTTGGCTTGTGCCCCTTTTTCGACTTCAAAACTTTAACATTGGCCATAGTTCAAAAACTTTTCAAGATATTCAAATGAAACTTGCAATACTTATTGACAATAATAACGACAGGGCCCTGATGACGACAGTGATGGTTCTAGTTAGCTTAGGCACAATGTATAGCTCATCGCTATAAACAAAATAACATCAATATACACATGGAAAACAAAATATTCAAATTTATAAATGGAAATCAAATTATTTCATTGTCACCACGAGGGGAAATTGTTCTACAACGGAAATCGAGAATTTTGCATCAATGTTGTTTGTTGTTTCAGATGTACTGGGCTTATCACCACCGTCTTACATCAGTCCTTGGATTTACATGGATTCTGACGACCCTTCTACAACCTTTAAGACGTTATCACACGGTTTTGGAGTTCTTCCAATTAAGGCAGACGTACAGGTGAATTTTTAATAGCAAACTATACAATCTTGAAATGAAATTAGCTGTTTGAAGTTTTCATGATATTCGACCTTCATTTCGAAATTAAAAATATGTTTTTGTCTTTTTGAACATAAAAAATCGACATAATTCTATCATTGTTTTGTTTTAAAAATAAACCAGGCCTGCAAAAGCGCATGAAATACAGAGATATGCATGTTGGCGATTCGATTCAGTATCTTATTTTATGAGGAAAAGTGTCTGGTTTCTTGGGGAAACGTAAAATGGTACTAGTTAAACTAGGAAACTGGTTTTGTAAATATGCCAAGGGGTGTAAATGAAGAAAAATAGAAAATAATTTATACCTGAATAAACAATAATAAATAAAACAGCTCATTATTTATATAAAGGTTATGTCCCCCACCAGCGGGTTCGTCTATCCTGGAGTGAACTCGGCGTATGGTGGAAATGATGACAATAGCCGTGGGGGAGTGATATGTATGTACAACGAAAATGATGTCCGTCTGTACGGAGCAACGAATGAAAATACAGCATCTGGTCAAGCATATATCATATTCACAGGTCGGGTAAATTACAAATATACTACATGGACACACCACTATTTGAGAATACCAAAACATTTTTCAGTTAACAAACTAAAAAAGTATCAACCCTACAATGCCAATTAACGTAGGCAGTAAACCAGGTGGTTGTCGTTATTGCCTGGTGGTAAACCGTTGATCGCTGAATCAGAATTGACTATATATAAACATCACAAATCCTTACGCCTTTGTTGTTAGTAAAATGTCCTCCAATCTTTGGGCAAACATGTGGAATGGCACAATGAAAGTAACGTACTCGGTCATATATATGGTGACTTACAGGCCCGTTGGGCCGGTGCCTCTTTATTTATGTATTGTAATTATGTTTGTTTCTAAATATATATGCACAAGTCACGTTAATAAACAATTTATTTACTTACTTACTTACTTACTTACTATATACATTATGTCGTTTTTGAGATATTATAATTAATACAGGTGGTTTTTTTATATATCGAAATGATGTTTACAAACATTATAATAATAATAATAATAATAATAATAAAGACTTTATTTATAGAGGCAACGTAGTTAGGCATTTGCCCAATCTTCCCTACGAGCCTCTGAAATTCAACACATTTACATAATATATACAACAACAGTCACATTAAAAATGGCAAAAGGAAAAAAAAACTAAACAATTCAATAATAAGTAATATAATAGTGCAATATATAATAGTAATGTCATCTTAAAGAGGCGTTTCCTACAACTCCGCTCTTTTAAATCGATCCAGGAATACTATACATTAAATGAGAATCATTATTGCTTAGACTTTTCAAATTTTCAACAAAAAGCTCCCACTGATTACCGAGGAGAGAGTGAAAACATATTGCTGTAACTAGCCAAAAATAGACCCGAGTTGTTTCCCTTTGACCACATAATAATAAATCGCTGGAAGCGATAAATTATTATTGGTGATTTTGACATTATAGAGACATATTTGCGCACACTTTCTTCTGACACATTATAATAATTGATTGTGATTTGTACATTTAGCGCATTTAATGTGAAAGTAGAGAAACTATTCAAGTTATAGGGAATGCCTCTTTAAAATACACATTTGCAATATCAGATACAAATGTATCAACTCATTGTCTTTTTACATATATTGATTTTTCCAAAAGGTAATATATTTGGTTTTGTAAGTGTTTAAATTTTCTGCTGTGCGTATCTCTTCAGGTAAGGTATTCCAAACCATGGAGCCAGAGTAATCGAGTGATTTTCGGGTGAATTCTAGATTCGGTTTCAGTACATAGAGATTTTGTTTATAATTTGAAGATCTTAAGGTGCGAGTTTGAACCTCATGAATTTTCTGAAATTTATCTTTGAGATATGCTGGGCATATGCCATTCAATGATTTGTATACAATAATAGATTTTTTGTATTTAAGTCGTTCAGAGAAAGTCATCTAATTTAGAATAGCAAATAGTTCTTGTGAGGGAGTATCAAAGTCCTTGTCAAGAATCACTCTGGCTGCTCGCTTTTGAAACCTTATTAGACTTTCGAGTTGACTATTGCTACAATTTCCCCATATAGAACAGACGTAATCTAAATGGGGGAGTATATATGCATTGTAGAACAACTTCCTGATTGGTATGTTTATGTAGTGTTTAATTCTTTGAAGAAGATACAGTTTTGAATTGCATTTTTTTATTACCAAGTTCACTTGACTTTTCCAGTTCAGGTTTTTATCAACTTGAACTCCTAGAAGGCGCTCTGAATCGTAATTGTAACATACTCAGACGTTAAATATCCTACTGTCGATTAAATAGGGAACTCTCTTTCGAAAGATTAGCGAACATTGCAGTAAAATCCGCTACAACCAGTTCAACCTACATAAACATAGTTTACCTGCAGGACGAGCCAATGTTTATAACAGTTATTATTTAACTTTGAATGGACTGTAATTGTTTAGTGTTTGATGTGTATTATTTGTTTATACAGGATCTGTTTCCTGGACTTCCGACAACCAAGAGATTAGTAAAACTGGCTATGTACGTGTCCGTATATGGCACCCTAATGATTTACCCGCTCCAGACTTCACTTCCAGTGCAAACAGCATGAAAGCTAATGGATCTCGTAAGCATTTTTTCCTAATTGTGATACAAGGGGTGTTCGAAAAGTTTCGGAACAAGTATCGATTGTTTTCTAATTTCCATATATTTTCTGAAAGTTTCAAGACAAGTATTATACTATTTTGATTTCTTGATATTTAGGAATACATACATTGTATTATGTATACCTATACAGTTGTAAAATTGTAGAAAATTTCTTCAAAGAAAGAAATCGAGATACATATAGCGTCACTTGTCCCGAAACGTTTCGAACACCCCTCGAATTGTATCATGAACTAATGTAAGATTAATGAACAACGTTCTTAATGTTTCCACTCAGTCTCGATATAGCACAACATCTTACAAACAATATCCTCTGGAGATTGCAATAATTTTGCCATCAACTCATTGCACCAGTCAATGTTGGCGTGTGATACCCGTATTAGGATCTCTTCCTTGGTAAAAACCTTGATTGGAAAACTTCTTTTCCCAACAACTGTATAATCTTACACGTTGTTATGCAATTAGTCAGTGTAGTTAAGTTTTGCTCTTCTGTACACGAATTGTTACCACAGGTGGCAGTATCAGTGTTTGGAAAATATTTTTTTTTAAAATCCGTCACTGATCTAATGTACTATAAAGGTATAAAGCGTACTATAATATTATGTCTATGTGCCAAAGATTGTGGAACATCGTATCTCTTTCTTTCAGCATAAAATACGGACACTGAAGGAAATGATTCATTATTTGTTTTTAATTGTATTTTCCAAACACTGATACTGCCATCTGTGAGTGTTACCAGTCTAGAAACGTTACACGGTCTCCGTAGCTCAATAATAATTGTGCTTGTCGTCTACTCAGGCGACTCGGGTTCAACATACTTATGGGTGCACACGTATGTTTCAGCAGAAACCTAGCTTTCAAATAAAGGCCATGTTCGCTATTTTAAAGGTACAAGGGTGAAACAAGTTCGCCCATTGTCTATGTCAAGTTACGCTTTTCTTAACTTAACTGTACAATTCTTGTATATTGTTAGATTGACAGTACAATTCAATTTTTTATACTCCGATACGCCCTGTGACTCCATTCATAAAGTGTACATTATTTTCGTAAGTGTACACTTTTTGAGTTGTAAGAAAGTTGTTTGTACAAAACATTTAATCAGAAAATAATTGGTAAATCATGACAAATCCGCTTATAACTACATGAACAGTTAAATAAATGACATACTGTAAAATCAATAATATTCGAGGGGGGGTAATTTCGTGAATTTTGTGAATCATTTCAACCACGAAAATCCTTTAAATTACGTTGAACTTTCCACGAAATAGTCTTTTTCACCAAATCCACAAATTTTGTCACATTGAAATTAAATTATTTTTACTCGTCAAAAACATGTAGCTAAAAAATTGTAAATCCACACAATGATAGTGCAATATTAGACTGTACTACTGTAAAACCATCCAATTTGTGGCGTTTTACTCGAATCAATAGTGTAGATAACTAAATCATGAATTCCAATATTGTTGATTAATTTAGGCCAGAACAAATTTTAGACAAATTGCTTATTGTTTTGTAAACCGGAGCAAAATTTATATTCTTGTAATGACCAAGAAAAGTAGAAATTAATTATAGCAATTGAAGCAAAGTTGCAGAATATATACCCCAAGCAAAATTTATTTTCTTATTATTCCGTAGAAAAGCAGTGCTTTTACAGTATTTTTAAAGTATTTGTAACAATTTAAGCGAATTTAAGATTTAGCTGTAAAAAATCATTGTGCAATTAATTACATGTATAAGAAACCTGTATACATACAGAATACAAATAGTTACTATAATTGTCTATCAGGTGAACTTTATTCTATATATTAATACGACTGTGAGCGTCAACATGGGTAGTATGAATATAACCTTGTTATGTGTATTAGAAATAAAACAATACAAATATTTTCATAGAAATATGACAATTGTAAAAATAAGATGCATAAATTTCTACCTTTGTACACTACATCCTTTATCAATGAATGAAGATAACTAGATGCAAGTGTATTATAAGCACTTATAAGGTGTATAAACACATTGACACTTGTGAATTTTATTCACAAGCTAATTAAACCTATGAATGGACATTTTTGGACAGTTAACTTAATCCCTTTGGTACATTATAGGCCAAGCATATTTTTACATTAGAACTATATTTTCTATGTTGCGAACGATGCTCTGTTCATGGGTTGTGCAAGGAACTTTTGGATAACCATTGTCTCTCTGGAGATCATTTTGCTTCTTGTCGGAGTATAAGTCAGATACAGAACTTGTTATCGCTCAAAAGTGTCTTCTTACAAGTGTTATTGTACAGTTTCGGAAGGACGAACAACAAATTATCCTCGGCTTCGCCTCGGACAATTATGTTGTTTGTCCTTCCGAAACTGTACAATAACGCTTGTAAGAAGACACTTTTGAACGAAAACTAGTACTGTATCTAATACATAACCATTTCACCTCAGCATGGCCGAACTATAGGGAGATTGCTCACGGTCTAAGTGTTTTACCAGAACTGACTGTGGTACAATATAAGCCAGCATTCTCCGTACCCCAAGCAGGATGGACATCAGAAGGACAGGGTATATATCAACTATATTTCTAGTCTCCGTCTCTCTGTTTAGCCTTTTGTATCACGGTTTCATCTATTTAACTACGAGTAAGAGTGTTCGTTTTGACTACTGTGGATCTATGTTTGTTCCCTGGTTAGGTCATACTACTAGTACCAAGACGTAAAGATAATACCAGTTATTAGGTATTCCTTGACTCTTGTTTCTGACATTTGGCATTTTGTTCACACAATTTCTAAATTTTCTAATAAAGTTAACATACACACCATATAGGATGTAGTCGTATACGTTTTAATAAATAACGATCTACATTGCTACAACATGTAAAGTCTTCGTCCTACCGAGGCGATACATACTCCGGGCGGTAATAAATGAACTTCGGGAACAGGAACCGACTTCGTGGAAACCATGAGACATTTATTTACATCGTGAGTATACTGGAAACTTGCAATACATGCCTGTATTGAATGTTAATCCCGCGTTGTTGATGAAGATTTCCTCAGTGTGACCTAGACTTAATAATGTTAAGGTACACATATATATACATGTATAGCTATACCTATGACGTATTGAAACTTTCAGGTTCTTCTTCCAGACGATTAGATAACTCTAATTTATATTGGGGTGGTCTAATATATGGTGTAAGTGACTCTGCAGTTCGACTATGGACTGCCAGCAGCGGTGATGCAAACTATGGTAAGTATAATAATGTTTGCTACTGTAGTACATTTTGTACGAACATGATCTTATTGATGGTTTGTCACAAATGCCGCTCAGACTGTGGAGTAAAAATGAACATTAATTGTTTAAAACAAAACTTGATTACATAGTATATATATGTCTTATTATAGCAACACTGTAACACAGTAGCAAAGTGTTGTGTTATGGTCGTATGCACTGTGTCTCTTAAATAAAAACAAATCGTAGATTCATCACTTGCGTGAATGGCAGCTCATCACCAAAGGGGCGCAACTCAGGGCTGTCAGGCCAGGCTAAACTCTATCAATCCGGACAGTAATGAAGAACACGCCCTTCATCGTTCGTACGTACACTCCTCTTCAGTTTCGTCATATGGCTTAAGTACATTGTCTTCAGGTTAGAAACCACCAAATAGATTTGCTCTATAGCTCAATGTAAATTGGCCGTAGTAGGCCGCAATTTTTAACTTTTTTTAGTCTATGGCCACCTGGACCACATATATCATTGTAAAGAGGGGCATTTAAGCTTCAAAATAATGAAATAAAAAAGGGGGGTCATGTATCTTCTAAGAAAGTTTTTGTCCTTCAAACACGGTCTATCCGTTTTTACGCATGTCCGGATTTATGAGTTCTGGGTTTTACCCTAGTCTACTTTCACTTTGGTATCAAGAACAAAATAGTGGAATAATACAAATATTACAGTTTTACTACACCACATGCATATTTACCAACCATTTAAACTCAATTTCATCAATCAACTCCACATTTGTCAAGAAATATCTCCATTTACAGGCAAACCAAAGTTCTTTTAAGGACTACTTGAGTGTATCACCACTTGGTCCGCGGAGGCATTTAGTGGTTCTTTACCTTCATGGGCTGTCAGACTCTTGAAAACCATTAATAATTAATACGGAGTATGCTAATAAACTTGAACTTGAACCTTTATTTGTAACGCCATGTCGTTCACTGACTGACTGACTTGTACAGACATTGTACTGACCTTCAAATAAGTTCAAACACAAACAAAACTAATTGATAATCGATCTTAATTGAATGAATCTTTATCGTCTTAAACGAGAATAATAACCATCGCGGGCGTAACTGTAACGTACCATGGAATATGTATTATAATGGTAAATTATATTATTTAAACACCTGACATTTAGCTTTTACAAACATTTCATTGAGACTTTTAAATAAATATTTATTTTAGTGAAAAGTAAACGCTAATAAACGGGTGTAATATGAAGATCATTAACGTTTTTTCTTTCGTGTAATTGATAATTATCTAAACAGATTATCGGTAACTTTCTTGAAGTATTGTAGATTTTGTAGCCAATATTCGAGGTCAAAACAAAGTGTTTATTTACACAATACCTTGACTTTTGACAAAAATATCATAATTATACTGTATATGAGTACATAATATATGGCCATATATAGCAACAGAAACTGTGTCATGTAGCATGTGTTCATTTAATATTCATATTCAACTATGCACAACATTCAATATGCAATGTTGAGGAATTTACTGTACCTTATTTAACGTTTCTTGAGTCACTTGCACAAACAAAGGATGATCACAGTCTTTTGACACCCGGTTACCCCCCCCCCCCCCAAATAACGCTAAAAATAAAACAAGAGAGTCCATATGGCCATATTTCGCTCATCTATAAGTTTTATTACACAATATTTGTTATATCACTTGCAGTGTGGGGATATACTGGCAGTGTTTTAGTTAATATGTTTGTGGGCAATGTTGTAACCGGTGCGCGCTACATTAATTGAGCTCCAAAGTGAGTCATCTGCCTGTATGGCCTCCAAGGAGTTGACTGGTTGGCCCAAAGTGAACTATATCCAAACTTAACCTATTTTGACCTCATGCGATCCATATTTGAATTTGACCTTGATATTACTGAGACAAATATTCTTACCAAGTTTCATGATTATCAAGTTGTGGAAAGTGATCTCTGGAGTATTACGTACCTCATGTGGACGTATGATGTACAATTGTAACCGACATTCATGGACACAGATGTTCACAAAGTGAGCTAAAACTAAAGATAAATTAACGGTGCACATTCTGTACGCCTATCTGCGGAATTATGAATTATATTTCGATAGAGCTGTCTTCAGTTACTGAGCTCAAACCAAAGACATACTTATTTTAGGTATTTGTCTCAATTCCGGGTATGGAGAAACACGTTCATAAAAGTGCTTAACTTTTTCATTTGATTCTCGATTCGCCTGTGAGAATTTGTTATTACCGTTTATGTTACATGTGTAATGCTAATTAATTTGTTCTTGAACTCAGCTATCGATTAATGGCGCGAGTATACCTAAACACATGTCTAACAAGCTCAAATAAAGCAAATATTTTCAAACTTAATTAATGCAATAATTAAGAGGATATTTGTTGATTTTGGACCAAAAGGAATTCGGTTTATTTCACCGAATTGTCACATACAAACTAATATTTACTTACAGAATGTAATTTTCTGTGTTCCCTGTGACTCGGTGAAAGAAAACATATTGTTAAACATGTCGTTGTTCACAAACAGGAAACAATAGACAAGGTTTCGTAGACACCACATGCCTAACGCTGAAATGCGCTCTAACCAGCCATAAAATGGATGAACAAACTTAAATGTTATTACATGTACATACAATTTACAAACCGATACTTCATACTTCATAAGTAGTTTCCCCAGTAAAAATTAAATATTAACAACATACAGTCATGCGGGCAATTCCTAAATATGGACGTTTGAAAACAATTGTCGATTTAGGCCCGATGAAAGCAAATCTTCTCTGTTGTGCACGTGTGTATATTTATCAATTTTCTTCCTACAGCCATATTTAGCGTGTGTGATGGTTGGGGTTATGATGTCCGCGGTAGTGCAGCATCCTCTATGACCAGTGAGTGTTCGTACATACGTGCCCACGTCACCATACATGCCTGGACGTCTTTGGGAACGACAGAAACCTACACACATTCGGAAGTTCACACTACCTCGGATGTTTTATCTCACGAGCATTCATTGCACCCAACACATTCTATCAATTTAGACGAGGATATACTAACAGTTATGGTAGGTATATCGAACAAAGAAAGTAATAATATCCCCATCAGGAAATAATATTTTATGCTATTCTAGGCTTGTAATGACTCTTATTCGCTCGTCACAGTAGCTCAAAGTTCTAGCCACACGAGTCCCACAATATTATATTATGTTACTTTATCTATATCTAGATTGCATAGGCTATATCGTTGGCTTAGAATGGAAAGGTCGTACTACTTACCTTACTTACTTACGGCCTTATAAGACTGATACATATTTTAAATCTGCACCACAAGGCATCCTTGGACATTTCAACTTCCCCTTGCAATTGAGCTACCTATGGAAACCTACACTCGTGTCTCCCTGGGAAGACTATTTCTTTCCTGTAGTGTGGCAGCCAACATCGATCTGCGGCGCCCAGGAATAGACACTGTCCTTAAATGTACCATTTTACACCATGGTGGAATGGAGCATGTGGGTCTTGCTCAGAGGAATTAACCAGTGGTCCAAAGGGGGCGTCGAACCCGGGACCTCTCGATCCCGAAGCGCACGCCCTGCCTCTAGGACACCGCTCCCCAAACGTAGAACAGTGAACAAAGCATGGTCGAGTATAAAAGTTGTTAGCCTGTTGCGTGTGGATTAACAAGTTAGGACTGGTAGGTAAGTCATTCCAGGAACTATGGAAATGTTTACTGATCACCGTACATGTCTTAACATTTGTAACGTGAACAATTCAACGAACCTTCTAACAAAATGTGTTATATGTTCATCCCCATTGTCCTATTTTTGTATACATTTATAGACACAAACAACCAGCGGTGCCAACAACTGGTTTCATTTCCCGGGATCTGGTTCAGCAATGGTTGACAACGAGGCAGGTTGTGGTGGAGTTATATACGCATATTCTAACAGTACATCGAGTGTACGATTCTGGCATCCGACAACACATAGTTCTCAGTCTGGTATCGTACATATTGTACGAATGGGCAGCGGAATGAAAGAACAACTGACCTCAGATGGCGCCATTAAAATCAGTCTGTATAAACGTACGGAAGTATAATATCATTTATTTATCCTATATAATTTTAAAAAACTTATTTTCTTCGAAGACAAACACGCCATTGGACTTTCATGAATTCCTGAGACAGTACCTATCCATTAAATAGTTAAAAATCGGGATTATGGCTTTATAATAATAACAATAATAAAGACTTTATTTAACGAGTAAACTTATGTGACAATAAACCAAATCAATCTTCCATAAGATCCTCAACAATGAACAGTGAACAAAAAGCTTTCGAATCCCTTCAACTGGGTGATGGTTTATAAACGTTTTTCAAAAGTATTTTAATTTTTAATCTAAATTTGTTCACGCTCATATATCGCATCTCATCAAGTATTTGGCACTGATGAGTATCCAGGGCAGACATTAGTTTTACAGATTACTGATATTAATGAATAAAACTAGGTTGCCTACATATAATATGTGTAGTTGTGTACATGTTGCTAATAACGAGAATTATGTATCTGTGTGGAGTAAAGTATTTGTCAAGAAAACATTGACTGCAGGAGAAAGAAAGGACAGTTGAAACAATATCATGTTTATACTTAGTGACTGTGTTAACTGACAGGTGCCGTGTCTTCCCTTTTTCAGATTTTTTATTGTCTTTTATCGCTGCCAAATACGCGCTCCACTAAAGAATGTTAGTCATTTGAACGTTAGTAGATAGGGCATGATATAGAAGATGTCTCAGTTCCTGAAGCATTCCTGACCTGTTCTTATCGTACCGATCCGCTAAATGTAACAATGTAACGGATTTAACGAACTAGCAAACCCTGGTTTACCAGTACAGTGCGTTACCATTAGACCATGGGCCCTTGTTTATCAAAACGATATGACTCCGAGAAAACATTTATTTACGTATGTATATTGTTTCTGTTTCCAGCGAGCGTATCTGTGATAGACAATTGTCTAGGAGTTGTTGCCCAATCAGGAGTCAATACAAACGTAACTTTGTCATCCGGGACCGGATCTTTGTGCATCGCAGACTACACATGCTACACTGGTTACACTCTAGCATCCGGGGATTTACAAATGTCTTATGATTTGAATACGTGCACGTGGACTGGAACCCCGGCTGACTGTCAAGGTATGTCTGTACACATGAGCATTTAAAGCCCCATTAAGCCTTGCATGGCTATTTTCAAAAGGCAATAATACTTAAAGGTATAATTTACTTATCGACAGAAGATTGCAAAATATTCAAAGCCTTCGAGGCTTAAGGTACTTGAACACGTTCCTCGGGAAAAAATAAATGTCAGCCGATTTTCTTGAAAC
The DNA here is from genome assembly GCA_963678985.1 of Spisula subtruncata. Taxonomy (NCBI): domain Eukaryota; kingdom Metazoa; phylum Mollusca; class Bivalvia; order Venerida; family Mactridae; genus Spisula; species Spisula subtruncata. The sequence continues at coordinate 27,771,231 of OY787662.1, forward strand.
TTGGTACAAACAAACATTGATGACTCCTCTTCATGTTGGTGTAATTATTTTGGTCATATAAACATTATTTTTGACGTCATAGCGCCACCTAGCGGACACGCGTCCATTGGCGCTACGGGCCTATAACCGTCGATTATTTTTGTTTAAGAGCCGACTTCTTTTGCAGATTTGTCTACCTTACATAATCGTATGTGCGTCTTTATCAAGTGGCCTTCTAGTACATGACATGATGATTTTCAGTATTCGAGCTAAACTGAATCAGAACTGTCGCACCAATCTTGGCTATCATGTCACATATATTTTCCTGCATTATGTGTTCTTCTTAATTTTAATATTTTGTGCTTGATATTGGTCCTAAATCTACGTTTTATCAGCAATTGAAATATATACCAATTTCATTCTATCTTGCAGCTGGTGCACCGCCAATCAACAGTTTCCAGTTTTCAAATGCTGGGACGAACACAAACGTTAATATTACAAACGACGGTGGTGGTATTCTTGCCGAGTACGAATGTCAGACTGGTTATAGTTATATTCAAGGAGATTTTGTATTATTATATGACCAGTCTACGGGATCTTGGAATGGAACAGCGTTAGAATGCCAAAGTAAGATTAGAGTTTTCAAATAGAGTCCTGTTTACCAACATCAACGACATGTTTGCGTTTAATGGAATATCAAAACATCATTTTACCAAATTTTCGTCAATCCCTATCATGCTAGATCTAATATCAGAATATTGGTTGAATCTTTCCAAGAGACCAAACATAAAAGACGATGTAGTAAAAAAAGTAAACGATAGGGTATCTTGAAACGACACGGATAAATGACAGAATGCTTTGGCATTTCCATACATCAATATTGTCATATTTGTGGAGTATTTGAATCGTGGGCATTTGTTTTGTATAGTTAGGATCAATTTTCATTTGTTGTTTCGATACTAATCAGGTGGGATTGTACTCGACTAGTTTCTATAATTAAAATTCACCAACTTCAGAATACAACATGTAATTCAACTTTGTAGAGCTTGTAATTGTAAACAACTTTCAAATTATTCATTTTTGAAATAGATTTTCCCATTTTCTGGTCCATCGTATAGTACCGGTACAATGTAACTACAGTTAAATTTCTTTAACAAGAGTATCTACATGTATATTACGAGTACCAGGCCTATATAGAGCAAATTTCAAATGTCCCGGCGAATTTGCATAGTTGTACAAAAATGTATATTATTTTAAAACACCCATTATGTCGAGAATCATTATCACGGGTACCCGGCTATGTCGAGCACAAGCAAGTGGTAAAATAGCTCAGATGCCGCGATGATTATCTTTATTTTCAGTTGTTTGTTCAAATCCACCACCCGGTGATAATTCCCAGTATGTTTTATCGTCTGCCGCAGCAATACTTGGTACTATTGCAAACTATTCATGTTTTCCTGATAACGAGTGGTCGGCTGGAGATTACCTACGCATTTGCCATGGTAACGGAGACTGGACGGGAGAAGTTCTGAACTGTTCAGGTATTTTAACAAGATACTAGTATAACAAACGACACTTTTAAACTTTTCATCAAGCCACCAAAATGGCTTTCGTCATTCGGGTGTGCTTTAACTACGAAGTCCAGCATACAGTAGCAACGTTCGTGTGTTCATGTTTTTGCCAAGACGACTGGAGTACTTGTTGTTTTATATTCCATGTTTAATGATGTTTTACCATATATTCATGAACATCCACGTATGACATCTATTTTTGAAGATTGTTTAAATACGCCACACGCATTGGAAATTTTATCCATGAAATATACCGATCTATTATGTCACATGTATATAAACAGTGCAACACATCCTTTGAATGCTTTAATAATGTTATTATCGGAAACAAAGACCTAAATAACCTGTAATTCAGGTCTTTGTTGAAAACATGGAAGCGCTGAGGCCCACAATCAGACAGTTTGTGATATTGGTATGGTCTGACAATGACATGCATAATCATGATTTACATAATCATATTCAAAGTATACATTATAAAATGTTACCAATTTAATCAAATATAAAAAATAATATCATTTTGTTAAATTATATCACCAGCTATTGTGACGACGACGACGACAAGCACCACATCAACAACAACAACAGTCGCCATGCCAACGACCACCGATGATTCATATACTACTGTGTGTTTCAATTCGACCACTGTTTACAATATAACAACAATTCTAGAAGTAGCAGCCGAAATTGTTGCCAATTTGACAATAGATACAAAATCAACAAACAAACATCTTCGGTCATTGTCGTCTGCACAAGATGGACGTCAGTCGTCACAATTTATTGGAATGTTTGGCGCGATCGTTTGTTCGTTAGTTCTGGGACTGATGGTCATACCCGATTTTATTTCTTTAGTCCGGTTTTTGTCGTCTGGGTGTAACACAGATGACCACTTCCGCTTGTAGACAATATATATGACTGTTTCAAGTGTAGTTGACTTCAGCATGTTCAATGCAGGTTTCATTTCGAAAAACAAACAATGAATTCCAGACGACCTTTTAAATACAAAAGGCGAACACATTTCATCTTCTGCTCGATTTGTTTCGTAAATGCCATGAATATTATAAATGAGTATCAATGTTTGTCAATGTTGTGATTGTTTTGTTTGTCTCATACAATCGTGTATACTTCTACATTTTCCTTGGATCATAGGCATTTGGATTTAGCTCGCCGTAAATCAATGATTTGCCCTAGTCATGCAGTAATAGCCTCGGGAATTAAAACAAACATTTTCTTCTTTTAAGTACCCAGGGCCATCATTGATTAGGGTAAATCATTTATTAACGACGAATTGAAGCCAAATACGCATGTCTTGGACTAATCGGTGTCGGCCATGTACTATCTCAGCATGTACTGTAGATACTTTGTACAAGCCATTTAAAATTCATCTCCACTCATCAAATATGCAGACCAACAAACCAAGAAGTTCAACTTCAAGCCATGTTAGTTCACCATGAAGTCCCGGTCAAGCAGTCACACATTGGTGAATATTTGCGTTAGGTCATTTCGAAAAATCAATTCTGTAATTCAATTCGTACATGAGAGACGAAATGCAGTCAAAATTCGACATTGAACGGCAACCTTATCTGTGGGAAATAGTCGCCTATCATGTGTTTGCACATTGCCCATACTTGTAATATCATTTGAGCATTTTCAAAATCATTTACGATGCAAGAGATACGGAGCCAACACATCACAATGAATATGACATTGAACTATGACCGTCGCCAAATCTGTGTCAAAGATGCGCTCTGGTGAACCTTCTGATGGTGGTGAACAAATGTCACTATGTGTGTCAAGTAATTTAATTAATATCAGAGCTACAGATAAGCTGCATATTGGGGTAATTACCCAAATAATTTTCTTAAAAACCCAATTGATTTTGAGAGGAGGGAGTAAGAAAAAGCAATAAAAATCTGAAATACCCAAAAGGAAATGGATAAAATAGTGAAAAACAGTACTCAAATAGGTCATATTCCCAATGCGTTTGATTAAATACCCAAATAAAATTTGTCAAAACTCAATCAAAATTGAAACTAGGGGGTAAAATACCCGATGGACTAAAACCTTATCTGTAGCTCTGTAATATATAAACTCAGTTGAACTTCTTTCATAACCATGGAGTCTGGAAGAGACGGACGACCAGTGACTCAAAAATAACTCCCACTATTAATGGTACAGGTAAACATATAGGCTAGGTATATAGTTTACTTTTATAGCGAAACTGCCAAAACAATCGGGCCAAAATAATCTCGACTGTAATATTTAGTTCATAATTCCAAGTATGTAAAGATCCCTAATTAGGACCTAGATTTTTACCTATACTGTGTTTATCTGGTGTAGGAAATCATTCATTTTGACAACCAGCACTCCTCGCAATAAAAGTATCAGGCTTCCAACAAACCACAATGTCCTGAAAAAATTTCGTCCAGGGTTACAGGTCGACACACTTTTAATTGTTGTTTAAAAATTGTTTTATTACATTATAACAGATCAACAATGTTTTTAGATAAAATATTGAACAGGCTAAAGCATTTCATCGTTTCTACTTCCTAATTGCACCTAGACCACTTTGATTCAGGTCAACTTCTGATTCTAAATTTCCAATACTTCTTATTTCTGGGGGACTGTGGGAACCCCGAGATTCAAACAATGACATAAACACTCAAATAAGACCACAAAACAATTTTCGGTTTAAACACATTTTTTATTTATAAAATTTAAATCTTCATAACAATTTCAAAATCTGAAACCGAAACATCTTCATTATTCATCACTCCAACAATCTCGTATGTCTATGACATCCTACCTAGAGTGTGAAATCAGTTGAATTCCCTGTTTTAACTGCAAAAACAATGCTTTTCTGCATTATATATTTAATACTCTAAATCATAAGTTATTTTAAAATTTAGATGCTACCCAACATAGACTCAGTATTTTCATCATTCCTGGTGGGGAATACGTGTGGTTTCACTAATCAGATTTGTTATAATGTCCCATTGACATATTACAGTCATACGGAAACTACCCAGTCATATTATTCTGACACTGGGCTAAATTGGTAAATTAGTACCGGTCGAAACACAAGTAAGTCAGATGACGTCACTTTGACACTGGGCTAACCAGTCATTTCCTGGAATTACTCTCATATACTGAACACAAAGTGAGAGAGACTATATACCAGTACCATGTGTAACAGCTTTGGTGTGCTACAGCCTGAGAACAAACACACAACCTTCCATTCAGCTAACCATTCGACCACCAATGATGGCATTGACTTCAAATATCTGCTGCCAAGTCGAAGATCTTTGATGCGCATGTGAATTGGTAAATTAGTACCGGTCGAAACACAAGTAAGTCAGATGACGTCATTAGACGTCACGAGTCTACGGAGTGCTGTATATAAATCACTGAAAAATAGCTGAAACAATTCCTGTTACATTTAAAATATAGATGAAATGCCAGACACAGAAAAAAGATTATACATATGGCCAAGTTCTGAATGAATATATTAGCTGGAAGTTCCTATGCAAGATAATTAAATTGATGTACATAATCTTGTCGTATGTTGTGCTTGGAATAAAAAAAGCTTGTTCACGAGGCCATTCCCGCCAAATGTGTTTGTTGATATAAGGGCTAGAGGATATTCAAGAACATAGAATACAGTGAAATAGTTCAAGAATATTACCAAATAGAATCATGTACTTCATCTAGTTGTCATCTTTTCATATGTTAAGATATCCCTTTCATAACTGCTATAGACAAAAATATAATTAAAGGGAGACAATTATGATACTGGACTGCATAGAGTAATAGCTTTGGGTAACTGCACTTTACCAAGTTCTCAGATTTTCATATTTCTAGTCAAATACCTCAAAAAATATTTCAAGTTGTGCTAAAAAAAATAATATGGTAGACAGAAGTACGGATACCATTACCATTTCATCCGCCGCCGTTTCGGCGAGGGATAATAAGGTTATCTGAGCGCATTTCACCCAGAGCAAATGAACATTGCCCCCAAAAAATACATGCTGGAACATAAGATTCCTTCTAAAGACTCTGAATCCAGTTGATGCCCCGATACCTACGCCTTCTGAAATGTACAAGATAATCACATTAGCTAATTCAAGTAGATTGTAAGAAGAACAAACACATGAATCGCTTCTCAACCTTTTTTATTTGACATGATTGTAGCACTGTACAAAAAATAATACACATCGCAAATATTCAGTGGTAGGGACATACCATGTTAAAAATACCTACTGACCTACCAAAAATTAAAAATGACCAAATGAATTTTTAAAAGCACATGCAACATTACCATTAATATAATTTTATCGATAGCATTTATTAGGATGAAATATCGATTCAGTAGCAAACTTTTCTTGAACTTACAATATTACTTGTCACCGACCAGTATATTGGACTTGCTGTGCACAAAGTTGGTCAAAGATTCATGAATGCCAATAAATGTATGATTACATTATTGTAAGTCGTATTGACAATTACTTTAGAAACGTTTAACATTAGAAACGTAAAACAAACAGCCTACAAAAAATAACAAGGATTACAGAATTTCATTTAAACCCAGTATCACATGGCATGTCCCTTTCACATGAATCAAACCACTATTTATAAGGACAAAATATATAACAATACAAAAAGGTAGTGTGTGTATCTTGTACCTTATCAGTCTTAATAACTGACACATCAACATAATGTAAACATGTTCATGTATATACATGTATACAAAACATACATGCATCTATAAATACACGTATAAAGCTTCAAATACAAGAACTGTCCCCCAGAGTTATTACTCATTTGAAAAGATATGATTTATGCATCAGTTTATTACCCCCCCCCCCCCCCCCCCCTCTAGAGTATCATGAGCCAACAGTTCAACAGCTTATTTGAGATGAATTCAATTTCAAGGAAAATTTTACTTGATAGAACAAATCTTAAAGAGATTAGATGACAAATTATCCAATAAAGAGATGAGTATTTCTCTATAAAATGTCAAATGATGCTTCTGGTGTGAGCTTAAACATATGAAGGATGATGAATGAAAATATGTACAAATGTATTTACGTTTTAGAAGAGGTCACGCTTTAAATGGTTTTTATCAAATACTATTTAAGTTAACCATATCACTGCTTGCAGTGCAAAGTATTTCCCTGATACATGTAAGTAATAACCAAATGGTTGGTCAATATGAGCTGTACCACTTTTACCACTAACATGAAAGCTATACAGCTGATTTGAAGCTTGTCAAATGTAAAACATGCTCTGAAATGGATTCTGTATGTTAGGGAATCAATGGTGAAATGTTTATTTGAAGGAAGATCATGTTTCCATTTCTTCCTCTTCACCTCGCGCTGAAAACAGAAAATGAGAACATATGTTTAATAGCAGTTAATCTGAATTGTTTTGTTTAAACATCAGTATACCACTCGGCACTCATGTCCATACTTTTAAAATGAAAAGTTAATCTCAAAAGACTTTAGTTTTTACCATTGTGCCAAGTCAAACAATTCCGCAAGCTCTGTGGACATGTAACTTCAACTGCACTACATGATGTGCAAAATAGAATTAACAAGACTCCTGAATTTTTATTATTTTCGCATTATGAAGTTATTATTACGCTACCATATTTACTTCTACAGTTGTGGTCATAATTTTAATCACTAAGTTACCTCCCTTTGACCATTAACAATAATAGTGAACCTGTTACATACAAGCCTAGCTCGTGCTACCAAGGTGGATGCCTTTACCACTTGGCCACAGGATGATGGTTTGATATTGATACATAATTATATAGTAAACATTATATTCAACATTACCTAATCTCGATAGTGCAGCACGACCAGGTATCTGTCCGGTTTTCAACATATTGTTTAGTCGCTCCACCTCCTCCAATGTCTTTGCATTTGCTATGGCAGCCTGAATTAAGCCAACAATAAAGTAAACATATTCACAGGGGTAAAGGTTATAACTTTTGAAAATCATGAGTTCATGAAATGACGTAATTTTTCATAAGAAAAAATAATGAAAACAGTCCATTCTCGGACACTAAAAATCCTGAATTCCCGAAAAATCCAATTGCTAGACTAAGAAGTTAATGGTAATTTATCAAATATCATCAACACACAAAGTATGTCTATACCTTTATAAGGGCCACATCTTCCTTTGATGGTCCATCTAACCTCTTTTCTGGCAGATTCTCACCGGGTACAAATGTTTTACTTCTCTTGCCAATGTCTGAAGCCAAAGCTTGACCTTTCTTGCCTTTAAACATCTTGTGACTAGCATCACGCTCCTGCGGTAATCAAACACATAAAATGAAGCTTTTACACAATAACCCTTCACTCCATAGATATTTCAATTCACACCAATATGTTCTGTGTCCAGCACCAATTATCTTCAAGTAGCAAGTATGGACATGAGGCAATCCAATAACACAAATAGACATGTATAAGATACCTTATCAGGGGAGATTTCTACAAAAGTTGCACATGAGATGTGATGAACACATACACATTGTAGCTGTAGTGTAGTGTAGTGTAGTGTAGTGTAAGGAATAAAATTGTAATATATCAATTTGAAATCAATTGATGACCATTTACCATGAAGGAATGGATATACATTTTGCACAAATATATGTTCAGGAACACAGGAGAGTAAAAGGGCCACGAGAAAGAGCTGGGTACATGTTTTTATTGAGGCATTTTATTACTATGAAAGAACAAATAAATAGTCTTTGGGGAAATGTTTCTAAACTTTTCATGAGTATTTATATTTTCATGTTACAAGCCATTAAATTGCTATTTATAAGTTGATATTTACGATACATTCTTACCTTTTGTCTGACTCGTTGAAAATCAAGCACTCGCAATGTAGGAACTTTGTGTAATATATACAATCTGTAATGTTTCTTTGTAGTGACAGGATTTCTCATTAAACTGAAAGTAAACATTGTGAATTAGTATAAACCGGGAACTACTGACTATAAGATATGTAGTTCACAACAAATTGATCCAAATAATGACATAGTTCTATGATGTGTTTTAAAGAGAATCTTTGGTCACTATCAGGTGATAACATTGTGATCATGCGAGGTATTCTCTTTCAGGTATGGTTAATCTTAACAATATGAGAGATACTGATCACATTAAAGTATTGAGCAACCTTGCCTTCCAAACTGAACACATCATTTCTTCATATAATTTATCCTGGATTTTTTTCTTGAAAGAACTGAAAACAGCCTGTCGGGCTAGCAGTTATTCAAGAGCTACAACCTGGTAGAAGTAAGTAAGTAATTATATGTAGATTCAGGTTGGATAGACGTCACCATGTCCTCCACATGTGGAGTAGATGTCAACTGTAAGTTAGTACTGGGGTTGCATTCACAATGAGTCTTAAGTGAAAACTCAAAATTCCTCCAAATCTTACAATTTCCTTTAGTATATCAGCTAAATAGGCAAAATAAGACTATCATTTTTTTTCATTGTTTTGAAGCTTTATGTAAAGTGCTACAATAATAACCAAGAAAATATGAGCTTAGTATCTGCAGTTCATTTTTTTAACTTAAGTCAAAATATTTAAGTTTTCCCTTAAGATGCTTCATGAATACCGACCCAGGTCGATAACTTATTCCAAGAAGTTTATTGGAAAGCAGCATCAGCTACAACGTTATGAAAATAATCAAAGTTTTACAACAGTACCAGTTAACATTTCATTACCAAAACATTTAATGTAACACGCTTACTCTATATTTCAAAATTCAAAGTACCTGGTACCTGAATTAGTTTGAATGCTGAAAACTAAACATTATTATGTAGAAACATCTCCAGGAAATTTATGTTAAATCTTTGATAGAAAAATTCATACAATTCATAGATCAGTATATTTATGACTGAATGGAATTTACCAAAGTATAGTTGAAACTTTATGCTACTAGGAACTGAAACATTGTTTTTGCAGTTACCAAATCTAAATGTATTAAGGTCTTACCTGATATATTTAAGATTTTTCAATGATTCTAATGTGTCCAAATCACCAAGTTCCTGTAAACCATTGTTGGTTAAGATTAATGTTTCCAGGTTTGGTATGCCATGCTCCAAACCATCAGCTATACGTCTATAAAACACACAAAGAACAGTTATAATATTCAACACAACAATTGTAACCAGTTTAAAACTATCAGGGAAAAAGGTCCAACCGGCAACCACTAGGCCAAAGTTTCAAATTATATTGACAACTGGACAAGGGTGAAGAAAATATCACAGCAAATTGAGTGTTACCACAAAACAAGAGAACAAATTGTCACAAAATACTCCCGTCAGAGCCATATAGTAAACTTAAACAATGAAATATACTGATCGTTAGATAACTTATAAGTTTACTGAGTGTCAAGTCCAGATATTAAACCAGTACCATTTTAATGTCTAAAGTACCTTAAGTCCTCAAAGATTCTGCTACTTTGAGTTTGACTACTCTGGTATGTCAAGGCATGTAATCAACTCTGAGACCTTTTGTGCTCAAAGACTCAGTGAAATATTGACAAAGATACTTACACAACTCTGTTATTATTGAGTAGTAATGTTTTCAATCGAGGTAATAAAGGAAATCCATCCAGCTTCCTGATGTCATTATCAGAGAAATCTATTGTGTCAAACTGATCCTGAAACACAGAAATAAACACCAAAATTACATGAAATTTGAAAGATACAAGAAATCATTCTTTAGACATGATAAATATAAAATCATGTATTACAAAACTGACAGTTCATACTGTTGAATACACGCTGTCAGAAATGCTCTTTATTTTAATTAATTCTCAACTTGGTTCTGACTGGCATGACTCTCAACTTGGTTCTGACTGGCATGACTCTCAACCTGGTTCCGACTGGCATGACTAATTCAAATTGCTAAACTTCATACAGGTTTTGCATAAATTTATGGTTAATTGAAACTGAACAACTATCAAAAATAAACTTCTACAATGGTAAGAATTGACCAAAAAGTAGAATGAAGAAGGAATACGAACCAGTGTAGCTCCCATGTTTTCTATGACTGGAATCTTGTAACCTGAAAAACAATACAATCACAATGAATGTATGGTATTGGGTAAGAATGGCCCACTTTCCAGAACGACCTTAAACTTCAGGTGACAGTCATCATGTACCTGAACAGCCCATTTTCAGAGTTTACAGACATATATATTATATTATAATAAATTAGACACAGAAAATATGTTTGATCAGTTAAGACTTAAGTGCAGAAAACAAACTATACTGCAGTATAATTTTGTAAAATTATGATTAAATTAAATTTCATAACTTGACCTTCTTTGGTTCTGTAGTGGGCTAGTATATTATGGGCACTAGGCGGTTCCGAGAAGTGGGCCATTGCATAATTTAATTTCGTCTGCACTCACAGTTTGTTTAAATGTGTATGGAAGTCTTACATGGTGAGTGTGCATTATTTTACTTTAATTTAGAGTCATTCAAAAAATTAATCTAAGACTCGATTGTAAGTTTAATAATAAGTAGACGTTATGTTTTAAAGAATATATTATATATAAACCAGAAAAAATGGCTTTGATTATTATGTTCAGATGTTAACCATTAACAAAACATTGGTAAATTAAGAGACAACTTTCGGTATGGAAACATGGTCCTGGTCACTTTGACCTATTCTATTCTATTCTACATTATACTCCCGAACAATCGAACTCGATTATGATTGGGAGGCACAGATATTATTGGCAGTGTCTGGCAGGGGCAGACAATCAATGAAGAAACAGAAGTGAGATACAAGGAATCCGGGTGCGATACCCTAGCTCGTTTCGAATAGATTCCTTGGTTCTTTAACGTGCCCGGTGTAAAGCACCGATACACGCGAGACTACCCCTGGGTTACCAACCAGGATCATCTCTAGTTGGGTGGGAAACACTAAATAGCGTTTCTGAAATGACCAAGTGTCCCCGCCGAGAATCAAACCCGGGACCTCTCGATCAGCAGTCTAGCGTCTTACCACTAGACCACCGTGCCACCCAACCTAACAGTGAAGTGATCAAGCAAGTAGCAACCTCTTTGTTGGTCAGTTCAAAATACATTTTAGTAGGGAGTTTGGAGATGATAGGTAAAAGAACAGTTATCCAAATGGTATGTCACTATTCCCCCCCCCCAAAAAAGGATATGAAATATTTCCAACGTCTCGTTCCTGTGTCACAGAGTGAGATCGTGAAAGTCGAATAATTTATTTAAAGTCAGTTTAGTTTAATCATATTTTATTGCATGAATTTTTACAACAATTACAAAGGGTTTGCATATATACAATTAATTACAAGAAATAGAATCATATCATAAATGTAAACCATAGAAACTTTAACAATTTTATATTCATTACAAAAGGATCGGGCCACAAGTTATTTCAACATTAGATATCGGCCCTCTCCAAATAATGTTTTGTTAACATAAAGTGGACGTTTATTTGATTGTTGATTTTGAAATGAACTAAGGGTTAGAATGGGTAGGAAAATGTCATTGATATATATGTTATTTTTAATTCTAACCACATGTTGAGATTGCAGAAAATAGAAGATATGAACAGACTAAAGAGTAAAAAGAACTCGAATATTACATGGAAGATGAAGAAAATAAAAACAAATAAAAAAATGACAATAAGGAAAAAGAAACATAGCTATATATAAAAGAACAAAAATTTACTGCTAATCTTGAATGTGTACTAATGAGTACCCTACCCTAGCCAACGACCCAGATGTTAATTAGATATTGAAATTTCAGGCAATATAAATATTTTGTAAATCAAAAGCGTGTGTGTGTTCTATGCTTAAAATCTATTTGTTTCTTTTATATACCGTTGCACCGATGTAAATATCGCAGAGTTGTCTTCATCATTTAAGTTTTGAATACCGAATAGTAATTTGTCAGCACTTAACGGATGATACTGGCGGGTGTCTGTAAACAATGTTAACCTTTCATTTGTATAACGAGGACATCTAAAAAAATAATGCTCTGCGTCTTCATTAAGATGACCACAGTCGCAAATTGCAGTTTCACGTATATGATTCCTGAATAAATCTGCATTTAAGTTACTACAATAATTTCTTATTCGTGCATGATGGACTTGAAGAACTCTGTCACCATTTAGAAAATAGTTCGGAACTTCTTGCGCTTTATATAATGTTTTTATATTTGACTAAAGGACGATATGGAATCACTGTTTCTAATAGTAGGATCAAGTTCATTCCACATTTTTACCGAAGAAGGGATCGATGATCGAGCGTATATTTCTAATCGACGAACAACAGTAGCATAGTTTTCGTTATTCCGCAATTGGTAATTGTTATTTTCTAGGACTGTATTTGGATATAAGTTAGATAAATAGTCAGGTAATACACCATGCTTATTTTTAAAAACCAAGACTAATTTCTGAATTTTTCGCCTGTCGGTTAAGGACACCCAGCCGATTTCTTTTATAAGTCTATCAATAGAAACAGATCGAGTTAGTCCTGTTACTATTCTTGCAGCGTCATGTTGTATTTTTTCCAAATAATCTTTCTCGTATTGGGTACAATTATCCCAGACAATTGACGCATATTCCAGCAGAGGCCTAAGATATGAAACGTATATTTGATTAAGAGTTTTTCTTTTTAACTTAAATTTTAGAAATCGCATTGTTCCAAGAATTTTTAAGGCTGACTTTGTAATGTTGGAAATGTGACAATGCCAAGAACCATTTGAACTTAATGTGACGCCTAAATGTTTGTGTGAATCAACAAATGTTAATTGGGTTTCTTGAAATGATAGACTGGGTAGAACATTATTGGATTTTGATAGGGATAAAAACATTACTTCGGTTTTTGCAGGATTGAATTGAACAAGCCATTGCTTAGCCCATTTTGATATAAGATTAAGATCATGATTTATTGTTTGTTCAATATAGCCAATGTCATTAGATGAAACCGCTAGAGAACTGTCATCTGCAAAAAGCCGTGTAACACTTTTTAGGGACTCTGCAATGTCATTGACATAAACTAAAAATAAAAGCGGTCCTAAAACAGAACCTTGCGGCACCCCTGCATTGATTTCCTTTTCATTTGAATATGCAGAGCCAAGAATAACTCTCTGTTTACGATTACATAAATAACTATCAACCCAAGCTGAAATATTTCCTCCTATACCTAGTTGTTTAAGTTTAAACAGGAGGCCTTTATGCCATACCCTGTCAAAAGCTTTGCTGATATCACAAAATACCATGCATGTATGTTTTTTGTCGTCAAAAGCTTTGCAAATTTGATTATAAATATCAATTAACTGGTAAACTGTTGAATGACCTGGGAGAAACCCTGATTGATTAGAGAATATTATATTATTTTCGTGAAAATAATTGTACATGTGTTTGAAGATTATTCGTTCCATAGTTTTTCCAACACAGCTAATTAAGGATACAGGTCGATAATTTGAAGGGATAGATTTATCTCCCTTTTTAAATAACGGCATTATATTTGCCTGCTTCCAACAAGAGGGATATACGTTAAGTAGAATAGATCTGTTAAATAGCGTGGTGAGCGGTTTGCAGATGGCATTGGATGTTTCTTTTAACATTCTGTGGCTGATTTCATCAGATCCACTTGCCTTATTTATTACAAGGTTATTCAAAACGTCCATAACATCTTGTTCTGTAATATTTACATTATCAAATGTATTATCGGTTTTACTTGTAAAAGTTGGCAAATTCGCATTCGAGTCATCTAACGTGGAAATAGACGCAAAAAAGTCATTAAGAACATTAGCCTTGTCTTCATCTGTAAACGCTATACTGCCATCTATATTATTCAATGGAGGGATAGTTTCATTATTTGAATTGTTTTTTACTAAGAATTTTACCAACTTCCAGTACTGTTTAGGGTTGGAGGTGGAAAAGTCTGACAGAGTGAACTCAATATTATTGAAAAATACCTCTTTCGCGTGTTTTTTCATATTGTTTACCTTATTTCTGAATTTCTTGTATAAATTCCAATCTGAAATTTTACCAGATGCCTGAGCTTTACTTCGATATCTATCACGTTGTCTAGAAGTTTTTCTTATTTCGGAATTATACCATGGTTTGTCATCTGGTCTAATAGTAATATAATGTGTTGGTATACACTGTTTAGCTAGATCAATGAATACATTGGTAAACTCTAATGCAGCATCATTAATATCCATCCTGTCAATAAAAGACCAGTCAGTGTTTATAATAACTTCGTTAAATAATTCGAAATTAGCCTTTTTGTAATTCCAGATTTTGCGTTGATAAGATAGCGTATTTTGGTTGTCTATTTTTATGTAAACAAATGTGCCATAATGGTCGCTAATTCTGGAGTCGGTTTTAAAAATGCCCGAATGCTGGCAAGAGATATTATCCGTAACCGCGATAGGGTCAATTAATGTTGCAGAATTGTTACATACACGGGTCGGCTCACTAATGGCATTGCTCATATTGTTCAAAAGAAGTATATCACGAAATTTAGTAGTTGTTCCAAGCTGATCCTCGTTAATATCACCGATAATAATAATTTTGGTACTTACTTCTAAGGCCCGGTCTATACAAATATTTAATCTATTCCAAAGTTCAACAGAGGTGTTTGGTGGCCTATATATATTACATATCAGAAATGAGTGAGAAGCACATTTAGCTTCAATCCAAAGAGATTCCGGTAAAATTTGTTCGAAATTAAAAATCCTCTTTGAATGAACATTAGCAGACACATAAGTAAGAATCCCGCCAGTATGAATGGTTTTGTCTTTTCGATAGAAAGTTCCAAAACCATCAAGATTTAATGACGTGTTATCAATAAATTGATCAAGTCTTGTTTCAGTAAAGCATAATATATCAAAGTCCAGCAAGTTTTCTCTGATATAATCAAACTTATGTCTAATACTTCTTATGTTTTGGTGAAAAATAGATAAAGAAAAACAAGAATCGGACCTTTGATCTGGACCAGGATTAAGTTCGACATCGCCTGACTGTATAAGTAGTATTCTTAAGATAAAGAAATAACTAATACTGATACATGCATCAATTTCTACATATGTATTCTTTGGATAACAAGTGTGTGCAATGTGAAGCACCACTGCCTGAGCTAAATAGATATTTACATGGCAGTTATATATATAACATAGTAAGCAGTATAATAAGTGAAAAATCTGCCGAACACGTGTCAGTGCACAATGTAATACACGAATCGATAACGGGCTTGTTCTGAATACGTAAGATCTGGCAAAACATTGCCTTTTTGCATAATACAGTCCTATAGCCGCCCTATAAGCTCCCAGTTCAATCATTTATAAATATTGGCCGAGAAACTACAGCAATGGACAGCAGGACTGACATTATATCCAACGTCGGTGAAAACGATATGGCCCCCATAGTACACACAAGATAGCAGTAACAATGACAACAAAACATGCTACAACGCATGAAAACAGGAACGGAAAAAGATATAGAAAAAACAGAACAAAAAAACAACAAAACAATTCCTTCGAAGATAAGGAATTATTGAAAGACTGCCTAACTCTCATATGGAAATACTAATTGTATCTATTAATTGTATCTATAATAGCCAGTTATTAGCCAGTTATTAGACAAAACTATGTTCATAACGATTATCACTAAGGAAACTACTCAAATGTGAGGATCAATAATTATCATGTTGAACAAGACAGATAAATTCAATAGAGAATTCATTTTAATTTGTGTTTAATCAAATATTTTATTACTATTAATTTTATAATATTATTTAAAGCCTACTGAGAATGAAAGACTACGCTGCTGTCACATCGGTATATGAACCAAAGTGTCATTGGAGAAAGAAGAGAAATGAAGGAAATTACAAATAGCACAACTGTTGCTAAATAATAGACCTGAATATGTGTATATAAACTCGTGCATACATTATAAAAACAAAACAAAACATTTCAAAAGTTGCGTTTTCTCGAGGAATGTGTTACATTTACCAGTCCTGGTATAAGATATTGAGTGAGATGGCGAGATGTTTTTCTTTACCGTATAGAACAAGCATTATGCGAGTTTTTGTACAATATCATTTATACATATACGTACAAAAAAAAAAAAAAAAAAAAAATAATACTACACATCAATTTTTCTACAATGGTAAAATAACACATGATGATATAAACAATATGTAACAGCGGCTTTTTCAAGCACAAATTTATATGTCGATATGTGAATGATATGAACGAGTTTGTATACAATATCGCATATACATACATACTCAAACACAAAGTCAATAACATACATCTAGTATAATAACACAACACGTAAAAATATTTGTTACTATAAAACCCGGTGTGTAATATTTAAATTTCGTTCATGTAGTACATGTATCGAAATCGCTTTCCACGTGAAAACTGCACTATGTGTTGGGGTAGTCATGTGGTAGTTATAGTAACGATGTGCTATATTAGGAATATTGTAATTATATATAAAACGGAATACACTGGGTGAACAATAAAATATATTAAAATGATATTATGTAAGGAATTATAAGATTGTTCGTGTGGAAATGATTGATAGGGTAAGTCATTATTTTATATATAGATGCATGTACTGGAGAGTATGTTATATATCAAGTAAGCATACACGTCCCAAAATTGATTGAAGGACAAATAAAGAAGGACTATTCAGTTACCCCCCTTTACATATAAAGTTATGCTAGGATAGACAGAAGGACAGGTACCTGAGTAAACCTTCATTACCTCCCTTCAACGATGAGTTAAAAATAGATTGACCTAATATTCAAATACAAATATGTGTTGATTATAAGCAATTGCATGAACTTGTCATCGATTATCACATCATTAATTGATTCATAAGTTATTAATTATAAATTCTTATACAGTAGACTGGTCACAAATGATACAATGCAGTCTTTGTGTACAAACATGGTCAGATGTTAACACAACACCTAACACAAAGATATCTAGGAAACTGCCAAGGATAATTCACCACGAATTTTCTTAATGTCACTTATGTCTCTGATGACACGCTTTGAGCTGTCTAGCATCTCCACCACAATCTTGCAACCTGCAACCCAGGTATTGGAGATGAGACCTTCGCGTTTGAGGTTGCGGGCTTCGAATCCCATCAATTCCCTGTGTGGTGTGAGATTCTCTTGAATATAAATATGATTTCTTACCGATTTCCGAGACGAGTAAAATCTGTCCCTAGCACCAGAATTTGTGAATTTAACAATTACTTTGCGATCTGTATTTGGCTTTGGTTTTCCTTTTCTGTGACACTTGTCGATATCCGACGATTTCAAAGGAATTTGGGCAATTTCTGCCTGTTGTAGAATTTTGGCAGTGACGTTCTCGTTAGGTTTGCCGGTATCACCAGGAATGTTAGAGAAATCGAGATTCATCCTCCTCCCATACTGAGATAGTTCGTCGTGCTCTATTAAAGATTGTTTATTTTCAGATTTAAGGCAACGGATTTCATCAGTAAGGTCATGGACCTGTTTTCTAAGAGAATGGAGTTCTTTGTCAATAAAAAGCTTCACATCTTGTTTAATTTCAGAAATTATTTCGTCTCTTAGAGCTGCTTTGAGTTCAGTAGTTAGTTTAGGAACAAGCATTGAACATAGATCAGATATATCTTCCTGACTAAATCTCTTGGATGGGGTCGCCATGGTGGGTGGGGTAACTGTTTCTGTATCAGAATATGTATCAAAATAGTCAGTGCCCTCACCCTCACTGTCTGCAGTATAATCACAGTGTATAAGATGTTTGGATTTCTTAAGGGACGGCTTATCACCAGGAGATGACTTGTTTCTTTTACGTCCCTTTCCGGATAGCCTTCCCATCTAGTGAATATAGTAATCGGACGGTCCACGTAGCAAATCAGTTGAATATGTGTAAATATATGGACCGATTGTTCAAATTAATACTTCCCTACATAAATGAGATGTTGATACTGGTATAAATACTGTTTGTAAGTTCCTGAGAGATAGGCGTGAGTAGAAGAAATTACATTTTAATCAGAGTTTTAATTTACGCCACCATTTTTTCACCGGAACCGGAAGTATTTACACATTTAAAGTCATGACTGTGTATTCTACTAACACCCCATAGCCAAACATTTATATATGTGCATTAATATAGGTAAATAGTAATGATAATGACAAGCTAGACTAGAACTTCAAAATTAATGAAACGATTTATACGAAATTTTGTGCGAATCGCCAAGGAGAGAAAGGTATTGAGTACGAATGACTAAATTGCCATTCGTATTGGATACGTTTCTCTATTGAGCTCGATAGAAATACCGAATCGCTTTCAACATAACAATCAATCGTAGTAGAATGATAAAGAGCATCGCTGAGGTTTGGTTAGACGTTTTATCACATCAAAACAATAGATTGTCGGCGAATTTAACCCCACCCACTCCTTTCAAATCGAAAGCGCCACAAAGATAAATGAATTGACAACGCACCACGTAGGTCTAACTCCCTGTCTCGTAATGGGTTTGTGTATTGTGCAGATTGCTCTATAAGGTCCGCTGTTAGTTTCACCATTTTGAATTAAGAGTGTGTCAACAAATAGCTGACAACGAAATAAAAATAACAAAAGTTGAGCGTCTACACGAGTTTCATTTTCCTTTGCGCATGCTCTAACGGAAGTTTACGTTTGGTATAAAGTCCATTCCAACACGTTCTGATTACAGGTAATTATATGAATATGCTTTTGTGGTTTTCAGCTGAATTTAGGTATAGGCTTCTTTGGATTGCATTTTATTCGATAGAAGAAGTACTTAAATTAAGTTTGAATTAAATACATGTCTTATAATTTGTTCTACGAAGTGTAATCAGGACTATTCACTCGACCGTCATAACTTTAAATAGGCCTTATATTCAGACAGGCTAAAACCTCGTTGAAAGCAATCCGTTTGTAATCCAGATATAGATTATTTTAAGAGTGACAGTTTATTAATCTTATCAAGAAATGAGTCTAAAACAACGATGGGAACGTGCGTGTAGACAGTTACATATTGCCGCAGATATAGTAGAGGAATACTGGAACATACTTGATACAAGATACTCGGAAAACCACAGGTACGTAAAGATACTGTATAGGCCTATATACAAGTACATCGCTGGCTTAGAATGAGAAAGTCGTAACTACAAAATCAATATTTTGAGAAAACAAGAAAAAACTGTCTGACAATCACTCTTTACTTATGTTTAAACAAGCTTTTTCATCTTCAGTTTTGTCAGGGACCCTAGATTTTATCTATAGACAAGGTCCTGGTTTTGCCAACATGACAAGTTCCGATTTTCATGAAATAGGCTCATAAGAAGCGCCTTATAAATGTAGATTTAAAAAATGCATTGGTCTTATTGTGGCACTTACGACCTTCTCATTTTAAGCCAGTGATATAATCAAGTAGAGACACCAAACATCGGTTAGAAAATGTATGAACAAATTCAATACATGCTGATATTCAATTTTGTATTTAGATAAAACATGAATTTTAAATATACTGCAGTGTGTTGTTATTTTTACATAAGGCTACTGTACGGTTGTGAAACATGGGTTCATTTTATAATTATATAAATAAACAATTTTTACGACGTACATACTATTATATAATGAATATTTGATAATCGCAATATTGTAGTCGATGTTCAACAATTTCAACAAATATCTATATTTTCACGTACGTTGCAGTTTGTTTTCTAATTATGTTTCTTTAGTCCTGAAATAAAGGACAGTGTTGCATGAATTATGCAATGTTTTCTTTCTCCAGGTTTTATCATACACTCACGCATCTTGTGGACATGTTTCGTCATTTTGATGAAGTTTCTGCGAGTTTGCAATACCCAGAGTTAGTTACTTTGGCAATATTCTTCCACGAGTGAGTAACTTTTTACAGGTCAAAATATAGCTAAGCTACTTTTTATTATTATTGTTAATTCTTGCACGACATGACGTCATTCTTTTATTCTCTGACACCGAGAGACGTCTATAACAAAGGGAATTTTTTAAATCCATTTTTTGGTATTTTAAAATAGCCTTCTTAAATCAACTGGAACATACCCTGTCTTAGCGGATGCTTTTCAAATTCATAACATTTGTCACACGTGTAAATTTATGTAAACCATCACATAAAGGGCACCGGGAGCAGCTCGTTCATTTGGAACCGTCAGGAAAGTAAGTTGTCGAGCATTTTCAAATGGAATGACCGGAAAGAGAAACACAAAATACTTGTTAGGGTGCGTACATTATTGTTCAACCAGCGTATTTTTCTTCCAAAACATAATAGTCTAGGAACTTGACCAACTGCTAATGTAAGATGATGTGACGTGTAGAATGTATATGGAATTGATATAAGTTGTTTAATTCAAGCAATGACGTGATTGAACATCAAGAAAGTGACTTAATGTCATATCCGATCCATGTCCCAAATGAAGTTCGCTATAACAGTAGACTACTAGTATATACTTTGATAGTATTGGTACGAGACAAACGTATTGACGATCCCGTTAATTTTTCTCCCTGTCATTGCTAGAACTAAGAACCTCAGTGACTATTACGTAAATTGGAATACGTATGTAAATAACCCTTTTTAAATTTTTTTATTTCAGTGTAATTTACGAGCCAAAAAGATCGGACAACGAGGAAGTCAGAGCAGAGTTATTTCAAAAGTTTGCTGAACAATTCAATGATGAGGTATGATTTATTCTTTTATGTTAATTTGGAGTACACGTGTATTCGTTTGTAAACTTATCGTCTTTCGCACCGAGCTCGTTTTGGGTATTCTTCGACTCCGAACCACCACGGTATGAATTCTGATTCATGACTTTTAGGTTGCGTCAGAGCGTTACCCGGGTTTTGAGTTCCGTCAGAGCAATCGTAAGTTTTCAGACCTGGTACAAATTCCGCCAGGGAAAACACCTGATTATTTGAGTACGTTTACTCGAAACAATAGTTTTCCTTATTGTTTTGTCGAGTGACACAAGTTAACTACACTAAAGTACAATTCGTAGGAAGACTATTGTTCGGAATTTGTATCAATCAAAATGTTCATGTTACGGAATTTGTAACAACAAGAATTTTGCTCCTTGTATAATGTCTTGTTGCGATAATCCTGTCGCACATTCGTACTTTTGATCTTTAAAAACATTACCGTATGGAAATTTCTTCTATTCAGATATCAACTAAGTATAACAAGCAGAGTGTTGTGGATTGGATCATAGCTACCAAACAGCACGAAACTGAGGCTCATCGGACGCCTGGTAGCTATGGTGATCAAGATTTACATTATTTCCTGGACATGGATATGTCAATTCTTGGCGTATCTGAGGAAGGTATGCATTTATATTCCTGCCAATTTACAAATTACTACATGTCCGAGAAACTTGATTCCGTTACCTCACAATGTCGTTAAAGGCAACCGGGCATAAGCCTGAAGTCGATAATCGGTCCTGAAACACGAGTACATGTACCATGTGTACTGCCGCTGATGTTTCTTTGGGAAATGTGCTGGCAAAACATTTTACCTTCTGAAATTCTCAATGTTTTATTATGTGTATCCCAACAAATGTAATGTATGTATTTGTAATTATGTATGTTGTACAAAAATATGCAGCAATGATCCAATTACAATGTTGGTGTAGAATACCTCCCTTTTCATTGTACATGGCGATTTGTATTATTTTCAGATTACAGAACGTATGCGGATAATATACGACAAGAATATATCCACGTTCCTGAACCTATATTTAGAGAGCGGAGAGCAAAGGTACGCGATTTATCTGACTAATTTATTTCAAATAAATAACATTAGCATTTGGTTACTAGGTATACGGCCTTGTGAGCATCGTTACATGTTTATTGTTTCATCGATACATTGACCCCCATATCATTATACATACATGTATTGTCGCAAGTGTTACTAATCAGTTATAGCAACTCAAAATCAAAATGTTGATATTTCTAAAATTATTGTTTTCCATATTCAGAACAATATTTCTAAAATAGTTTGGCTAAAATACTTGACTATGTCTGACTCTTGAGTGTGTGACTAGGCGCTGTCGTCGTAGCTTTGTGCCCTTGGTTTGTACCTTTACTATTTACCTATCACTACAGCAGGTGTTTAGTGCTATGTGGCGGCTGTAAAACGTCGCCCCATACTTCACTTCAGTGTAGTTATCACTTATAATTACCTCCCTTTATGGCTAATTATGCACACAATGCAAAGTCCACAGTGTGTCATTCATTGCGGAGTGAACATATAAGGCTCGCTTGAAGCATCCATTTTTGGGGATGTGGATGGCTTGTATTATGTCTGACTTTTGCGTGTGTGGCTAGGCGCTGCCGCCATAACTGTGTGGCTTTGGTTTGTAACGTACTATTGACTTCAGTGGTCAGTCTTAGAATGGACACCCCGTGCTATGTTCTGCGTATTCTGATTGCAGATTCTGCGGACTTTTCTACAGGTGCCTAACATTTATGCGACTAAGACATTCCGTTCCAAGTTCGAGCAAAAAGCAAGAGCGAATATTGAAGCAGAAATCAAGCGTTTGGAAGAGAAGCCAAAGTAGCGATACGACCAAGTTGTCTACAACCAAAATAATAATGTTGTTGTAGTAACCATACCTACCCTATGTTTGCCCCTATCCTAAACATTGAATTGTCATTTAGCTCAAATCATCAGGCATCGTTGAATTTCAAGTTAAGTGAGTATCGATATGAATTACATAATATGCCTTGATATTTTATCTCACTTACCACTGTCATTTTGCCGTACTGTAACTAATGCATTAACATTATTATGTAGCATTTTGTATTGATATTGTACTCATGTGTCATCTTTGACCTTATTCACAATTTTATGTGTTGTTATATATTTTGATTTATCTAATAAATGTTGAATCTTGTACATGTATACCGTTTTTTTTTATATTTCATAATACTTTGTTCTAGTAGTATACAGGTACATGTATATCTGCTTTGATTTAGTTTAATAAATTGAATATATCATGTAGTTTTATTGTTACAAGAAAAGTGTTTAAGGGTGGTGAAGAATACTCATTGAAAAGAGGTTTCCCATGTTGTTCACTATTCTTATAGGTAAAGAACCACTAAATGCATCTGCGGACCAAGTGGTGATACACTCAAGTAGTCCTGAAAAAACTTTTGTTTGCCTGTAAATGGTGATATTACCTGACAAATGTGAAGTTGAATGATGAAATTGAGTTCAAATGGTTGGTAAATATGCATGTGGTGTAGTAAAACTGTAATATTTGTATTATTCCGCTATTTTGTTCTTGATAGATAGATAGATATATTTTATTCCTCCAATAAGGAGAGCAGAACATTTGTACAGATCATAACATATTTACAGGCAATGACATTACAACAGTAAATGTTTTACATGTATATACAATTGATACGAATAATTGTCATAACAATACAGTTACATATATAGCAAAGAAATAAAGAATTATATATAACATTACAATATTCAATGACCTGGACATTAACGATGTTTATACAGTTAGTGGTATAACATATATTTCTTTCGATGTGTCATACTTAAAAGCTTTATACTAAGTTGCCTTAGACGAAAGTCGAAAAATAAGACTGTTAAGTATAAGCTACAGACGCCCAGATTACAGACACACCCTTAATATAAAAGTGTGCACACTGATTTAGCAAGGTTCACATGCTTGAGACTCCTACCATTGTTTTGAGTAGAAATGCTCAATATGAGCCTACATTGATCAATGCTGTTAGAGTTCATGACTCTGAGATACACATTTAGTTGTATATTTAATAAGGCTTTCCATACTGTCAGTCTCTCGGGCTCTTTAGAGGAGCAATAACATAATATATGTTCCGTTATGTTTTTCACTAAATAATCACCGAATTTACAGCGCTGAACAAACTGTGTGGAGATAAGGCGACCCGCTGTTACTAATAGAGTATTGCAGACAATTTTCATATATCTGTTATTCCTTGAAACGGTCCAGAGGGTTGACCACTTTCCCGGTGTTAAGATGCTAGGATATAGCCATTCATGTTGTAGCATTAAATTATTCATCATTGTTGTTTTAACTTGCACAAATATCGTTTCATTTAAAGTATTTTTCCAAGAAGATTTCGGCGGAAACGCGCCGTGTTCAAGGTATGTGCCGAGTACATCTTGAAGGTTATACTTGTTTAAAATTCTATTAATGTCTTGTATAAAACCTCGATGTTGTTGCTGACCGTTTATAAAGCGGACGAGTCGATGGGTGAATATAATTTTCGCTAGGTATTTCTCTGGTAAACGACATAGTTGTCCAAATAAGAGAAGTTTTCTATAATCAATGTAGTTTTCAATTGGTAACACGTCTAGACACAGGAGAGAGTAATTTACATGCATATACGAAGGTATTTGTTGGATATGTTTCAAGCAAAATCTATGAGCGCGTTCAATCACAAGCATGTCCTTTGTTGAATATGAGTTCCAAGTTTCACAACCGTATAGCGCTTTCGGTAATATGGCTGATATGTAGATTGTTCTTAGTGTCAGTGGGTGTAATTTGCTCGGGTGTATTCCTGAATTCAAAACGTTTAGATAAGTGCCTCTCAGTTTGTTGCACGCGTCACGCATCGCACCTTTGGTAGATAGTTGGTTGCCTGTTATCACCCCTAAGTGAGTATAATTTTCACATGAATATACTCTATCGAAGCCTAGATTAAATTGTTGTTCCATGATGGTATTCCTCTTTTCGTTAAACACTAACACTTTGCACTTGTCTGGATTATAAAAATACCTCCATTTTCCTGAGTATTGACAACATATATCTAACATTTTGTCCATACCCGACTTGGAAAATGAAAGGAGAACCATGTCGTCTGCAACAGTCGGAGAATTCAAGCTTTGATCAAACATACAAACGCCAAAGTTACTGTTTTCTAATTGTCTAATAAGTCCTTCAATAAACACGAGGTACATGATTGGTGAACACTTTCGACCCTGTGGGCATCCTTGTAGAACCGGAAACTCTTCGGACTTAAGGCCCTGATTTTTAACACAGCTGCGGGAATCAATCAATAGTTCTTTCATGGCGATTAACGAAGTGGTATCAATATCACATTGTATAAGTTTATAGAGTAGCCCATAATGCCACACGTGGTCGAACGCCTGCCTACCATCCAAAAAACATAAATACACTGATGAAGAGTTTTCTCTCGCGAAATGTAGACACTCGCGCAAGGTGATTGATGACATAATACAGGCTAACCCTTTCTGGAATCCACCTTGTTGTGTGCTAATATTGTTTAAAAGTTTTGATTCACATCGTTGTAACACTACGGATTCATAAACATATCCAACTATTTGTCCCATTTGTATTCGCACATGTGACAATTTTTTTACCATTGGAAGGCATGGGGACTTCACGTAAAATTTTCCATATGATAAAAACTATTTGATAGATTTCTTATGTGCAAACATATTTTGTAGTTTGATATGTCTACAAAATAATGCACTAAATTTCATAGTTGTATCTTTATGGGATCAGCCCCCTTTTTAAAGGTTTTTAACATGACTATCACTCACATTGAACAAAGAAGGAAATGAACGGATTTGATATTAAACTTGGTTACTTTCTTGTCCGTAGTTCTTTTGTTTCTCGGGGAATATATTTTGTGCAAACTTGATTAATAGTTTAATTTCTTCCCGTCAGATTGGTGTTTTGATATAAGAAATGCGATAATTAGATCTGCCCCCTTTTACGGTTTTTTAAAACAGGTATCATTTTTTTTAGTAAAAAAATAATACACATATTTAATTGTTAATTGTTTTATGACGCGCCCCGCTGCGATTGTCACAGCATGTGGGGTAATAAAAGTGGTACATTCGCTTGAAGGGTTATAACCGCTATATTTCCTGTATACATACTTTATTGTGATTTTAGAGATTTGAAACGATTTGGAAACTAATACATGCATTAAAATAAAGTGAAATGTCATAAGCTCACGCATAATTTAAAATTATTATAATCGTACAGTTGAGACATAAAAATGAAGAATCATATCATTCCGATGACACTTGTTAAATAAACTGGTTAATTGACACGTTGTACCACCTAATTGAATATATACGAATTGTAAAAATGAAAATTAAACGTCAAAAAAGGTGAGGAAAGGGAAGCTATTGACTGAATAATAAGAAAAACAAGAAGACATCTGATGTTGTAAGTATGCATTTTCTTTATTTTCATAATATAATAGAAAAATAAAAAGGGAAATGTTGCTTTTGTTTGGTAACTGTAAAGTAAGAATCACTGACCAGAACGTTAAATAAAAGTTTTCGAAAATTCAAAGAAAATAACGATGGTAGAATAAAATTATCATCTATCACTTGCTAATGATTCGCGCACTCAAGTTCACAAATGTTTTGTTTTAAAGGTCGCTAAAACTACATGCTTCTGTAACTGAATCCAAAGTCCTCTTTGTATGTGATATATGATTGATGTTATGATTTGTTTAAAACAATGAAAACTGATTTAGTATTTGTTTAACATTTCAACTCTTCATAACTTTGAAAGCACTTGTCTAACATAAATATAAGTTGAACAAATGTTTCATCCCGATATCTTGAAAAAAAAATTGTGACAATTAGAGGGAAAATTGGAGTTTTGTCGGGTCCGCGAGCGTGCGAATATTCTCCTATTTAATTCAAGAAAAATACGCTCTATTTCACGAACTTAAAAATGTCATAACTATTTTATTTTTTCAAGATATTAAAAAACCAGTTCCATAATTGTGTGTTCTATGGCTTGAAGATGCAACTGAACAAACCGTACAAAATCAGCAGTGGTTGCTAAATTCCATTTAAACTGTACTTTGTGATATTGCACACATACTCAAGCATTGTACAGTTACTAGAAACCGTTTCTTTTTTATCATCCATCGAATATGCATGATAATAAGTATACATATCGTGACATGTATTGCGATTACTAGTATAACAAATGCATAATTGTTAGCTTCCTCACACATGATCATCAAATTCTGAATGATACCATGGAAACATTTAAATGTTCCTGATGATACCTACCCTATAAACAAAATTGCATAATGACAGAGCTATGCCCATAAAAAAGATCCTGGTATGCATCATATACAAAATGTCAAAACTACCAAAAGTGTAACTAAACGCACAAAACCCCTCCAGCAAAGGATGTACATTAATTTATACACTCCGACAACCCGCTGAGTTAGCATAGCGCGATTAAGCAATATCGAGATAAGATCGATCAGATTAAAACCGTATAACACCAGTCAAGGAAAGGTAACTGTGGTCGACTTGAAAACACATTCAATACAAATGGGACAAATAGTTGGATATGGTTTTAATATGACTGACGATAGGGTAATAGCGCGATAATTACTTGGTACCTCTTTGCGCTTTTTCCCGCCTTTATGCATTGTTATGATAGTTCCCCTTTTCATTGCTTTAGGAATGTATCCACTTCTCAGCATACACGTAAACATTTTTGATAGCACTGGCGATATTGCTTCTTTAGAATGTCTAAGATGTTCATACACAACGCCATCTGTATTTCCTGCTTTTCCATTCGGTAGGGAACATATAATTGAATACACATCGCTTTCGGATACTACTGCTAGAGGGTCAGGTTCGATTGAGTTCAGAGTGTCTGTTACACTAAGGGTTACATTACGCTCCCACTCGGAGTCAAAGTTCGGTGAATTAGATGGCGAGTAAAGATCCTTAAAATATAGTCCCCATTGTTCTGTTTGACTTTCCTTGCCCCTATAAACTTCTGCATTGAATATTAGACTCGCGCCGTTAGCTCGGGTCGAAGTTCTCTTCCTGGCGTTGACTTGTTTCCAGAATCTCACAGAGTCCCTTTCAGCGTCCTCGTCAATTTTCCTGTCCAACGTCTCTAAGTATGCAATGACAGTGCGTCTATGCAGTTTGCGGAAGTTCTTTTTACTGTCTTTATATTTATTAAATTCACTTGAATTTGTTGATCTAGGACGACCTGCCTTCTTCCAATCATCACGTAATCGTTCCATAACAATATGTGATTTCGAAAGTTCTGTCGACCAGTACGGTTTAAGGTAGGAGCGAAATCGTTTCCTAGGCAGGGACACATTCGCGTGTTTGACCAGTTTATCACACATAAGTTTGTAAACCTGATCTAAATCGCGTTTCTGGAGTTCACGGGTTTTAATTTCATTCAATTGCTCATCGTATTGTACTAAGTGTTGATATTCACATATTTGCCGCTGTTTAAGTGAAAGTAGACTAGGGTAAAACGCAGAACTTATAAATCCGGACATGCGTAAAAACAGATAGACCATGTTTGAAGGACAAAAACTTTCTTAGAAGATACATGACCCCCTTTTTTATTGCATTATTTTGAAGCGTAAATACCCCTCTTAACAATGATATATGTGGTCCAGGTGGCCATAGACTAAAAAAGTTGAAAATTTGGGCCTACTATGGTCACTTTACATTGAGCTATAGAGCACATTTATTTGGTGGTTTCTAACCTAAACATATACGTAGTTTGGTAATTCCACAGTAGACCAACACCATCTTCAGAAGCTACTAACTAACAACAACTTTATTTTGACATCCGTTCCAACAGCAACTCCAACGACAAAAAGCCCACCACATAATAACCATATAATCAAGAGAATAGTACGGATTATTTGACGTGATACTGACCTGTGTGCATGAGTATATTTAAAGGTTCTTGTATTGGCACTGGGTTAGAAGATAATTCAGTTTTAGTTTCAGTTTATTAGCATAAGAACATTATTTATGTTCGTCGCCTTAAACAAACAATAGGCGGCATGCAATCAACACAAGAAGAGCATGTACAAAATACAATGAACAATGTGAACACAATAACATAACAATAGTCCCAATATGTACAAAGAATATAACGATACATTTTTATAGAACAATTGATGATAACAAAAATACTACTGATTATCTAAATAAGAGTTACGTCTTCGAAATGCTAGGTTTACATATTTTGCTAATTTAAAAATATGCACCTTGCAGTATCTGGTTTAATCTTGCTGTGTGCATATCTCAACCTGTCAGTAGTCAGTGAGTTCGATATTCGACTTTAAGTGCTATGAATTACTAGCTATAGTATAGAGACCTAATATTCCGCCAGCAGGATGGTTCAGGATTTCAGTAAAACAAATACTAGTAACCTCCATTCATAGTGAACGATGTTTTTATTATAGTTATATCATATTGATTAATTACGATACAGTAACTAGTGAAAATATACAAAATGCAATAAATTTTGAAATTTGCGAATCAAATCACATTGAAAACATAATTTAGATATCACAACTGCACTTTCTAACAAATTTGCTCATTTAGAAAGTTAGAAATACACTGCATTTCCAACGGACATACCGTTCGGATCGGAAGTGATACCACCAGGAACGTATACATTTGTATCATATTTGCGTCCGTGATACCTCCTACAACTTCTGGTTGTATTTTTTTCGTCGGTCCAGCAGCCCGTATCCGGTTCGGACTCAAGTCGATTTCCCCACCAAATATTTATAATTAAGCTTCAAATTTAGATTTTGTTCATTTGACTGATCCGAACACGGTTTACTTTCAGAACCGATGTAAAATGACAACATGAGGTCATTGGGAAGTCACACTTCCGATCTAAACTGTTTGCCGATTGTGAGTTAAAACGGTTTGACCCCTGCTCCACCATGTTGTATGATTTATCATCATAGATCTAATACCTTTTCCGAGTTAAGATAATGGTACAGAATGACTTTATTGAGAACTGCATTACATTATTTTGTAAATATAACGTGTATGTTTTGGGAATTCCTCAACTTGTCACCTAGACAATCGCCTCGACGTGCCTCAGCGTGGTTAGGGGCCTGTTTTAATTCGATACATCTGCAACAAACCGACTGATGTTCCGGGATATACTGGTTCCATATGGTCCAGCTACCGTATTAAAACTTTGGGCCAGTTGGCACTTGTGGTGTGCTAATCACATTATCGGGGTATCCCTATGCACAATGTGGTATTGTGCAGTCTAGTGTATCTTCTGTACGAACTCACTTACACCAGAAACATCCGACTTTCCTTGCTCATAGTGTCTTTATTTAATAGCATCATTCACGCTATTATTTATCTCTCCGATTGTGCTTTAACTGTTCTTTTTCCGTTCACTAACAAGGCTTCTACTTAGTAGAAACCACAATGTTGGGATTGACAACCATTACGCTGTGCTAGGCAAGTCTATAAATAGTGCTTCTCTCCATTGGCACTACAGTGCTTCTGTACAAAAGGGGATATCCGTGTTTTGAAACGAAACCATATGATTTTAACGTTGTGTCCTAGGTCAAAGCACTAGTCGTATGTCATCATACCAGAAATCCGTCCGTTACTCATAGAACAGTGTTTATTTCAAATTGAGTTGACATAATTCAACTGCCACATGACTTAGCACTCTTCCAGTGGCCTGAACATAGTTTTATACTTAAGCTGACCTGTTAATGTTCCCTTGTAAGCATAGCGGCAATTTGCCTCATCACCAGTTGCTCACATGCGGTACTACGTATCGGTACACTAATTCATGAAAAGCCATGTGGGACAGACACAAATGAGACAATATGTGCTGTGATAGTAGCTAAACACGCATGAAAACTCGTCAAAGGGAGGTAACAACTTGCTTTGTAACACTAAACTGTAATAGGTTACTTCCCTTTATACTGTATGTTCTGTATGTAACCGCGAGACACGTAAACAGACGGAGGTAACTTTGTCACAACAAACTGTTATGGTTTCTGCCCTTTATACCGTAGTTTCTGTTTCGGTCTAGCCTGGAGTTCCCTGTATGTCCTTAATGTTGGGATACATTACGACGAAAACACTAGTGCGGGTCTCGATGGTGAGTTAATGGGAGGTAACAATAAGCTGTGTCATGACGAACTTCCATGGATGTCTTTCCTTTAAAATGTATTTTCTGAACAAACTCCTGAATACTGAAACATATTTAAGTAAAGCTTCTATTTAACATGTATTTGGCTTCTAGATAAAGCGAGTCTTTGAATGTGTTACATGATATAAGGTGCCCTTAACTTTTTGAGAAAACTGATGGTAAATTACATGTAAGTACATTTTTCCAAATATATGAAACTACGAAAATTACTACCACTGTCACCTCTGGATTTATGTAAACATTCTTTATGACCGAGTTCGTTAGAAAAATATTTATTCCTTTTAAATGTTAACTGTATTTGACTGTTATATTCTCACCAGATGTCCAGAGACAAGCCTATGATTAATTTATTTCATCCTTATAAATAAAATTTAATAAATTATTATAGTATGTACATGTACCTCAGGTATTTTGACACCTCCGATATTCTTCTTGACGTAGTTCCATTTATCACACAGTTTTCTGCAATAAGATTACTGTAACTGTTAGCACAATACTGTTAGCACAAGACTGACTTATCAAATTGATAATCTATAAAAACAAAACTAGAATATTTAATTTATTCACTGTCATGCTACGGTCACATTTGCCCTACGAGCTCCGTACGAGCTCCGTACGAGTTGATTTTGCTGAACTCGCACGACGTCCGTACGGAGTCCGTACGGTGCTCGTACGGATATTGATACTCGTACGAGTATCGTACGGATTTTTTCGACTCGTAGAGGTCTCGGCGACATGGTAAAACTTTTTCACCGAGCTCCCGAGTTGTCTACGAGCTGTCTACGAGCTCGTATATATTTTGAGTCAGACGTATTTCGCACGGGACTTTAACGGTCAACGTCATAGGATTAGATAATGAACAGTATAACAGCAGTTATGTCAACAATGTTAATTGGTATGTGTATGTAACAATATGTTATAGACAATATATTGAAATTTCGACACATTTTTCAATATCGAATTGGTGATACATGTGTTTAACTGCTATTGTGTCAATGCTGCATCTGTACCCAGTATCTAAGATCCGGTACAAAGATAATTATAACGTATCGATTTAAACCCCCCCCCCCCCAGAAATTAGGTAATGAAGTCCAAATTTAGTACATAATTGTACTTATGCCCTTTAATTTTAACATCTGCTATTTTTTTATATATAGCTTTTAATACAAAACAAATATTAAGTGTAATGATTAGTATATTTATACAAAAAATGAAGTGACTATTTACTTTTATATATATTGCTTATGTTTGTTTTGGTTGAAGCTGAGGGGGAAAATGATTGGTTAGCATATCCAGAACGAAATACAGGGTGCTGACAGATTACCAATGCGTGTAGGTTTATGATTCTAGGTGGCCGGGTTTATCCAGGATGTGACAAGTCTGGCCACCCAATATGGCATGTTCGGAACCCAGTAACTTTATATGTCATTGTTTGTATGGCTGTTTATAAAATAGAATCAGGTATGAGCACTGTGGTCGCGTGGGTAATTCTCTAGAATACGGATCAACAAGTCCATCAAAGGTTTTAATCTCGACCGGGACAATGGTCTTTCGAAAATCATTTCATTGTTTCCACCCAACTAAAACGTTATAGAAACCAAGTTGTACATTCGAAAAGGGTAGGGGTCCCACATGCCGTTTAACATTCTGTCTCTTCCATCCTCCCGTGTATCCGCTAATATGTACCCGATGATGATTGATGATCGCACAGACACCGACCGATGAGTAGCAACGTATATTTTTTTAAATATACTTTAAAGGACCCTGGCCGCCGTCATTCGATGCTACACAATCCCCCGATCTACAGCATGACAACGTTAGGCTTCAGTCAAATTAGCCCAAATGTACGCCGACCGTTCATTGTATTATGAAGATGTCCAACCGGTTATTTTGCAAGGTCCGACTAGCACAAGAACATAAAATAACACAAGACTTACTCGTCTCCTAATGTAAGATGGCCAAATTTTCCAACATTCCAGAAGCCTGGACCCCTCCTCACCAAACCTGGTTCCGCTTATGCTCAATGTAAAATGAATTGACATGTCCGTGATTCGCGTGCACATATCTTATATATGTACACATAAATATTTGTCTATATATCTATGTGTTCTTTTTATCTTTTAGTTTATGACAACTGTGCAATATACATGTATTCCATGTACATGTACTTTAATGCATATACTCATCGTACTATAATAAGCTCTATACACGTATATAGCCCTGATCGTTCAATGTCGATCAAGAAGTAATTAAACGTTTTTTTCCTTGCATTTATAAACATGACATGAAAATTCCAACATTCTTTAATCATCTTGCATATAATAATAACTAAAAATAGGTAATGTCAGCTTCCTTGTGAGTTCTCTACTTCAATAATACCTACGAGCTCGTAGACAACTCGGGAGCTCGGTGGAAAATTTTCACCGAGCTCCCGAGTCCTCTACGAGTTACGAAAATCCGTACGATGCTCGTAAGAGTTTACAATGCCCGTACGGACCCCGTAAGGACTCCGTACGGGCTTGCTAAATTTCGACTCGCACGGAGCTCGTACGACTAATGTGACCAGGCGAAAATGAAATATGTCGAAAAATAAAATTCTTCTCGCACGGAGCTCGTACGGTCATCGTGCGGACACCTTACGGACATCGTACGGACATCGTACGAGTGACTTGCGAGCTGCGATTGACCTACGAGTACCTTGCGAGCCCCGTACGATCTCCGTACGAGCGCCGTGACGTAACGCACGCAATTGAGTACGTTCGTAATTTCGTACACTCGCTATAAAGCAGTAGTTGATACTACTTTCTATTTCACTCGATGCATTACATATCATATACCAAAATATTCGTTATAAAATTGTCTACATTGTCATTTTAATTTGAGTTCATGTAGAATAACATGTAGCTGTAGCATTGGAGAAAATGTCCGAGAGATATACAAAAATCTATGTGCAATTTGTAACACAAAGTATTGCCCGTCGGCATAAAATAACAGCTATTTTATTCAAAATGTCATTAATTTTGTGGGATACTTCACCGAGTCGCACCAGAAGTTACGTTTTTTAACATATCATCGTGAAAAATCACGGGTACAAAAAATAAAAAAGTTAAATAATAAACAGTTAACACGAAAAAAGTGCAAATTTGCAAAAAATTGCCGAAAAATTACCGAAGACGCATGATAATTACGCAATTATTTTTTCATTT
Organism: Spisula subtruncata; assembly: GCA_963678985.1. Lineage (NCBI taxonomy): Eukaryota > Metazoa > Mollusca > Bivalvia > Venerida > Mactridae > Spisula > Spisula subtruncata. The sequence goes on from OY787662.1 coordinate 27,806,042, forward strand.
TTATAAATAAAATAATTATGATTTCGTTTTAAAAATATTATTTTTGTTTTATCATCAATAATAAAATCCCAATGCATTCTAGCCAATATTTATCGAGATTATTAGAATGAAATGTGTGGAGGAAAATTGTCCTACTCGCGCGTTTTAGCGATGCGTTGCGACATAGACCCTTTACGAAACTTAATAATTTAATCATAAGTCATAGTACGTACAATTAAAATAAAATTAAAAATATTATCAGAGTGAAATTTTTACTTTTAAAAATTCTAGAAGATTGCTCTTAAAATAAGCCCGACAGACTTAAATCAATGTGTGGAGGAAGATTGTCCTACGGCGCAATTTTGCGACGTTTTTGACGTTTTATGCGTAACGCAAGTTTTATAGTGGACGAACTACATCGAAAATAATTATTTTGAGCGATATTATGCATAGACGTGCAATGCATTATGATCCGTATATTATAGAACGAACAATGTGGTGTTTTTTTTATAAAACAGTACATAGATAAGTGTGTTAGGTATTTAATGCGTGAGTGAGGAAAATACTTGTCAGATAGACAACGAGTGATACTAGTGAATAAGTATTAAATTGAACAAGCGGGAGAAATTGATAACGAAAGAAACCCAATTTTCTTAATTAAAGAACGATGATATTGACAGATAAATGTATTGTAGTTCTCGATATTGTAAACATTTGCAGAATTAAACATTAATGATTAGATCATAAGATTAGTATTACGCAGAGTAAGTTATGCTGACGTAACATGACGTTACACAAACGTACTCAATTCCGTGCGTTACGTCCGTGCGATCTCCGTACGAAGATAACGATGTCCGTACGGACCTCGTACGAGACATTCTCTTTTAATCGTACGAGGTCCGTACGAGCTGTGACCAGAAGCAAAAAACCTAAAATATTATTAGGATTTGAAATATTTTGGACTCGTAGCCTACTCGTACGAGTTGATAAATCCGTACGGACATCGTAGGGCAAATGTGACCGTAGCATTAGCGACCCAGAGATACGGAACATGGTCTAAAATTTACGAAAGATGTAAATGATTTTGATATAACGTTAGTATCATTATGAAGATCATCGATATTACGAACACCCGGCCTATGTCGAGTAAATATCGAAGTCCCGGTTAATTGTAATCAGAAATCGTTTGGTTCAGAGGACTTGACGCTCAGACGTCGTCGAATGATTTGTGCAATATCATCATATAGTTGAACTTCACATGCTGTTGTATACTCAGACAACCACTTTTTATCTTAACTCAATCTCTATGTTGTTGATGCATCAAATGTCTATATATAAGACAGGTATAGATGCGTTAAATATTGCACTTACTTTTTTATCCTGTACACTCCATATACAGCCAGGACTAATAACACCAAACCACCAATAATAATCAAAACAATGCGTCCAGTCGGAATTGTATTATCTGAAAAGTATATGTTTATTTGATCAACAGACTGGTCGAAATACTATATTGTTCAAGCCATTCGAATGGAATTTGTAATTCGTACAAGCCTATTGATTTTAAGAATGTTGACAAACCCTATGCATATTCAAGTCAAACATGTGGTATAAAGAGAATATTTTAAGGAACTTTATATCATTTGGTTAATCAAGTAATTATGTTTGTTTAAACGTACATTTAACCATGAACATCGGATAAGTCGAACATCTGGTTTATCTCGAGCATTTGACTTGCCCCGATGAGTCCTCGAGATAATGACGTTTTACTGTATATACTGACTTATTTTAATGCTGTAAATGTGAACTATACTTACCATCCAATGTTGCTCTTCCCAAAGCAATTTTACTCAAACTACTCGTTCTATTGTGAAGACCAATGGCTTTCATTTGAACTTTGTACATTTTTCCTGGTTCTAGATTGTGAAACACAATCTTGTCTCTCTTTCCGTCAAGAACAGTTATACTCATTGAGTCTGTAAGTACAAATGTATTTAAAATTACATGTAATATGATCATGCAAGTTTAACATATTCAAGCCGAACACTTGGTCAGTAAAACTGCACGTAAAACTGAGTATTTTCTAGCAGCAAACACAAGGACCTCAAACCTGACCCAATATGGATGATGTTCAACTGATTTCGACGGAAATAATGAATGTTTCGGGCGTGGGCTACATTAATTTCCTCCAAGTATAATGCGCATTTAGCCCATGGATAATCATACCTATTATTTTTAAAGATGTATAAAAAGCTGTGCGCACCATTAATGCCCGCTTAGGAAAAATGCTATACTTCATGTGTCCTAAGGTATGGTCAAATACATACGATCCATTTATTGAATGAAAATTACGTTGTTGTACTGCACATATTGAAAAATGTTAACACAACATTTATACTGGTTTTATGTTATTGAGTGATGGTCGCTTACTTACCCAGACAATCCGTCTTGTCCATTGATTCCACTTGACACATGTATATATGATAGACGTGAATGTAAGGTACAACTTTACCACATGGAACATTGTACCAGCTGACTACGATAGAACCATCTAACAACGAGACATCTCCCTTCACTACCACGTTCTTTGGAGCAGATATTTCTTTAAAAAAACACATTTAACACTCAACGATGACATTCACTTTAACAAGTGCAAAATTAAAGACGCTGTCCGCTTTAACGAATGTAGAATTTTGCAGACTTTGTCCGCTGTGACAAATGCACAAATTTACAGAAGTTGTCCGCTTTAACGAGTGTAGAATTTTACAGACGTTGTCCGCTTTAACGAGTGTATTTTGAGTTTATTAAGTTAAAGCCGACGCTCGTATAATTTTATCATGATGTATTGCTGTTTCATGCATTTTGTAAAATGATTGTTGAAGTATATGTTCCTTATAGCCAGATTGATCGTCTTTGTTACTTAATTTTGAAAACAGTCTTCATGTCTGGGATTCGTTGTTAATATATGCATCAACTACAAAATGAGCACAGTTTTGATAAAATGGCATACAGTGTATGCATGACTTTCAAGACGACTGTTAATGTTAAACGGTGCGAAGTCATTAATCTAATTTTCTAAATTTATGCACAGTTTAGCTTGTGTTTCATGTCACTTGGATTAAGCAATCCTCTATCTACAACAGCCAACATAAATAAATCCCAATCGTCGTTTTTACATTTAATGCTACTGTTTGAGTATGTATCTGTAATAATAAGAAAATTTCTTTATATAACTTACCACATCTACGGGTTTACTAGTGTTCGTACTAGTATGTCTGTACTGGATGTCCCCGTAGCTCAGTGGTTAGCGTGCTTGCCGCCTAATCCGGCAATCCGAGTGGAGTCACTCATATGTCTGTCATATTTCAGCAGAAAACTGACTCACAAAGAAAGGCTATGCTCAGATACTTATCTTATGGAACCTCCAGATTGATAGTCGAGAGCGCTTAAAACACTCGACCACCGTACATCGGTACTGCTCTTGAATCATATATAAAGTACCATGTTAAATTCAACAGTATGCTTGACAAGAGATGGCAACATAACTCATACCTGTAGGACTGTAAAGACAATCTGCCCATACGGCACCATCTTCTGCTGTTGCTACAGCGATTGCATATTCGTGAGGTAACCTATCAGCTTGTCCAGGGATCGAGGTGAAGTCCGCATCGTTTGACGCTATCGTCCAATTAACCGACGACTAAATAAATACAACCAAGGTAGATTGTAGAATGAAGTCATAATGGCAATAATAGTAATTAAGTATACCTTGCAGTTGGATTATGCCTCTAATTCAATTATTGGAACTTGTTCAGTTGGTTTGATCAATTCGTATAGAAATGGCGTCTTTAATTTGTTTGAATCATGCTCGAACAAGGTACTCAAAGATATACCCGCTACGATCTGACAAAAATGAATGCACTCAAAGCCACCATCCCCTCCTGATTCATGTGGGAAAGAAATACTGCATTTATAACTAAGTTCGTAATACAAAGCATCACAGGGCGGACGATGACGTAATGGGATAGGTGCCTACATAGGGTACAAGTAGGGACAAGGGGAGAGTTTGCGTAGGCTCAAGTAAAAAAACACTAAAAACGTCCTTCACATGGCTGACTCGGAGGTCGAAAGTTCTAACTGACATTTAAAAGTCGAAAGTGATCCCAAGAGAAGATGATGAAGAAGTTTTAACATAATATAGATAGATGGAAAAGCGTTGTTTTGATCATATGTCTGACCGTGTTGACACTTTTGTTGTTATTGTTGTGCTGCTGCTGCTGCTGCTGATGATGATGATGATGATGCTGATGATGATGATGATGGTGCTGTTGTTGTAATTGTTGTTGATTGTTTTGAAAAAAAAAGACAAACAAAACCCTACACCTTCATGATACCATTGCAAGTACAAATGCAAGTACTGGGTTTAGTAGGTCCTACTTTTATATTTTATGTACATTATTATACTGTTTTAACCATGTATTAGTTATGATTGTACAGCACTTTTGAACGTGTGTATACATGAAAAAAGGGCTATATAAATATGGTATAATAATAATAACAATAATGTAATTTACTATTCAAGAATACCAAGTGACAATGTTAACCTATAAATTTATAAAATACTTGGTTATATTGTGACTATTGTCCATACAGTTCCCCCTAGTAATTTATCATCATATTATTCAAACATATTATAATTACGGTCTTCCTAATTAAAGTGACATGCGACACATATTTTTACATTGTAATATTTTCCGGGTTTGTTTTAATAATACACGTTGTTGTTGTTCGCGTTACGAAATAATATTCCGTTTAACATACCAACCAATGTACTGATTCAAAATTTGATGTGGCTGTTAAACCACACCTTCCCTTCATTTAATAAAATACTGGTAGCACTTTGTTAAAATGACTGTTACTTGATGGGTAACATACATAACAAGGATATTATATTGTAGGGAAAAGGCATACATGTATACTAGTATATCGATGACTTAGAACCAGAAGGTCGTAACTCCTACTTACAACCTTATAAGACTCATGCATATTTGAAATCTGCTTCACAAGGCGCTTCTTATGAGCCTATTTTCATGAAAATCTGAAATTGTCATGTTGACCAAAATGAAGTTTTAAAAACGTGTTCTCCCATAGGTAAAGAGTAAATTACAGACAGTTTTCTCAATATATCGATTTTGTAGTTACGACCTTCTGGTTCTAAGCCAGCGATATGCTCACTTGACAATGATGTTCCGTGTGTTTCAAACACCATAGGACTGTATACTTCTTCTCAACGTCTCGAGGATACCAAAACACGTGATACATGTTCTCTGAAACTTCCGGTATAACACGTTCTATTGAATTCGATTGCCCTGCAAAAGAAAAGAAAAACTACCAATGATACATGCACAGGTATATGAGTTTGTTTGAAACCCTTAAGGCGGCTCATCACCTTAGACCACGAAATGACGCCATTGTCGGATTTTATTGAAATTTGGTTCATATGTTAAATAAAACCATGGCTTTCATTTGCCGACGTTACAACGTGATGACGTTCCAAAACAATGACGTCAACAACGTCACAATTTGTCGCGCCAATTTTGTCAGATTGAACACAAATACAACGATAACTATTTTGTTTTTAAAGATATTCCAGTCATGTTTTCAGTTAATTACCGTTAAGATATAGCCGTCGTGTTTGTTTGATCGTTAGCCTTTTACGAACCATAATTGCATTGAAAAATATGCTATTCGCTGGAAATTGGTAAAACGTGGACGCATTTTTTAAAATATATATTCTTTTAAATCCAACTGAATATGTTGGGGGTTTTCACTAAAATGGAGAACACACAATTCCAACGGGCGAACCAGTAATTACATGAAACTTATTATACTGAGCTACCCTTTTAACGACTAATGTTTTGTATTTGGCGGTCTGGGATCGAACCTGGAACACCTCATACTCCAAGTGGACGCGCTACCACATGACTTCCAAGATGGAGCCTATGTGGTGGCTAATGGGTGAATAACATAATCTCGCAAAACAGTTTGATAATTATCCAGACAAAAACGGAAACTCAAAAAAGTTGTTTCGGATAAAGCAAACTTCTATTTTTTAGAAATACAATCTTTGATGTTGAACGATATTCACAAGGAGTGTTGTAATATTACTGTTGTTCGACTTCACCCGTAGAAACAATACATCGTTTGTGTACTAAAACGAATCACTGTTTGGTTTTTTGGAGCGAGACGGTAGTACAATGTAAAAGGGTCAACCTAAACATACTTTGACATTTGTAAAACATCGAGCTCATAATAAAAACGATCTGTTCCTTGTCAAAGTAATGAATGCATTCATTATACGTACTCAACGAATTGTATAAAAATACGAAGTACTGTATAAGTCGAAAAACTCCGTCTATAATTAACTGTTGTGAACGATTGTTTATTATATGAATGTCATGCGATTTTAATTAATCACTTTGCATTTGGTATAGTATAAGTTTTTACAGTTGCGTACAGCCATGACGCCGGGACCCAACATAACATAATTATGATGGTCGGTTGCAAAAATAAAGTGCAAAATATAAGTGGATGCACCTTATCATATGGTGTTAGCTTGCATTTAACGTCTTCAAGCTCTATGACGTTAGGGTACACTTGTATTTACAAAGTTCAGCTCATATTTTGGGGGCAAAGTCCAGCTGGTATAGAATAAACACTTTTAGAAGGACATAGTACTGTACGCCGACTTCAGTCTTTAAAAGTCGCGACAAAGTGCAACTTATGGAATAGGTTTGCACTGACGTCAGCCTTTATTCGGGGCACAATGTACACGTATATGAATGATTGTTCCGATTGACATTTCTAAGAGTTACCAAATAAGTTCCGTTTTTGTGCATCTTACTTCTGTTTCAGTTATATGTTTTGACAAACATGACCAGGCCGTGAATAAGTTGGCTAGAGTTTGTTTTCAATTGCGACCCGTTTCCATCTTTCATACGTTACAGTCCAGTTAGGATAAAACTCCAGTGACGCAGTGGAACAATCCACTAGTAGGGTGTAAAAACAAGTACGTATAAAGGATTATACTCACAGAACCAAACTAAACTCAACCTATTTAAACAATGGTTTTTAAATTTTTGGGTACACACAAATGGTGACGTCATTGTCACCATATCCTAACTGGACTATAAGTCAAACACGATGGTCAACTAACTAGTTTTCTAGAAATTAACTACTTGTATGTGTACTTGTACTTGTAATGTGAACATGTAAACCTTATGATGATTTGCCTTTCACAAACAACTTACAACAACATTTTCAATTTTGTAGGAAATTATTTGTATACGAGTATGTAAGTAGCCTATACAGTATGCCTAACCCGGAAATCAAGCGGCTAATAAGTATAATATACGTACAATAATGACTTCATGATACGAGGAAACTACGTGTATAATGGCAATATTAACTTGACAATGTTCCAAATGATCCTCAACAATGAACAATTAAACTAGAAAATTAAGTATTTAATAATGAAGAAACTAATAGTATTTCACCTTTACTATACGAGGGTTGTCCGCGAAAGTCGCGAACATTGGTTTCTTCTATATTTCTTCAAACTATATTAGCAATTGTCATATATAGTCTTATACAGCGATATGTTGACACTACAATTGTAAAGTTTGAAGATGATATCTCAAATGATAGAACGAATTTGTTATTTTATACTGCTAAAGCATATATATACGCAAGTCAGGTCGGCGCACTCTCTACGACGTCAATGACGTATACCCATAACGCCTCACAATATCATTTTGAGAGTTTTGTTCATCACGATAAAGATGTTCAGTGAAAGGATATATGAAAACTGAGGTATGCTGGATATACATAGTTTGATGATCAACCAATAAGCTCGTAAGAAGTGTTAGACGGGTACCGCGGTCCGCTTTGAACTATTTGAGAATACTAGTATTCAGACCGGGGTCCAGTCTAAAGACGTGTTTGACCAAAGTAGAAAGGTTTTGACAACCCCTGTGCTGTATCGCAACACTCGGAACACTTACGTGAAGCATATAAAGCTATTGTGATTGTATCTGAACGTGGTGATATTCCTGCCTTGTTTACAGCCGTCATTGAGATCATATACGTCTTGTCACACTTCAAGGTCACAATACCAGTAAACTGATTACCAGGAAAGCTGAAGTCTGTCACACCATTGTGATCATTGACGGTCACTATAAAGTTGGTGAGTTCACCGTATTTCATGGCATCTGGAACGTCCTGTGAAAAATGTACATGAACTAGAACATTGTTCTGGAAAATGTATTTTATATATCATTAGGACAACTGACTAAGTTTAAGGCTTTTTCTGTTCCCTGGACATTATTGCCTTAAACTACTACGTGAACTCGATAATCTATATCCGGATAATTAAAACATCATGTGATAGTTACCCATGTAAAATTTTGTTTGGATGTCAACGGAAATAACGATATCGCTGGCTTAGAATGAGAAGTTTGTACTAATGACCTTATAAGACTCGTACATACTTGAAATTTGCATCACAAGGCCCTTGTTATGAGCATATTTTCATGAAAATCGGAACTTGTCATGTTATCAAAGAGTAGTGTTCAGCCAGTTTTTACTTGTTTTAACAAAATATCGACTTTGTACTTACGACCTTCTCATTCTTAGCCAGCGATATGATAGTGGCTTACTTTTTGCATATTTAGCCTTATTTAGGGCATCGCACCAATACCAATGGTAGTGTAGTGTACAAACTGTGGCAGTGAGATCGCAAATTACAGAAAATATATACACTGTATGCATTTCATATTTGCAAAGGGTATCAAAGTTCTGAATTTTGAATACCTTTAGCTTGTTTTATTTACATCGCATTGAGCAACAATAGACTTGTACGAAACAGAGATGACACTGTTAAAGTGTATAGAGCTATATCTGACGATAATTTTTCAAAAAGTTTCAAAAGCTGAAAAACAATTATGCTTTTATATCCATTCAGAGATCATTTTTCGCTTCAGTTTTAACAGAAACTGTCTCTGTGATTTATTTGACATACGAATTGTCGATTTTCATACGAAGGTGTTCTAAAACACCCTATGAAATTATAACAATCGTCTATTTTTCGACGATTGAACCAAAGTACACGAACCATCCAAAGTTTCAATTTGCAATTAAGGTAGTCTAACTAAGTAATCATACTAAGAATAATGCAAGTAATTATTTTGACATTAAATGACTGTTAGAATATAGCTATATACACTTTAATATTAGCTATTTACCTTCCAAAACAATCTGAGTTGACGACTGTTCTTACTGGTGCACTCCTGTTTTTCATAGGACCATGCTCCTTCATTTAGCCCTGGTGCCACACCAGGAGCTGCAAGAATAACACGTCATTAATACGCATAAATTTAGGTATCCCTTCATTCATAATTTATATTTATTAAAGGGATTTCATACAAGTCGTGCAAACATCAATATTCCATTAAAATTGCGTTTGAATTACACCTAATTCAAAGACAGTATTTTCAATTTACCTTAATAATACTGATTTATATTAAATCGACAGTGAAACATTAATACAAGTAAAGTACAACGCCTTTAAAACCTGACCCACGTTAACTACCAATGGGCTGAAAGTAGGTAAGGCTAATACACGTACAATGAATGATGTAATTTTAATCATGATTGAAATCATGAGATAAACATGTTGTGGTTACAACTTGAATTGCTTCCTCCTTACAATCATGTTTTACGTTGTTTGTGAACTCGTCATCGTCTTTGACATTGTAAGTATGACCGTTCGTAGTTACATCAGCATCAATCGTATCGTCAACGTTATTCTCACAGGTGTCAGAATTGTCCGAATACCATATATGATACGACTATACAACCTTAGTAAAACAACGTCATTCGTAAACTGTAACTATTTACTGTTGTAAAGATGTTGTTGCTCAACAGAGGTTAAATTTAAATCAGTTTATGGAAGTTTTAAAACACTGTCACTATAGAGAGGTAATTGCTCTACAGAGGTTGTTCTGGTGGTATTCACAAAGCATCTAAATAAAAACTAAAATATTTTTGTTTAAAGATGCATTCCCTATAACTAGCATAAAAATTATTTTTCTCTACTATCACATTAAATGAGCTAAATGTACAAATCACTATCAATTATCATAATTTTTCAGAAGAAAGTGTGCGCAAATATGTCTCTATAATGTCAAAAATATATTTAAATCACCTACAATAATTTATCGCTTCCAGCGATTTATTATTATGTGGTCAACAAGAAACAACTCATGACTATTTTGACTCGTTATGGAAATATGTTTTCATTATTTTCTCGGTAATTAGTGGGAGCTTTCTGTTGAAAATTAGAGAAGTTTAAGCAATAATGCTTCTCGTTTAATAAATATTATTCCTGAATCGATTTAAACTATCAAAGTTATAGGGAACGCCTCTTTAAGTTAAAATATCGAGCTGAACATATTTCCCGCGAAACGTAGAATTATCCATGTTTTCATGTGATTACTGTGGCTCTTTACATAATGCTTCTTTACAATGTAAATACTTGTTAATCTTGAGTTTTCTGTTTAGCTGATAAAATTTGAGATTTTTAGAAAGATGCTTTGTTAATGCCACCCAGTCTAGTGCATTTCACTAACCTTCTTCAGGGGTTTTCATTATTTGTATAGTTTCATCACTAAAATGACTAGTGTTGCTGTAGTCAATGGACTTTGCCTTTATAGTAAATATGTAGGCAGTATATGGATGCAGTCCATACACATATTGCCTTCCCTCGCATGATATTGTTGACGTTTCGAAGTAGTCGGATTGTTTCGTCTACAAGATACAAACATTGCATTAGGATTATCATACAGTAGAAATAAGTGTTTATTTTACAATGGGGTGGTAATTGATGGTTCAATTTTCAAAATAGAAAAAATGTCAGGTACACTTTTAGATTATGGATATAGCAAAATACATGAAGTCGAATTGGTAATAAAAGCTTGGAACTGTTCGAAATACTAAGTTATTTGGAAACAAGACGATTTATTTCTATTGATACTTACCGTATTACCAACTGTATCGCCTATCCGGTAGGTTATTCTGTATAGTTTGGTATCAAGGACCGAGCAATCTGTTAGGTTGGTATACTCCCACCTAACATCTACACACGTCGAGTTCACCGAGGAAACGGTAAACAAATCAACCACTGGTGGCTTGACTGAAACACACAATGGTATTGTTATTAGTAATGCTGTTGTTTGGTACATTTGTTTTGTAGCAATGGTTGCTTTTCGAGCCCATGAAGAATAACAGCATAATTTATTATATTGCATAAACGAAACTGTCATATTTAAACCTAACGACGGCAGCTCTGCTGTTTCGTTGTTATTTTTTTAGCCAAAAGAAGTGCAAACTTGTTAACGTTGTAATGAAGCCAATTTCCAAGACAGCACTTCACTGTGATACTTAATTCATCAAACCAGTCATGCCGGTTAACCAACCAGTAATACTTTCGAATTTTCCGATTGATAATCAACTAGAAGTAATGAAGTAAAGTAATGATTATCAACCAGAAGTAATGAAGTAAAGTAATGATTATCAACCAGAAGTAATGAAGTAAAGTAATGATTATCAACCAGAAGTAATGAAGTAAAGTAATGATTATCAACCAGAAGTAATGAAGTAAAGTAATGATTATCAACCAGAAGTAATGAAGTAAAGTAATGATTATCAACCAGAAGTAATGAAGTAAAGTAATGATTATCGACCAGAAAGAACAGCAATCATATTAATTTGAATGGAGCTCCCCTTGAGATGACCGAGAATATGTACTATATTGGCAACATGCTGCATGAAAATCTAAGCAAGTAAGTGATGAAGTAAGTAAGAATATCAGTGCATATAGTACTAGGTACATGTGGGATCTTAACAAAATTAAAAAGGCATAGCCTAAAATAAATCAAATAAGAAAATTTACTTACTACAACTAACTAGTGGATCAATATCAAATCTTGTATTCCAAACTTGATTGCTGCTTGACCTGTCCCTGATAATGATGTTCAAAGAGAAAGGCATGTGGAAATTAACGCCATTGTAGCCATGTGGCCACATGCACGTTGTCAATGATTTCTCCCAACATGACCCTTCATTATGACTTGTATTCCTGCAAAGGTTGATTAGAAGTACAATGTAATAGCAGATGTTTATATAACGCTTTTTACAAATCCTGCAAACAACTTTGTCCTACATTATAGTCGTGTCTTGGAGAACCTCGGACAAGATGCGACCAAAATGTATAATAAATATTTTTATATCTAGTACATGCCTGTAGTCAATAGTGAGGAACGCGAAATTCACCTCGTGAACCAATCTTGTCAAAAGTCTCTTCCTTAATAGATAAACAAACCTGTAGGCAATGCAAATTAAAAAATTCTATGGTATGGAAAACATTGCTCCATTATGACATTTTGTGTGCTTTTATTTCAGAGCAACATCAACAATGAACTATAAAATTTCCTAACATTTACTGATTTTCAGAGTAGATAATACAAAAATGCTTTATTAATTCTCACATTTGAAGTGACTTCAACGCACCAACGTCACCTCAAGAATATTATATACAGGGTTGAAAATTGTGTTAACATCACATTATAGCATGACACCGGAGTCTAGAAGGCTTGTACATGTATATACAAAATTCGGAGTTAATATAGACACAAACAGTTAATATTTATCTAATCACAATAACGAATACGTTTAAAAAGAAAGGTAATTATTACACTCTATGGTAATATAATTATATTTATGGATAATATCATAGAGCAACTTCGCAAATACTTAGAACTTTGCTCGACACGATTTATGCTGTGTTCTCGTAATATCGATGTTTGCTTAATTAATGGTTTATAGTATTTACCAAGATATGCTAGCTTCAACATCTTGTTTGTTAATTGCTTCAGGAAGGGTCCAGTTGACTGTCAGACTTTCCGGGTAAAGCCAGCTCAGATAATGAAGCTCACAATCAAATGTTTGAGTTCCCTCGGCTGAAATAAAGCAAAAATCACTTTTTTATTAATACACGTGTGCATGCATGCATAGTAGTAGAACACTATACTGTTGTTATTTTTTACCTTTTAAAAAAGATACCAATTTTTAAGGGTTTTTTCCCGTTGTTAAGCCGCTCAAGCACCATTTGAAGTTATAACTTCCCCTGTGTGGCAGCCAACATCGATCTGCGGCGCTCCGAAATGGACACTGCCCTCGCAAGTACCAATTCACACCTTGGTGGAGTGGAGAATGTGGGTTATTTTTTGCTCAGAGCAATTAACCAGTAGTCCAGACGGGGGTTGAACACGGAACCTCTCGATCCCGAAGGGCGTGTCCTACCTCTAGGCCACCGCTCCCCACTTTTGTCTTGGAATAATGTGAAGTTTTCAAGTCAGTGTAAAAGTCCCATTATAAGAATTTCACGTTCAGGGAAAGACCGGCTATATGGCAACTATTTCGAACACCTTATTCTATGATGGCATAGGGAAAATCGAAGCCGAATTCCCCTTTAGTTCTGAGTACCAAGCAAGAGAATACGTATGCACTGCTTATGTTTTGTTTTGTTTTGTTTTGTTTGGTATTTCCGTCTGGCAAATCTCCGATCTCTCTACCACTTATGAATCGTTTCAATTATTAAAATATCATGACAGATTGGTACTCGATCTTCATAGAGTATCACGTTAAAAACACAATCAAAATTTAATCGAAAAAATATATTTTTTAAGATTTTATTTTAGATTATGTAACTAAATGGTTATATTGTTTATAGCAATTTAGGATCGTGTGGGATTTAAGGGTCACTGCGTTTTCAGGGAACAATGCCAAACATTTATACCGAATCAACATGACTGTCTCTATATTATCTCTTCGTTTGTTCTTATATCTTCCTCTTTGTTGCATGGGTATAATGGGCATTAAACAATATACTATTATGACATCGAACAAATGACTGACATTGCGCTATCTTTTACAATCATCCTTGAACGTCTTTGCTATGGTATAGCTTGGCTAATTTGACACGAGATTGATCTTTTGATTTGCATAAAGGTCAGGTTCAGGTCAAAATAGCCAAGCTATAGCGGCGCATTAATGTATATCTCAGGTAAAGTTACTTGAGTTAGTTCCAAATGTTATGGAAGTGTTGTAGTTACAGTAACAATCATTGCGCATGATAGGGTGTATGTTAAAAGTATGCCACTTTTCGTCAATAAATTGTCCTGAAGAAAAACGACCGGACTGCTAGGTTTTAAAGACTCCCGTACAAAAAAATGCTATTTACAGAAACAGACTTAAACAATGCCGTCTGTTATGGGCCTACTCATTGGGTGTGTGAAGTTAGCTGTCCACTGTCCACTGTCCATTCTAGCTGTCCATTTATCAATTTGAATTAGAGAACTATCTCTAATTCATTTTTTGGACAACTGTCCACTGTCCATAATAACTGTCCACTCTAGTTGTCCACTCCAGTTGTCCACCCTGGTTATCCACTCTGGCTGTCCACTCTAGTTGTCCACTCTAGTTGTCCACTCTGGCTGTCCACTTAGGCTGTCCAGTCTAGTTGTCCACTCTGGCTGTCCACTCTAGATGTCCACTCTGGCTGTCCACTCTAGTTGTCCACTCTAGTTGTTCACTCTGGCTGTCCACTCTAGTTGTTCACTCTAGTTGTCAACTCTGGCTATCCACTCTGGCTGTCCACTCTGGCTGTCCACTCTAGTTGTCCACTCTGGCTGTCCACTCTGGCTGTCCTCCTGGCTGTCCACTCTGGTTGTCCACTCTGGCTGTCCACACTAGTTGTCCACTCTAGTTGTCCACTTTGGCTATCCACTCTGGCTGTCCACTCTGGCTGTCCACTCTAGTTGTCCACTCCAGTTGTCCACTCTGGCTATCCACTCTGGCTGTCCACTCTAGTTGTCCACTCTAGTTGTCCATTCTGGCTGTCCACTCTGATTGTCCACTCGAGGTTTATAATCTGGTTGTCCACTCCGGCTGTCCACTCTGGCTGTCCACTCGAGTATTTATAATCTGGCTGTCCACTCTGGTTGTCCACTCTGGTTGTCCACTCGAGGTTTATAATCTGGTTGTCCACTCTGGCTGTCCACTCTGGCTGTCCACTCTGGCTGTCCACTCGAGGTTTATAATCTGGTTGTCCACTCCGGCTGTCCGCTCTGGCTGTCCACTCGAGTATTTATAATCTGGCTGTCCACTCTGGTTGTCCACTCTGGTTGTCCACTCGAGGTTTATAATCTGGTTGTCCACTCTGGCTGTCCACTCTAGCTGTCCACTCTAGTTGTCCACTCTGGTTGTCCACTCTGGCTGTCCACTCAGGCTGTCCAGTCTAGTTGTCCACTCTGGCTGTCCACTCTGGCTGTCCACTCTGGTTGTCCACTCTGGCTGTCCACTCTGGCTGTCCACTCTTGTCGTCCACTCTGGCTGTCAACTCTGGCTGTCCACTCTAGTCGTCCACTCTGGCTGTCCACTCTAGTTGTCCACTCTTGTTGTCCACTCTGGCTGTCCACTCTGGCTGTCCACTCTAGTTGTCCACTCTAGTTGTCCACTCTGGCTGTCCACTTAGGCTGTCCAGTCTAGTTGTCCACTCTGGCTGTCCACTCTAGATGTCCACTCTGGCTGTCCACTCTAGTTGTCCACTCTAGTTGTCCACTCTGGCTGTCCACTCTAGTTGTTCACTCTAGTTGTCAACTCTGGCTATCCACTCTGGCTGTCCACTCTGGCTGTCCACTCTAGTTGTCCACTGTGGCTGTCCACTCTGGCTGTCCACTCGGACTGTCCTCCTGGCTGTCCACTCTGGTTGTCCACTCTGGCTGTCCACTCTAGCTGTCCACTCTAGTTGTCCACTTTGGCTATCCACTCTGGCTGTCCACTCTGGCTGTCCACTCTAGTTGTCCACTCCAGTTGTCCACTCTGGCTATCCACTCTGGCTGTCCACTCTAGTTGTCCACTCTAGTTGTCCATTCTGGCTGTCCACTCTGGCTGTCCACTCGAGGTTTATAATCTGGTTGTCCACTCCGGCTGTCCACTCTGGCTGTCCACTTGAGTATTTATAATCTGGCTGTCCACTCTGGCTGTCCACTCTGGTTGTCCACTCGAGGTTTATAATCTGGTTGTCCACTCTGGCTGTCCACTCTGGCTGTCCACTCTGGCTGTCCACTCGAGGTTTATAATCTGGTTGTCCATTCCGGCTGTCCACTCTGGCTGTCCACCAGAGTATTTATAATCTGGCTGTCCACTCTGGTTGTCCACTCTGGTTGTCCATTCGAGGTTTATAATCTGGTTGTCCACTCTGGCTGTCCACTCTGGCTGTCCACTCTAGTTGTCCACTCTGGCTGTCCACTCTGGCTGTCCACTCAGGCTGTCCAGTCTAGTTGTCCACTCTGGCTGTCCACTCTGGCTGTCCACTCTGGTTGTCCACTCTGGCTGTCCACTCTGGCTGTCCACTGTTGTCGTCCACTCTGGCTGTCCACTCTGGCTGTCCACTCTAGTCGTCCACTCTTGTCGTCCACTCTGGCTGTCCACTCTGGCTGTCCACTCTAGTCGTCCACTCTGGCTGTCTACTCTAGTTGTCCACTCTTGTTGTCCACTAAGGCTGTCCACTCTGGCTGTCCACTCTGGCTGTCCACTCTAGTTGTCCACTCTAGTTGTCCACTCTGGCTGTCCACTTAGGCTGTCCAGTCTAGTTGTCCACTCTGGCTGTCCACTTAGGCTGTCCAGTCTAGTTGTCCACTCTGGCTGTCCACTCCAGATGTCCACTCTGGCTATCCACTCTAGTTGTCCACTCTGGCTGTCCACTCTAGTTGTCCACTCTAGTTGTCAACTCTGGCTATCCACTCTGGCTGTCCACTCTGGCTGTCCATTCTAGTTGTCCACTCTGGCTGTCCACTCTGGCTGTCCACTCTGGCTGTCCTCCTGGCTGTCCACTCTGGTTGTCCACTCTGGCTGTCCACTCTAGTTGTCCACTCTAGTTGTCCACTTTGGCTATCCACTCTGGCTGTCCACTCTGGCTGTCCACTCTGGCTGTCCACTCTAGGTGTCCACTCCAGGTGTCCACTCTGGCTATCCACTCTGGCTGTCCACTCTAGTTGTCCACTCTAGTTGTCCATTCTGGCTGTCCACTCTGGCTGTCCACTCGAGGTTTATAATCTGGTTGTCCACTCCGGCTGTCCACTCTGGCTGTCCACTCGAGTATTTATAATCTGGCTGTCCACTCTGGTTGTCCACTCTGGTTGTCCACTCGAGGTTTATAATCTGGTTGTCCACTCTGTCTGTCCACTATGGCTGTCCACTCTGGCTGTCCACTCGAGGTTTATAATCTGGTTGTCCACTCCGGCTGTCCACTCTGGCTGTCCACTCGAGTATTTATAATCTGGCTGTCCACTCTGGTTGTCCACTCTGGTTGTCCACTCGAGGTTTATAATCTGGTTGTCCACTCTGGCTGTCCACTCTGGTTGTCCACTCTAGTTGTCCACTCTGTCTGTCCACTCTGGCTGTCCACACAGGCTGTCCAGTCTAGTTGTCCACTCTGGCTGTCCACTCTGGTTGTCCACTCTGGTTGTCCACTCTGGCTGTCCACTCTGGCTGTCCACTCTTGTCATCCACTCTGGCTGTCCACTCTGGCTGCCCACTCTAGTCGTCCACTCTGGCTGTCCACTCTAGTTGTCCACTCTTGTTGTCCACTCTGGCTGTCCACTCTGGCTGTCCACTCTAGTTGTCCACTCTAGTTGTCCACTCTGGCTGTCCACTTAGGCTGTCCAGTCTAGTTGTCCACTCTGGCCGTCCACTCTAGATGTCCACTTTGGCTGTCCACTCTAGTTGTCCACTCTAGTTATCCACTCTGGCTGTCCACTCTAGTTGTCCACTCTAGTTGTCAACTCTGGCTATCCACTCTGGCTGTCCACTCTGGCTGTCCACTCTAGTTGTCCACTGTGGCTGTCCACTCTGGCTGTCCACTCTGACTGTCCTTCTGGCTGTCTACTCTGGTTGTCCACTCTGGCTGTTCACTCTAGTTGTCCACTCTAGTTGTCCACTTTGGCTATCCACTCTGGCTGTCCACTCTGGCTGTCCACTCTAGTTGTCCACTCCAGTTGTCCACTCTGGCTATCCACTCTGGCTGTCCACTCTAGTTGTCCACTCTAGTTGTCCATTCTGGCTGTCCACTCTGGCTGTCCACTCGAGGTTTTTAATCTCGTTGTCCACTCCGGCTGTCCACTCTGGCTGTCCACTCGAGTATTTATAATCTGGCTGTCCACTCTGGTTGTCCACTCTGGTTGTCCACTCGAGGTTTATAATCTGGTTGTCCACTCTGGCTGTCCACTCTGGCTGTCCACTCTGGCTGTCCACTCGAGGTTTATAATCTGGTTGTCCACTCCGGCTGTCAACTCTGGCTGTCCACTCGAGTATTTATAATCTGGCTTTCCACTCTGGTTGTCCACTCGTGTTGTCCACTCGAGGTTTATAATCTGGTTGTCCACTCTGGCTGTCCACTCTGGCTGTCCACTCTAGTTGTCCACTCTGGCTGTCCACTCTGGCTGTCCACTCAGGCTGTCCAGTCTAGTTGTCCACTCTGGCTGTCCAGTCTAGTTGTCCACTCTGGCTGTCCACTTAGGCTGTCCAGTCTAGTTGTCCACTCTGGCTGTCCACTCTAGATGTCCACTCTGGCTGTCCACTCTAGTTGTCCACTTTAGTTGTCCACTCTGGCTGTCCACTCTAGTTGTCCACTCTAGTTGTCAACTCTGGCTATCCACTCTGGCTGTCCACTCTGGCTGTCCACTCTAGTTGTCCACTCTGGCTGTCCACTCTGGCTGTCCACTCTGGCTGTCCTCCTGGCTGTCCACTCTGGTTGTCCACTCTGGCCGTCCACTCTAGTTGTCCACTCTAGTTGTCCACTTTGGCTATCCACTCTGGTTGTCCACTCTGGCTGTCCACTCTAGTTGTCAACTCCAGTTGTCCACTCTGGCTATTCACTCTGGCTGTCCACTCTAGTTGTCCACTCTAGTTGTCCATTCTGGCTGTCCACTCTGGCTGTCCACTCGAGGTTTATAATCTGGTTGTCCACTCCGGCTGTCCACTCTGGCTGTCCACTCGAGTATTTATAATCTGGCTGTCCACTCTGGTTGTCCACTCTGGTTGTCCACTCGAGGTTTATAATCTGGTTGTCCACTCTGGCTGTCCACTCTGGCTGTCCACTCGAGGTTTATAATCTGGTTGTCCACTCCGGCTGTCCACTCTGGCTGTCCACTCGAGTATTTATAATCTGGCTGTCCACTCTGGTTGTCCACTCTGGTTGTCCACTCGAGGTTTATAATCTGGTTGTCCACTCTGGCTGTCCACTCTGGCTGTCCACTCTAGTTGTCCACTCTGGCTGTCCACTCTGGCTGTCCACTCAGGCTGTCCAGTCTAGTTGCCCACTCTGGCTGTCCACTCTGGCTGTCCACTCTGGTTGTCCACTCTGGCTGTCCACTCTGGCTGTCCACTCTTGTCGTCCACTCTGGCTGTCCACTCTGGCTGTCCACTCTAGTCGTCCTCTCTGGCTGTCCACTCTAGTTGTCCACTATTGTTGTCCACTCTGGCTGTCCACACTGGCTGTCCACTCTAGTTGTCCACTCTAGTTGTCCAATCTGGCTGTCCACTTAGGCTGTCCAGTCTAGTTGTCCACTCTGGCTGTCCACTCTAGATGTCCACTCTGGCTGTCCACTCTAGTTGTCCACTCTAGTTGTCCACTCTGGCTGTCCACTCTAGTTGTCCACTCTAGTTGTCAACTCTGGCTATCCACTCTGGCTGTCCACTCTGGCTGTCCTCCTGGCTGTCCACTCTGGTTGTCCACTCTGGCTGTCCACTCTAGTTGTCCACTCTAGTTGTCCACTTTGGCTATCCACTCTGGCTGTCCACTCTGGCTGTCCACTCTGGCTGTCCACTCTGGCTGGCCACTCTAGTTGTCCACTCCAGGTGTCCACTCTGGCTGTCCACTCTGGCTGTCCACTCTAGTCGTCCTCTCTGGCTGTCCACTTTAGTTGTCCACTATTGTTGTCCACTCTGGCTGTCCACACTGGCTGTCCACTCTAGTTGTCCACTCTAGTTGTCCACTCTGGCTGTCCACTTAGGCTGTCCAGTCTAGTTGTCCACTCTGGCTGTCCACTCTAGATGTCCACTCTGGCTGTCCACTCTAGTTGTCCACTCTAGTTGTCCACTCTGGCTGTCCACTCTAGTTGTCCACTCTAGTTGTCAACTCTGGCTATCCACTCCGGCTGTCCACTCTGGCTGTCCACTCGAGTATTTATAATCTGGCTGTCCACTCTGGTTGTCCACTCTGGTTGTCCACTCTGGTTGTCCACTCGAGATTTATAATCTGGTTGTCCACTCTGGCTGTCCACTCTGGCTGTCCACTCTGGCTGTCTACTCGAGTTTTATAATCTGGTTGTCCACTACGGCTGTCCACTCTGGCTGTCCACTCGAGTATTTATAATCTGGCTGTCCACTCTGGTTGTCCACTCGAGGTTTATAATCTGTTTGTCCACTCTGGCTGTCCACTCTGGCTGTCCACTCTAGTTGTCCACTCTGGCTGTCCACTCTGGCTGTCCACTCAGGCTGTCCAGTCTAGTTGTCCACTCTGGCTGTCCACTCTGGCTGTCCACTCTGGTGGTCTACTCTGGCTGTCCACTCTGTCTGTCCACTCTTGTCGTCCACTCTGGCTGTCCACTCTGGCTGTCCACTCTAGTTGTCCACTTTAGTTGTCCACTCTGGCTGTCCACTCTAGTTGTCCACTCTAGTTGTCAACTCTGGCTATCCACTCTGGCTGTCCACTCTAGTTGTCCACTCTGGCTGTGCACTCTGGCTGTCCACTCTGGCTGTCCTCCTGGCTGTCCACTCTGGTTGTCCACTCTGGCTGTACACTCTAGTTGTCCACTCTAGTTGTCCACTTTGGCTATCCACTCTGGTTGTCCACTCTGGCTGTCCACTCTAGTTGTCCACTCCAGTTGTCCACTCTGGCTATTCACTCTGGCTGTCCACTCTAGTTGTCCACTCTAGTTGTCCATTCTGGCTGTCCACTCTGGCTGTCCACTCGAGGTTTATAATCTGGTTGTCCACTCCGGCTGTCCACTCTGGCTGTCCACTCGAGTATTTATAATCTGGCTGTCCACTCTGGTTGTCCACTCTGGTTGTCCACTCGAGGTTTATAATCTGGTTGTCCACTCTGGCTGTCCACTCTGGCTGTCCACTCTGGCTGTCCACTCGAGGTTTATAATCTGGTTGTCCACTCCGGCTGTCCACTCTGGCTGTCCACTCGAGTATTTATAATCTGGCTGTCCACTCTGGTTGTCCACTCTGGTTGTCCACTCGAGGTTTATAATCTGCTTGTCCACACTCTGGCTGTCCACTCTGGCTGTCCACTCTAGTTGTCCACTCTGGCTGTCCACTCTGGCTGTCCACTCAGGCTGTCCAGTCTAGTTGCCCACTCTGGCTGTCCACTCTGGCTGTTTACTCTGGTTGTCCACTCTGGCTGTCCACTCTGGCTGTCCACTCTTGTCGTCCACTCTGGCTGTCCACTCTGGCTGTCCACTCTAGTCGTCCTCTCTGGCTGTCCACTCTAGTTGTCCACTCTGGCTGTCCACACTGGCTGTCCACTCTAGTTGTCCACTCTAGTTGTCCACTCTGGCTGTCCACTTAGGCTGTCCAGTCTAGTTGTCCACTCTGGCTGTCCACTCTAGATGTCCACTCTGGCTGTCCACTCTAGTTGTCCACTCTAGTTGTCCACTCTGGCTGTCCACTCTAGTTGTCCACTCTAGTTGTCAACTCTGGCTATCCACTCTGGCTGTCCACTCTAGTTGTCCACTTTGGCTGTCCACTCTGGCTGTCCACTCTGACTGTCCTCCTGGCTGTCCACTCTGGTTGTCCACTCTGGCTGTCCACTCTAGTTGTCCACTCTAGTTGTCCACTTTGGCTTTCCACTATGGCTGTCCACTTTGGCTGTCCACTCTAGTTGTCCACTCCAGTTGTCCACTCTGGCTATCCCCTCTGGCTGTCCACTCTGGTTGTCCACTATGGTTGTCCACTTGAGGTTTATAATCTGGTTGTCCACTCTGGCTGTCCACTCTGGCTGTCCACTCTGGCTGTCCACTCGAGGTTTATAATCCGGTTGTCCATTCCGGCTGTCCACTCTGGCTGTCCACTCGAGTATTTATAATCTGGCTGTCCACTCTGGTTGTCCACTCTGGTTGTCCACTCGAGGTTTATAATCTGGTTGTCCACTCTAGTTGTCCACTCTGGCTGTCCACTCTAGTTGTCCACTCTGGCTGTCCACTCTGGCTGTCCACTCTGGCTGCCCACTCTAGTTGTCCACTCTAGTTGTACTATCTAGTTGTCCACTCTTGCTGTCCACTCTAATTGTCCACTCTAGTTGTCCACTCTGGCTGTCCACTCTGGTTGTCCACTCTGGCTGTCCACTCTTGTCGTCCACTCTGGCTGTCCACTCTGGCTGTCCACTCTAGTCGTCCACTCTGGCTGTCTACTCTAGTTGTCCACTCTTGTTGTCCACTCTGGCTGTGCACTCTGGCTGTCCACTCTGGCTGTCCACTCTAGTTGTCCACTCTAGTTGTCCACTCTGGCTGTCCACTTAGGCTGTCCAGTCTAGTTGTCCACTCTGGCTGTCCACTCTAGATGTCCACTCTGGCTGTCCACTCTAGTTGTCCACTCTAGTTGTCCACTCTAGTTGTCCACTCTGGCTGTCCACTCTAGTTGTCCACTCTAGTTGTCAACTCTGGCTATCCACTCTGGCTGTCCACTCTGGCTGTCCACTCTAGTTGTCCACTATGGTTGTCCACTTGAGGTTTATAATCTGGTTGTCCACTCTGGCTGTCCACTCTGGCTGTCCACTCTGGCTGTCCACTCGAGGTTTATAATCCGGTTGTCCATTCCGGCTGTCCACTCTGGCTGTCCACTCGAGTATTTATAATCTGGCTGTCCACTCTGGTTGTCCACTCTGGTTGTCCACTCGAGGTTTATAATCTGGTTGTCCACTCTGGCTGTCCACTCTGGCTGTCCACTCTAGTTGTCCACTCTGGCTGTCCACTCTGGCTGTCCACTCTGGCTGCCCACTCTAGTTGTCCACTCTAGTTGTACTATCTAGTTGTCCACTCTTGCTGTCCACTCTAATTGTCCACTCTAGTTGTCCACTCTGGCTGTCCACTCTGGTTGTCCACTCTGGCTGTCCACTCTTGTCGTCCACTCTGGCTGTCCACTCTGGCTGTCCACTCTAGTCGTCCACTCTGGCTGTCTACTCTAGTTGTCCACTCTTGTTGTCCACTCTGGCTTTGCACTCTGGCTGTCCACTCTGGCTGTCCACTCTAGTTGTCCACTCTAGTTGTCCACTCTGGCTGTCCACTTAGGCTGTCCAGTCTAGTTGTCCACTCTGGCTGTCCACTCTAGATGTCCACTCTGGCTGTCCACTCTAGTTGTCCACTCTAGTTGTCCACTCTAGTTGTCCACTCTGGCTGTCCACTCTAGTTGTCCACTCTAGTTGTCAACTCTGGCTATCCACTCTGGCTGTCCACTCTGGCTGTCCACTCTAGTTGTCCACTGTGGCTGTCCACTCTGGCTGTCCACTCTGGTTGTCCACTCTGGTTGTCCACTCTGGCTGTCCACTCTTGTCGTCCACTCTAGCTGTCCACTCTGGCTGTCCACTCTAGTCGTCCACTCTGGCTGTCTACTCTAGTTGTCCACTCTTGTTGTCCACTCTGGCTGTGCACTCTGGCTGTCCACTCTGGCTGTCCACTCTAGTTGTCCACTCTAGTTGTCCACTCTGGCTGTCCACTTAGGCTGTCCAGTCTAGTTGTCCACTCTGGCTGTCCACTCTAGATGTCCACTCTGGCTGTCCACTCTAGTTGTCCACTCTAGTTGTCCACTCTAGTTTTCCACTCTGGCTGTCCACTCTAGTTGTCCACTCTAGTTGTCAACTCTGGCTATCCACTCTGGCTGTCCACTCTGGCTGTCCACTCTAGTTGTCCACTGTGGCTGTCCACTCTGGCTGTCCACTCTGGCTGCCCACTCTAGTTGTCCACTCTAGTTGTACTATCTAGTTGTCCACTCTTGCTGTCCACTCTAATTGTCCACTCTGGCTGTCCACTCTGGCTGTCCACTCTAGTTGTCCACTGTGGCTGTCCACTCTGGCTGTTCACTCTGGCTGTCCACTCTTGTTGTCCACTCTGGTTGTCCACTCTGGCTGTCCACTCAGGCTGTCCACTATAGTTGTCCACTCTGGCTGTCCACTCTGGTTGTCCACTCTAGTGGTCCACTCTGGCTGTCCACTCTAGTTGTCCACTCTAGTTGTCCACTCTGGCTGTTCACTCTAGTTGTCCACTCAAGTTGTCCACTCTGGCTGTCCACTCTGGCTGTCCACTCGAGGTTTATAATCTGGTTGTCCACTCTGGCTGTCCACTCTGGCTGTCCACTTGAGTATTTATAATCTGGCTGTCCACTCAGGTTGTCCACTCTGGTTGTCCACTCGAGGTTTATAATCTGGTTGTCCACTCAGGCTGTCCAGTCTAGTTGTCCACTCTGGCTGTCCACTCTGGCTGTCCACTCTGGTTGTCCACTCTGGCTGTCCACTCTGGCTGTCCACTCTTGTCGTCCACTCTGGCTGTCCACTCTAGTCGTCCACTCTGGCTGTCCACTCTGGCTGTTCACTCTGGCTGTCCACTTTGGCTGTCCACTCGAATATTTATAATCTGGCTGTCCACAATGGTTAACCACTCTGGTTGTCCACTCGAAGTTTATAATCTGGCTGTCCACTCTGTCTGTCCAATCTGGCTGTCGACTCGAGTATTTATTATCTGGCTGTCCACTCTTGTTGTCCACGCTGGTTGTCCACTCGAGGTTTATTATCTGGTTTTCCACTCTGGCTGTCCACTCTGGCTGTCCACCGGAGTCTTTTTAATCTGACTGTCCACTCTGGCTGTCCACTCTAGTTGTCCACTCTAGTTGTCCACTCTGGCTGTCCACTCTGGTTGTCCACTCTGGCTGTCCAATCTTTCTGTCTAATCTGGCTGTCCACTCGAGGTTTATAATCTGGTTGTCCACTCTGGCTGTCCACTCTGGCTGTCCACTCGAGTATTTATAATCTGGCTGTCCACTCTGGTTGTCCACTCTGGTTGTCCATTCGAGGTTTATAATCTGGTTGTCCACTCTGGCTGTCCACTCTGGCTGTCCACTCTGGCTGTCCACTCTGGCTGTCCACTCTGGCTGTCCACTCGAGTATTTATAATCTGGCTGTCCACTCTGGTTGTCCACTCTGGTTGTCCACTCGAGGTTTATTATCTGGTTGTCCACTCTGGCTGTCCACTCTGGTTGTCCACCGGAGTCTTTATAATCTGGCTGTCCACTCTGGCTGTCCACTCTAGTTGTCCACTCTAGTTGTCCACTCTGGCTGTCCACTCTGGTTGTCCACTCTGGCTGTCCAATCTTTCTGTCCAATCTGGCTGTCCACTCGAGGTTTATAATCTGGTTGTCCTCTCTGGCTGTCCACTCTGGCTGTCCACCCGAGTTTTTATAATCTGGTTTTCTACTCTGGTTGTCCACTCGAGGTTTATAATCTGGTTGTACACTCTGGTTGTCCACTCTGGTTGTCCACTCGAGGTTTATAATCTGGTTGTCGACTCTGGCTGTCCACTCGAGATTTATTATCTGGTTGTCCACTCTGGCTGTCCACTCTGGCTGTCCACTCTGTCTGTCCACTCTGGTTGTCCACTCTGGTTGTCTACTCTAGTTGTCCACTGTGGCTATCCACTCTGGTCGTCCACTCTGACTGTCCACTCTGGCTGTCCACTCTGGCTGTCCACTCTGGCTGTCCACTCTGGTTGTCCACTCTGGTTGTCCACTCTTGCTGTCCACTCTAGTTGTCCACTCTGGCTGTCCACTCTAGTTGTCCACTCTAGTTGTCCCCTCTGGCTGTCCACTCTGGCTGTCCACTCTGGCTGTCCACCCTGGCTGTCCAATCTGGCTGTCCATATTGGCTGTCCACTCTGGCTGTCCACTCTGGCTGTCCTCTCTAGTTGTCCTGTCTAGTTGTCTACTCTGGCTGTCCACTCTGGCTGTCCACCCTGGCTGTCCATTCTGGCTGTCCATATTGGCTGTCCACTCTGGCTTTCCACTCTAGTTGTCAGTCTGGCTGTCCAATCTGGCTGTCCACTCTGGTTGTCCACTCTGGCTGTCCGCTCTGGCTGTCCACTCTGGCTGTCTACTATGGCTGTCCATACTCGATGTCCACTCTAGCTTTCCACTCTGCGTCTACTTTTAAATGGTTTTTTCACAAATTGAGATCCGCAAACATCACATTAAGTGGTTTTTTACCAGTATGCATTCCTTAGTGTGTTTCCAAGTCCCATTTGAATGTAAATGAATATCCACAAAATTGCGATTTAAATGGTTATTTATCAGTGTTATTCTTCTGTGGCATATCGTAATATGCTTGGTTGTAAATATGGAACGACATACATGAACTTTAAAATGGTTTTTCAGTAGTACGTGTTCTTCATAAAGTTCAATATTTCTTTTGAGTTTGAATGTAGTTCTACGAACACTACATACACATGGTTTTTCACACTATCTTTTCTTCTGTGACACTTTAATGGTTGGTTGCTTGTGAATGTGGATACTCCAACATGAAATTTAAGTGTTTTTTCACTAGTATGCATTATTGTCTGTTATTCCAAGTTAGCTAAGTTTGTGCATGCATATACGAGTACACATGCCATTTAAATGGGTTTTCACCAGTCTGTTTTTTCCTGTCAAGTCAAATTATGTTAAGTTGAAGATATAGATACACAGACATCACAATATAATGCTTTTTCACCAGTTTGTTTTTTCCTGTCAAGTCAAATTAAGTTAAGTTGAAGATATAGATCCACAGACATCACACTACAATGGTTTTTCATCAGTTTGTTTTTTCCTGTTAAGTCAAATTATGTTAAGTTGAAGATATAGATCCACAGACATCACATTGCAAAGGGTTTTCACCAGCATGCGTCCTTTGTTTTGTTGTGAATGCGGACCCAACGACTAATAACAAGTGAAAAACCATTTAAATTTCATATTAGAGTATACATATTCAGAAGCAAATATCATTAAAAATGCCAAAGAAGGAAATACACTGTGAAAAACCATTTGCATCTAGTGTTTGTAGATCGGCACCCAAACTCAAAAGTAATATTCAACTTCACTGAAGAAAACCACGGGGGTGAATCGCACTAGTTTCTATCAAAACAAAAAAGATGGCCGCCACGCAAAAAAGGTATGTTTTGCCAATATCTGTTTCATCAAGCAATTGTGGAAACTGAGATGTAGCTATTAACCTGCTCAACTCTATTCTGCACATTCTGATATAAGTAGATTCTTCAACAGCCTCGTAGTTATCTTGGAATGCTGGTCACAGGAATCGAGTCGATGAATTTCCCAACAAATTCGGACGATAAAGCTTAGTGCTATGTGCTAAAATCGACCGTTTCGCCTAAATATGCACGTCCGTATGCGCATTTGTCATTTATTAGAAGTTTTGTTTTATGTCTGTCATAAAATTAATTGGCTGGAGCTATAAAATAGCCTAAACTTAAAAATACGGCGTTTTCTTATTTATGGTAGGAACTAGTGACAATGAACTGATGGGTAGAGCGGAGTGTCATTTCTAAAACATAGCTCTATGTAGTACACTTTCTTATTTCAGAGTGTATAAGATGATTGTGCAGCGTCGTAGGAACAGGGACCCAACAAGTCTAAGATGCTGCCTACACAGCGGATAGGAATCCCGGATGCTGAAACATAATTCCTAATATCGTGGATATTTTCTGTACCATATATTTTATAATAAAAGTCACTAATCATCATGAAACTTCATAGGTGGGTAGATCTCAATGAGTAGAAGTGCAGTGCTCAAGAACCGCAACTCTACATAACCTATTTTTGGAGTTATTGCCCTTTTTATACTTAGTTTTTGTCCGGAGCCTATCTCAAAAAGTATGTGAGTTATCATCATGAAACTTAATAGGTGGATAGATCTCAATGAGTAGAAGTGCAGTGCTCAAGAACCGCAACTCTACATAACCTGTTTTTGGAGTTATTGCCCATTGTTATTTTTCATACTTTATTCATACTTAATTCTTGTCCGGGCCATAACTCCAATAGTGTTTGAGATATCAATTTGAAACTTCATAGGTGAATATATCCCATCGAATGGCAGTGCACAAGAACCATGACTGTTCATTACATATTTTTTTAGTTATTCCCCTTTGTAATTTTTCATACCTAATTCCTGTCTATGCCATAACTCAACAGTATTAGAGATATCAATTTGAAACTTCATAGGTAAATAGATCTCATTGTGGGAAAGTTCAATGGCTAAGAACCATAACTCTCTTTTGCATATTCTGGAGTATTTTTTCTGTGACAAACATCCCACGCGGAGCATCACCCGTCACTGACGGCTCTTGTTTTTTTTCAATTTGATTTTTTAAAATTTCTTTTTCAACGATACTGTTACCTGTGATAAATCCTTGATTGGAACGATGTATCACAATAGGTATCACACTATAACAGTGCGTGTATCACAGAGAATCATAGGAAATCACAAGCAATCACATATACCCACTTACATAAAACAGAAAAATTAAGCAAACTATATAACAACAGCATTGTATTACTAGATCTACTAAAGGGCGGGCAAAAGTGGTATTTATATTTCAAATTCTAATGATAAACACTAAGTTAACGTGTATAATGAGTTTGAATAGTTGTGTCTTAGAATTGACTCTTAATGCAAGTTACAATAATATGATATTGAAAACGAGATTGCTTAACGATGAAGCATTAGTGGCTACAGCAAAGTCAGCATGCACTCGCCATATAGTAGTGTACGATTTTGATAACATAGTAATAATTATTCTGGTACAGTTTCTGTCATTTAGCTCGTTTACAGCCAGTTTCCATCGAGTCGAAAGGTACGACTTCAATTCAAGACTGTTCATATTGTGCGAATTTCATCAAAATATATATTTCAGTTAGACTTTTCTAAGAGGAACATGTTCTCATAAACATGCATCGGAATCGGGACAGGGTCTAGGGGAAGCTTCGGGGAAGTCATGAAATCGTGATGAATCGGGAGGCGCCAGGAGAACTCCCGATGTGTTCCCGATCTTACGCGTCGAACAACTGCATCTGGGATGTACTTCCGATTGAAATTAGATGCACCACGATGTCATAGGGAATCACCCGGATGCATCGGCGAAGCATCGGGAAGATTTGAGACATTTTATAATGTCGCGAACACGTCAGGATAGTTCAATGCATGTCTTGAACTTTACCCGATGTTCTCACGACTTCATGTCGTGAATATCTCGAGGAGACATTCCCGATGTTCGGGAATAGATCTGGTGGCATCAACAAAGTAAATATAGACGTCGCGCACGGTGTTGCGTCGTGGAAGCGTCACACGGAAAGCGTAAAATGTAACGTCAAAATATTCGATCAGTCATTTTCATCGCGTTGTCTTGACAAAATTACTAAAGTGATGCGTCTTAAATCCAATACATTGTTCAAGTATATATCAACGATAATAATACTGAAAATAATACGAATATAACTTGTAATTTCATTAAATAAATTTATAAAGAACGTCGGAAAAGTAGTGTGTATTTACAAAAAGAACGGTTTTAATAATGTTTCACGGTTCTTTCTTCAACAGAAGGATCTTTAATTTAGTAGTAACCTTTATCTTACATTTATTACTTGTAAATAACCTCTATACGATTTATTACTCCATAGAAACAATGTGCTGGCTTAGAATGAGAAGGTCGTTAACTACAAAATCGATATTTAGAGAAATCAAGAAAAAAAAACTTTACGAACTTATGGTAAATCAAGCTGTTTCAACATCGGTTCGATCAACATGACAAATTCCAATTTTGATGGAAATAGGCTCATAAGGATCGCCCTGTAAAGTAGATTTCAAATATGAATCAGTCTCATACGAAAGCAAGTAATAGTTACGACCTTCTCATTCTAAGCTAGCGAAAGTCTTGAGCGACATGTAATTGATAACTAGATTATTTTAATAATTCAATATTTCTTATATTATTGACGTGTAAGTATTAAAATTTTATCCCTTTCATAAGATTTCATTCACAAAACATAATGTTTAACATAAAACATGCATAAACTATATTGATATCATACACGTGTGTTTTCAGTGTGGTGTGTAATAAAAATATGTATCGTTGTGTCCGAACATGCGGGCGTCAATTATGCCCGACGTCATGCTTAGAGCGTAAATTTGTAAAAGTTTACAAGCTAAAATGTTGATGTAAAATATAGTACTATTATATCATTTATGTTGGGAAAGTTATGAAATTTTACATGATAAATCTGTCATGAAAACGGAATATGAATATCATATTTTTGTTTCAGTATTCATGAAAATCTAATGACACCGTAGTTCAAATAATAATGAATAATTATAGTAATGATTCGAATTTTAACATTTTAGAAAAAGTTTACAAAACGCCTTACATCCGAATATAACCTTTCAAGGTCAAAATTAATGACCCTAGCTATTTGAAATTCTGACGATTTGATGAAAGTATAACAATCAATGAAACAGTATATTTTTATTTTTGAAATTATGTTGCACCATCCAATATGAATGAATTAAGATAAACCACTCGGACGCTAAATACGAAAAATTCGTCATTTTCTATTTTGTGACACGCCGGGTGGCAAACCAAGAATACTTTTAAAATCATAAAAAATATAGTTCAGTTAATTTTAATTAGTGTATGCTTTGCATGATGATCATAAGTATACCGTGTGGATACCGAGGTAAATAGATCTCATTGTGGGAAAGTTCAATGGCTAAGAACCATAACTCTCTTTTGCATATTCTGGAGTATTTTTTCTGTGACAAACATCCCACGGGGAGCATCACCCGTCACTGACGGCTCTTGTTTTTTTTTCAAGAGAAAAGTGACGATCATAAAAAAATATTTATGAATGAAACTTTTTTGCGGATTTTACTATCGCGTCAAAAGGATTTGTGACACATTTTTGTATTTTTATGAAATTGTCGTATTTACTAAAATTGCGTTTTGTCGAACAGTTTTTCACTACTAGTTTGATGTCATATTATTTTTCTTAATGTGTACAAAAAATCAATATTTTGAATGAAAAATTAAGATAACTACTGGAATTTTTATAAAGAAGTTTTATATATTTTACGCAAACAATGGCAAAGTTACAGAATTTAACAAACTATATAACAATTACCAATAGCCATGCTTGACGTCTCACGTTCAAATGTAATATGCCATCTTGTTCGTTATTCATTTGCGAACACATGTGGTATCTCACCGTAACACTTGACCTTAAATAATAATTTGTGACACTTTTTTGTATTTTTATAAAATTGTTGTATTTTCTAAAATTGCGTTTTCTCAACCATTTTTTCACTACTAGTTTGATGACATATTATTTCTCTTAAAGTGTACAAAATATCAATATTTTGCAGGGAAAATGAAAATAACTGGAGGAATTTTTATATAGAAGTTTTATATATTTTACGCAAAAAATGGCAAAGTTACAGAATTTTACAAACTATTTAACAATTACCAACAGCTATGTTTGACGTCTCACGTTCAAATGTAATATGACATCTTGTTAGTTATTCATTTTGCGAACACACATGACATCTTCCCGTAACAATTGATGTTAAATTGACTTCTGAAAGGTGAAATATCACACACTGCATGAAGACAAATGTGACGCAGTTACACGACGTTTTTCAATGAAATTTCAAGAAAAGTCCCTATTATAAATTTTCAGGGGAGGAGTTCATCTATTTCGCAAATATGACCAAGAAGTACATTTTAAAAGCTACTCCTAGTAAAAATTTGAAAGAAATCCGATAAAAATTAAGTTCTTTACAAATTTTCTTCAAGTGCGCATACCTTAAAAACCTAAAAAGACGGAACAGCATCAGAGAATGATCGAGGCGACTTCCGCGATAAAACATTATCCACAAGGCATCACCGTAGTCTGGTTCCCTGTCGTACTATAGTGTTTTAGTAACTTTGTGATCTTGGGGAGGTATTTCAGACTAGGCATCACCGATTCCCCAAAACATCGGCGATGTTTTGCAAACCTTCGGGAATGTTTCGGCGAAATATTCGCGGTCACTTGATTTAATCCATGCATATTCGCCGATATTTTCGGGGAGAAGTTTGAGGTACTGGTAGGCATAGGGAGTATTCCTGATGTATTCCCGACGTTTCAACGTTTGTCCAACTGATTCGGGGATGCACTCTCGATATAAATTGGAGGCAACGGGGAATTATCGGGGTTCCTCGGGACAACTAGAGTGGACAACCAGAGTGGACAACTAGAGTGGACAACCAGAGTGGACAGCTCGAGTGGACAGCCAGAGTGGACAACTAGAGTGGACAGCCCGAGTGGACAGCCAGAGTGGACAACCAGAGGGGACAACCAGAGTGGACAGCCAGAGTGGACAGCCAGAGTGGACAGCCAGAGTAGACAACTAGAGTGGACAGCCAGAGTGGACAACTAGAGTGGACAACTAGAGTGGACAGCCAGAGTGGACAACCAGATTGGACAACCAGAGTGGACAGCCAGAGTGGACAGCCAGAGTGGACAACTAGAGTGGACAGCCAGAGTGGACAACCAGAGTGGACATTCAGGAGGACAGTCAGAGTGGAGAGCCAGAGTGGACAGCCAGAGTGGACAACCAGAGTGGACAGCCAGATTTGACAACCAGGGTGGACAGTCAGGGCGGATAGCCAGGTTGGACAAATAGAGTGGCAACCACAGTGGACAACCAGAGTGGACAGCCAGAGTGGACAGCCAGAGTGGAAAACTAGAGTGGAAAACTAGAGTGGACAGCCAGAGTGGACAACCAGAGTGGACAACCAGAGTGGACAGCCAAAGTAGACAGCCAGAGTGGACAGCCAGAGTGGACAACTAGAGTGGACAACTAGAGTGGACAGCCAGAGTGGACAACCAGAGTGGACAGCCTGAGTGGACAACTAGAGTGGACAACCAGAGTGGACAGCCAGAGTGGACAACCAGAGTGGACAACCAGAATGGACAGCCTGAG
Organism: Spisula subtruncata; assembly: GCA_963678985.1. NCBI lineage: Eukaryota > Metazoa > Mollusca > Bivalvia > Venerida > Mactridae > Spisula > Spisula subtruncata. The sequence goes on from OY787662.1 coordinate 27,839,256, forward strand.
TGGACAGCCAGAGTGGTCAGCCAGAGTTGACAACTGGAGTGAACAGCCAGAGTAGACAACTAGAGTGGACAACTGGAGTGGACAGCCAGAGTGGACAGCCAGACTGGACAGCCAGAGTGGACAGCCAGAGTGGACGACTAGAGTGGACAGCCAGAGTGGACAGCCATAGTGGACGACAAGAGTGGACAGCCAGAGTGGACAGCCAGAGTGGACATCCAGAGTGGACAGCCAGAGTGGACAGCCAGAGTGGACAACTAGACTGGACAGCCTGAGTGGACAGCCAGAGTGGACAGCCAGAGTGGAAAACCAGATTATAAACCTCGAGTGGACAGCCAGAGTTGACAGCCAGAGTGGACAGCCAGAGTGGACAACCAGATTATAAACCTCGAGTGGACAACCAGAGTGGACAACCAGAGTGGACAGCCAGATTATAAATACTCGAGTGGACAGCCAGAGTGGACAGCCGGAGTGGACAACCAGATTATAAACCTCGAGTGGACAGCCAGAGTGGACAGCCAGAGTGGACAGCCAGAGTGGACAACTAGAGTGGACAACTAGAGTGGACAGCCAGAGTGAACAACTGGAGTGGACAACTAGAGTGGACAGCCAGAGTGGACAGCCAGAGTGGATAGCCAAAGTGGACAACTAGAGTGGACAACTAGAGTGGACAGCCAGAGTGGACAACCAGAGTGGACAGCCAGGAGGACAGCCAGAGTGGACAGCCAGAGTGGACAGCCACAGTGGACAACTAGAGTGGACAACTAGAGTGGACAGCCAGAGTGGACAACCAGAGTGGACAACTAGAGTGGACAGCCAGAGTGGACAGCCAGAGTTGACAATTAGAGTGGACAGCAAGAGTGGACAACTAGAGTGGACAGCCAGAGTGGACAACCAGAGTGGACAGCCAGGAGGACAGCCAGAGTGGACAGCCACAGTGGACAACTAGAGTGGACAGCCAGAGTGGACAGCCATAGTGGACAACCAGAGTGGACAGCCATAGTGGACAACCTGAGTGGACAGCCAGATTATAAATACTCGAGTGGACAGCCAGAGTGGTAAGCCGGAGTGGATTACCAGATTATAAACCTCGAGTGGACAGCCAGAGTGGACAACTGGAGTGGACAACTAGAGTGGACAGCAAGAGTGGACAGCCAGAGTGGATAGCCAAAGTGGACAACTAGAGTGGACAACTAGAGTGGACAGCCAGAGTGGACAACCAGAGTGGACAGCCAGGAGGACAGCCAGAGTGGACAGCCAGAGTAGACAGCCACAGTGGGCAACTAGAGTGGACAGCCACAGTGGACAGCCAGAGTGGATAGCCAGAGTGGACAACTAGAGTGGACAACTAGAGTAGACAGCCAGAGTGGACAACCAGAGTGGACAACTAGAGTGGACAACCAGAGTGGACAGCCAAAGTGGACAACCAGAGTGGACAACCAGAGTGGACAGCCTGAGTGGACAGCCAGAGTGGACAGCCAGAGTTGACAACTGGAGTGAACAGCCAGAGTAGACAACTAGAGTGGACAACTGGAGTGGACAGCCAGAGTGGACAGCCAGAGTGGACAGCCAGAGTGGACAGCCAGAGTGGACAGCCAGAGTGGACAGCCGTAGTGGACGACAAGAGTAGACAGCCAGAGTGGACAGCCAGAGAGGACAACCAGAGTGGACAGCCAGAGTGGACAATCAGAGTGGACAACTAGACTGGACATCCTGAATGGACAGCCAGAGTGGACAGCCAGAGTGGACAACCAGAGTGGACAGCCAGGAGGACAGCGAGAGTGGACAGCCAGAGTGGACAGCCACAGTGCACAACTAGAGTGGACAGCCAGAGTGGACAGCCAGAGTGGACAACCAGAGTGGACAGCCAGATTATAAATACTCGAGTGGACAGCCAGAGTGGACAGCCGAAGTGGACAACCAGATTATAAACCTCGAGTGGACAGCCAGAGTGGACAACTGGAGTGGACAACTAGAGTGGACAGTCAGAGTGGACAGCCAGAGTGGATAGCCAAAGTGGACAACTAGAGTGGACAACTAGAGTGGACAGCCAGAGTGGACAACCAGAGTGGACAGCCAGGAGGACAGCCAGAGTGGACAGCCACAGTGGACAACTAGAGTGGACAGCCAGATTATAAATACTCGAGTGGACAGCCAGAGTGGACAGCCGGAGAGGATTACCAGATTATAAACCTCGAGTGGACAGCCAGAGTGGACAACTGGAGTGGACAACTAGAGTAGACAGCCAGAGTGGACAGCCACAGTGGACAACTAGAGTGGACAGCCACAGTGGACAGCCAGAGTGGATAGCCAGAGTGGACAACTAGAGTGGACAACTAGAGTGGACAGCCAGAGTGGACAACCAGAGTGGACAACTAGAGTGGACAGCCAGAGTGGACATCTAGAGTGGACAGCCAGAGTGGACAACTAGACTGGACAGCCTAAGTGGACAGCCAGAGTGGACAACTAGAGTGGACAACTAGAGTGGACAGCCAGAGTGGATAGCCAGAGTGGACAACTGGAGTGGACAACTAGAGTGGACAGCCAGAGTGGACAGCCAGAGTGGACAACCAGAGTGGACAGCCAGATTATAAATACTCGAGTGGACAGCCAGAGTGGACAGCCGGAGTGGACAACCAGATTATAAACCTCGAGTGGACAGCCAGAGTGGACAACAGGAGTGGACAACTAGAGTGGACAGCCAGAGTGGATAGCCAAAGTGGACAACTAGAGTGGACAACTAAAGTGGACAGCCAGAGTGGACAACCAGAGTGGACAGCCAGGAGGACAGCCAGTGTGGACGGCCAGAGCGGATAGCCACAGTGGACAACTAGAGTGGACAGCCACAGTGGACAGCCAGAGTGGATAGCCAGAGTGGACAACTAGAGTGGACAACTAGAGTGGACAGCCAGAGTGGACATTGAGAGTGGACAACTAGAGTGGACATCCAGAGTGGACAGCCAGAGTGGACAGCCTGAGTGGACAACTAGAGTGGACAACCAGAGTGGACAGCCAGAGTGGACAACCAGAGTGGACAACCAGAGTGGACAGCCTGAGTGGACAGCCAGAGTGGACAGCCAGAGTTGACAGCTGGAGTGAACAGCCAGAGTAGACAACTAGAGTGGACAACTGGAGTGGACAGCCAGAGTGGACAGCCAGAGTGGATAGCCAGAGTGGACAGCCAGAGTGGACAGCCAGAGTGGACAGCCGTAGTTGACGACAAGAGTAGACAGCCAGAGTGGACAGCCAGAGAGGACAACCAGAGTGGACAGCCAGAGTGGACAGCCAGAGTGGACAACTAGACTGGACATCCTGAATGGACAGCCAGAGTGGACAGCTAGAGTGGAAAACTAGAGTGGACAGCCACAGTGGACAGCCAGAGTGGATAGCCAGAGTGGACAACTAGAGTGGACAACTAGAGTGGACAGCCAGAGTGGACAACCAGAGTGGACAACTAGAGTGGACAGCCAGAGTGGACATCTAGAGTGGAAAGCCAGAGTGGACAACTAGACTGGACAGCCTAAGTGGACAGCCAGAGTGGACAACTAGAGTGGACAACTAGAGTGGACAGCCAGAGTGGATAGCCAGAGTGGACAACTGGAGTGGACAACTAGAGTGGACAGCCAGAGTGGACAGCAAGAGTGGACAACCAGGGTGGACAGCCAGATTATAAATACTCGAGTGGACAGCCAGAGTGGACAGCCGGAGTGGACAACCAGATTATAAACCTCGAGTGGACAGCCAGAGTGGACAACTGGAGTGGACAACTAGAGTGGACAGCCACAGTGGACAGCCAGAGTGGATAGCCAGAGTGGACAACTAGAGTGGACAACTAGAGTGGACAGCCAGAGTGGACATTCAGAGTGGACAACTAGAGTGGACATCCAGAGTGGACAGCCAGAGTGGACAGCCTGAGTGGACAGCCACAGTGGACAGCCAGAGTGGATAGCCAGAGTGGACAACTAGAGTGGACAACTAGAGTGGACAGCCAGAGTGGACAACCAGAGTGGACAGCCAGAGTTGACAACTGGAGTGAACAGCCAGAGTAGACAACTAGAGTGGACAACTGGAGTGGACAGCCAGAGTGGACAGCCAGAGAGGATAGCCAGAGTGGACAGCCAGAGTGGACAGCCAGAGTGGACAGCCGTAGTTGACGACAAGAGTAGACAGCCAGAGTGGACAGCCAGAGAGGACAACCAGAGTGGACAGCCAGAGTGGACAGCCAGAGTGGACAACTAGACTGGACATCCTGAATGGACAGCCAGAGTGGACAGCTAGAGGGGACAACTAGAGTGGACAGCCAGAGTGGACAACCAGAGTGGACAGCCAGGAGGACAGCGAGAGTGGACAGCCACAGTGGACAGCCACAGTGGACAACTAGAGTGGACAGCCAGAGTGGACAGCCATAGTGGACAACCAGAGTGGACAGCCAGATTATAAATACTCGAGTGGACAGCAAGAGTGGACAGCCGGAGTGGACAACCAGATTATAAACCTCGAGTGGACAGCCAGAGTGGACAACTGGAGTGGACAGCCAGAGTGGACAGCCAGAGTGGACAGCCAGATTGGATAGCCAAAGTGGACAACAAGAGTGGACAACTAGAGTGGACAGCCAGAGTGGACAGCCAGAGTGGATAGCCAAAGTGGACAACTAGAGTGGACAACTAGAGTGGACAGCCAGAGTGGACAACCAGAGTAAACAGCCAGGAGGATAGCAAGAGTGGACAGCCAGAGTGGACAGCCACAGTGGACAACTAGAGTGGACAGCCACAGTGGACAGCCAGAGTGGATAGCCAGAGTGGACAACTAGAGTGGACAACTAGAGTGGACAGCCAGAGTGGACAACCAGAGTGGACAACTAGAGTGGACAGCCAGAGTGGACATCTAGAGTGGACAGCCAGAGTGGACAACTAGACTGGATAGCCTAAGTGGACAGCCAGAGTGGACAACTAGAGTGGACAACTAGAGTGGACAGCCAGAGTGGATAGGCAGAGTGGACAACTGGAGTGGACAACTAGAGTGGACAGCCAGAGTGGACAGCCAGAGTGGACAACCAGAGTGGACAGCCAGATTATAAATACTCGAGTGGACAGCCAGAGTGGACAGCCGGAGTGGACAACCAGATTATAAACCTCGAGTGGACAGCCAGAGTGGACAACTGGAGTGGACAACTAGAGTGGACAGCCAGAGTGGATAGCCAAAGTGGACAACTAGAATGGACAACTAGAGTGGACAGCCAGAGTGGACAACCAGAGTGGACAGCCAGGAGGACAGCCAGAGTGGACGGCCAGAGTGGACAGCCAAAGTGGACAACTAGAGTGGACAACTAGAGTGGACAACTAGAGTGGACAGCCAGAGTGGACAACCAGAGTGGACAACTAGAGTGGACAGCCAGAGTGGACAGCCAGAGTGGACAACTAGAGTGGACAGCCAGAGTGGACAACCAGAGTGGACAACTAGAGTGGACAGCCAGAGTGGACAGCCAGAGTGGACAGCCTGAGTGGACAACTAGAGTGGACAACCAGAGTGGACAGCCAGAGTGGACAACCAGAGTGGACAACCAGAGTGGACAGCCTGAGTGGACAGCCAGAGTGGACAGCCAGAGTTGACAACTGGAGTGAACAGCCAGAGTAGACAACTAGAGTGGACAACTGGAGTGGACAGCCAGAGTGGACAGCCAGAGTGGACAGCCAAAGTGGACAGCCAGAGTGGACGACTAGAGTGGACAGCCAGAGTGGACAGCCATAGTGGACGACAAGAGTGGACAGCCAGTTGACAGCCAGAGAGGACAACCAGAGTGGACAGCCAGAGTGGACAGCCAGAGTGGACAACTAGACTGGACATCCTGAGTGGACAGCCAGAGTGGACAGCCAGAGTGGACAACTAGAGTGGACAGCCAGAGTGGACAGCCAGAGTGGACAACCAGATTATAAACCTCGAGTGGACAACCAGAGTGGACAACCAGAGTGGACAGCCAGATTATAAATACTCGAGTGGACAGCCAGAATGGACAGCCGGAGTGGACAACCAGATTATAAACCTCGAGTGGACAGCCTGAGTGGACAGCCAGAGTGGACAGCCAGAGTGGACAACCAGATTATAAACCTCGAGTGGACAACCAGAGTGGACAACCGGAGTGGATAGCCAGATTATAAATACTCGAGTGGACAGCCAGAGTGGACAGCCGGAGTGGACAACCAGATTATAAACCTTGAGTGGACAGCCAGAGTGGACAACTGGAGTGGACAACTAGAGTGGACAGCCAGAGTGGACAGCCAGAGTGGATAGCCAAAGTGGACAACTAGAGTGGACAACTAGAGTGGACAGCCAGAGTGGACAACCAGAGTGGACAGCCAGGAGGACAGCCAGAGTGGACAGCCAGAGTGGACAGCCACAGTGGCCAACTAGAGTGGACAGCCAGAGTGGACAGCCAGAGTGGACAACCAGAGTGGACAGCCAGATTATAAATACTCGTGAGGACAGCCAGAGTGGACAGCCGGAGTGGACAACCAGATTATAAACCTCGAGTGGACAGCCAGAGTGGACAACTGGAGTGGACAACTAGAGTGGACAGCCAGAGTGGACAACTGGAGTGGACAACTAGAGTGGACAGCCAGAGTGGACAGCCAGAGTGGATTGCCAAAGTGGACAACTAGAGTGGACAACTAGAGTGGACAGCCAGAGTGGACAACCAGAGTGGACAGCCAGGAGGACAGCCAGGGTGGACAGCCAGAGTGGACAGCCAGAGTGGACAGCCACAATGGACAACTAGAGTGGACAGCCACAGTGGACAGCCAGAGTGGATAGCCAGAGTGGACAACTAGAGTGGACAACTAGAGTGGACAGCCAGAGTGGACAACCAGAGTGGACAACTAGAGTGGACAGCCAGAGTGGACATCTAGAGTGGAAAGCCAGAGTGGACAACTAGACTGGACAGCCTAAGTGGACAGCCAGAGTGGACAACTAGAGTGGACAACTAGAGTGGACAGCCAGAGTGGATAGCCAGAGTGGACAACTGGAGTGGACAACTAGAGTGGACAGCCAGAGTGGACAGCAAGAGTGGACAACCAGGGTGGACAGCCAGATTATAAATACTCGAGTGGACAGCCAGAGTGGACAGCCGGAGTGGACAACCAGATTATAAACCTCGAGTGGACAGCCAGAGTGGACAACTGGAGTGGACAACTAGAGTGGACAGCCAGAGTGGACAGCCAGAGTGGATAGCCAAAGTGGACAACTAGAGTGGACAACTAGAGTGGACAGCCAGAGTGGACAACCGGAGTGGACAGCCAGAGTGGACAGCCACAGTGGACAGCCACAGTGGACAACTAGAGTGGACAGCCACAGTGGACAGCCAGAGTGGATAGCCAGAGTGGACAACTAGAGTGGACAACTAGAGTGGACAGCCAGAGTGGACAACCAGAGTGGACAACTAGAGTGGACAGCCAGAGTGGACAGCCAGAGTGGACAGCCTGAGTGGACAACTAGAGTGGACAACCAGAGTGGACAGCCAGAGTGGACGACCAGAGTGGACAACCAGAGTGGACAGCCTGAGTGGACAGCCAGAGTGGACATCCAGAGTTGACAACTGGAGTGAACAGCCAGAGTAGACAACTAGAGTGGACAACTGGAGTGGACAGCCAGAATGGACAGCCAGAGTGGACAGCCAGAGTGGACAGCCAGAGTGGACGACTAGAGTGGACAGCCAGAGTGGACAGCCATAGTGGACGACAAGAGTGGACAGCCAGAGTGGACAGCCAGAGAGGACAACCAGAGTGGACAGCCAGAGTGGACAACCAGAGTGGACAACTAGACTGGACATCCTGAGTCGACAGCCAGAGTGGACAGCCAGAGTGGACAACTAGAGTGGACAGCCAGAGTGGACAGCCAGAGTGGACAACCAGATTATAAACCTCGAGTGGACAATCAGAGTGGACAAACAGAGTGGACAGCCAGATTATAAATACTCGAGTGGACAGCCAGAGTGGACAGCCGGAGTGGACAACCAGATTATAAACCTCGAGTGGACAGCCAGAGTGGACAGCCAGAGTGGACAGCCAGAGAGGACAACCTGATTATAAACCTCGAGTGGACAACCAGAGTAGACAGCCGGAGTCGACAGCCAGATTATAAATACTCGAGTGGACAGCCAGAGTGGACAGCCGGAGTGGACAACCAGATAATAAACCTCGAGTGGACAGCCAGAGTGGACAACTGGAGTGGACAACTGGAGTGGACAGCCAGAGTGGACAGCCAGAGTGGATAGCCAAAGTGGACAACTAGAGTGGACAACTAGAGTAGACAGCCAGAGTGGACAACCAGAGTGGACAGCCAGGAGGACAGCCAGAGTGGACAGCCAGAGTGGACAGCCACAGTGGCCAACTATAGTGGACAGCCAGAGTGGACAGCCAGAGTGGACAACCAGAGTGGACAGCCAGATTATAAATACTCGTGTGGACAGCCAGAGTGGACAGCCGGAGTGGACAACCAGATTATAAACCTCGAGTGGACAGCCAGAGTGGACAACTGGAGTGGACAACTAGAGTGGACAGCCAGAGTGGACAGCCAGAGTGGATTGCCAAAATGGACAACTAGAGTGGACAACTAGAGTGGACAGCCAGAGTGGACAACCAGAGTGGACAGCCAGGAGGACAGCTAGAGTGGACAGCCAGAGTGGACAGCCACAGTGGACAACTAGAGTGGACAGCCACAGTGGACAGCCAGAGTGGATTGCCAGAGTGGACAACTAGAGTGGACAACTAGAGTGGACAGCCAGAGTGGACAACCAGAGTGGACAACTAGAGTGGACAGCCAGAGTGGACATCTAGAATGGACAGCCAGAGTGGACAACTAGACTGGACAGCCTAAGTGGACAGCCAGAGTGGACAACTAGAGTGGACAACTAGAGTGGACAGCCAGAGTGGATAGCCAGAGTGGACAACTGGAGTGGACAACTAGAGTGGACAGCCAGAGTGGACAGCAAGAGTGGACAACCAGGGTGGACAGCCAGATTATAAATACTCGAGGGGACAGCCAGAGTGGACAGCCGGAGTGGACAACCAGATTATAAACCTCGAGTGGACAGCCAGAGTGGACAACTGGAGTGGACAACTAGAGTGGACAGCCAGAGTGGACAGCCAGAGTGGATAGCCAAAGTGGACAACTAGAGTGGACAACTAGAGTGGACAGCCAGAGTGGACAACCGGAGTGGACAGCCAGAGTGGACAGCCAGAGTGGACAGCCACAGTGGACAACTAGAGTGGACAGCCACAGTGGACAGCCAGAGTGGATAGCCAGAGTGGACAACTAGAGTGGACAACTAGAGTGGACAGCCAGAGTGGACAACCAGAGTGGACAACTAGAGTGGACAGCCAGAGTGGACAGCCAGAGTGGACAGCCTGAGTGGACAACTAGAGTGGACAACCAGAGTGGACAGCCAGAGTGGACAACCAGAGTGGACAACCAGAGTGGACAGCCTGAGTGGACAGCCAGAGTGGACATCCAGAGTTGACAACTGGAGTGAACAGCCAGAGTAGACAACTAGAGTGGACAACTGGAGTGGACAGCCAGAATGGACAGCCAGAGTGGACAGCTAGAGTGGACAGCCAGAGTGGACGACTAGAGTGGACAGCCAGAGTGGACAGCCATAGTGGACGACAAGAGTGGACA